>OY728141.1:1743146442-1744353942 GCA_963277665.1 Viscum album
GTTATATAAAATATTTAAAAAAGATACTTACTATATGCTCTCTATGCGTACTGAATGTATGATTACCAGCTCGATGCGTTAACTCCTGTCTACCTCGGTTCTTCCGACCCACTGAAGACCTCCTCTAAAATCCACCACCCAACCATTGTAAACATAATCCATCCCAAACAAGAGATGAAATGTACTCTGGTTGGTGGGCTCTACACAACTCATCAAAATCTGCCACTCCTTCTTTCTTAATGGTCGTCCTTCTCAAGTTGTACAAAAAATGATGGAAACTATTACACATAGACACCTCTCATGCCGCGGGGATAGCGTCACGCATGATATCATCGATGGGATACCATAAACCCTATAGATAATTTATAATATAAAGTTATTAATAAAATAAATTTCAAAATTAATATTATTTATTTACATACCATCCAATGATTGAACATTCTAAGCTGCACATCAATGGGAATCTGTTCCCATGTGATCCAAGGCTGAGAAAAAAAATTGCGCAAGATAGCGCTCCCCTGTCCAATTGCTACATGTGAAAAACTGTGAAAAAAGAATAAATAATTCAACAATTAGTATATATAATTAAATTAATGAAAGAAAACTAAAATGTATAGGTTACCATACCTTCATGTGCGTGGATCGAAGCCAAGGCATGGATGTTGCTCGGGGATAGGGTCAGGAATCATCAGTCATGAAAGACCGTGCCCCCTCTATGTACCCCCTGAACTGCCAGTAGGTTGAGGGTTAGATGATCCCAAATCTCTCTCATCTAAAGGTAGCTCAGCCTCCTGTAACTCATGAAATAGATCAGGGTCCATCTGAAACACAAAATGATTATTGTTATAAGATAGTTGAAAATAACTATTATATATAGATATATATTAGTTATGATTATAACCAGCATTTAACTATGTCAATGTTCACCTTCATCGTCATCTTCATATCTGACGATTTCAATGTCTTCATATCCTTCCTTGACATCATCAATATCCATATGAGTTTCAATTTCTTCATCTCTTTTCATTTCGAATTCATTTTTAACATCATTAACATCTTCATCCCCATTGACGAACATACAAGATTTGTTGTCTTTTATACAGTAAGGGCATGATTTCAGACCATGTGTACTCCAGCCAGATAAAATGCCATATGCCAGAAAGTCACTCATCATCCACATCAATGCAGCTTTTAATATGATTTTTTTTCATAGCAACATCATATGTACTAACACCAGTACTCCAAAATGCATTTAACTCATCAATCAATGGTTTCAAATAAACATCAATATTCTTTTTTGGATGTCTTATGATTAATAAGGTCAAAAAGATATAGGGCTCCTTCATCAGCATCCATGGAGGTAAATTGTACAGAGTTATAAAGATAGGCCAACATG
This sequence comes from Viscum album, assembly GCA_963277665.1. NCBI lineage: Eukaryota > Viridiplantae > Streptophyta > Magnoliopsida > Santalales > Viscaceae > Viscum > Viscum album. The sequence continues at coordinate 1,743,147,839 of OY728141.1, forward strand.
AATACTGACTACCATAATAACCAAACAGACATAAACCATCAGTAGAAATACCCAATCACACGTTTTAGGCTTCTAAAGAAATAGATGGATGTAGAAGGTGAAAATGATTCCATGAATCACCATCAGATGGACAATTCAAGCTCTTTTTGATTGAAATATTGGTTTTGTGCCATGACATCATTAACACCGTGTTCTCAAACATAAATAAATGTTGCATTCTGGGTGTAAGGGGGAAATATCTCAACTGTTTTACAAGAATCAATCCAGACATCCCCGGTTGACCTTCTTTATACCTCGATTGTCCACATGTGGGACAACTATCCAATGAATCATTTCCACTAGAATATAAGATGCAATCATTTTCACATGCATGAATCTTCTGATAACTAAGGCCCAGATTACGAACCAACCTCTTTCTCTCATAGTAATTTACAGGCAACACATTTCTTTTAGGTAATAGTGTTTTAATCAAAGAAAATATCTGATCAAAATAGTTGTTTTACATTGCATTATCTAATTTAATAGCCATAAATTTTTCAACCGATTCTAATTTTCTTATCTTGAAACCATGATATAATGAATCCTCAGAAGACATCAACAACTCATAAAATTCGGATGGTTCCAACTTAGGAGTTACATCAATATCATCTTGAGTTTCAGTTTTTTGTATAGATGGAACTGCAACATCATGTACTAAATTTTGAAACCGTGATGGATCTGGAATCAAGTTATTACTATCTTCTCTAGAACTGTGTTCACCGTGTTGATACCAAAAAACATAATCTGGTTTAAAAACATACAACAAGAGATGTCCCCCAACCTTGTCAAATGTGTCAAACGTTCTCAGAGCACATTTTTTATAAGGAAACTTAATTGTTCCTTCTGAATCATATTTTGGTTTTGATGATGCAAATGATAAATCGTTGACACCCTCAATATATACAAGACTTAAACCAGAACCGTTTGGATTTTTGTGCTAATTAATCCAAGCGTGATCATCTAATAATGACTGATGTTGACTTGTTTTATATTTTTCTACAAAATATAAAATCATAACTATTTTTGAATAATTTGAAATTTTAAAAACACTATTTAAAAAAAAAGATAAATAATTACAAGTACTTCTTAATAATTACCATTATTTTTGGGCGACACAATTTCCAGTGGTTTGACGACTACTCTTTTGTCCGACAGATCATTTACTTACAAATTTCTCTCACTGAAATCACAATGAAGAATCTTCTCGGAGGTACACATATTCATTCTCATGCATATGAGAATGTATAATAATACCTTCAAGTAAAATATTCATTGTGATTTCAGTGTGAGAAAGATGCAAGTAAATAAGCTATCATACAAAAGAGTCCCCTTTTCATCGATGAATCATCTTCTTGCAACTATCACTGCCTGAAAACATTATGAAAAATGTAGTCCTAAGAATGAATATTCAAACTCATGCATATGATATTGGATATGCAGACGTAGAATCATACTTTTCATAATGTTTTGAGTCTGTGAAAGTTGAAAAAAGATGAGTCATCGAGGAATAGGAGTGTTGTCAATCCACTGAAAATTGTGCCAAGTTATTACAAGTTATTACAATTTATTATTATTTATTACTATTTATTCCTAATTAATACTATTTATTCATATTTATTACTATTTATTCCTATTTATTACTAATTATTCCTATTTATTACTAATTATTCCAATTTATTACTAATTATTCATATTTATTGATAATTATTCCTATTTATTACTATTTATTCCTATTTATTACTATTTATTCCTATTTATTACAAATTATTACTAATTATTACTAATTATTCTTATTTATTCCTATTTATTGCCATTTATTCCTATTTATTGCTATTTATTCTTATTTATTCCTAATTATTCCTAATTATTCCTAATTATTTCTAATTATTAATAATTATTATTAATAATTACTAATTATTACTAATTATTACAAATTAATACTAATTATTACTTATTATTACTAATTATTACTATTTATTACTATTTATTACTAATTATTACTAATTATTATTATTTATAACTATTTATAACTATTTATTAATATTTATTACTGACTATTACTATTTATTACTAATTATAACTATTTATTACTATTTATTCGTATTTATTGCTATTTATTCGTATTTATTACTATTTATTCGTATTTATTCCTAATTATTCGTATTTATTACTAATTATTACTAATTATTACTAATTATTACTAATTATTACTAATTATTACTAATTATTACTTTTTATTCCTAATTATTACTATTTACTCCTAATTATTACTATTTATTACTATTTATTACTAATTTTTACTAATTATTGCTAATTATTACTAATTATTGCTAATTATTACTAATTATTAGTAATTATTACTATTTATTCTTATTTATTACTAATTATTCCTATTTATTACTAATTATTCCTATTTATTTCTAATTATTCCTAATTATTTCTGTTTATTCCTATTTATTCCTAATTATTCCTTAATATTTCTAATTATTCCTAATTATTCCTAATTATACCTAATTATTACTAATTATTCCAAATTATTCCAAATTATTCCTAATTATTACTAATTATTCCTAATTATTACTAATTATTCTTAATTATTACTAATTGTTCTCATTTATTACTATTTATTCCTATTTATTCCTATTTATTCCTATTTATTCCTAATTATTGCTAATTGTTACTAATTATTACTAATTATTACAATTTATTCTTATGTATTACTCTTTATAACTATTTATTCGTATTTATTACTATTTATTCCTAATTATTCGTATTTTTTTCTTCTATTTTTTACTATTTATTCGTATTTATTCCTAATTATACGTATTTATTACTAATTATTACTAATTATTACTATTTATTCCTAATTATTACTATTTATTCCTAATTATTACTATTTATTACTAGTTATTACTATTTATTAATATTTATTCCTAATTATTACTATTTATTCCTATTTATTAATATTTATTTCAATTTATGACTATTTGTTACTATTTATTTCTATCTATTACTAATTATTCCTATTTTTTACTAATTATTCATATTTATTACTAATTATTCCAATTTATTACTAATTATTCATATTTATTACTAATTATTCATATTTATTACCAATTATTCCTAATTATTACTAATTATTCTTATTTATTACTAATTATTCATATTTATTCCTATTTATTACTAAATATTCTTATTTATTACAAATTATTCCTATTTATTACTAATTATTAAAAATTTGTACTAATAACTTCAATTTATTATTACAAATAAATACTGATAAAAAAACAATTTAAATTTAATTTAATTAAAACTAATCAAAAATTATTAAAATTAAAATAAAAAAATGATATAAATACCAAATTAATTAAAATATAAATACCTTTAAACTTGATCTCCTCTTGATGTAGATGACTTCACAACTTTTTCTTGAAAAAAAAACTAACTCACACAAATTTTCACTCTGAAAGTAGAGTTCAGAGAGAGAGAGAAAGTGAGAATTGAGATGAGGAATTGAAAAAACGGATGCGGGGTATATATAGGTTGGATTAGTTGCGACGAGACTATTTGCGATGGGTAAACAGTCGCAAATAGTATTTTTTGCGATGGGTCCCGTCAAAAAAACCTTTGCCCGCATTAATTACAGTGGTCGGTTAAAAGAGTATTTGCGACGGCTACCCGTCACAAAAGGTACCTGCCGACACACTTTTTGCGATGAGAAAACATCCCGTCGCAAAAACCTATTTACCACCATTGGGTATTTGCGACGGGACCTGTTGAAAATACCCTCCGACCGACGTACTATTTGCAACGACGAGATTTCCCCGTCGCAAATAATATTCTCGCGGTTTGGCGCGCAAACCGCGCCTAGCTTTTGGCGACGTGACCCCAAATATCATCGCAAAATAACCAATTATTTGCAACGGTCAGAATCCCACTTCGCAAATAACCTCTGGGATGGGCTATTTGCGACATGAATTAATCTCGTCGCAAATAACCCGTTGCAAAAAGCTATTTTTCCCGCAGGGATTAAAAACAATTACTAAAGTTACTATTCATAATAAAAGATACCTATTTTCCCAATTTGGACCTTCTAATTCCAAATGTGGAATCCATTTTTCCAAATTCAAAACACAGAAGTTGCAGTAATTAATTTAAAATTAATTCCTATTGTCAAAATGATAAACCAAGTTTATTAAAAAGTAATAACCATCAAAAGATTGACATGCATTTATATCTAATTTCAATGTGAAATTACTTCCAATAAAAAAATTGGATTAAATTATAAAAAATATATTCGATTTATATTTTAAAACCATTTAATAATATAATTTAACCATATAAATTATCTCAATGGAAATAGTTGTTTTCAATTAAAATTTAGCGTATTTTTACTATTCATTCAAACTTGATAGTTATCATAAAAACATAAAAAATTCATCCAAAGTAAATTGTAATGCCCCTTATTCTAAAGAAAAAGTTTATTTTGTCAAATATAACATATAAAAGTGATAAAAACTATATTTAAAAAGTATTCTCCATCAAAAGGCAGTAAAATTGCATTTCTAGAAAAAAATACTTCTTTTATCCAAAAAAATTGAATTTGTTCTTATATCATATCTAGAAAACATATAAGATGAATTTAAAACATTACATTGAATATATGACATATATATTTCATTAAATAAAAATCCCTAAAAAGTGATATGATTTTATAAACAAAATTATTCTCCTTTTAAATAGGTTTTCATAAAAACACGTCCTTTATATTCAATTGGTTTTTATTTTTATTTCTAATATATTTGGTTATTGATGAATCATTATTTAAAAATGTGTAAAACATATTTTCATAATTCAGTTGATACTATTCATTCTGACCATTCTAACATCTAGTTTATAATGGTAACATTTAAATAATAAAATTTAGTTGTTCGTTTAAGCTCAATATAGCGTATCATGTATACTATTGAACATAGTGTTTCTTTCTTAAAACCTGGGATGTTACATATATTTACTAAACAAAAAGGAACAAAAAAGATGAAGAATATATATTCCATAACTGTAAGAAAACATTTGAAACATACAACAACAAGAGTAGTAGAAGCCCCAATGTACAAGTCCAACTACAAAGAACCCAATCCAAACAACTACTCCAAATGATGGCATGGGAAAACTCCCACCATCTCACTGCCACCTACCCAACAAGCTAACATGAACCTCACCCCCACACTATGACACCTTTACTTTCCATGCATTGGAAGACAAAAAAAGGTCTACGTACCGCCGAAGAGGTGCATAGGGTGTGAGATAATGGGCTCAGTAGGATCCCACCCAGGTGTTCCATAACAAGCCCCTGTATAACAATTCTTGTATGAACATTATAAGAAGAAACATGACATGATAAATAGTAATGTAATTTTATAGAAAACATAGTAATCATTTCCCTTTTTTCCATAGTTCTAAATAAAATAGGTATATCAATTTCAAATAACATTTTCCATATCATATTTCACAAGTAGAAACATGCATATAAAGGCTAACTCAGAAATCCAAGAAATACAAAACAGAAGCATAGGTATCACAACACCAAGGAATACTACAGGTCCAGGCTGCAAACTACTCGTACCACAATAATCAAGTGCACAAACTAGTTCCTAGTACAACGGTCCACTCAAGAAGAGGAGTACCCAATGAGTAAATCCCCCAAAAATATCAATATTGGTCTCATAGAATAATAGACCTAGTAAATAGAGGAAAACACCAAGGAAAAAATCCTTGATAATCACAAAATAATGGATGATGGCACCAAGCTAAACCGTCCACCTAAGTAACCATGGAAACCCATGTTCTCTTTTTCACAATTCATTTCAATGCTTTGAAAACTATTTCAAAACCATTTCAAATTTCATTTGAATGCTTTGAAAATACCCCTTTTCCATTCCATTTATCAATAACCAGGGAAAAACCATTTTTTATTGAAAACTCTTCTCAACACACACAAAAAATATTTCCAATCTTTCATTATGAATCAGTTTGTAAATAAAAACAACAAGATCAATTATCATTGGCTTGATACGTAATCACCTACATTAAATCTTAGGTCACACATTTCTACAATGGAATCGAAAATCAAAAAAACCCAATGATGACAACGAAGTCCCTAGAATGAAATCCACATCACATTATTAGTCTAAATCTGAACCCAAGGGGTTGGTAGAAAGAAAGAAACCTACATGTCTCATGAATGAATTCCTGCCACACCATGACTAATAAAGAAAAAGGCCTTCAGAGTGAGATCACACAATGGGTCTAGAAGAAAACAAGAAGAAACACCATATTAACCCAACAGATTAGAACACTCCACCTAATGGTGATATCGTGATCAAAGGAAATGAAGAAGTTTGAATAAAACCTACCTGAAGAGACGCACCACAATCGCAATAGAGATCAGACATTGAACGGATCAATACAAAAGGAAATGTGTCTTCAAAAAATTCTTAAGAGATACCCTGGGTTGATGATGGAGTCTGAAAAAAAAGAACCAAGAAAAACTGCCAAGCATGTGCTTTAAAACTGGATGTGGGTCATTTCATGGAGTAAAACCCCAATTCACTTTGTGATGTCCATGATGGATAAGTACACCGAAAAACCCATCACCTCGGATTAAAAATCCATTATTTAAAACATTCACGACATGAGACAACCATTCATGACATGTAATATTTCATAGTGTGAATCCCCTGTCACAACCTGTACCCAGTAGAAATTACAAGGCGTGTAACCCAGTTACATGGTGTGAAATTTTCCTATATCCTACAGAAAAAGATGTTTATAGTTGAAATACTAACAAACCTCTGGATTCACCATTATAGTCATCCTCCCAATCTCAAAGGAGGGGAAACCAGGATGAGTTTAGGGGCGTACCTGATAAAAATGGTAACCAAATGTTACAAATTTCCCACCATAAAGACATTCCATCCCTAGGAAGTCATGTGGAAGATGAAATCCTTGTAAAAAGATGAGGCCACTTCTCCCTCATCAATGACTCATGTTCCTAATTCTAATGAGAATTTGATCCTTGTTTCCATAACACTCTAACTAATGAAATCGACTTCCCATGAAATACTTTCTCTTGAGAGTAAATGATCTAAACTTGTTTCTCTAGAATAGAAACATATGGTTCCAGATCAATTTCTTCCAAACTCAAAACACGAGCAGGATTAGGGTGACACTTCTTGAGCTAATATATATGGAAAACATCATGGTTACCTATCAATTGAACAAAAAATTGGAACTGATAAGCAACTTTTCTGAGATGATCAGTGACCTCAAATGGTTCAACATATCTTGGAGAAAACTTTTCTTGCCTTCCAAGTCAATAGTGACCCTGCCGAGGAGAAACTTTCAAGAAAACCCAGTCACCTATGGAAGAATCCAAAGTTTGACACTACTGATCCACATACGATTTCTGTCGACTATGGGATATTATCATATATCGTCGTACATCTTGAATATTTGCTAACGTCTTATGAACCAAACTTTTCCAAACCAAAGATACTTCACCCACCTCATCCCAATACATGTGTTATATGCACAAGATACCATACGACACCTCATAGGGAGCCATTCTGATTGATGACTGATAGATATTTTTATAAACAAACTCAATCAGTTCCATATGGCTATCCCATGATCCCCTAAAATCCAAAACATAGGCACAAAGAATATATTACAAGATCTGAATTTCTCTCTCTGTTTAAACATCTATCTGCAGATGGTATGCTATAATCAAGTTGATATCAGTTCCCATTTCCCCTTTAATAATCCTCTATAACCTCAAGGGTAACCTAGGATCCCTATCTGAAACAACATCAGAAGGACCCCCATGTAACCTCACAATCTCCTTCACATACAATTTAACCTTATCTTTAACTTTAGTGGTTTATTTGATCAGAATGAAATGAGTAGAATTCGTTAATTGATAAACAACTACCCAGATAACATTCTTCCCTTAGGGAGTCTGTGGTAATCCAACAATAAAAACCATGGATACCTCGTACCATTTCCACATTGACATCAGAAGAGGCTAAGGAAAACCAAAAGGTTTCAAGTTATCTTCCTTTATCCGTTGGCAGCTTTAACAACGAGACACAAACTTCGTGATGTCATACTTCATACCCATCTAGCAGAATCACTACATAATGTCATAATACATCTTCTTAGTGTCTGGATAAACAACCCATAAAGAGCTGTGGTAATCGAACAAGCCCAACATTCTTACATATGCTGGGACAATAATGCTTTTATTGAAGTAAAGCATAACATCTAAAGAAAGAGACCAACCTAAAATGGTCTCCCCACTATGAAGGATTTCTCGAGTCTTCTAAAACTCATCTTCATACTACTAAATCCGTAAAATAAACATGAAGATAATTGAACATTGGTAAGAAATATACCCGAAACATCCTCTTGTGTAACCAGGTGCAACTGAGTGAAAATCCCCATAAGGTTCCACTCCTCCTTTGATTCCAAAACAACCTCTAATTGTACATTCCTATTAAGAGTGTCTGTAGTAGAATTTCCCTTCCTAGGGGTGTAGGCAACATCAAAGTAAAATATCTGAAGGTATTGTAAACATTGTCTCAACCTGAAATTAAAGTACTTCTAAGCAAAGATATAACTTATACTCTTATGATCAAAGAAGACCATGAACCTTTCCCTAAAAATATAGTACCACAAACATTTAAGCACATGCATGACAATGAAAAGCTCTAAAACGCAAGTGGGGTAATTCTTTTCATGTGATTGAAGATTACGAGAGTTTTAAAAAACCACATGGTCATCTTATATAAGAACGCACCCTAAACCAGCACATGAATAATCTCAAAACACTATGTACCCCTTACCGGGCTAAGGTAAGATCAGAATAGGAGATGATGTTAGAAGTCATTTCACTTCATTGAAAGAAGACCGACACTTCACATCCCTTAGGAATTTCACCAATTTCCTGGTAAGAGAAGTCAAAGGTGACACCATATTAGAGAAGTCCTTAAAAAACTATTATTAGTATCTAGCAAGACCAAGTAATCTTTGTATCTCAAAGACATTCCATGGTTCCAACCATGAAAAAATAGCTTTACCTTCTCTAGATCAACTGATAATCCATGATCAGATCTTCTATACCCCAAGAACTTCACTTCTTGAATCCGGAAACTGCATTTCGAAATATTTACATGCAAATGGTGACCTCTCAAAATTTCTAGAACCAAACTCAGATGGTGCTCATACTCATGCTCGGATTTCGAATAGACCAAAATATCATCCATGAACAATACCACAGAAGTGTCAATATATTGATGGAATATTAATTCATCAAATCCATAAATACTACAAGATAATTAGTTATACCAAAAGGAATCAAAAGATATTAATAATGGCCATAACTTCTATAAAAGATTGTGTTTGGTATATCAGACTCCTGAAATCTGAGCTGATGATAACCCGACTGAAGATCAATCTTCAAAAAAAAATCCCCATATAACTGATCAAATAGATCATCCACACAAGGAAAAGGATATTTGTTCTTAACTATGACCTGATTTAACTTTCGAGAATCCACACAATATAGAATTGAACCATCTGGTTTCTTGGAAAAGAGAACAGGGGCTGCCTAAGGTGAAATTCTAGGGTGAACGAAACCTTTTCCCAATAGGTCATCCAATTAAATCTTGATATCTTTCATCTATGCTGGTGCCATATGATTAAAAGGTATCGATATTGGAAACATAATTGGAACAAGGTCAATCGTAAAATCTACCTCTCTCTCTAGAGGAATACCAGAGAAGTTTTTTGGGAAAACATTTGTAACGTCTTGAACAACAGTGAGAAGATCAACAATAGAAGAAACACCATCATGCTCAAACAAATCAGTTGATAGAAAACTACTAAGCTTTGGGCTGGAAGACCCTGAATGAACTAAACTTGGGTCCCACTCCAGTTAAAACCCATGAGATATCCCATCATTAGTATAAAATTAAATACACCAATTATAACAATCAACCTCAACTTGATGAGTGACAAGCTAATCCACATTGATGGTGATGTCAAATAGATCCAGATCAAGAATGAGGAAATACCATACAAACTTTTTATCAACTACCATTAAAAAAATAAGGACACCTGAACCCCTTCTCTTTCCTATTTCCAATAGTTATTACCAACTCCATTTTAAAGGACATAATTTCTGTTGGAAGTTTAATGAAATCAAATAAATTTGAGAATATAAATTAGTGGGAGGCTCCAGCATCAAATAATGCAATTACTATTAAATATGCAATAAGGATAGTACCTCTTACTATTTCTGGAAATCTATCAAATTTTGTTGCACACTAATCTAAAATGTCAAAATGATTCAATCCTAAGACCTATGTCTAGATCCCTATAGTCTTTGAATATTCTGACTACACCATAGTAGACTTTGGAGCTGATGAACCCTGACCGTAACGAGTCATATTAAAAGTCTGACAAAAACACTGTAAGTGACGAACACATCCATAGTTGTTGCGCGTTGTCGTGGGTATAAAAAAATAACATCTTGTGTGTCCTCCCTTTTTTCACTGATAGCAAGTCAAAGGCACATTTCCATTTACAACAGATGGTGAAGATGAGACTCTCTATTGAGACCCACCTCTACTACTACTGTGATGATCTTTCCACTTTCTCTTCTTCCCATGCACGCCACTAAAGCTATCCTAAGATGGAAGTGAAGAGGTGTAAATCTAACCTTTCCTACCATATTCATTTCTTCTATCATAGCACTATCTACCATATCTGAATAGGTAGAAAGTTTCAACATGAACACCTACTATCTGATATCCAGTCAAAAACCATTCAATCACTTATGAGCCTTCATCAATTTAATATTAACCACATCTGGGAAAAAACATAAAAACATGGAAAAATGATTGGTGTAAGCCGACACTGAAAACTCTCCCTATTGTAAAGATAGGAACTCCAGATAATTATCCAACATTAGTGAATCTGGTAAAAAATACTGGAAGAATAGGGTTTTGAAACCCTTCCAATCCAAGTCTATGTGTCTGTCTACCTGGACTATAGAATCCAACCATCGCTTTCTAGAACCCCCAAGTCTGAAAACTAAAAACTTTACCCTGATATTATCAGGTGTCTCTACAAATTTGAATATTTTATTGATCCTATCTAGCTAGTACTATTACTTTTGAGGTTTAGTCGTCCCATTAAAGGACGGTGGATTCTCGCGCAATAATTATCATGATCGATCTCTTTCTCATCCAGCTCCTAGATATACCCCAAAAACTACATTCTAAACTCATAGTACATCCTAATAGATAACATGAAATACCCATATAATAGAATTGATAAGATTATATTCTATAGGTAGATTCCCTTGAGAATAATCAGTTGGATCCTCCTAAGGAACTCATGAAAGACATCTCAGAGACATACTATTACACACCTAAACACGAGAACAATTTTAAAACAGAAAAAATTTCAGTTCAAACTAGAAAACCCATAAGAACAATATAACATTTAAAAACAAAGACTCAACACTAGAGACACACACCCCAACATCCCATGGAAACTTGAGTCTCCCCATGACACGAGATTTCCAGAAACTTATCGCAACATACCTCTCAAGTCCCAACAATCCTATCTCCAGTCTAATAGACATCCCAAGAAAAGGACTATTGAGAACATAAAACCTCCCTTTGATACCAAATTTTGATGAACTGACCTAGGTTTCCATCAAACACAACACCTATCCCATTCCGTTACAAAACAGAAGGACATTACCGATCCCCACAGGCTTTTGGAAAGCATCCGATCATCAAACAACATAGAAGAGGGAAATATTTCTCCCAACATGATAAAAAACATGACATATATGTACTAAAACAAATAACATTTTAATTAAAACAAGATATATATTCTATAAATGTAATAAAACAACCGAAACCGACAACACCAAGAGTAGATAAAAGCTCCAAAGTACAAGTCCAACTCCAAAGAACCCAAGACAAACAACTACTCCAAATGATGGCATAGACAAACTCCCACTATCTCACCACCAGCTACCCAACAAACTGACATGAACCTCACCACCACACTATGGAGCCTTTATATTTCCTACACTGGAGGACAAAAAAGGTTTACACACCACCGAAGAGGTGCGCAGGGTGTGAGATAATAGGCTTAGTAAGATCCCACCCAGGTGTTCCATAATAAACCTTTGTATAATAATTCATGTATTCTCATTTTATGTAAAAATATGGAATGATAAGTAATAAAATAGTTTTATATAAAACATAGTAAGAATTTACATTTTAAGATAGTTCTAAACAAAATAAGGTATATCAATTTAAAAATCACATTTTCGATATCATTTTTCACTAGCAGAAACATGTATATTAAGGCTAACTCATCATACCATGAAATTAAAAAATAGAAGTGCAGGTATCACAACACCAAGGAATACTACAGGTCTAGGCTAAAAACTACTCATACCATAATAATCAAGTTCACAAAATAGTTCCTTGAACAATGGGCCTAGGAAGCAGAAGATTACCCCATGAGTAAACCCCCCAACAATATCAGTATCAGTCCCCTAGAACAATAAGCCTATGAAATATAGGAAAGCACCAAGAAAAACCTCTTTGATACTCAAGAAACAATGGACTATTTCCCCAATCTAAACTTCCACCTAAGTACCCAAGGTAAACCATGTGATCTTTTTCACAATTCATTTCCATGCTTTGAAAACTATTTCAAAACATTTCAAATTTCATTTCAATGCTTTAAAAATACCCCTTTTCCATTAAATTTAAAAAAAATCCATGGAAAAACCATTTCTCATTGTAAAATCTTCTCAACACACATGAAAAAATCTTTATAATATTTAATTATGAATCACTTTGTAAATCAAAACAACAAGATCCATTATTATAGGCTAGAGACGGAACCACCTACTTCAAATCTCGGGTCGCACATGCCCGCAATGGAATCCAAAATCAAAAAAACCAAATAATGACAAAGAAGGACCTAAAATCCAATACAAATCACATGATTTATCCAAATATGAACCCAATGTATTGGTAGAATAGAATGAACCTATATACCTCAATAAATAATTCCCGACACACCATGATCGACGAAGAAAAAGTCCATCGAAGCGAGATCACACAACGGGTCTAGAAGAGACCAAGAAGAAACACCATATCAACCCAATAAATCCAAACACAACACCAAATGGTGATATCATGATCAAAGGAAATGAAGAAGCTAGAAGATGAATTACCCAGAGAGATGCACCACAATCACAATAGAGATCAGATATTGAACGGATCGATCTGAAAGGGAATGTGTTTTTGAAAAATTCCTAGGAGATACCCTGGGTCGAGGATGAAGGAGTCTAGAAAGAAAAGACCAAGAAAAACTACCAGGAATGTGAATTAAATATGTATTATTGACATTTTACGGAATGAAACTCCCATTCACATTATGATGTTGATGCTGGATAAGTACACCAGAGAACCTGTTTCCTCGGATAAAAAATTTGTTATTTCAAATATTCATGACACGAGATAACCATTCATGACGTGTAATCTTTCACAGTGTGAATCCCCTTTTATAGATTATACCCAGTAGAAATTACAATGCATGTGACCTATTTACATGATGTGAAATCTTCCTATATCCTCTAGAAAAGTCTGTTTAAAGTTGAAAGTCCAACAAACCTCTAGCTTCATAATTATAGGTATCCTCCCAATCTCAAAGGAGGGGGAAACCATGACGAGGTTAGTGGCATACCTAATAAAATGTTAATGAGATGTTACAATTATATACTCTATATCATTTAATAAATCATTATTTCAAAATTTTTCACCTTTTTTATATAATAATGTAGTGATATCATTGAGAAATATTGAGTTATTTACAAAAGATCCATTTTTTTCACTCATAAAAGGAGACCACCTCCGCCACTTTTATCCACCCATTATATGGAAATGGACCAACCAAAACTCTTCCATAGTCTCTCATAAAACACTATAACTATTAATTTGAAGTTTTTTTTCACCAAAAGATGAAACTAAATAGTCTTAAGGATTTACCCAGGGGAGAATTTCCATGGGAAAGGTAATACTCTCAACCCAACATTTCAAAGATCTTTCCTTGTTCTACACCCATGTAGTACCCTATAACCATGATGGTATGATAACACCATAAGTTTCAATATTATTAAATTTTGATATAATAATTGAATATAAATTTTATACCTTCCTCCAAAATCACTGAGAAAAAAAACGTCATCAGGCATGTGTGGAGGCTACCGCCTCCACGAACGACATGTTTTGTTTTTTTCTAAAAACCTAACATGGGTGAAATTAAAATTATATTTGGTATGTAAGAATTATATTTTTAACACTATTAATACTATTTAATTATGATATATGAAAATATATATGTAATTAAAATAATAAACAGTTATAGTAACTTTAATAGGCTTAAATAAACTTATTAAGTCACCTTTCTAAATTTTGATCTTTTTGGGATAACCTTTGAAAATATATAAGTATTTAACTAATGGAATAATAAAGGATAAAAAATTATAAATTATATGTATCATGAATTTATTTTACAACACCCTTGACCATGGTTAACAAACTGAAAGTGTAACAAAGAAATTAATTGAACAACCTTGAGTTACTGAAGTAAATGAAAACTATATTAAAAACAAATTACCAAAATATAAGAAATTAACCTTATAAAATTAAATATAGATTATTAATCTTCATGGGTATATATTTAAGGAACTTAATTTTATTATTTTGTAATTTAAGTGAAAGTGCAGAACCCTTTCAGACATAAAGACAAGGTATCCTCTGAACCAACCACATTACCTTTTAGATACACATTATATTTATTTTTCCACATTTTACTTTATATTATACTAAATTATATCTTAAATTATATATATATGTTCTATTTATATATATACCTATTCTACTTGACCTTTTATTTTGTGGTAAAGTACATTTTTAAATTCCCTTCAAAGTTTTCTCTCTTAAGTAAACTTGATTTTTAAGGGAACATCCCATTGTCTACAATCATGTCAAGTATCACAATCATCCAATGTTTTTATTAAAAAACATATTTGTTTCATGAAAAAATAATTTATTTAATTTTTTTTAAAATAAAACATTTTACATTTTTCTTTCTTAAAATCTCATTCACTCATTTTGAAAATCATCACCTAAGATAATTCATTATTCTTACTCCATTGAATTGTTTTATGAATTATTTTATAACATAAATAACCATTTTTAATACCCATGTTTCCTTTTAATCCAAATTGAATAAAAAAAATCATTCCATCATCTCTTTGGAATCCATATTTTATAGCCTTCAGTTATTCCTTAAGATATGATTTTGAAACCCACTTTATTCTCATGGGGTTAACATGCTTATGATTTATATATGGTTTCTTTCTTCCTTTTTTGGAACATGTATCATTTTACATAATATGATATAGGTTAGACTAAGTTATGATAGGTGGGTATATTATTTCCCTCAAATGAATTAGTTAATGTTAATGTCTCATGAGATTCCATGTATAGTGTACATGCGGTTAAATTAAGCGCACTAGGTTATGATAGCGATTAACCTAAGTTATGATGGTTGGATACATTATAGAACTCCAATGCATTGGGTAATGTTAATGTCTCATGATATCCCATGTATGGTTCACATCCAGTTACCCTAGGAACACTACGTATGATGTATGTGTGGTTATCCTAAGCACACTATGTATGGTTCACATATAGTTAAACGAAGAACACTATTTTATGATAATGGTCATCCATAACATACCATTATTATGATGGTGGTTATCCTATATTAATATTTATTGGTGGTTAAACTTGAAATATTATTATAATGTTATGATTTTTGATGTTTCCACAAGTTTATGATTCCATGATATTATTATTACATTTTCTTATGACAAGTTTTCATGCTTATGATCACTCTCTTTATGATATCACATTATGGCTCTTGACTCTCATACTATGATTTATTGTCATGTTTATTCCATTACTAGGATTTATTGCTCACCATTTTTTATGTATTTTCCCCAAAGTATCCTATGCAGTTTTATAAGATCTATGGGAGTTAGGATTACTATGTGGATTTTTAAAATAAAGTTGTTGTTTTTTACATTTAAGAATATAGATTTATATATCTAATATACCAAAAACACTAGGTCTCTAGATCCTTGTATTTTATTATTGTTAAAGTATGTTATAAATCATGAAATAATGAATTTTTAAGGATTGGGTCAATATTGTTGGTATCATAGCAAGGTCAATTTATTTTTGGAGATTGATATTAGAGAATATTAGTGAAATCCCAAAGGAAATTTTCAAGGGATAAGTATATTTATATGACAACATTCTATAATTTTGTAAAATTATATAGTGTGTAGTTTTCCTAGAAATACATTCTTTTTGGATACTACAAGTGGATGAAGGATTTTACATAGATGTACCTAGGAGTAATATCCCCAAAAAGGAAATGTTGGGAATTAACTTAATCATCATCTAATGCATGAAAATAGGCAAAACTGCACACCTGGTTTTCAATTCCTCGGGGATATTATTTGGTTAATAATATGATCTTTATGAGCAACTATGAATGATTTTAATATTGGTTAATTTGAGGGACTAGGTTGAGAAGTATATTATAATCCAACTTAAAGTAATATATGTTAAAATAAGATTGAGAAAGGTTGAAATAAAGGAATTATGGGCTAATTTGATTATGATAAAGGTAATAAGTTTTAAGTTTTAGTCCCTTTTATGTTATTTATTATGATAATCCACATATGATGTTGCATTTTCATTACTCATGTTAACACTTTTGGTTTTATTGTTGGATGGAACCAAAATTAACTGAGTTAACCATGGGTGTGAGGGTAAATGTGATGATTACCTCAATAATCAACCCATTTTAATAAGATATATAATGAAAAATATTGTGATTATTACAAAAAAACTATCACAAAACATTATTAACAATTTAACGAAATTTTAAATCCTGAGTGCACCAAAGAAGAGAATGATGGAGTCTCATGAAAATTCAGGTAATGAAGACGATGAAAAAAGGGATATTCAACCACACACATGTAAAAAATATGGAATAATGAACCAAGTAAATTACCTCAAAGGTATTGGAAAATTATTTACTTGTGGACAAGTGGGTAATTGAGAATTAAACTTTTATAAGAATATAAAGAGGACAGTTAGCATGATGGGTGTGGAAATTGTTCAACCAAAATCACCCCTAATGGTTTAATGACTTAAGTGTGGAAAACATAGACATTTCAATAGTTTGTGTCATAAATCCAAGTATGATAAGAATGATAGGTTTTAACAAACAACAAAATTAAGGGAAAAAATTATATCATGTTCAATGACTACTATTGAGTTGAATTGTGATAACTAAATCCATTACTTTAGAATTGTGAATGTGGGATCTTTAGTCTAGCCACTATAATTTTCCTAGAATTTTTTCTAATTGTACCATCCTAATTTTTTATTTATAAAATAAAAAATATTATTTTATGATGGTTTCATTTAAAAATTTAAGTTTATGGGAATATTAATTTTAGTATAGTTCTTTTAGATAGATTTGATGCGATTCTAGTAATGAGTTAACTACCTCAACATAGACTCCCTATTCACAAATTGTGGTTAGATTACCCAAAACATCCTTATTCTTGAAAAAATGGTTGGGGGGGTAGAGATAGTAACTAGAAACTACCAAGGAGAGATCTTAACATCACAATAATATAAAATCAATACAACATATCATATTTGTTGTCATCCATCAATGCACCACCACCATGTCTAGAACCTGATGTTTCTAGAGAAATTGAAAGAGCCATGTAATTGGTGGATGTATAATACAACTTGTTTATGCCACTGATAGTGCAACATGACACAATGGTTAGGAAAAAGGTAGTGAGGAACCTAGTGACCAAGAGGCTAGGAGAAGTTCAAGAATTAGGTCTGATTCCCTAGAGAATGTGATACCATGTAGTTTGTGCAAGAAAAATTTTGGGTATTGGAAGGACCTATATAGAGACATGAAGATCCACTCAGAGTGAACATGTAAGGGAATCCATCCCCTACAAAAATTTATCCTTGAATGATTTACAGATAGAGAAACATAGAGACTAGTTCAACAAGTGGATGAAGAAATGGGTGGATATCTATTGAGGATAACAATGCATATGAGGGATAAGATGGAGTGGGTGCATGCCGGTGTGGTGGAGGTGACTACTTTGGATAGGGTTGGGAGGGGTATGAACATGGATCTTAGTGAGATATATGAGGAGGATAATTCTTTTTGACTTTATTATTTTACCTCAAATTCCCACCGAAATTTCCATGTATTTTGAACCATGAGCGATGAGTGATAGGTGTGTGTGGTTTATCTATTATAAAATATGGAATCAAATTTCATACTTATGTCCAATTTATGATATCTATCATTGAAAGATTAATAGTGACCTCGAGTAAAAATAAAATAAAATTGGTCTTAATAGAAACCCCAAGAGGTTTTCAACTAAAATGGTTAAAAAGAAACACAATATAGGGATTATAGTTATTATAAGTTAATATATGTGATTTTTACCCATTTATAAAGGTAAATATTGAGCCATATTATAGATACCCTTATCTAACTTCATTAGTGAACAATAATTTAAATTGTGAGGATGAAAATTATTTAAGGAGGGATAATATAACAACCTAAGATTTCATTGTATATCTTAATTAAATAAATAATTTATATAATAGCATGTTTCATGCACTATAAAAAACTAAAATAAAATACTTTGATACATTTTTCATATTGAATATAACGTTTAGAACATATCCATTAAATTATCTTGTATAAAATTGAAGTAACACCATTACAAAATCTACCAAGAAAGTAGAAAGAAATGGAATACTAAAGTGAAATTATTCCATTAATTTTTTTTTGAGTTTTAAAATGAAGTATCTTCTCTAGGGTTTCCACTAGACCAAGCTCAAGATAAACTCGAGAAATTGTGTTTTGAAAAAAACTATATTTGGGAGAAGTTTTAGCATGTGGAGATTTCCAAAAGATACATTCTAACTAAACCACCACCTAGAACTACAATCAGATCTTATCCGATGATTAGGACTTATGTAGAGATATAAAGGGGTTATATAAGTATAAATTAGGATTATATCAATATGTAATAAAATATTTATATGCATAAACATATCAATAATTTTATACCTTTTGAAAATCCATTTTTTTCTCAATTCACCTTATGATTAAAAAATGAATTTTTTAAAAATTGGTGCTTTAAGTCAAGAAATATGATTATTATAATTGAATAATAACAACATATATTTTTTCATTAGTAATTAATTAACACTAGACCAGTTGGTAACTTATAGGAAAAATAATAGTTAATATACCTAAAGTCATTTTCTTGTAAAGGCAAATTTTCACTATATTTTATATGTTTAATTAAAAATAACATTTACAAAATTTAGGATGTGAATTTGAAAAAATAACTTAATTTTTTATTTATCATGACAATTGTTACTTAAGATTAATTTTTGGTATTTTTCTAAAATAATTGATTTTTAGGTGAATAGTGAAAAATAACGATTTCACTATTACTATCACTTTTATGAAATTATTATAACCAAATGAATTGGATTTTTATGAAACCATTATTAAAATAAGAAAATTATTTTATAAATTTAAATAAATTATTTTAAAATACTATATTGTTATATAAAACTCTTTCTTAACATCTTAGAAAATTTAGGTAATGTTTTAATGAAATAGTTTCACCATTTTCTACACTCATTCAAAAAAAATTGGATCACCCAGAAATATGACCTATTATCTCCTAAAAAACATCCCTATTACTTTTATTCTTTGGTCTCACTAAATGGACAAGATAAGGAGTCTTAAGGAGTTACGCATGGGTGAACTTATATGGGAAAGGTAATACTCTCAACCCAACTTTTCTATGTTATTTCATTATTATACACCCCTAAGGTCCCCTCTATACAAGATGGTATGATAAAACCAAAATTTTAACTATTATTAATTTTTTATACTAATTTAATATCTGTTTTATAATTTCCTTTAAAATTAATGAGAAAAACAAAAAACATCGCCATGTGTGTGTGCAGAATACCACCTCTATAAATTATATGTTTTGTTTTTTCATTACCAAATAACATTGATGATTTTAAAATTATATTTTTATGTAAAATTTATATTTCTTACACTATTAATACTTTGGAATGATAATATAATACAACCTATAGGTAATTAAAATAATAAATTATTGTTATAACTTCAACTTCCTTAAATAGACTTATCAAAACACCATTGTTAATTTGGATCTTTTTTAGATAGAATTTAAAACTATATATGTATTATAATTGTGGGATAATGATTTAAATAATACTATTAAATTATAGATATAATGAAGATATTTTACAACACCATTGACCATGGTCAACAAACCGAAATTGGTTTGAAGAAATTTACCGAACAACCCCAAGTAGCCAACTTCAGTGAAAACTATATTCAAAATAAATAAGAAAAGATAAAAAGTTAACCTTTGAAAATTAAATATAGATGAGTAAAGTTCATGTTTATATATTTAATGAAATTTATTTTATTATTTAGGTAGATAAGTGAAAGTGAATAATGCATTCAAACTTAATGTTTAAGGATCCTTCAAACCACCCTCATTACCGTTTGGATACATGTTCTCTTTCATTTTCCCCATTTCCCTTTATCTTCTTCTCAAATATATCATTAATATTATGGATATATTTTCTATTTACATATATAACTAGGTTACTTTACCTTTATTTTTTGGGGAAAGTTTAATTTTAATTTCCATTTGAACTTTTCTCTATTAAATAACCTTATTTTAAGGGAACGTCCCTTTGTCTATAATCGTGTCAAGTATCACCACTATAAAATGTTTTAACCTATGATTTTATGTTCTAAAAAATATTTTTTTCATTAAAAATCATTTTAGTTAAATTATGGTTTTAAAATAAAACCATTTTTTTCTTCTTTAAAAGTTTCTTCACTCATTTCAAAAAGCATCACTTGAGAGGTTTTTTATTCTTATTTATTAAAATTATTTTAAGAATTATTTTATAAAATGACTACCCATGTTTAATAAATATTTTTATTTTTAATAAAAAAATAATATAAAAAATAATTTAATTCTAATGTCTCCTTATAATCCATATGATATAGACTTAGGTTTTTCTTTCAGGCAACATTATGAAATCCACTTTCTTCTCATGGGGTTTATCATGATTATAATTTTTATATGGTTATGTTATGATGTTAGTTAGACTATGTTATTACAACCAGGTCTATTATATCCCTTCAATTCATTGAATAATTTTATTGTCTCATGATATTCCATGTACGATGCATGGGTGGTTTGCCTAAGAATACTATGAATGGTGTATGAGCGGTTAGCCTAAGAACACTTTGTATGGTGCATGGGTGGTTATCCTAAGAACACAATGTTATGATGGTGGTTAGCTGAAGCATACCATAATTATGATATAGGATCACCTATATTATATTATATTGGTGGTTATACTTGGAATATGATTATGATTTCATGCTTTATGATGTTTTCATATGTTTATGATTCCATAATTTAATGATTATATTTCCATATGCCATGTTTTCACATTTATGGTCATTTTCTTTATGAAATAAAGTTCTGCCTATCGACTCTTATGTTATTCTTTATTACCATGTTCATTCCCTTACTGTAATTTACAGGTCACCCTTTTCCTATGTATTTTCTTGAGGGTTTCCTATGCATTTTTAGAAGATCTAGGAGAGTTAGGAGCACTATGCTAAGTTTTAAAATAGGGATGTTGTTTTTATGTTGAAGATGATGTATTTATGTATCTAATATTCCAAATACACTATAACTAAAGTTCTTTGGCATTAATTCTTATTAATTTATGTTATATATCATGAAATAAATAATGATTAAGTTTTAGACCGCTATACATAATAATTTTTCCCCTTAGGATCATGTTTCGGAAAGCACTCCATCTCCACGTTGAGGTAAATCATAAAGAATTTTAGGAAATAAAGTAATGAAACATTTATTTATCTTGATAAGGAGGTTAAAGTAATCTACAACTTCAAGATCTTTAGGAGATATAATTTTCATCATATAAAAACTCAAGTCTCTATAAATAAATATCAAAATTATCTCTTGATAAGATGATCAAAAAATGGAGTCTCGTGTGGGAGGAAAAGTCCTTATCTATAGTCCATGACTAAAGTTTATTCCTGGTAAGTTTTATTATTTATAGTTAGGACCTTATTTTTTATATCATTTTTTTCTTTATGGTATAGTAGTGAGCACACAAGAGGCCACAAGAAAAAGATTTACATTCAATGGGAAGTGGTTGATGAAATAATTCGAGAGACTTCCCATATACGCAGTAGATGTCCTGACACTACATAAACCCATCACCACTTAAGAATATTAGGTTATCTCAAATGATTTATTTTAGAGTATTATCATATGATTAATTTTTGGGAAGAAAACCAAACAATTTTTTATATATCATCAATATAACCAACATATAAAATGATGAATATAAAATAACAAGAATACCTGAAATGCAGTAAGCTCTATGAATGTTGATACCAAAGGAGTTTTCTTGATTGTAATAACATAGAAAAATCTAATGGAATCTCACCTTCACAAGGATACCACAGGAGACTAGAATCCTTGTTCATAATGAGAGGACCTCACAATTTTCTACAATGTGATATCACTTTATCCACATAGATAAATAGAGAACTAGGAAGAATATTGTTTTATCTTAGGATAGACAGAAGCGTGTATCATCAATAGGGGGATCCCATCCATTATATAATCTCCCTTAATTCAACAAAGGTATTTTAGTGTCATTTTCCAACACCTAACAACTAAAATTCATTAAAATAATATATATCAGTTAGAGTTTCATAGTTTTAGAATGTTTCATTGATTATTGTATATTTTCATAGCCATACATGAATCAATGTATTGTTTCATAATTGATGGAAACTATTTGTAATATATGGTAGTGGATAAGAACTTGAAATCACATATCTCTTATTTATCATACACTATTAAAGATAACCTTGTTAGAAAAATTTTCATGCCAATATCACCGACTATGACTCAAGGGATATAATCAAATATGGTATCCCTATTTTAGGGTATTTCCAACAATTTCATACTTACACTAAAATACCATAAAGGCTTTATGATGAACTTCAAAACACTTTATGAATCAATCCAAACTATTTTCAATATTGGTTATCAAACTCTCTTAATTTTGGGATGAACACTTTATCCCAAATTTAATCATTATAATAAGGCCCAACTGTGTGACCCAATTGGATATCTTTGTATTGAAAAAAATATGAAATATTTATTTCATAAATTTAAGAAAAGATCAGCCTCTAGATAAACATCTGTGCTACTCAAGCTACATAAGGGTCTAGTGTGATCTTGATCAAACACACTCATATCTCCATATGAACTTTTCCACCACAATATTTATCATATACAAGTACGTATACCTATATAATCTATTTTTCCATGATATCGAGTGACCACTAGATATGGAACATGTCAAACTAGTAGAGGTCATATAATGTATTTATGGTAATCTGAAATAGATTGACCATGTCAATGAATACATCACATTTCATCAATCTAGTAGATGAGAACCTCAGATAGCCCTTATCCAAGTAGTTGAGAAAATCATATTTCAATCAACTAAGTATGACCTTAGTATAATTAAATAATAGGGCTTAATGTATTTAACTCATCATATGAGTAAAAAATTTCCATCTTGGTTAAGGTTCAACCAATGACATGATCAATGACATACCTAACCACCCCATGATTAGATAAGCCTCAAGGATTGTGTAAGAAATGTATCAAACTATGAAGGTTCTCATACAATTTATCTCACCATCCTCAGGTAATGGGAATTCATAATTTTATTACACCCCTAATTATATAAATGATCATATAAAATTCTACATAATATACTTCGTTGGGCCAGTGAAAATAAAAAGTATTGACTTATTATCCCATGTGTCTATTATTCATATATATTATTTAACTCTTTGTATTATTTATATGATTATACTCATGCTAATCTTTACATGTCATCACAACCCATAATACTTAATGATGATCATTGATTAATAATAGAGCACAATCATACTTTGAGGGGAAATTATCATTCCACTGTTCATTTAATATAAATTATAGCACACATGAATGAATGATAAATTTTTATTTCCATTATTATAAAATATTAATATATTATACAACCATTACATCCAATATATCATGTATCTTACACCAAGAGATTCAACACGAACCTCATGATTTTTTTGTGATAATGATTTTTTCAATGGTTCTACTATATTATCCTATATAGAGAGCCAATAGATCTTTAGATGGACTCATTCAATGTTCTAAAAAATGAGAAGGTATTTTTGAAGGATGAGTTTTGTCCTTTGGTGAGATTGTGGTTCCATTTCTTACCAGATAACTACATGTTTTTCACAGTAAATATCGATTACTCCCTTGATTCTTTGAATCACCCCAAGATCAGTGATTCATTTATTTATTTGAAAAATTTCTTACAAAATATGATGTAATTATGTACTCTAACTCAATTTTAGTGTTCTATATTGTTGGTTATTTAGAACTATTCCAATTGATAGATCTACCTTTTTTAAAAATCATGAAACTAGATCGATATCTCAGGTTATCTTTATCTAATTAGAAACTAGAGTCAATGTAACACTTTATACTGAGCTCATCCACTCCTCCAAAGAAAAGTATTACATACTTTCTTTTTATTAAGTAAATAAGGATATTATTGAATATATTCTAGTAACCCTCACTTGGATTGGATTTTTACCAACTTATAAGTCTCAAATCATATGAAAAATTGGGTTGAGTACACAATATGAAATACATGATAGATCCTATGGTAGATGTACAAGGAATTACATCATTCCATTATAACTATTTATATGTATCTTTAATATTCCTAAGATTCATGCTATGTAACACTGATAAAGATCCATTTTTAGAGTTCTCCATGCTAAACCACTTTATCACTTTACCAATATAAATGTTTAGGCTTATTCAAAACAATATCTCATATCTATATCTATAGATATTAATACCCAATATGTTGGCTACTTCACCAATGTATTCTATCAATAAGAATTTTACCAACCACATATTTGTAGAGTGTAGATTCAACACATCATTTTTGATAAGTAGCATGTCATCCGTATAAAATATCGAAAATACCATCACACTAACACTAATCCAATTGTATACATAAGAATCATATTCATTTTTAATGAAACCAAAATATTTTATTTCATCATAAAACTAGATATTATAACTTTTGAGAGGAATGATTTAATCCATAAATGGACCATTGTAGCTTAATAGACTTATTAGAATCAGTTGGAACATCAAAACATTTGGGTAGTATCATATACACGTCCTAAACTAAATCCCCATTAAATAAAGTGGTTTTGAAATCCATTTTATATATATTATAATCATAATTATTAGTAACATAAAATAATATAAGAATAGAATTTATCATTACAAATGGTGAAAAAGTCTCTTTGTAGTCAATACCATGAATTCAGTTGAAATAATTTTCCACCAGGCATTCTTTATAGGTAGATACTTAACCATCCATGTTAGTTTTATTATGGGAAACCCACTTCACCCTATGAATATGACCCCTTAATGTTTATCCATAAAGTTTTGAACATGATTAGTGTACATGGAGTGTATTTCAGATTCCATGGATTTTAACCATTTTTTAGAATCAAAACTCTTACTGGAATCTCATTAGGTAGAAAGTTTATATCTTATAAACATTACCTCATCATAATTTTCTATAAGAAAACAATATCTCATGGGATCCTAATGATTAGAATCTTAAATTCATTGTTATTGGGTAACCCGAGTTAGTTTTTGTTCCCAAACTCAGTATGGAATTGCATCAACTTCAATTTTATTAGCACTATCTATTTATTGGTATTATAGTTATCTTCATTCAGATTTCCTCACACTGGATCTTAAACTTATGTGTTCCCTTTTAGGGAAAACACCATATCAGGACATAAATACTTTGTTATCAACCATCCTTTATAAATAGTATCCCTTAGTTTCCTTGGTACAAGTAATAAATAATATCCTTTTAGACTAGGGTCAATCTTATTAGAATATAACCATTATACGAAGGATTCACAACACTAAATCATCATAAAATTCTCCTGGTCTATAACTCATACAGTGTATTTATAATTGATTTAAATGGAACATTAATAAATAGGAATATTATTGTTTCTAGAGAATATCTCTGGAGTGAAATATAAAGACTCATTATCGATTTAACTATATTAAAAGGGTATCATTCCTCCTTTCAAACACACTATTCCACTATGGTGTTCTGAGAGGAGTGAGTTGTTGAAAAATTCCACACCGTCTCATATGATCAATGAATTCCTATCTCAAGTATCCACTACCTCTATTTGATCAGAGAGTCCTTATAATTTAATTCTATAATTCATTATAATAATCTTTATACTTTTCAAAAGTTTCATACTTATGTATCATGAGAAACACATAACCATACAAATTAAATTCATTGGTAAAATTTACAAAGTTCCAAAACCCACCACTTTCTTGAGTATTCATTGGTCTATATACATCAATATGTATGAGATACAATAGTCCAATAACCCTATCACCTTTTCTAATAATTTTTTTTCTTTTTTCCTAATAAAAAAAATTATTAATTATTAAATGATTCATAATAAAATTATTCCAACAATTTAGCTATATGGAGTCATTAAATGTATTTCTCATTTATATGTCCAAGGTTATAATTCCAAAGGTTTTTGGGATTAGAATAAATCTTGACCTTATTATTATAAATTTTTTAGATAGCATTATCCATATAATGAATTTTTAAACAATATACCATATTCTTAATGTCATAAAACATTTCATTCATATATATATAAAAAATCATGTTCTTAATAAGGAATGAAAATCTTGGAATCTTCAAAAAAGATACAAAAATAAATCATGGGAACCTAATAATTATTCTCTAATTATAGAACTAATCCATTATGTAGAATTAGATCATTAGTACCAACTTCTAATTCAATAATTATTTCTATATTTCTAGCACATAGATATATTTCACCCTATTTCAATTGCAATAATCTCTAAGGTTGTGTTTATCATCACAAATGTGTGATGCACACCCAGTATATAATACCCATGAGTTAGAGTTAGTGAAATTAATTTCTGTAAAATTTATATTCATATGATCAGAATGATTCTCTTTGAGAATACTATTTAATCATAAATACCAATCTTGAATAGTTTTATAGGTCATACCTATAATAGATCTCAAAACTATAAACATGATACATGCCATAATCTATAAAAAATATATATCTATGGGTGAGTGTCGTGTTTTATATCTTTTCATCAAGAAATTTTAATGAAAATACTCCCATGAAGAATAGTGGCTCCATAAATCATATCCATTTAGTGTTCTGAGATATATATATTTCACTAAGTAATAAGTCTGGAATAATATTTATCTCAACACATGGTTATTTAGGTAGAGAATCATCACAATCATATCATATATGATAGTTGGATAGTTGAGCAGATAATTCTTTACCTTAACCCATTTTATAGATAAAATAAACTCTATTTCCTTGGTATTCTAACTGTTAGGGTTTCTCAGCTATGTAAACCCCAAATAAAACACCAAGAACAAGGCATCTAACCTTTAGGGTCCCCAAATTACATTAATTATCTAAAAAGGATAATCCATATGAACCTAACCGTTAGATTCACCCATACTCAATTATCAAGGCCTTGATAAGTGCTTCATTAGAATAAATCTCAGACTTAGTATTTGAGGGGTTTTATCTTAATGCCTCTCAAATTTAATATAAATCACACACATATTAAATTCATAACTATTATATGACCTTAAATGTTTATTATATCATTTTTTCCCTTAATATATGAATGATTCCAATTATATAGTTTTGGAATCCCTACTCCATCCACCAAATAAATATGTTTGAACCATATTAATGTCTCATTATTTACGTAACACATATTTGTGTTACTCACCTAAATGTAAAAGAGAATAATATTAACCCATATCCAAATGCATCATATTAATAAGCTACACAATTTTTTTTATAAAGATTTATAATTATATTAAATTAATAATCATCACATGAGAAAGCATAGATCCAAAGACAGAAAACCCCCACCTTTATAGAATAAGGAATAATCCTACATGTTAGTGGGAAGTCTGACACAATGTCCCTCTACCCATGGTTACTTTACTCAAGATAAAACCCAATTCATCATAACTCTAATACTATATATCTATAAAATTCATTCAAAAAATAAATTAAATCCAATAACTTTATTGACAAACCTAGGTGAAGGTATATGAAAATGGAATCTTATTTTGTCATACCTAGCATATAATGAAGGGGAAGAAAATTTATAAGACGTGATTTATCATATAAATTAAATCATGCATAATATTATTATTTCATAAAAAAATTACAATCATTAATATTAAAATGAATAAAAAATAAATAAAAATTTAATTTATTTTCCAAACATGAGATATTAATATGAACCCTTCATATTTTATTTAGGAACAAAAATATACTCTTTAAAATTCATAACACTTATATTTTATAAATAATTTATAAACTATAATAATTTTTAGAATATATATATATATATATATTCATTTCTGGATATATTGTATTTAATGATGGATTGAAAGGAAATAATCAGTCATAATCAATTGTAGTGATCAGATCTAACCCTTATATATCAGTTTTTTAATTTTTTCAAAAAAGAGAAGTCACTTACCTATGGGGTATGACATACATAAGAGTAACTCTCACACAAAGTATAAACCATTACATTTAGGGTTGCATCTATATAAGATTAATAATTCCATAAAGGTAAGAATCTTACCTATTAGGAAACCCATAAATAATATTAAATTCCCAAAAAAGGTAAAAACTTACCCTTGCACATGGGTTACTCATAGACTATGATATAAAATATATCATAACAATGAATCAATACCCTGTTATTTTGAAACTTTGGTTTTTGTAATAGCCTATGATATCACTGGTATCATATCTTATGAAATAGAATAAAACCACAGGTTTTTATTAAGTCATACATTATGATATACACCAATCATACACTATCAAAAATAAAATTATAATTATGAGATCATATATTACAAAGTCCAATGATCTAGCAACCAAAATTCAGCCACACCCTATCATACACTATAATGTGGACTAAAATAGAATATAATACACATGTTCTTCAAAAAATCAACAAAAGAACATTTCGGTTCATTGAAGAACATGTATTTATTACATTTGATTAGTTTTAGAAGATCCTTATATGATCAACGTAGTGGAAGAAACTCATAAAATACTTGATATATCATCAATAGAACACACATGTAAAGTGAATAACATAAAATAATAGGTGAACATGAAATTTGAAAATCTCCATACCTGATGATCTTAAAGGAGTTTTTTATCATAATCACCCAGAAACAAAAAGTAGACTCTCACCTCTATAAGGATGTCACCGACCATTAGAATCCACATTCATAATGAGAGGAACCCATGATCTCATATGATGTGATGACACCTTCTTCTCAAAGACAAATGTTAAATCAGGAAGAATAGTGTTTTGGATTAGGATATATAGTATCATGTATCCTTGATTAGCCACTCATGGGCATCATTAATTCCCTGGGGTGTGAGTCAAATTAAAAATTTATATGTGTCCAAAAATTTATGTAACTACTTGGGTGTAGTATGGTAGAAGTCTATGGTCGATCCCATGAGGATAATGATGTTCTATGGGTGAAAGACATCTGGTCTTAAATCCATTGTAGGAGTCCATACTAGTTGACTAAAGTTTGGGAGTGTCTAACTAATTTTGGGTTTGACTTCAAGTGATTAAAGAGGGGCCAAGATCAAGTCTGAGTATCTAGATAAAGGTGATCCTAATTCTAATCTTGGAAAGGTCCTAAGTTCTTAGTCTACGAAGAAAGCGATAGTCACTAGTCAACCTTGGTCCAATATTCTATTTTTACCTAGGATGTATCTATTCCATGGTCAGAAGGCTAGCTACAGTCCTAGATACATTACGTTTAGATTCTATTATAGAAAGTTTCCTATGTTAATGTTCATATTCATAGTTTACTTTAATTAGGATAGGGTTGTTTGCTTCACTGTCTTATGGTCACTGTATAGTTTCACAAATGGGGTTTGACTATTTATTTATATCCTAATTACTAATATAGTTAGGTTTTCCAAGTTTAAAACTAAAGATTTAATTAAGCGTATAGATACATCAAATCTTGATCCCTACATTGATGCGTTTATCAACTCATGTTGGTAATTAAAACAGTAAGAGGAATAGAATAAATGATGATAACAATGATAATGAAATTGAACATGTAGTGATATGAAATTAACATTCAAGAACACTTTAAGTAAAATCTTTCTTGAAAGGAATGAAATGGAATTGAAACAAATAAAAAATTAAAGGCGTTGAAGAAAAGTGAATCAATGGATCTATGATTAAAAATGTAAATAAATTACAAAAACTAAAGTGTTTAGAGAGGGAAAAGAGATGAGAATTCTGAAGGGAGTCTAAAATGAAGATAGAGCCGATCCCAATGTGTCATATAAAGTGATGTCGAGCTGCTCTGTATATAGGTGGAAATGGTCATGATGTGTACTTGATCTTCACGTCATGAACCCTGAATCCATATTATTTCGATGAGGATATCCCTCATGGAATGAAAATATTATATGTATTAATGATTTTTGACCATGGTCACATCATGTACAGGTGGTTCACGATGTATTACCCATGGCCATATAGCATCTCGCATTGAATCCTTGTGGCTTTCTCGGCATTTGGTTTGACTGATGTCATGATGTGTAGTAGAGAGTCAAGAAATGAACTAAAAATTCCTCAAATCAGCATGGTTGGTCACGAATTAAGCTTCACATCTTGATTCATGTTGTGATCATCAAGTACAAGATGTGTACTTGGCCGTTATGACATGAACTTGGCCATTTTTGTAGATTTTATGCCTTTTTCCATGGAATCTTGTGAAGCTATGATTCCAGTAAAATTGGACATCTTCCACGTGAATTATCTAGTAAATGACTGGAAAATTATGGAAAAGTGACAGAAAAATATATATAAAATTTAGGATTATCAAATCCCCCCACACTTGAATAATTTCTTGTCATCAAGAAAAATATCTCAACAAATATTTCAAAATGATAAGCAATTTTCAAAGAAAGAATTGTATGTTATGTCCATGCAATTAAATTAAGTGTAAGAAGAAAATTATTCAAGTTCCAATTTTAATCCTACCTAGTAAATTAGTCATGCCTCATAGCTCAAATTTTCAAATCAAATTCTATTGTTTTAATCCTAATATTTTAACCATTCCTTAAGCTATATGACCAGTTGAAATTTACCTCACCATGATTTTCTCTCATCACTATGGGTAAAATGTAAGTAAGGTATGATCGTACTCTGAGTTCATTTTCCTAACCATAGGCTTTCATTGGTTCTATTATCTCCACTGTGTAAAGAAAAGTATAAAAATAATCTTGAGGACTTTTATCAACAAGGCTGTGATGACTCTAAGGGTATAGGTAGGTAGGTAGAATGTTAAAATCAGGCTCAAAAGGAGGGTAATATCTAATGTAAAATGCAGATGCAACAAAATAAGTGTGACCAAATTCCCCCATCTAGCGAGTCAGGTCTATACTCCATCATCTTAGGTTGGGTCCATAAGTACCACAAGTAAGTAGCCAAATAATTTCTTCTGTTCCTTTACTTTTTCTTTAAATTTTTTATTTTTCAAAAATTATACCCAGGATAGATCTCACATCCATTACCTAACCATATATGATCCTTTGATGGATTCATTGGTCTAGAAAATGGTGATTTTTGACCCTCTTAGTACACAACCCATACAATTTTTTTCTTTTCTTTTAAATTTTTCAAAGGAACAAAATACGAATGAGATACAATAAAAAGGCATATGGATCACAACCTAGTTGTCAGGTCAGTGGACCATACATCTCTGGAAGTGAAAGAATCCCATGTTTTCTGAATGCCTCACCCACACTTGTTCAAAATATAATCTTCAATCATTGTACAAAGAGAATGGAAGGAAAGGAAATAGATTTAAATATCTTTTCATCTAACAGGTCATTCATGGAAACTATGGGCTATATGAAGGATAGAGATTAGGTGGGTCTCAAGTAAAATGGATATCAAAGGCTTCCTTAATAATTTTAAAATTACACTTGTTCAGTCATCGTTTTGATAAGATCTAAGTGAAAGTTCTAGTAGGATTCCATGTCCCAGGTATCTCTCAAGAAATATGCTCAGAAAAGAAAATGAGATTTAAGGCTTAGAGTCCTCTCGAATACTGAGAATAAAATAAAAACTGGCAATTAAAAAGGGCATAAATCCTAAGTAGTGAGTCAATTAATCATGATTTCAAATATTTTAAATTTTAATTAAACTTCTAAGCTTATAAATCATTCTAAAATTCTATATAGGTGTGAAACATTGTTTTTAACAATTTTCTTTTTAAATTTATTTTTAATTTACATGGGCATAAAATCTTTTTCAAATTTGTAGCATTATTATGAATTTGAAAAATGTCTCCTAGAACAGTGATAACAAAAAAAAATCAAGTGCATATCTGTGAAAATATGAGAAATACCCCACACACACACACACATAAAAGGAGATAGTGTCCCCACTGTTTATGAAATAATGGGTGGGAGTGGTGTGGTGGTGATTTTTGAAAATAAAATTGACATGGAAGTGATGATAGAATTTAAAAAGAGGGAATCAAGAGCTCCCTAAGATGAATTGGTATGTCATGGGGGTGTCTGAGTTGTCTTAACATTTTAATTGTTAATGTACATTCAAAATATGTTCGTAGAAAAATCCCGCACTATAGAACAAACATTAATCCACAGGTTTAAAATTTTGAATAGCTGAAAAACTAGAAGGTG
This sequence comes from Viscum album, assembly GCA_963277665.1. Classification (NCBI taxonomy): domain Eukaryota; kingdom Viridiplantae; phylum Streptophyta; class Magnoliopsida; order Santalales; family Viscaceae; genus Viscum; species Viscum album. The sequence goes on from OY728141.1 coordinate 1,743,181,262, forward strand.
TAAAAAGAAAAAATAATGGTAACTTTTTTATTTATTGAATAAAAGTTTTTACATAGTACAACAATAAAAAATTCAAAATCCAAGACTCTAACAAAATTCAAAAACAACTATGGGTTTCCTCCCATAAAGTACTAACTTTAAAGTCGTCATCCAAATGGGTGGACCAAAAAATTCAAAGAGGGGGCCCACTGACTCAGTTTCTCCTCTTGTGCTTGTAGCTGCTGGTTGTCGTGTCCTCGAGTTTTCGTGGTCTATTAACTGTGTTGACCTCACCTGTTTTGATAATCTCAATCATGTATTCATATGTGTTGAAAATCCCAATTATGTTTTCATTCTCTATGATATTTTTAAGTATCATTGATCTATACTTTAATTCTTTCAAATCTGTGATCAAACCAATAATAATTTTTAAAATAGTCTTTGGAATATGTTAATCCTCATTTATCCATGTTCATACAATTTATAAATTGATTCTAACACAATCGGATGTGTTCTGCATAAAACAGATAAGTAATCTGCCTATAGCTACTGATAAAGAGCTACCGGTACCCAGTCTACCGATAGACTTAGTCTATCGACAGACAGAGTCACCGATATACTTAACACAGAGCTACCGATATACTTAAACACAGAGCTACCGATGTGATTATAAATGTAAGCTACTGACTTACAGACAGCTACCGATACAAACATAGAGCTACCGGTGTAAGTATAAATAGCTACCGATGGAATAAGAGTCACCGATAGATGAAGCTACTGACAGACTCACAGCTACCGATACCGACATATGGAGCTACCAACGCATGGAGCTACCGACGCATGGAGCTACCGACGCATGGAGCTACCGACGCATGGAGCTACCGACGCATGGAGCTACCGACGCATGGAGCTACCGACGCATGGAGCTACCGACGCATGGAGCTACCGACGCATGGAGCTACCGACGCATGGAGCTACCGATGCATGGAGCTACCGATAAACAAAGTCACCGATACAAGCATATACCAACCGACGCATAGAGCCACCGATAGAGTCAAGGCAACTAATGAAATTGAGCTACTGATGTCCAAGCTACCGATGCTGATTACCTACCGATCACTCGACTCACTGTTTGAATTTCTTTATTTCCTATCTTTATTTAATCTATCCAACAGTCATATCATGTACATTTTAATGATTTGTCAAATATCTGATAAAAGTTGTCGGATTTCAGGAACCCGTACCTCGTACCTGCAGAAAGGAAATCTTTCCTGTCCCCTGTTGCCCGTGAGATAAATACGAGAAGACGACACTGCCCAACATACAAGAAAAAGAGAAGTGTGTGGTGGATGGAATATACCAGAAACACAAGAACGAGAAGAATCAAGAAGCTCATAGACAATCAAGCATACTAGAGAAGTGTTCTGTGCATATAAGAAGAACACTGAAGAACTTCAACCACTACATTCTCACTGTCTGTGAACCTGGAGCATACGACACTCTGTTTCTCAAACAGAAACGAGAAGAGGTCTCAGACTCACTTCTGATTGAATCCAAAGGAGTCCAGAGCTACACTGAAATCACCAGAACCATTTCTAAACTCTACATCTCTTGTTCTGTGATTTATTATTATTCTTTTCGAGCAGTGTGTGTTATCTGATGTATCTGACACATACAATGTCTCCTGTACTTAAACTGGAGGATTTGTAAATCCTTACCAAGTTCTTGCATTCTATTATTTCCCACGAATAACAGTGGTAGAGGTCGTGTGTGACCTGGAAAACTGGTTGCTGTTGTACTGTTTCCCACGAATAACAGTGGTAGAGGACTTGGACCTGGACAGTTGTAAACTGTTGAACCCCAATCCAGGGTGTGGATCATTTTTATATAAACTTTTGAGAGGACTAAGTCTCGGCTTGAGACTGAACCTCGTGGTTACATTTGTTGTGCCATATCTTTCAAAGTTTTATTCCACTGCTAATCACTTTAAAACCAATACTGTTTTTAAAGTTACTTTGATAATTAAATTAGCAAGTGTTTATGTTAAGTGTAGATTAGTAAGTTAGTTTCAAAAGATAATCACACACTCCTGTGTTGATTAACTGGGAATTAATCAATCCCTTGAGAATCTAACAAAACCTCTACTTTAATATAAATTCACTACAGTTTAATTTATTATTTTATTTGGGGGTCTTTAAGACAGTGTTTTTAAATACAGAAATTTTAATTGGTACTCAATTCACCCCCCTCTTGAGTAAACCACTCCGACCAACACTTGGTATCAGAGGGTTGAAAATACTCTCTAAAAGTACTCTGCTTTTGAACTATGATTTTAGTTGTATTTTAAAGTTCTTAAAATTTCTGTTATATCTAAATTTTTATCTCTTTAAAATTTTCTCATCATGGACAATAGACTTGAGGGTGCTGCTACTAACCGGCCACCTTTCTTCAATGGAACTAATTATGCTCAGTGGAAACTGAAAATGAAAATTCATCTAGAAAGCATAGGTTTTGATATTTGGACTGCTATTGAATCAGAATACAAAATTCCCACTACTGCTAGATCTACTTGGGATGAACCTATAAAGACTTCTTACAATAACAACTGTAAAGCTATGAATGCCTTGTACTGTGCTCTAGGAGATGAAGAGTTTAATAGAATTTCTTCTTGTAAAACTGCATATGAAATTTGGGATACCTTAGCTGTTTCTCATGAAGGAACAACGAATGTTAAAGAAATGAGATTGAACACTTATACTATCAAGTATGATAATTTTAAAATGAAGCCTGACGAACCCATTTCTGACATGTATCTCAGGTTCAATGAAATTTTCAATACAATGATCTCGCTGGGAAAGGATGTCTCATCGAAGGAACAAATTATGAGAATTTTGAGATGTCTACCTGATAGATGGAGAGGCACATCTGTCTCAATCAGAGAATCATGTGACATTGCTGCTCTACCTGTCAAGGAACTAATTGGCAAGCTGATGATGTATGAAGAAGAGATTAAAGTGAATAAAGAGGAAGAAAATGAACCTCCAAGAAAGTCTGTCGCTTTCAAATCCTCAACTTCAAAGAATAAGGACAAAGAAAAGCTTCAAGCTGTAGTTGAAAGTTCAAGCTGTGAAGACAGTGAAAGTGATTCTGACAGTGATGCTGAGATGACTCACATTGCTAGAAGATTTAAGAAATTTTATAGGAAAAAGAAGTTCTTCAGAAAAACAAATTATAAGGGTAAGTATGATCACTAAGGTAAATGGAAAAAGGATTGGAAGAAGAATGACAAATCAGATGATGTTGTCTGTTATGAGTGCAAGAGAAAAGGACACATTAAAGCCGACTGTCCAAAGCTGAAGTATAAAAAGAAATATGAATATAAGGACAATAAGTTTAAGAAAGCCATGAAGGCTACTTGGAGTGCTTCTAAGGATAGCTCTACTGAATCTGAAAGCTCTGAAACTGAACACAAAAATAAGGCAAACATGTGCTTTATGGCAAACACTTCTTAGGTAACTGCTGAAACTCCTGCTTGAAATTATTATTACTCTGGAGATAATGCAGAATCTGATTCTGATTCTGGAACAATGTCTAAAGATGAATTGTTTGAGTACTGTGATATGCTGGAAGAGACATGTAATGAACTTAAGGATAAATACAAGTCATTAAAGAAACATCATGCTCTTACCACTACAGTTAAAACCAAACTCACTATTGAAAAAGAGAAAAATACTCAACTGTTAAAAGAAAACACTGAACTGAAACTGTCTAATGAGCAACTCAAGAAAGACTTAGAGAAGTTCACCAATGGAAAAAATACACTAACACAGATGCTAGGAAATCAAATAGCACCTAAATATACTACTGGTATAGGATACCAACCTAGACATAGGAAAATTGCCAAAACTAGATTTATTTCTAAATCTGGATAGAATGAAGGTAATTCTGGAACTTCATATGCTTCAACCAGTTATATACATAGCTATGGATCTAATAAAGTTTATCTTTCAAAGCATGTCAATTCTACAAATTATATGAGACCCATTAGACAAATATGGGTACCTAAAGTGTTATTGGATAACCTATCTGGACCCAAGAAAATCTGGGTACCAAAATCATCTCCCATATGAATCTGTTTTGTAGGTAACTTGCTTAAAGAGATCCTGTAAAGAGACCTGGTATTTGGACAATGGATGTTCAAGACATATTTCAGGAGACTTCTCTTGTTTTAAGAGTTTAATAAAAGTTGATGGAGGCTTTGTCACCTTTGGTGACAATTCTAAAGGAAAAATCATCGGCCTAGGCCAGATTGGTAACACTGATTCAATTTTGATTTCTAAAGTTTTATTTTTTGATGGCCTTAAATACAATTTATTAAGTATTTCTCAGTTATGTGATGATGGTTTTCATGTTAAATTTGAAAATGATTCTTGCAATGTTTTTAATTCTAAGAATGTTTTGGTATTTTTTGCCTTAAGAAATGAAAATGTTTATGCTGTTAATCTAAATTCTCTAGCTAAGCAGAATATTACTTGTTTGAATGCTTTTCATAAAGAATCTTGGCTATGGCACAGAAGATTGGGACATTGCAAAATTCACTCACTTAGAAAACTCTCTAGAAAAAACCTAGTTAGAGACCTACCTAAATTAGAATTCCCAAGTGATAGAGTGTGTAACCCCTGTCAAAAGGGAAAACAACACAAAGTTTATTTTAAATCAAAGAAAGAAGTTTCGACTTCTCAACCACTTGAATTGGTTCACATGGATTTGTTTGGACCATCAAGAGTTTCTAGTTTAAATGGGAAGCACTATGTTTATGTTCTTGTAGATGATTTTTCTTGATATACTTGGGTATATTTTCTAGCTCACAAAAGTGAAGCCTGTTCTTCTTTTGTTAAATACTCTAAATCTGTAGAGAACCTTAGTGGACTTAAGATTAAAACTTTGAGAAGTGATCATGGTCGTGAGTTTGAAAATCAAGATTTTGAATCTTATTGCTCACACAATGGCTATACTCATAACTTTTCTACCCCTAGAACACCCCAACAGAATGGTGTAGTAGAAAGAAGAAACTGAACCCTTTAACAAATTGCTAGAAGCATGCTCAATGAATATGACCTGCCTATTTATTGTTGGGCTGAAGCTGTTAATACAGCTTGCTATGTCATTAATAGAGTCTTAATTAGACCTGTTCTTAAGAAAACCCCTTATGAATTGTGGAACAATAGAAAGCCTAAGGTTAATTACTTTAAAGTTTTTGGTTGCAAAATATTTATTCTGAATACTGAAGATAATCTGGATAAGTTTGCTTCCAAAAGTGATGATGGAATTTTTCTGGGTTACTCTATTTCAAGTAAAACCTATAGAGTATTCAATAAGAAAACCAAATGTGTGGAAGAATCTGTTCACATCAAATTCGATGAAACTGATCCACATGAGCCTAAAACCTCTCTTGAGAATCTTGAAGAAGATTTGTCTGTTCTGGACATTAATGATAAATCTAAAGAACCTGTTATCAAAACATCCAGTTCTGGACTTTTTCCAGAATCTGCTTCTGTTGAACCCGAACCTATATATGAACCTGAAATTTCTAGTCCAACCTTTACCAGATCAACAAGGATTCTAAAGAATCATCCTTTAGAAGCTGTTTTTGGTAATCTTGATAGAGGAACACAAATTAGAGCTTCTCTAAGAAACCAGGTTGAACATAAAGCTTTTCTTTCACAGCTAGAACCCAAAAATATCAATGATGCTATCAATGATGAATTCTGGGTAATAGCTATGCAGGAAGAATTAAATCAGTTTGAAAGAAACAAAGTCTGGGAATTAGTTGACAGACCTAAGGACACTTTGACAATAGGCACAAAATGGGTTTTTAGAAATAAAGTAGATGAATCTGGAAATATAGTTAGAAACAAAGATAGACTAGTTGCACAAGGATATAGTCAAGAAGAAGGTATAGACTATGAGGAAACTTTTGCACCTGTAGCTAGACTAGAAGCCATTAGGATCTTACATGCATATGCTGCACATCTGGATTTCAAGTTATATCAAATGGATGTGAAAAGTTCATTTCTAAATGGTTTTATAATTGAAGATGTTTTTGTAGAACAACCACCTGGATTTACTAATCCCCATTTTCCAAATCAAGTTTTTAAACTTTCTAAAGCTTTGTATGGTTTGAAACAAGCTCCAAGAGCTTGGTATGATAGACTTAGCAATTCCCTTATCTCAAATGGTTTTACTAAAGGGATTGCTGATCCAAATCTTTTTATTAAAAGAATTTCTAAAGATGTTTTAGTTTTACAAATATATGTTGATGATATTATTTTTGGATCTTCTAAACACTCTTTATGTACTGATTTTTCAAAAAGTATGCAAAATGAATTTGAAATGAGCTTAATGGGAGAACTTAAGTACTTTCTTGGATTTCAAGTATTTCAAAATGAAAATGGTATTATTTTGAATCAAAGTAAATATACAAAGGATCTTTTAAAACGTTTTGGTCTGGATAGTATCAAGGAAAGTGAAACTCCTATGAGTACTACCTGTAAATTAGACGCAGATGAAACTAGGAAACCAGTTGATCAAACAAATTACAGAGGTATGATTGGTAGTTTACTTTATCTTACTGCTAGTCGACCTGATATTATGTTTAGTGTGTGTATGTGTGCTAGATTTCAAGCTAATCCAAAAGAATCTCATTTGCTTGCTGTTAAAAGAATTTTTAAATATCTCAAACACACGGTTAACTTAGGTTTGTTTTACCCAAAAGGACAATACTTTGAGTTAATGAGTTATTCAGATGCCGACTTTGCTAGTTTTAAGTTAGATAGAAAAAGCACATCAGGAACATTTCATTTGCTTGGAAAATCTTTAGTTTCTTGGTGTAGTAAGAAACAGAACTCAGTTGCATTATCTACTACCGAAGCAGAATATATAGCTGCTGGTAGTTGCTGTGCACAAATTCTGTGGATGAAACACACTCTTTTGGACTATGGATATGTTTTTAAACATGTTTCAATCAAATGTGATAACACCAGTGAAATAAACATCTCTAAGAATCCTATATCTCACTCTAGAACCAAACACATAGATGTAAGACACCATTTCCTAAGAGATCACTATCAAAAAGGTGATATTTCTCTTGAATTTATTGGCACTGAACATCAATTGGCTGATATTTTCACTAAACCTTTAAGTTCGGATAGGCTAAGTTACATAAGACACGAATTGGGAATGTTTAATCACAACCGATCACCGATGTGAAATTCTCACCGATGTGAAATTCTCACCAATGTGAAAATTCTCACCGATGTGAAATTCTCACCGATGTGAAATTCTCACCGATGTGAAAATTCTCACCGATGTGAAATTCTCACCGATGTGAAATTCTCACCGATGTGAAATTCTCACTGATATGAAATTCTCACCGATTTTTTCCCACCGATGATTAACTCACACCGATGCAATGTTTTCTAAAACGTCTGTCTACCGCCAAGAATACGAATCGTTTTATTTTATCTTACTCTATTTTAGTCGTTTATTTGGAATTCCTAAATGATAAAACTAAGTCTAAGCCACTTCCTACCTCACCGAGCTCAAAATCTCTCACCTTCGAACCTTAGCTCCCAAATCGACCAAGAACCCTAAACCCGCGATGGCAAAAACTAAGCTTCCTATCGTCAGAGATGAAAGTGTAGAACCAAAAGCTAAGAAGCAGAAGACACAGCATAAAGCCAGTGTTAGTGAAGTCAGAACTAGATCAAGAAAGCGACCAGTGAATCCTCACTTGCAGAATAGAGACATAGTAATCGATAAGGAACTGTGCATAGAATGGCTACTGCCTAGCAAATCGTTAGTACTCGAGATTCTAGAGGACCAGAAATGGGTGGATTGTTTCTCGAATAACAATGGCCCATACTACCCGAAGTTGGTAAAACAGTTCTACGAGTTTGTAACCTTCGAGAAGTCTGAAAATGAGAATCGGGTAAGCTCTTTTTTAAATGGAAAAGAGATGTCTTTTTCTTCAGTAGAGTGGGATGAGTGTTTAAAAGTACCACATGAAGGTGTCTCTGGGTATGTATCAAGAGCAATGCCACCTAGCAGTGACATCTTTGATTATGAAACCCCCTTAAAAGAACTGACCGGTAATGGAAATCAAAGGCAAGTGGTTGCTGCTGAAATGGATGGAGAGAATCGACTGCTCTTCAAATTTGTTCAGCATGTGTTGATACCGAGGCGAGGAGATTTTGCAAATCTGAGATATCAAGATATCTAGATTCTTCATTTTCTAAGACATGGTGTAAAAATCAATCTGTGCAGATTGTTAATGCTTCAAATGGAAGACATGATTAGACCAAAGTCAAAGACTAATGCTTTATTCTTTGCCAAGCTGATTTCAGTAATGATAAAAGTGAAAGGAATAGCTGAGTCTCAGGATGAGACAGTTGTAGTCAGGAATAATTTCTGCATCACCTCGACTGTTTGTAAGTACATGAAAATTAACTGGAACCCATGGAAGGGAGAATGGGTCAGTGATGATCAGAAGATATATGATAAGTTTAATCCTATGGATCATCCCTCAAGACCAAAGGATATGAGAGATCCGAGTCTGAGACCTGATGAAGAGGAACCTGTTTATAGTAATGAAACAGAAGATGAAACAGAAGAAGAAGAAGAAACTCCCATGGATGTTGGAGGAGATCCAGACTTGCCCCCAAGTCCTGTTGCAGAATTGGTTTATTCTAGGAAAGGAAAGGTAGAGGAAATTTTGTCTACTTAAGAGGAAGACCAGTCTGTGCCTCACCAAGAAGAAGAGGAAAAGGAGAATGTATCTGAATCGTCTGCTTCTGGTAGGTTAAGTATGAGTCCTTTGATTGGAAGCTCAGCTATGCCGACTGCTGAAGTAGAAAGAGATACAGAAGAAGCTGTACCCGTATCAGAAGATCTTCTAGATGCTGCACCGATGGAACTTGTAGTAGAAGATTCTGTTGAAGATAATCCAGCACTGAATGCCATTGTGATACATGAGAATGCACCCATTGAGGGGGAGCATCAATCTGTTCTTGGAAATGTTACAGTAGCTGTTGAGTTTGGAGACTGGGTAGAAGACCCAGGGTTTATAGTCTGTGGATTGGATTATCCGGATTATGATAATGAGATGTCTGTGAATAGACCGAAGACCAATTATGATCTTGCTTCTGAATTGTTGCCCGATAATGTGGTCAGATTTCATGATCTGAATAAGCTGAAAGAGGACCTCAAAACCAGTTTTGTTGAAGAAGTGAAGTTAATGGAAACCTCCCTTTCATCCTCAATTCAATCAATAATGACTGATTCTGTAGTCAGTTTGGCCTCAGCAAGGGGATCTGCTGCAGTTGTCCCTAATGATTTTGTCTCTAAATCTGATCTTGAATCCATGAAGAATGAGCTGAAAGAATCATTCAGTGTATCAGTTGCTGATATGAAGCAAAGATTTAATGAAGAAATGAAAATGTTAGAGAGATCCTTCGAGCTATCTCTGGCTTGTAATTTATCTTCTTTTGTGTCTGAGCTTATGGAAGAAGTGAAAGAGTGCCAGACTCAGTCTTCTAGAATCGAAGCAGATCTTGAAGCTCTCAAGACATCAGTTGTTGCTTTGGATTCTTATATGATCTCAAAGTCTCAAGCTGACAAGGACCTAGCTTATGTGAAGAGTGTAGTAAGCCAGTTTGTCTCGGTGTTTGAAAGTTTCAAAACCTCAGTGAAGGATCACGTTCAATTTCAAGACTCTCAAGTTCAAAGCCTAATCAGTGGTTTGTCTAAGAGTTTCAAAGAAACTGTTTCCTTCTCTCTTGGCCCTCTCACATCCAAACTATTAGTTGACCTGAATTTAGTTCGAGCAATGTTGAAGGAGGAGATTGGTTCTATTTCAACCAGTGGCTCTGTGGACTCATCAGAGTTGAGCCGAGTGGTGCTTTCTACAAGAGATTATACTTGAGAAATAATGAAGATTGTTCAAGATTATATGAGAGAAGCCTCTGCCTCTCAGGAAGCCATAAAGAGAAAAGTGGACTACTACTTCACCATAATTTTCACCAAGCATCAACTCGAACACCACTTCAAGCTGATGTTGGAAAACATGAAGCTACCTCCAGTAACTCAAGCCTTTAGAGAACAAGTGAGCAAACTAAGACAATTGACTCCTGCCTTGGAGAAATTCATGGAGAAAAAAGATGATTTCATCTCTGCTATGGAAAGAGGAGGAGGAATTATTATGGATTTTAGAAATCTGTTGCTGCCCTTCTTGCATGTTGATGCCAGACCAGTCATCATACCTCCGGCTTTGCCTGCTTCTGCCTTAGCTGCTTCCACAGTCCAGCTGACTCTTGCTCAAGCTATTCGAAGCCTCACACCAATGATCACCCAAAGATCTTCAACCTACAGGCCTGACTCTATGTCAGTAGCTCAGCCTCCTTTGATCTTTTCTGGCATTCCAAAACCTTCACCTGCATCCTCACCACACGAACCTTCTTCTGATCCCAAAGGAAAATCTCACGTTGAAGATGTGGATTGATCCAGTGGCTAGGATTTTTGATAGGAATTCATTTGTATTCTGTTTCTGTACTTTCTGACTGCTCTAATACAGATGAACTTTTTTTACTTCTCATGTTTTATTTTTCTCCTATATATGCTTTCCCACTTTTTGATTATCACAACGGGGGAGAACAAAATGAGAGAATGAGGGGGAGAACAAAATGAGAGAATGAAAAATATTTTCAATGGATAAAAATAACCTTCTTTTCAATTTTATATCTGATATTATTGTGTTTCTTTTTACCTTCGGTACCTTATGATTGTTACCTCTGATAACTTATGTCTATATCATACTATTACTATTATCTCTGATGCTGTTTTCTCTGAGAAAATTGAATTCAATATTATACTCTTTACTATTATATTTTCACTATGTTAAATGCCCATATCATAAATTGTGATTATCAAAAAGGGGGAGATTGTTGACCTCACCTGTTTTGATAATCTCAATCATGTATTCATATGTGTTGAAAATCCCAATTATGTTTTCATTCTCTATGATATTTTTAAGTATCATTGATCTATACTTTAATTCTTTCAAATCTGTGATCAAACCAATAATAATTTTTAAAATAGTCTTTGGAATATGTTAATCCTCATTTATCCATGTTCATACAATTTATAAATTGATTCTAACACAATCGGATGTGTTCTGCATAAAACAGATAAGTAATCTGCCTATAGCTACTGATAAAGAGCTACCGGTACCCAGTCTACCGATAGACTTAGTCTATCGACAGACAGAGTCACCGATATACTTAACACAGAGCTACCGATATACTTAAACACAGAGCTACCGATGTGATTATAAATGTAAGCTACTGACTTACAGACAGCTACCGATACAAACATAGAGCTACCGGTGTAAGTATAAATAGCTACCGATGGAATAAGAGTCACCGATAGATGAAGCTACTGACAGACTCACAGCTACCGATACCGACATATGGAGCTACCAACGCATGGAGCTACCGACGCATGGAGCTACCGACGCATGGAGCTACCGACGCATGGAGCTACCGACGCATGGAGCTACCGATGCATGGAGCTACCGACGCATGGAGCTACCGACGCATGGAGCTACCGACGCATGGAGCTACCGACGCATGGAGCTACCGACGCATGGAGCTACCGACGCATGGAGCTACCGATAAACAAAGTCACCGATACAAGCATATACCAACCGACGCATAGAGCCACCGATAGAGTCAAGGCAACCAATGAAATTGAGCTACCGATGTCCAAGCTACCGATGCTGATTACCTACCGATCACTCGACTCACTGTTTGAATTTCTTTATTTCCTATATTTATTTAATCTATCCAACGGTCAAATCATGTACATTTTAATGATTTGTCAAATATCTGATAAAGGTTGTCGGATGTCAGGAACCCGTACCTCGTACCTGCAGAAAGGAAATCTTTCCTGTCCCCTGTTGCCCGTGAGATAAATACGAGAAGACGACACTGCCCAACATACAAGAAAAAGAGAAGTGTGTGGTGGATGGAATATACCAGAAACACAAGAACTAGAAGAATCAAGAAGCTCATAGACAATCAAGCATACTCGAGAAGTGTTCTGTGCATATAAGAAGAACACTGAAGAACTTCAACCACTACATTCTCACTGTTTGTGAACCTGGAGCATACGACACTCTGTTTCTCAAACAAAAACGAGAAGAGGACTCAGACTCACTTCTGATCGAATCCAAAGGAGTCCAGAGCTACACTGAAATCACCAGAACCATTTCTAAACTCTACATCTCTTGTTCTGTGATTTATTATTATTCTTTTCGAGCAGTGTGTGTTATCTGCTGTATCTAACACATACACTGTCTCCTGTACTTAAACTGGAGGATTTTTAAATCCTTACCAAGTTCTTGCATTCTATTCTTTCCCACGAATAACAGTGGTAGAGGTCGTGTGTGACCTGGACAGCTGGTTGCTGTTGTACTGTTTCCCACGAATAACAGTGGTAGAGGTCTTGGACTTAGACAGTTGTAAACTGTTGAACCCCGATCCAGGGTGTGGATCATTTTTATATAAACTTTTGAGAGGACTAAGTCTCGGCTTGAGACTGAACCTCTTGGTTACATTTGTTGTTCCATCTCTTTCAAATTTTTATTCCGCTGCTAATCACTTTAAAACCAATACTGTTTTTAAAGTTACTTTGATAATTAAATTAGCAAGTGTTTATGTTATGTGTAGATTAGTAAGTTAGTTTCAAAAGATAATCACACACTCTTGTGTTGATTAACTGGGAATTAATCAATCCCTTGAGAATCTAACAGAACCTCTACTTTAATATAAATTCACTACATTTTAATTTATTATTTTATTTGGGGGTCTTTAGGACAGTGTTTTTAAATACAGAAATTTTAATTGGTACTCAATTCACCCCCCTCTTGAGTAAACCACTCCGACCAACAAACTGGATTCAAAACTTTAGGTTCATCTTGACCGAAAATTAAATGTGGTGAAATGGAATCATTGGTGGAGGTGGTTTTTTTACTGGTGGATTTCCAATGATAAAACCTAAAGTTGATTCGCAATCTCTAAAACACACTGGGTTACTCGTTGTAGAAGAGAAGACAGAGGAATGGGCCCGTAGATGAAATCAGATGACTCATTAGTTCTAGACATTGCTAAGGGAAAAATAAAAATAAATAATCAAAAGTAATAATTCATGAAAAAGGGAAAAGGAATCAAAAAATGTATATAAATATCCTTGTGTAGTAAAAAATAATGATAAAGGAAGTAGAACGACCATATAAAATGTGTCCCAAATACCAAAAAGTACAAATCAGTGCTCTGGGTCGAAAATCTCCTCCATGGTCAGACCAACATTAGAGGATGGACCAAACTGGGTGGAAAAATCACCATTGGTAGTGGCATCAATAGTAGGTGGTGCTGATGCCGATGGTGGTGTTGTGGAGGTGGGAAGCTGGGATGGGATGGGTAGTAGAGAATCCCTGATCCGTAGAGAGGTCGTATGTCAGGTAGCTGGATCAATGAAAGTGATGTTGGGAGTGGGCTCAGTCCCTGATCCCTTTTTCTTCCGGTCCTTCTTTTCCAGGAAATCCTTCTAGGTAGTAGGGTCTGTGAAGTCAGGAGGTAGGTTAGAGGGAAGATATGGAGAGGGAGGAATGGTGGATGAGGAATGACCAGCGGTATTCGGTGGTGGAGGGGTGAATGAGGAAGGCTCAATGAAAGGAAGGTGGAGGTGGGTAGCGAGATGGCGCTAATTCTCCAGGAATCTATGGAGTAGTACACACAGGTCAGAAGGAGTGGGATGTGTAGGTGCATTTGGGGTGGATGGGGTGGTGGTCGGGGCTGACAGTGTCTGGGTAGAGGGGTCTGTTGTTGTTTCCAGTGGCTAGTTTTATGGATTATCCTCCTATGGGGCATCTAGCCGAGGCACTTGCTCCTAGACTCTAGGTGCCCAGGAATAGATATCGTCCTCCTTCACCAGCATCCTCATCTTATGTAGGATAACAAGGTCAATCAGCTCAAATGGGACTACTGAAGTGAGAAGGTATGTGGCATCGAAAACATAGAGGTATCTGGCCATCTTGGTGATGAATGATATGCCCATTAGCAATCCCCACATCCTTTTTCCATCACTCTGTAATAAGAAGTGAACTAAGAAGCCATGTTTATGAGAGGTCCACCCATGGAAGAAGTGAGGATAAGAATGTCAAGCTAGATGATGCTACCATGGGTCTTGGCTCATGAAAACCATCCATGTTCCATAGCCCAGTGCAGTATATGCAGGGCTGGAGTCCTCATTTGGGTGGACTTCGCCAGCCTGGGCTCATGATAGGATTAGGGGTCATGAGAAATAAGAATCCAAAGGCTTGGTGAAACCTCTTGAGAAAGCCTCGTCAGGAGGGTAGGATAGATTTCTAAGATCATGAACTCCTCAATGTAGATATTGATTCATACACAAAACTGGGCCATGGTGAGCTGGTGTGGCCAACCACCTAGAGTCTTTTTGGTTATCATGGGTTTGGATTGGAGCTTAATGAGATTAACGCAGTGTTTTGGGTTTGAAAATAAGATGACCAGGTGTCAATAAATATTATCGTCCGTAGACGGGGAGGAGATCATGACTTGAGAGGCGGATAGAGCGCGCATGTGCTTAGAAATAGGATACTAGATTGCGGAGGTATCCAAAGAACCTGATGATGATGGAGAAGATTTAGTCTGCTATCTTTTAGTGTGTGCCATGGAGAGGTTACACGCTGGTAGATGGGTAAGAGTTTGTTTGAAGTTGACGTGAGGAAGGGATGGAGGATCACGTCGTGAGGAGAGGAGGGGAAGGGAGGAAGTGTCACGCGAAGGAGGTGAGGAGAGGAAGGGTTGTGAGTGGGTTTGGGGGGTCATAGGTTGTAACCCTTCGGTTTATTTTTAAAAATTGAACCAAGTAGGGTCATGACATATAACTTATGGTCACATCATGAACTTTAAGAAAATTCAAGTTTTTTGGGAAACAAAGAGTCACGTCGTGACATTTGGGTTCCCGATGTGTAATTCAATGGTTTCCTCTGGTTTTCCTCCTTTTTTTCCCTAAATCATTATTCAAACAAAAATAAGACTATAAAGAAGACTTGTTATATTATAACTTAACTAACTCTTAACCTGGGTTGCCTCCCATTCAGCACTTCATTTATAGTTGATAGCTTGACTTAATTAAGGCTCATATAGTTCTTGAGGAATGGTTCATGAAACATCTTCATTAAATGATCATCTATTTTTATGGTTATTTTTCTGTGTATAACTTGGATTGGAAAAAAATGGGTAAGGATGGGGATTCCACTAGAAATGAGTACTTTGAGGTACTGGGATGAATGATGGATGTCATCAATGAAGGCACCACCTCTCTCGTGGATGGTTCAATAAAGTTGACTTTTTTGAAGTCATCATATCCTTCTGATTTTGTAAGAGAGTCATCACATTCCTCTTTCTTAGTGATGGAGTCTTATTTATTATGGGTGAGAGATATGACGTTACATTCCTTGTTGTCATCTGAGTTTTTCATAGCTCAAGTTATGTCGAACACAACTTGTTCTTCTCCTACATGAAAGATAAGGCTTCCTTGGTTCATATAAATCAGTGCCTTCCCTATAGCTAGGAATGGTCTTCCATGTATAATAAGAACATTTCCATCTTATTCCATGTCCAATACCAGAAAATCAGCTAGGAAGATGACCTTTCCAACCTTTACCAGTACATCTTCCAGAATGCCTCGGGGGTACTTGACCGAGAGATCAGCTAATTGCAAAGATACCCTTGTCTCCTTGAGTTCTTTGAATCTGAGCTTATCAATGATACTCATTATCATGAGGTTAATTCTTTCTCTATGATCACATAGGTATCTACTAAATTATCATGTGCCTATCTCACAAGGGATTGAGAAGCTTCCTAGGTCTCTCATCTTTGGTGGAATTTTATACTATACAATAGCAGATCATTATTCATTTAAAGAGATGACTCCTGGGTCTTCTATTTTTATTTTTTTTGATAAAAGGTCTTTCAGGAACTTGGGATAAATGGGAATATGGGAAATAACTTCTTCAAAAGGGGTGTTGATATGTAATTGCTTTAACATATCTCGGAACTTCTTGTATTGTGTCTCCTTCCTAAGTTGTCTTTCTATCTCAGGATAGGGAAGAGGTGGATGGTATGGAGGTGGGAAAATATACATAGGTTCTTCCATTGGTCAAGAATATATTCCTTCTCAGCTCGTACTTCTTCATGAGTTATGGTGGGATTGACTTAATTGAATTTTTCATCAGGTATTGGTTTCTTTCTCAGCTCTTCTTCTTGAGGCTTTGCTTTTTTGGATTGTTGTATGTCTAGAATCTTTCCACTTCTCAGCACTACTACCTTATATTCCTCTCATTGGAATGTCTCAGTGTTACCAGGTAGGGTACCTGGAAGTCTCTCAGATATGGTCTTTGAGATTTGACCCATTTTAATTTCTAGGTTCCTTAGAACAACTCTCTGGTTTTTCATATCTCTCTCATGGGTTGTCATTCTTTGATCATACTTTTGTACAAATGACTCCAGGAGGTTTTCTAGATTGCACGGCATAGGTGATTGCTGAGTTATTGGATGAGGTGGCTGAAATTCTTGTTCTTTTTGAGGGAATGGTTTTTGTTGATCTTGTATTCTTTGTAAAAGGTTAATTGGAGGGTATCCTGGTGGTCCTTGAGCTCTAAATTAGTTTTTTCCTCCTCTTAGTTGAAAATAACCCTGATTGTTCTGAGGTTGTTGCTTAGCAGGCCTCTAATGATAATACTATTGTTGCAAGAATGGCTAATTTGGTTGATTGTAATTGATGTAATTACAATCTTGTTGTGGATCTTCATACCCATCTTTTCAATCTTGATATAAATTTGGGCCACCTTACTTCTCATAAGATTGTAATTCTATTACAGGGGAAGGAGGGGGTTGAGTAGTTGGTATTTGAAATGAATCTAATTTTTTTTCATGAAAACTTCCACCTATGCTGCTAGCTTTTTTGTCTCATCAATTTGGTGTATTCCACATCATGGTGGTCCAAGATCACTCTACCACATACTGGAATTTTGAGAGACTTAATATATAATTTCTCTTTCGGCTTCAGGAGTCTTAAACATGATACCTCCATCAACGGATGCATCGACAACATTTAGTTCCACTACCTGGATTCCTTGATAGAAAGTTTCGAGTTTTATCCACATAACTAGTTCGTGATGTGGAAACTTCCTCATTAGTCCGTTAAATTAGTCCCACACTTCCCACATAGATTCTCCATCAGTTTGGTTGAAATTTTGAATGTCCATCCGTAGCTTGCAGGTTTGGATGAGTGGGAAGTACATGTCTAGAAATTTTTTGGCTAGTTCATCCCAAGTCATAATTGACTTGAGAGATTGACTTTTTAGCCAGTCCTTGGCTTGGTCTCATAAGAATAATGGAAAGGAGTGGAGTCTTATTGCATCAAATGAGACTCCCTGGTTGCAAAAGGTATCGTAATCCTCCAGGAAGTTGGCAATATGTTCATGCGGATCTTTGCTTTAAAGACAACCAAATTACCGCCTGTTCTAGATCATATAAATGAGTCTGGGTTTTATTTCTAAGGTATGGGCTTGGATAGTTGGTCGAACAATGCCAGGGATCATACCATGGATTGATGGGAATACATAATCCATGATCATTTTAACCAGGTTCATTATCAGGTGTTCCCATAGGATGACTTTATGGTTGGGGTTTGGTGTGTTAGGTCCCAGAGGGTAGAATTGCTTGGCTATTACTGACCAGAGAAGAAAAGAGAGATTCCTTTCAATCTTAGGATCAAAGTAAAAAAGGTATTATGCATCAAGAGTCCTTGAATGAGTCAACAGACCTTGGTATATGCAGTGGGTGAACAAAAAAAAGAAAAACGAAAAGAGGCAAGGGAGTCTAGAAAAGGGGTTGAGGGAAAGGTAATCCTAGACCTAGAGCAGAATCCTAATCACTTAAAAAAAACATTGCTCCCCAGAAATGACACCATAATTTGATCAGCCACCCACGTGAATCATCAATTCCATAGGGCACAAGTCAAATTAAAAATTTATATGTGCCCAAACTTTTCGTAACTACTAGGGTGTAGTATGGTAGAAGTTCAGGGTCGATCCCATGAGGAGGATATTGTTCTATGGGTGAAAGAGATCTGGTCTTAAATCCTTTACAAGAGTACTTACTAGTTAACTAAAGTTTGGGAGTGTCAAACTAATTTTGGGTTTTACTTAAAGTGATTAAATAGTGGTCGGAATCAAGTCCAGGTATCTAGATGAAGGTGATCCTAGTTCTAATCTTGGAAAGATCCTAAGTGTTTAGTGTGCAAAGAAAGTTATAGTCTCTAATCAAACTTGATCAAATATTTTAGTTCTACCTAGGTTGTAGCTATTCTAGGGTCAAGAGACTAACCAAAGTCCTAGATTCATTACTTTTAGCTTCTATTGTAGAAAGTTCCCTAATCTAATGGTCATAGTCATATTTTAATTCAACTAGGATAGGGTCGTTTGCTTGACTGTCCGATGGTCATGTTAGAGTCACAAAAATGGGGTTTGACCATTGGTTTATATCAGGATTACCAGTCCATTTAGGTTTTCCATGTTTAGAACTAGATATTTAATTAAGCATATAGATACCTCGAATCCTGATCCCTACCCCTATGCATTTAGCAAATCATGTTGGGAATTAAAGCATTAAAATAATAGAATAAATCATGATAATAATGATATTGGAATTGAACATTTACTAATATGAAATGAACATGCAAGAATACTTTAAATAATATATTACTTGAACGGAATGAAATGGAATTGATACAACATGGGAATTGAAGGCATTGAAGAAAAGTGAATCCACATCTCTTTGTTGAAAATGTAAATAAATTAAAAAAAACTAAAGTGTTTAGAGAGGGAAAAGAGATGAGAATTCCAAAGGGAGTCTAAATAGAGATAGAGAGAGAGCTTATCCCAATGTATCATCTAATGTGTTACTGAGATTCTCCTTATATAGGAAGAAATGGTCACGATGTATACTTGATCGTCCCGTCGTGAACCCTTAATCCGCGTTATTTTGACTAGGATCTCCAGCATGGAATTCCGATCTTCTATTCATTAATGATGTTTGACCATGTTCACATCGCGTACAGGTGGTTCATGATGTGTACCCCATGTCCAGCTAGATTTTCACATTGATTCCTCACAAATTTCTCAGAATTCGGTTTGACTGATGTCACGACGTGTAGTAGAGAGTCACAAAGTGAACTGGAAATTCCTCTAGTCACCGTGGTTGGTCATGACATAAGATTCATATCTTGATGCAGGATATGATCATGAAGTACATGACGTGTACTTGGCTGTTATGATGTGTACTTGGCCATTTTTTGTAGCTTTTTTTCTTTTCTTCCCTAGAATCTTGTGAATCTTTGTTTCCTTCAAAATTGGACATCTACCACATGAATTTTCTAGTAAATGAATGAAAAGTAATAGAAAGGTGGTAGTAAAATATATATAACATTTAGTCTTATCAATCATCAATAGAAGGATCATGTCCCTTATATAGGCTCACTTTATTCAATGAAGGGAGTCGAGCATTGGATTCCAATACTTGATAATTGGCATACCTTACAATAATGTATAACCGTTGAATTTTCATATTTACTTAACACCTCAAGTATTATTATATATTTTTATATCCATAAATTAATCAACCTATTGATTCATAACCAAAGGAAATTCTGTGGAAGCTGTGGAAGTAGATAATAACTCAAAATCTCATAAAACTTATCTAACATACATTACGGTAGATACTATTTATATTCTTTGATAGAAGAATTTTTATTCCAATATCACTATATATCACATAGTTGAAATCATAAATATTATATCCTTATTTGAGTTCATTCATAACACCCAAAACTCTCACTTTTATACTATTTTTCTTATATTAAATTATGTATTTCATAAATATATATATATATATATATATATATATATCATTTAATAGGGTCGCATTTAGAAAAATGTAACATTTTATTTATTAGATAAAGGATAAATTTATGGGTAGCATCCTTAGGTTTTTTTTATTTTCAAGTTTTGTGTTATTTAAAAAAAACACTAAAACAAACTCAAGTCATATGTTAATTTCTAAGTGAAACTTATATAAAATCCATGTTTGTTTTTTCATATATCATTGGTATCTTGTTAATAATGAGAAATACTTCTTAATTAATAGTTTATTCTAGTAAAAATGAAAGTTTTCAATGATATTATTGGTTGTACGATTATAAAATATTAGAGATTTTAACATCATTCCTTGTGATATTTTTTATGGTAAATTGTGTCCTTTGATTTCTCTACAAAACATCACAAACAAGCATTACTTATGGATATATTCCTATAAAATTGAAGGTATTGAGACACCCTAATCTTAATTGTCTAATAATTACATGATTTATCACAAATATCAAATCAATTACATACCTGAGAACTTTAATGTTTATAGTTTTAAATAATTAGGAAAAAACATTACATAAAAAAACCAATATTTTTCCCACTAAAAGGAAATTAAATTTCCACAAAAACAAAACTCTTTATTGATACATAATAATTATTAATCTTCATCCAAAAAATTCTACATTCATGATACCTTTATATAAATTTCATATATAATACTCTTCTTTATTTACAAGGGGATTTGAAACATAATAAAGGGTTAGCTCTAACACTCGATAAGGGTAAACATAAGCGATAACAATCAAAGATCACGAGTGAGCATAAAAAAATTGGGTAAGAGAACACAATCAAGGAATGTGAATGTAAGATAATATTACCCAAACAAACATAAATGAAAAATCATGAGTAATGGAAGAAGTATTTTGGTATAAAAAAAGATATGATATATATGAATGTGGAAGAATGAGTAAATAATCATAATATATGAAAATATAACACGGGAAGAAGAATATACAATTAGAATTTAAAAGAATAATCTGGCATATAAATGAGCATAACACATAGTTTCATTTGTCAAGAATCACTAACAATACATCATAACATTGTGGTAAAATCCTACTCATATATTTGGAACAAAGATATCATCATGTTTACATATAACATATGTAAAAATAATCATTTCATAAAATGTGAAAAAATATATCACAATGATAACAAATAATACATATAATCTCTTGAGATATATCACTTTACCTAATGAATTAGAGGTCTATATAATTTTATTCCTACTCATCACATCATAATGTGCTCATAATCATTAATTCCACATATAAGGGACACATTTTTCAATCATGGACATAAAATATACTCATAAAAAAAATAGGATACATGACAACATCGTAAAGAATATAATAATGAATAAATCATGGAATTTACCTAAAATACGGAGGTAAAAAATCATTTTAGGTATTAAAGTGTATCATTAATAATGATAATAGAATGTTTCTTTAAAAAATAAGAAAAAAATATTACAAGGATCAAGGAGGGTCATTGAGAATAAACCCTTTATAATTAATCATGAATGTGGATTAAAAATCATCAAAATGAAATAATAACATGTATATCCCTATAAAAACAAATATAAATAAATTAAAAAGTAATTTTTAATGGGTTTCAAGAATCATGTAGAAAATAAATATAAACAGGTGATGAAAAAAATGGAGAAAGTTGGGTTCAAGACTCCCCTTACCTTAGGTCTCATTATATTTCATCATGTTTGTACCCCAGTATAATATATTTATGTTGATTGAAAAATAAATCTAGAATTTAATTATATTCATATTTTTCATTTATAATAATCTCTAATCATTAGGATTTATTTATTGCTATTTCATTGAATATAGAATGGTTTAAATACATGTTTTATTCTAAATTATCCTTTTTTTTGTTTTGATTTCACTATTTTGAAAGTTTTTAATTTATGATTTTTTAAATTGTTTATATAAGCTTATAATAAACTAAGTTAAATTTATAGTACATAATCTACACTAACAAACCGTGTAGGAAGTGATATGTAAAGCATTGAAAATGTCTATGTAGGTAGATAAACTGACCATTGACGAGATGTTTCAAAAGAGTGGGTGAGAGAGTATAAAATATAAATAGATTAAAATAGTATAACCATATAATAATAACATCAATATTTTTTATCATTATATACCCATTAATTTATGAAGTTATAAAAATGGAAATTTATTAGGATAATATAAAGAAGGAAAAATAAAATATAATGAATGAGAATTAGGATTGCCACTTTTTTGTAGATTTACTCAATTGATAAAGCCTTTAAAGATTGGGGTTGTGTAACTAAAAAACCTACATAAGGGTACTAGGAGACTCAGTAGAGAGTAAATTGGTAAATATTATGCTTTAATAAGTGGGTTTAAGGTGATTTACCAAGGGAAGGAAGAAGGTTAATTTAAATGAGTATTTATTGTGTTAAAATAATGATTATTTTATTATTTAGGACAAATAATTATGAAAAATATTGATTAAAATGATATTTAAAAGTTAATTATTAATGGGGGGGGGTCATTTGATCTGAAAATTTATCCAAAAACAATTGGAATCTTGTGAATACTTAATTAAATGAAAAAGATAAAAAAATACATTTTTATTAGAATAAACATTACTTAGGTTCCAAAACATCAAACATATGTTTATAAATTAATCATCATAATTTGAAATGGTTTAATTTTTTCATTAAATACATATTTGGTCAATAAAAATGTTACATAAATTATTAATTCATGCTTATATCATGATGATGTCTTAACATTTATGATATTGGTAAACAAAACTGTATATTTTTACTATTCCCCAAAAAATCAACTTTTTTTATAAAAATACCAAAAACTAATAATTAGATAAGTTTTAATGATAAATTTAAAAATGAATATAATTTTATAAAATTAAAATTCTAAAATATATAAATTTAACTTTAAAATGAAATCATCATATATAATGAAAAATTATATTTATTGAATTTCTTTTAAAACAAAACACATTCTTAATATTATTTCATATGAATTACTAATTAAATGAGTGTAAATATATTTGTTTCTATATAGACACATTTTATTATAATTATCCATTTAAATTGATAAATTAAAATTACTAATATAAAAATACACTAAACTTATAAAAAAACATTTCTTTGAAAAATAATCCTTTTATCTTTACCGTGGTAACTACAATTTACATCAATAAATTATTTTTATGTCTAAAAATTAATTTAACCATATTAAATAATTTGAAAATTATGATACCAAATATGAAATCCATTTTAGTGTATTTAGTTTTAAATAATTATAAAATTAAATTTAATATAAGAACACATAACCCAATAAAAATATTTTTTAAAAATAGTCCTTTTAACATTAGATAATTTTATTATTATTACTAACTAATTAATAGTTATTTCATGAATTTTTATTCATATATATATATATATATAATAAGTATATTTTAGTAAATTTTATGCTCTAAATATGATAAATTTAACTTTTAAATAAAATCATATAATACATTAGAAAACAATTTCTTTTTGATAAAAATTATTTCATTTTCAAATGAAAAACCATATTTTTGTTTCATAAATTAATAATTTATTTGTATATATATCATAATAATAAATATTAATATAAATCCATATAATTATCATAAATATCAATTTATAAAATATCCCATAATGAAAAAATTCTTTTGATAGATAAAAAATAATGCTAAGGAAATATATCTAACCCTTAAATAAGACATATTTTATGTCATGAAAAAAGATAATAATTTTAAAGATACCACAAGTATCTAATTTATTATACAATATGTTTTTACATAAAATATCTAAAAAATAAATATTTATTAAATTAATATAAATTAATAACAAGAATTTTCATGAACCAACCTGAGCCAGCCCTAAACCCGACACTCAATCCAGCCAATGACATGAACCTAAGTGCATTCCAAATCTCCCCAATATGGAGACAAGAAAATAAGTATCCAATAAACATATTTGGAATTATTTTTCCTATATAATTAATATTTAATTTGAAATATAATTCTATTAGGAATCTAGAAGGGTTTTTCTAAACATTGGACGTGAAAGAATAAAAAATAAGTAATTTTTAATTTAAAAAAACCAATAAAGAATCTCAAGTGAATAAACATCATACACATACAATATAAAAAGGAAAAATAATAGAATCCAAAGATACAAAGATTTCCATTTTGGATGATACATGAAAAAATCCAAAAAAAAAGAAAGTCGAAAGTACTTGGTACCTTCTCTTCATGGCTCCAAGGTCACACTCCAACACAACACACCTGCTCAGTGAGCAATCCAAAACCAGAACCAAAACCTGCAAGAAATCCAGTCAGTCTATAAACATGTAGTGGTGTAAGTAGGGTGTGAGAATGGACAACCCATTTTTATTTTACTAAATATTCCATGATTTTATTTTTTAAAACATTCCAAAAAAACTAGTTTGAATAGTATATTTAAAAATAGGTTTTCTATTACTTTTTGAAAAAACAATCCACATGCATTACATTAAAAACTCTTTTTTAAATTTAATTAAGGATTAAAGTCAGATGAATATCTTTCCATTTTTAAATCCTTTTGAATGTGTACTTTTCAAAAACTATTTTCAAAACTATCATTAGAAAAATACTATAAAAGAAACTTCACCTGAAGTAAACACCAATCATAAAAATTTAACTAGAAAATGAAAATAAAAAATAAATAAGTAATTTAATGCACCAAGATAATAAATAATTCAAAAATATAGGCAAGTACACAACAAAACCTACTAAAAAAGGTATACATATAAAACAACCACAAAAGATGTAATAATAAATAACACATAACATGATGGAATATTGATAAAAGAATAAAGCAGAAGCATCATCAAGTACAATATTTGAGAAGTTAATAAAAATGTATAAAGTATGGTAAACTTCAATACATCTAGTGATATTATCCTAGACATACTTGATTGGAATCATTTATAATCTTATCGATGTATTCCTAATATATAACCAATGGGATGCTGGCCATTGGTGGAACTCCCTCAGGGTTGGCATATACCTATACAAGGGGAAAATAGTTAGTCTAATCATTACTAGATAGTAACAATATCTCAATATCTCACAAATATTCGTAATATACTAATTATATTAATAGTATATGGTGAGGAATGGTTCATGTCATAGTAGTAACACACCAACAAAAAATAACATGGAAAACAATTCCAAGAACACACCTCAACACAGCCTCTTACAACCTTCTCTCCATACCCCAAATTAAATCTCATAACCATCAATGTTATGTCTTATAGAATGATATGGATTTAAAAACATATAATAAAACCTAACATATTTCTATATTATTGATGACAACTAATGAAAAAAACAAATCTTAATAAAAAAATTGGATTTAATAAGAAAAACAATAAGAATTGATTGAAATTAACTATTTAAAAACTGAGAAATTTAATAGTTATACCACCATATAAGGTATACACTTATCATAGTGGGTTGAGTAAGACCAATTATCTTAGGGGAAATTCTACAAAATACCACCTAACCCTTCAAAACAAGGGAACCAAAATGAATAAAAAAACCTACCTCCCATCAAAATTTCAATCAAAATAGATAAAAATATCTCCAAAATAGAACAAGGGATAAGAAAACCAAAATAAAATATAGATCAGTAAATAAGAAAATAGTTATAAAGGGAAAAATAAACAAAATGAGGTACCTTGAAGACCATTGGTTGGATCACAAATGATATCCAAAATAAGATAAGGATTACTTATTTCACTAATTCCTAAACTTAAATAACTTATGAATGTAGAACAATAAATCACAATTAAGGTAGGTTGGGGCCTTTGACTAATAAGGATTATAATTCCCAAACTCACTACACTAACAACACATTAGAGATTACCTTTACCTAAGGTATGATACTAGAATAAAAAGGTCCTACCAATTCACTATAATTACTTGAATTGTGTTTATCTTAATTCCAAATATTTTAAGACATTAAACCTTCACTGATGATTAAAGGAATAGGGTCACCACCCTAGTTGGGTTGGCCCATTGAGACCATTTCAACCACCATTGACTTATTGGCCACATCCTCAAGTGAAGTTGGATTAAATATATTTAGAATACTCTTAAGGTTAATATGAATACCATATATAGAAATAGTAACATTTAGTCAGTCCTTGACCACCAAATCAAAACATAATATGATCAACTAGTTACAACAGGTGACATACACCATCAATATTTAGTGACCTTGATGGAGGTTCATAATCTTTGTCTCCCTATCTAATTTTACATTCTCAGAAAAATTGCACTGAATAAATATTGTATTAACTAATTAAATATAAGATACACTTGTGAGCTCTGAGAGATACTTATATAAAGAATTCTCTATGAAACATACTATGATCACTTAGGAATTCTATAGGATGCATGATATAAATAAAAAAAATAAAACATAAGACTCAAATATAAAATATTCAAATTCAATCTAATTATAATAAAAAGGACCCATGAAATTAAATACCATCACCACTAGATAAATTCTAATTCTAATTAAAAAAATTAAAATATCACATTTCAACACTTTTTAAGATTATGGAATATCAATTGAAAATAAGTTTTTAATCACATGATATTTGATAATTTCATTTTGTTACTAAAAAATTTCATCATGTTTTAAAATTATCTTTCAAAAAATATTATTCATAAAATTTTAAAAACAAACTTTAAAATTTTAAAACAATTTTTCCATTTTAAATTATTAACTTAATCAATCAAAATAAAATTAATGTACCCTAAAACACTTTATAATCCATCTCAAACAACAATAACATAATACTAAAATAAATATAATATAAAAAGGAATGAAAAATATAAAATTTAAAGGGGTTAGTGGATATTAATGGTTTAGATGCACATTTTGATAGAATATTCACATACCATTCAATAGTTAACTCTGATATTTACAAAATTATACACATGGGAACCACATAGTTTGTAAACCCATGCCAGAAAACTATGTGCCCAAGTTCTTATCTATAACAACCCTACTATTTATTACACATTAATGCATGATTTATTACATAAGATTACACTTAATATAAATAGGGAGATCTATACTTATAGTGTATTTGGGAATTAGGTTCATTAAACAACAATTTAAAACATAAAATAGATTATCTTTATTGAAAACCTCCTTAACATGTTCACACTTAAAACTGCATGAGATAACCTGGGGACATACATATGAAAGGGGTGAGCTATAAATCCCAGAAATGGAATAAAAATGTAATAAAATAAATTATATAATACATGTTATTAAATAGGAATATAAATGGGGAATAAAAGGAACATTAATAGTAAGACATGATATATCATGATAATCATAAAGGCAACATGGGAAATGTGGCAGTACTTAAAACACTACATCATAAACATATGTCAAGGATACCTTCCAAGACATCATGATGAAAAAAGTACCATAAATGAATCATGATCACTCACATTTACAACATTATATATCATGATAATATGTATTACCCAATTGATTGGAGATCTATATAATTTTGGGCGCACCATTCTCTTTCATTTCATTCTCATACTTATATGTTCTACATAGATCATACAACATGGATACATTCATAATAATATTTTATTCCCTGATATAAAGGTGTAGAATACATAAATTTAATTCCTAATTAAAATAATTATAATTTTATAAAGGTGAATACCCTTGATAAGAAATTGGTATAGTATTCACTATACAATTGTTTTTGGAATGGAAAGTCAATGTGAAATTTTGGTAGCATAATGACATCACATTAAATTCATAAAATGGGTTGAGGAGAGAGAAATGGGTATCTAGTAATTTATAATTAAATTTTACAGTAAGGGGTATATGGAATAACATATCCCATCATAAGGAAATTATTATAAAATAGATAAGGTAAAGAAGATACTTGAGTAAAGAGGAGAAAGGAAAAGATCCCTTACTAAATTTTGGCATGATAATAGGTGTACATAAAGGATCATGGGAGGATTAATGAGAGTGAAAAGGGGTATCTAATCACTTATAAATAAAATTTAATGTAAAGTGAATATGTAATAAAATATCCCAAAATAGACAAATAGAAACTAAGAAGCGTAACATAAAAGAAGTTCTTGAAAGGGAAGGTGAAGATAGAAATACATTACTCGAGTGTGTTAATCCAAATGCATGAGAGGGGATTATTGAGAGATTTATGGTGTGTTGGGAGGACTCTAGAGAGTTTACATCATAGTAAGGACATTCTAAAAGAAGCTTTAGTTAATAGAAATGGGAGCTTGGGTGAGGTTTTAGAGGAAATTAGGTGGATTTCTTTTTTATTTAGGTTTTGGACTCTACAAAATAAAGCAGAAAAAACCACAAACCATCCCATGTTTTTTCCATTAGTTTATAAAGAAGGGAGTGTATCTAATTATTTAATAATTACAATGTCCTAACTTAAGAAAATAATTCCCTTTCTTATGTGAAGGTGAGTCTCAATCTTAAAAAAATGATTTTATAACCTTAAAAATATATTAATGGTTTTGGAGAATTCATAATGGCTTTATAAAATTAATCAAAAAATTTAAATATCATTATTTTAAATATAAAACATATATTTGGACGTGGATACCTTTTATAGTACTTATTACATCACTTTTGGGTCATTATGATGTAATAATACACAAAGGATATTTATACGGTATTTAATTTTTACCCTAAATTTTGATTGTCTTAGAAAATAATGAAAAATTCACCATTGTATAATTTTTAAATTAAGATTCCAAAAATAATATCCATTTTATGTAATTAATTTTCTAAAAAATTTTATTTTCAATTTTAAAATAATAATCGACATTTATAGAGAAATACTAGGTTTTTTGATAATAACATTTTTCAAAACCTTATAAAAATTACATTTGACTTCACAAAATTTATATGATAATTTATATTTAATTATTTAAAAATAATATTTTATTAAAATAATATTTATTTCTAAAATAAATTAAGTCATCAAAATAATTTCCTTAATTGAATTTAATCATTACCAAAAAATAATATTTGTGTTTTACTATATCAAAATAAATATCATTTATAAAGTATAAACAATAAAATAAAAATATATCCATTATTCTATAAAAAATAATGTACATAATTATATCACGAGGTTCTTGATACATATACCTTTAATACACCCACAAACACCGTAAGAGTAAGATGCGTGATGGTGAGGCTTTCATGGGGTGGTTTGACATACATGGTTTGGGTCGTGATTTCAATGAGCTTGAACTTCTCCGGTAAATGGTTTTTATCATGATTAAGTTGTCCGATATCATCTTGGGATTGGTTAAAGGAAAATATTAGAGATTCTATCTCCCTTAGAATCTTTGATAATTGGTATTCATAGGGTATGATCTGACTGGTTTAAGCCATCACATCCCTTGTTTGTATCAATGGGATTTTTTAAAACCCTATATTTATAGTAATCATGTGATCCCTATTCAAATAATATATTATTAGTGACCATTATTATTAATGGTCATTAAAAATATATATTATATTATAAAACCAAATAAGTGAATGTGTTTTATCTTACCATAATATATAATAAAACATTTAATTAAATCAAAAGGGGAGTTTTATTTATAACTATTTAGGTCATTACAATATTCCCCTTGAGAAATTTCACCTGAAATTTTTTAAATTCTCACACTAAAATATATTAGGGTAACATTGTTTCATCACTTTCCCAAATTCTCACATTTCTTCTTCAATCTTTTGGTTTCTCCACAACACTTTGACCGACAACATTATCTTATTCCATAGAAATTGGTCTCTATAATCTAAGATCTTCACGAGATTCTCCTCATTGGAAAGGCCATTCTAAAATGGTACCACCTTTGAATTGATTACTTGTGTGGGGTTTGGTATGCACTTTTTCAAGGGGTATACATGGAATACATCATGTATTTGATATAGGTTAGGTGGGAGTGCAATTCGGTAGGCCACCAGTCTGATGTGATCAAGGGTCTCGAAAAGGGACGATGTATCTTGGACTATGATTTTCCTTCTTCCCAAATATCATCACTTTATTCCATTGAGATATGTGGAGGAATATCATGTATCCATCATCAAACTCTAGGTCTTGTCGACGATTGTCATTATAGCTCTTATTTCAACTATGACTAGCCTTGATGTGGTGCTAAATGGTATTAACCTTTTCTATAATTTCCTCAACCATTTTAGGACATAGAAGTTTTTATTCCTAAACTTCATCCCAACATGAAGGTGTCCTGATCCTTTTCCTAGAAATGTCTTCATAGGGAGACATTTGGAATCTCAAGTGGAAACTATTATTGTAAGAGAACTTGACCACGGGTAGATATTGGCCCCATGATACTTTAAAGTCCATAAAACATGCTCAAAACATGTCTTCCAATGTCTTAATAGACCAATTATATTGGCCATCAGTTTAAGGATGACAGGCCATACTAAATTTTAGCTTAATGTTTATTGCATTTTTTTATACTTTTCCAGATCTTAGAAGTAAATCTTGGATCTAGATCAGATAAATCTGATATTGGTACTCCATGTAGCCTTACCACTTCTCTGATGTATATCTGTGCATGTTTATCCAACGTGAAGTACTCTCAAATTGTGATAAAGTGAGTTGTATTTGTAAGACAATCCAAAAAAAAACCATATAAAATTATTTACCAATTATGTCTTTATAAGTATTGTGAAAAACTCCATGGTGATTTTTTCACATTTCCATGTCGATATGGGTAATGTTTGCATCATCCTTTTAAACTACTTCCTTTCAGCCTTCAATTTCTGACATACCAGACACTTTGATGTATATTCAGTGATCTATTTCTTCAAATTGTCCAACCAATATCACTCTATGAGATCTTGATACATCTTTGTGCTTCCTGGGTGAATGGAGAAAGTCAAACTATGTGCATAATCAATGATTTCCTTCTTTAACTTAGGATTTGATGTTACACATATTCACGGCCCAAATCCCACATTTCATTATTAACTATCATTGAACACCAAGGATTTACCTTTCCTTTTAGTTTACACTTTCTTATGAATTAACACATCATCTTTTTTATCATCCTTTAACCACCTGAGTAGGGATGGTTAAACAATAATTTTTGAAAGGATTGATTATGTTTATTTTTTATGGTTCCTATGTCCATCCTTTTCAAATACAAGAATATTGGATCCTTCTCAATTTTCATCAATGATAAACTTGATGGATCCTTTTTTTATTAAATCATTTTCCAATTTATTCTCTTTCCTAATATGGTAGTGAATTGATCAGTCATAGTATTCGATTAGGTCTAACAAACTTCATTGGAACATATTCTACTCTTTATGCATGAATATATACTTGAGGCTATTGTGATCCGTGTATATTTCACACTTCTCCCCAAAGGTATAATGCCGCCATATTTTCTAATATAAAATCACTTTAGCCAACTCCATATCATGTGTTGTGTAGTTCTATTCATGAAATTTCAACTACGTTGAATTATAGTCTCATTGTGAATTAACACAAACCCAATACCTTCTTTGAAGCATCACTGAATACTATGACAAATTATCTACTTGTTTTTAGTGTGAGAATATGTGAATTGATAAGCATACTTTTAAAATCCTTGAATCTGTCTTCATATTTATCATTCCAAGAAAACTTGACTCTCTTCTAAGTTATCTTTGTTAGAGGTTTTGATAATCATGACACATTTCCCTCAAATTTTTGATAATACCCAGCTAATCCATGAAAACTATGGAAATCTATCACAAATGTTGTCCTCATCCATATTTCAATTTATTTTTTCTTTAAATGGTACATAGATAACCCATTTATTTTTATGATATGCCCCAAGAATGGGACTTCCTTCAACCAGAACTCAAATTTACTATACTTTTAATAATGATTATCCTTTCGCAAGGTCTATATAATAGTTCTTATACTCTCCTCATCATCCCCCTATTATTGGAGTATATTAGAATATAATCTATAGATAAATTTTTTTTTGAGGTAATATTTAAAGACTCTATTCATCATGTCCGTGAAGATTGATAGAGTATTAGTGAGTCTGAATGGAATTACTATGAACTCATAGTGCCTGTACCTTGTAAAAAAATTAGTCTTGTGGATATCCTCTTTCTTCACCATAATTGGGTAATATACCAACCATAGATCCACTTTGGATATGTATTGTGCTCTACATAGCTGATCCAACAAGTCATCAATCTATGGTAGATGATACTTGTTCTTTATCGTGTTCTTTTTGAGCTCATGATAATCAACACAAAGGCACATTGACCCATACATCTTCTTAATGAAGAGGATTGGTGCACCCCATGGTGAAGCACTTGGGTGTATGAACCCTTTATCTAGATTCTCTTCTATTTGTTTATTTATCTCCTCATGTTTCATAACATCCATTCTATACAGAGTCTTAGATAACGAAAACTCTCTAGGTATATGTTAGATTGAAAATTCAACCTCAAGGCTAGGAGGAAGACCAAGTAATTCCGTAGAAACATATCAGCATACTCCCTCACAATAGGCATGTCTTAGAGGATGATTATTTCCTTAGACTCAATAATTTGATCTTGATAAACTTTCTCATAGTGAAATAATATCCATTCTTGAGATGATGGTGCTAAATAATATTCCTCATCCTCCTTGAACTTATTCAAAATGAATGGTCGATTCACAATATAGAGAGTGATTTACTTCTCATGGAAATTTTTGTCATCTGTATACAGAGAAAGAAAATCCATACCCTAAAATCATAAAATTCCACTAAAGGGAGTATGAATAGGTTTTCTAGGAAGTTCATCCTAGAAATTTTTATAGGGGAGGAGTTATATACTTGGGATGAAATAATTTCCCCATTTTTCATTTTCATCGACATCTCTAATTCCATTATTTATGGTGCTGTTTCAATAGTTCTACTAAATGTTTGTGAAATGAAGGAATGCATAGAACAAGAATAAAAAATTAGGTTCACTATTATTGAATGAAATACTAGTGTACCTGCCACCATTTCATTTTTGGGATCCACCTCAGCATTTGTGGTAGAAAAATATACCAATTTCTACCTTGGAGGTTGTTAGTTGCCTTCAAATACCCTTTTCTTAGGGAATTGATTTTAACATTTCCCTGGTTCTTTAAAGTGGAAGAAATGAACAATGTGTTTAGGGTTTACTAAATCATTCCTTTCTTTTTTTTTCATTTGAGGGTTTCTCCTGACATAAATCTTTATCTATGTGTCCTTCCTTTCTGTACCTAAAGTATTTCCTCATCCCCCTAATGCAATTTCTTGGTTTCGTCTTTACACACCTTTGAAATGTAGGATGTTGAAATTTCTTATCACCATTACAATTAAAATCCATTTTTTGGTTCTTGTCCCCAAGATACCCTTGAGATTTTCTGATCTCTATTTCAACTTTAAAGTAATATTAGACTATTTACTCATAGATATCAAAGTCTTGGAATTCCAAGGATTTTCGTAGACTAGGTTTTATCCAACCAAAAAAATATCAACCTTGTATTCAGGGGTAATGACAAAGTTGGAGACATATCTTGAAAGTCTGTGAAGTTTCCCTTGTACACTCCAATAGTTTAATCATCTTTTTTCTTAAGGGAAAGTAAATCCTTTTCCATTTACAGAGAGTTTGAGGAAAATATTTTTCAATTTTTTTCCAGAATTCCTTCCACTCAATTACTTCAATATCTTCCTCAAGCTTCATTTTCTTGATCAATTTCCACCACTAATTAGCATCTCCCTCCATATTATAATTAGCCAATATAATATTATCTTGTTCATAACATTGTAGGATGGAGAAGATCTTCTCAATGGAGTCGATCCATTGTTCCATGATTAAGGGATCATATGATCCATTGAAATTAAAAGGCCTTTGTCACATAAAGGTCTCAATTGAAACTTTTTATCTCTCTGGGGGATTTTGACACTGTACATGATTTAGGATTATATTCACAACATGAGTCATCTGAGAGAGTATCATAATGATGTTTTTGATTCCTTATTCCATCAGGTTGGGAATCTTATTAGGACAGTCATTACATTTCCCATCACATTTATTTTCTACCTAGTTTCTCCTATTTTTAACCATTTTAAAAAATAAAAGAAAAATTAGGGATGAATATTTTTTTAAAACTATTAAACACATAAAGGTTAATCCAATGACATTAATGGGATAACTTATAAATTACTTTTATGTCTTAATTTATGAATTTCTAGTCTTTAATCTATGTCATCAATGTTATATTTCCTAGCCCTTATTATTATAGGAATTTATATATTGACTTAATAATGGTCCATAATGAGCTTATGAATTTACCAAAGCATATCTCTGGAGATTTTCAAACTATGTGTGAAATAAGGCCCATTTTCATATACCATGTTACACTATGTCATGCTCGATACACTTTATCAGAGTTGTTACCCTTATGCACAATTGTACCAAAACCACATCTAATTTTAGTATATAGACAAATAATTATTTTCTATATAAACCAATTTATTTATAATTAAAAAAATTTAGGGATGTTTTCTTATACTTAGTCTTATCCCTAAGGCTTTTGCGAGACTTTTCTAATCCTAATCCCAAAAATAACTAAACTTTCCCCTTAATACCAAATATCACTATAATACTCTTTATTACACACCAATACATGATTTGTTACATAATATTATACTTAATAAATCCAAGAAGATTGTGAATTATAGTGTATTTATATATTAGGTACATTAAATAACAATTTAAAATATAAATTCATAATCTTTATTGAAAAACTCGTTAACATGTTAACACTTAAAATTGAATGGGATAACCTAGGAACATACATATAAAAGGGGTGAGATATAATTATCAGTAAGGGAATAAGCATGGAATAACATGAAGGAGATAATACATGTTAGTCAATAGGTATATCAATATTGAATAAGAGGAACCTAAATAATAATTCATGATATAGCATGAAAATTATAAAGGCAACATGGGAAATGCAACAACAACTTAAAACACTACATTATAAAAATAGGTCAAGGATAAATTACAAGACATAATGATGGTAAAAGTACCATTAAGGAACAATTTTTACTCCATATGACAATATGAAGTATCATTATAAAAAACATTACCCAATTCATTGGAGTGCTATATAATTCTGGGTGCACCCATAAATTTCATTTCAATATCATACTTAAGTGTGCCACATATATCATTCAACATAGATTCATTCAGCATAATTTTTTATTCCATGATAATTAAGTGTGGAATAAATATATGTAAGAACCAAGTTAAATGAATATAAGTGTATAAAGGTTAATAAACTTTATAGAAAATTGGTATGGTATTCACTACAAAATTGTTTTGGCATGGAAAATCACAGTGAAATTTCAGAAGCATAACAATATCACTTAAAAATTCATAAAATGGGTGAATGAGAGAGAAATGGATATATAATCATTTGATAATAAATTTTATTTTAAGGTGGATATTTAATAACATATCCCATCATAATTAAATTAAGATAAAATATGTAAGGTAAAGAAGATACTTGAATAAAGAGGATAAAGGAAAAGATCCCTTACAAAATTTCATCATTGTAATGGGTATACATAAAGGATCATGGGATGATTAATGAGAGTAAAAATGGTGACAAAATAACTTATAAATCGAATGGAAAATAATGGGAATATGAAAGAAAATATCCCAACATGAAAAAATGGGAACTAAGAAGTATAACATAAAATAAGTGCTTGATTGGGAATGAGAAGAGAGAAATACCTTACTTGATTGTGTGACTCCAAATTCTTGATAGAGGATTGTTGAGAACTTGGTGGAGCCTTGGGAAGAATCTAGTAATTTGAGGGAAGAGTATGGATTTTATTAAAGGAGTTTTAGTAAAAAGAAATAGGAGCTTGGGTGGGTTTATATAGGAAATTATGGGGATTTTTATTATTATTTAGGTTTTAGACTCTACAAAATAAAGTAAACAAAACCACAAACCATTCTAATGTTTTTGTCCATGTTTTCTTCCAAAAGTGAGTTTTTATCATTATTTAATAATTATAAGAGCCTAAATTAATAAAATAATTCCCTTTATTATGTGGGGATTAGTTATACTCGTGAAGAAATGATTTTAAAACCGTAAAATATATTAATGGTTTTGGAGGATTCATAATGGATTTATAAAATCACTAAAATAAACATAAAATATAATTATTTTAAAGAGAAAACATATATCTTTTCGTGTATAACTTTCATAGAATTTTTTATATCACCTTTGTGTCATTATTATGTCATAATACACAAAGGAAAATTATATGTTATTTAATTTTTTCCATTAAATTTGACTGTCTCAGAAAATTATGAAAAATTTACAGTTGGATAATTTCAACATTATGAGTCCAATAATAAC
Organism: Viscum album; assembly: GCA_963277665.1. Lineage (NCBI taxonomy): Eukaryota > Viridiplantae > Streptophyta > Magnoliopsida > Santalales > Viscaceae > Viscum > Viscum album. The sequence continues at coordinate 1,743,217,919 of OY728141.1, forward strand.
ATATATTTTATCTAAATATATTTATAAAAAGGTTTATTTTCACTTTTAAAATAATAATTAACATTTATTGAGAATTGATGGATTTTTTTGACAATAACAGTTTTCAAACCCTTATAAAAATTATATTTGACTTTATAAAATTTATAATATCATTTATATTTAATAAAAAATATTTAAAAATAATATTTTATTAAAATAATATTTATTTAAAAAATATATTAATTCATCAAAATATGTTCCGTAATTGAATTTGAATATTACCAAAAATATTATTTGTGTTTTATTGTATCAAAATAAAAATCATTTATAAAGTAACAATAATAAGAAGAAAATATAGCCATTATCCTATAAAAAATAATGTACATACTCATATTTCTAGGGTCTTGATATGTATCCCTTTAAAAAAACCACAAACTCATTAAGAGTAAGGTGCATGATGGTGAGGATTTCATGGGGTGGTTCGATGTACATGGTTTGGTTCGTGATCTCAATGAGATTGAAATTCTCCCAAAATAGTTTCTATTATGATTAAGTTATTGGATCCCAAATTGGGCTTGGTTAAGGGAAAATCCTAGACATTATATATCCCTTGTAAGCTCTAATTAATGGGATTCATAGGGTATGATCCTATGGTTTTAGGCCATAACTTCTTTTGTTTGTGTCAATTGGATTTGTTAAAACCCTATATATATACTAATCATGTGATCACTATTCAATTGATATATTATAAAAATTAATGACGATTAATGGTAATTTAAAACTTATAGGATATAATAAAACCAAATAATTTAATGGATTTTCTATAACCATAATACATAATAAGACATTTAATTAAATCACAAAGGGAAATTTTATTTATAACTGTTCGGGTTGTTACATTATCCCATCTTTACCCCAAATCTATTAAAACCTCAAAAAAACATATTATACAACCAAAAGAGTAAAAATAACATTAATTTAAATCAAAATCCACTAATGATATTAAAAAATAAAGCTAGTAATCAAGATCCAAATCTCAACATACCATGGTAACTTAGTTTTCATCACGAGAGGTGGTGATCAGGAACATCCTCATGACCTACATCTTGAGTTCCGATGATCCTATATCACATCTATCAGAATATCCATATCATAGGGGTGCTTAAATAACCTATGTACTCTTAGTTACATAGGCTCTAATTCCATTTTTTGGAGAACCAACTTCCCTGAGCTATGAATCTAGTCATCTAGTCCCATGGGTATCCTATAATACCTTGGTTTCCTTCCCATCACACCAAAGTCTAAAACACAATAGGGTTACTTATATAACTAATGACTATCCCCATAGGCCAACACATATTTTTTAGTGTTATTTAACCTCACTCACACTCACCTTTGGAAACTCTCAATATGTTCACTCATCTAGACACTACTATATAAAAATAATTCTTAACTATGTAGTTCTAATCACTTGGGATCATAAAAATAAAGGTTCAACTTATTGACATTAATAGTAAAATGTAGACTTTTAGTCTCACTTTTCTATACATAAGTGTTGTGGAATTTCTTGGGTTTGAGTTGTGGGGATCATAATGAAGGTATTGCAAATTAAAGGGGGTAGATTGTAATCCCCCAAGAAAAGTGAGACTTAAAATGCAGAATGTAACTAATCATTTTAACATGGTGAACCTTTATTTCCAGGATCCTACCTGATTAGGAATCCATATTTAATCATTCCCAACCTGAAGTACTATTAGGATGGATGACCACTTAAGAAGTTTCCAATTATGTGTGTGGGTGAGGATAAATAACACTGACATAACTTTTGTTGGTCTATGGGGAGATTCATTAATATAATAAGTCACCCCAATGGGTAATAGCCTGTGGTGTGGTAGGAAGGAAATTGAGGTATTATAGGAGACCCATGGGTTTAAATAACCAGGTTCATAGCCCAGAGATTCTGGTTCATAGTATGAATATTAATAAAACATAAAAATATTTTTTATTAAAAATACATTTGTTTTCACATTCTTTTCCCTTTAAAAAAATTGTGTCCATTCAATTTTTACCCCTTTACTAAAATCTCAATTTCTATTATTGTGTACGTATTGATGAGAAAGGGTGTATAAAGTGAAATGAAAAATTAAAACATTTTTTAAAATCTATATCAATGAGAGAAATAGTATTTATAAATTCATAATATTAAAGGAAAACCCCAACAATAGAACCTTTAAAGGAAACAAAGTTAAAGAGAATAAATGTAGAGTGGAAAATTAATGAAATATACATAAGTGGAAATAATTACCTTTTAGGATTTATAAATGATTTTAAGTAAATCCACATTGATAAACTAAATATAAAATTGTATTTTGAAATTAGATAATGTGAAATTTGAAGGTTTATAAGAGAATTCCTATTCATCTTCCAAAAGAAGAATTGATTTTTTTGGAAATAAGTAACATAGAAATAGAGGATAAATAATAATTATAAGAACAATAGATAGAAATTATGTAGGCTTGAAAATGAAACTCTAAAAATAAAAAAAACCTTGATCACAAGTTCTCTAAAAAATTCACTTAAGATTTTCACAAAACTTTCATAAACCTCAACGATCATAAAAAATATTTCTTACTAAATTTATAAACCCAAAATAATTATTAACTTAGTCATGTATGTTCCCAATAATGAATTCAATCTCTATACCTAAATAATATCGACTAACTATACATAAAATTATACACTATAAAATATATATGCTAATCCCAAAATAATAAATAAACTTCTCCCAAAATAACTTTAATCATGTAAAGAACTGATAATTTATAAATGAAATTCCCTTTCAAAATGAGTGAATGCAATATTAAGAAATGAAATTATTGCAAAAACAATCACTATAGGGGATTTTTTACCATTATATGTTATATCCTAACAATTTTAAAGGACCATTAAACATCATAACCATTGATAATATAGTCATTATATAGTTATCATATGATTAATATATATATATATATTTATATATAGGGATATGATAAATCCAATTGAAACTAAAAAAGGAAGCGATGACCTCAACTAGTAGGATCATATCGTATGAAACTCATTTATCAGATATTTTGAGTGAGACAACATCACATATATTTGATATTTAGAAATAATAAGATGATATTCAACAACTAAAGCTTATTCAAAACCATTTATAGAAGTAGTTTAAGCTCATCAAGATAACAAACCAGACCATTTGCACTTAGCCACCCCAATAAAATCTCACCATCACATTCCTTATCTTTAAAGTATTCATTGGTTTAATAATGGGATATGTATCTAAACCATAATAGTATATATTTGTATATTTTTTATCAAATAATTATTATATTTCTTTTTTATAACTCTATAATTATTAAATAATAAGTCTGATAAAAATTAGATTCTGATATGATGAAACAGAAATTGTATTTTTGGGATATATATAGTTTCAATCAATACACCATTTTTGATGAATTCAATAATTTTTCAAATAAATTAAATTTTCAAAATATATTATTATTAAAAAATATTAATTAAATATAAATGTTAATATAATTTTATGTAGTCAAATGTAATTTTTATAAGGGTTAGAAAACTGTTATTGTAAAGAAACCCAATATTTTTTATAAATGGGGATTTTTTATTTAAAAGTTTACATTTTATTATTTAGAGAATTCTTTTGAAAAAATAAATATTATTTTATAAATAAACATATAGAAATTATCCAATAGTGATTTTTTCATAATTTTCTTAGATAGTAAATTTTGTGTGTGAAAATTAAATACAATATAATTATATGATTTATATTATGACATTATAAAAGACCAAAACTATACAGTTAATAGTATCAAAAAAATTATATTTCCCCTTTAAAATAATATATTTTTGAAGTTATTTTATTAATTTTATAAACTCTTAATGAATCATCCAAAAAACCATATTATATTTTAATGTTTTGAAATCAATTCTTTATAAAAATTACACACTTACACATCACCAAGGGTATTATTTTAAGTATTTTACTGATTTTAATTATATAATAATTATAACCACTCCTCTTTGGTAGAAACCGTGAGATGATTTTCTTTTTGGATTAATTTAACATATAGAGACCAAAACCTATGTTTAGAAATTAATAAATAATTATCCTATATTTTTCTATAAACCCCACCCAAACTCCCTAATTATTCACTAAAAACCCTTGGATTATGAAGAAAATCTACCCTTCACCCTATAAATCCCAACAAATGTGTCCTCAATATCTTATGTAGCTACCCCCAAGATTTTAGAAGTTCTCTATCAGGGAAATGGATCATCTATTTCTCCTCTTTATCCAAGCTCTTTCCTTATATTATGCCTTTTGATTTCCAATTGTTCATGTTGGGATATGTTTTTACACATCCCTATTACAATAATTATTACTTACAAGTGAAATGATACCCATTTAAATCTCATTAAACCCTCCCATGAATCTTTATGTACCCCCGTTATGCTGTCGAAATTATCATGTGATTTTCCATGCCAAAAATTTGTGTAGTGAGTACCCATACCCATTTCCACTCAAAGGTATTAACCTAGATATACCTATTTTTAATTTATTTTGTACTTATATGTATATAAACCACCATACTTTATCATGGTATTAAATATTATCAATGACATCCTTATGTTGTATGATCTACGTGGCACACTTATCCTTGTACATGATGTGAATGTGATGGGTAAGCCAAAAATTATATTTCCCTTTAATGCATTGGGTAATGTTTTTATCTCATGAGATATCATGTATGGTTCATGAGAGCGTATCCTAATCACACTATGTTATGATGTCTTGGTGGTTATCCTAGAATTATGTTTAGGATGTCATGTTTTATATTCATGCCACATACCCTTGTTTCCTTTATGTTATCTTGTTATATCATTCTTTGATGTCAATTTTTATGATTATAAACCCTATTATGTTACCTTTAAATTCATATTTACTCACATTAATTACTTTATTTATTTTATTCTTTTATTATTCCCTTACTGGGATTTATAGATTACCCCTTTCTTATGTACATCCCTTGGTTATCCCTTGGTTATCCCTTGGATATCCCATGAAGTTTTATTAGATCACATAAATTTATGGGCATGTAATGGAGTTTTAGTTTACATATTTGTGTTTTTTCTTCAAGTTGTTATGATATGTACCAAATTAACCAAATACACTAGGCCTCATGATCTTATTTGGTTTTATTAAGTGCATATTTATGAAACAAATCATGAAATAAAGTGTATTAAAATATGGGTTGTAATGGTTTGTATCATATGTAAGGATAGTTATTTTTGGGTATTAGGATTAGAAAACTCCAGTGAAAGCCTTAGGGATAAGACTAAAAATTGTAAAAAAACAATAAATTTTCTTACAGTATAGAGTAAGTGATTTAAAAGAAAATACATCCTTGTATGGATACTACAAGTAAAAATGGATCTGGTAAATTTTTACCTAGAGGTAATAACCTTAAAATGGTTCATTTATCTAGAATAAATCGTCACTTGGTGAACAATAAATAGGACTTGATGTACACCTAGTTTGACACTCTCAGGGGATATGCTTTGAAAAATTCTAAAGTTCATTGCAAACCATTATTGAGTTGTAAAATTCCCATATGAATTTATTTTTGTAAATGGATCATGGATAACATAAATTGAATCCTATAATTTCGTAGGTTAAGTAATATTTTTCATTTATGAGATACCACTTATATAGTGATAATTTTATTTTTATGTGTTTAGTAGTTTTATTATTATAATATCTAAGTAAATTTTGAATGAAGTAAATGACTAGAACTAGAATAAAATATTGAAAGGTTTCCTTATCTTATATTCATGAACTTAAAATGTCATATGTGACTATGGTTCCATGCATTAAATTATATCATGAAAGTTTGTTAGAAATATTTAAGCACTGCCATAACACATGTAATTAGAGCTATTGGTGAAAATAGAAAATGGGGAAATTTTATATACCAAGCATATAACTCATCCCCTGATAAAATGCGTGGACTGAATTTCCCATAAAACCTTTTAATACTTACTTTAGTTGAATTTGATTTCACTCTATGAATGGATCAAATTTTCTTGTATAAAGACAAAATTGATTCCTGAGAGAAAGAAATAACCCTTCATGTTACAAATCACCATCCAATTCTATACAAGTGCAAGGAGTAGGATTAACTTCCTTTGGTATCATCATCCCAATCATGGATATTATTGCTAGTGTATGTAGATTAAATGATTGAGACTAAAGAAAAGATCATCCTTGATGATGTTTTCATTGTAAGGAAATTTTCTTATGTGTTTCCTAATGAATTTCTTGGTCTTCCTCCTATATAGGAGGCTGATTTCTCAGTCAAACTTATACCTAGAGAATTTAAAATATCCAAGACTCCTTATAGAATGGATATTGTTGAACATGAGGATCTGAATAAATAATTATAGGAGAATATGGATAAAGGGTTTATATTAAATAGTGATTCATTGTGGGGTGTACTGGTAATTTTTTTCAATAATAGGTCTGGGTAAATGTGCCTCTACATTGACTCTCATGAACTCAACAAAAATTATGATAAATAAAAAATATCCTCTTCCATTTATTAGTGATTTGTTTGATCAATTACATGGAGTCCAATACTTCTCTACGGTGGATCTTGATTCGGGAAATTATCAAATAAAGGTGAAAAAGGGGGATATCCCCAAGACTAATTTTCATAAAAGGTTCGAGCACTATGAGTTCATAGTGTTTCTATTTGAAATCACTAATGCTACAAAAATATTTATTGACTTAATGAATAATTTCTTTAGGTATTACCTTAAAAAAATTGTGGTAGTATTTATTGATGATATTCGTATCCACTCCAAAATCAAGGATGACAATGAGAAGCATTTGAACACTATACTAAGGACCTTGTTGAAAGAAAATATATATGAATAGTATAGTAAATGAATGTTTTGGATGGATCAATTAACATTGTTGTGTCATTTTATCACTAGAATAGTGATATATATGGATCCTTAAAAGAGAGGAAATTGAAGGATGGACTAGACCAACATTTATGATGGAGATATATAGTTTCCATGGATTAGTTGGGCACTACAATTTATTTTTTGGGAAACTTCTCATGATTATCAATCCCAATATCAATGATTATTTAGAAGGGGTGAATTTTTTTCTAGAATTCTGAATGTGAAGAAAGCATTAATGATATGAAGAATAGGCTAATAATTATACCTATTATCAAATTACACACTAGTGTGGAATGATTTGTGATCTATAGTGACAAGTCCAAAACGGTATTCGGTTTTGTAATCAGGAAAGATCAATAAGTGATAGCCTATAAATCCCTCAAATTATAGTTCTATGAGTAGAACTACCCAATAGAAGATCTAGAATTGGGTGCAGTTATATTTTCACCAATGATTTGGAAACATTATCTCTACGGGGAGAAGTGTGACATATATAAGGATCATAAAACCGTCAATTATATATTTAAACAAAAGGATGACAATATACACCAGTAAAGGGGGTTATATTTAATCAAGGATTATTATTGTCTGATCCATTACCATCCTTGGAAGGAAAACCAAGTGGAAGTTTCTATAAGTGTAAAGGATCCACAAACACTATCCATGTTGAGAATTTCAAGGGATCCAATCTTCTTGGACATACAGAGGATAAACATGGGAATAATAAAAGGAAATTAATCCTACATTTACAAAATGAATTCTCAATAATCTATTCATAATTGGATCGAGGTGGATCAAAAGGATAATGATGTGCTACAGAAAATGGTAGTGAATATTCCAAAGTTCACCTTTGCTAAAGATGGAGTTAAAAGGGGTGGAACTTAGACAAGTGTCCCATTAAAACCAGAACTAAAGAGGGAACTTATGGATGATATTCATGGATCATATTTATCTATTAATATATAAATCATTAACATGTATAGATATTTGAAGCAAAAATCTAGTGGGATAACATGAAGAGGGAGATTACAAAATTTGTATCACGATGCTTAGAATGACAAAAATTTAAGGCTAAATGATAAATTATAAGGGTATGATTCAAATATTTCCCATACTAGTATGAAAATGGAAAAAATATAACAATGTATTTCATCATATGACTCCTCAGGGATCCTAAAGTTAATAATTCTATCTGGGTGATAGTCGATTTCCTTATTAAGTAAGTACATTTCACTTCTATAAAGGAAGATGTCTATATTGACCAACTCATGAAGATATACATAAGGGAAGTAGTAAGAATTCATGCATTCCCACTCTCTATTATATATAATTGAGATCCAAGGTTTACCTTAAGGTTTTGGATAAGCCTTCAGCTAGAGTTAGACATAGAAATGATCTTCAGAACTACTTATCACCCTTATATGGATGGTCAGTCTAAACAAACCATTCAAACTCTAAAAGATGTGATAAAAGATTTTTGAATGTATTTCAAAGGATCTTGGGATCATCACCTTACCATAGTGGAGTTCTCATAGAACAATAGTTTTTATTATATTATTTAAATGAATTCTAATGAGGCTTAGTAGGGGAATATGTGTTAGGCTCTAACATGTTAAGATGAAGTTTTAGAAAAAAAAGATAATGGGACTTGATCTTATCCAAGAGATGATATATAAGGTTAAAAACATTTATCATCATATAAAATCAACATAAATTTTACAAAGATATATACATACAATCATTGACAAGACTAAGAGTTTGATTTTAGAGAGAAAGTGTTCCTTTGTATATCACCATGGTATAAATTCTTGAGGGTTGGTAATAAGGGAAATATTATACCAAGATACATATTCCTCTTCACGATCCTTGATCACAATAGAGTGGTTGCCTATTGACTAGCACTCCCACCTAACCTATCTCAAGTACATTATGTGTTCAATGTATCCATATTAATAAATTACATACCATACCCAGCATATGTAAGAGTTGGTGTCCTAGAACCATCTATTTGTACTTTGATTAAATGAATATATAATATATTTAAATATTAAACATCTTATTACATATTGTTAATTGTTCTACATCTCTATATTGTAATAATCGACTGGAGTATTTTTTACCTTGAAAAGGTTATATCAGTTCCCCGCTATAATGAGAACTTTGATGTTCTATTATAATATTCTTAATAATATTTTTATAGTTAGATGACATACTATAATGGGACACATAGTTTAAAGACCACTAGGTGCGAGTACTCATAAGAAGATGAGACTTCCTCTAATGAAGATCATACATGGTAATCTCTAATATGGGAGATTATGAGAAAAAAACCCTCCAGTAAAAATTCCCCATGTTTTGGAATCATCAGATATTCCTATATGCAAGCCCGTGTAATTATCTGTAGACTTTAAGATTACCATTAATATGTGTCACGACTCACGTAATTTGATTTACTGATGAAAACCGCCATGCAGATAGTTGGTGAGAAGCAGGGTACGTTGGGTGCATCACAAGTGTCATGTTATTAATGGATAAGTCAAGGAAGAATTTGTCCCTTCCATTTATGGAAAATGATATCTCATCCCTTTAATTGAAATAGAACTATCTCGCGAAATTCCATGTCCATGGTGTAACGATGAGTTTATTCCAGGTTGTCAAAGAACAACATATCAAACACAAAGTTTTATGACACTATCATAAAACCTTCTTGATGAGATATTGAGACAAAGGGATTATATTACATAGTGATCATTCGTATGTGGATTTCATTGTTGCGACTTTAAGTTCTTTCTCTTGGGTTCCTTGACCCGTTGATAGACATTACTCTTGGACTTTAGGCAAGCCTACCTAATGCCGATGAGAATGAATCCTATAGGGTCACACACTAAGTGTTTTTGGTGGTCTCCATTAAATTCAATTTGAATTTAATTAATTGAATAAATATTATTTTCAAGACTGTGGAATAATTGTATTGAATATAAAATTATTTAATTAATTAAATAAATATTTATTCACTGGATTGTGGGTAAAATATATTTATTTATTTTATTGAACATTTAATGAAAATTTATTTACTAGTTTGTAAATAAAATATTTATTTAAGAGAATAAATTATTTATTTATTTATTAGGGTGTTCAATAAATGGAGGTGGAGTTCAAGAAAACCAAGGCCAGTCGGGTAGTTAAATAATTATTTTCAAGATGGTAAATAATTTTTTAACTAGTTGGCATAAGTTAAAATAATAATAATGATGCTATTATTTTGTGATGAAAATTTTTAATTATAATTCCGTTTTGCGAAAGTTGTCGCACCATAAATAATGAAATGGTATTATTATTAAAAGAATGGGTTTTCTAAAAGGTTATGAATGTATTTAATAGCTTTTATACAATTAAATATTGTAACTGAAGCCCCATGTTGATAAATAGACATGTACATCTATTGTGCCATGTATCGAACTACACACCCAGTGAATTGAGAATTGTTGAGCTAAATGATTTTTCTCTTGAATTCTCTTACCGCCCCTCTCAAGAACGAGAGACGTTCTATAAGACCAAAGAATAAGATATCATTAAATAATGAAACAAGACAACCGCTTAACCGTGATAGCTCCTTGAGAATGAATGGTGTTGATCAGAGACCATCAAATCACGTGTGGGTCACCACTAGAGGAATTCTGGTTTGGATCCTCACAAGAACAACAAGACAATCTGGAAGGGTCATTCCGGACGATCAACATCATCAACGAAGAAAATAAATAAGATCCATGTATTCTTTTCTTTATGAAATTAATTGAATTAATTATAAACATAATGTGAAAGATCCAATAAAAAGGTTTTGGGCCTCTTTCTTCTTTATCTTAATATGTGATTATATTTTGTGGAGACTGGCGTTCATCGTCGTATTGATCCCGGAATAATCATTGATCATGGTAAAAATTAAAGTTGGTTGTCGTCTCAACCACGTTTACACTACACCCAGAACCTACAAGTGGTATTATAGGGGTTACATCATAGTTTATAATTATTTGAATAATTTGTTAATGATTTATGGTTTATTAATTTATTTTTTCAATTCATGGTTAATCGTTCTTGTATTCTGGATTTCTAGACCTATTCTCTCCATTTTCATTTCTCCAAGATTTCATTGAAAAAAATGATTTTATAATTAAAAATATAATGGAGAACTCATCAGGAGGTGCTAATGATTCTTCCCATGTGACATGAAAGTACATGATGTGTGTTCGTACTTACACACCGTGTTCTGCCATACATGCCTTTTAATCTAGACTACATGCCATGTAGTCGTGTACAATGCATTGGGAGTAATTCGGAAATTACTCAAGCCATGTGCATTTATTATATGTGGTGTAGTTAATTTTACACCATGTGTTGACTCATATAGATAGGCACAGAGATACCAGATTACACGCCGTGTGGCCCACTGAACACAACGTGTAGTCTATTCAGGTTAGGTGGCCCAACTGTGTATCCCATACATGGCTAATCCAATAGGTAACCATATAACATAGATACAACATGGAATGTATCCCACTATACATGTCATGTACTCTGAAATTTCTGAAGTATTCCCCACACACCAATTCCTAAGTGTGTAATTCAAGAAATATGGTGAATGTAATACACACTGTGTAGTCAGAACTATATGCCATGTACTTTACCAAATTACACAAAGTTAAAAATTTAATGTTTTTGTAATGTTTTGAACAACTTATCATGTATAAATCATACAACATGTTGTTACTCTATGCGTTGAAGCATCATGTATGCCATATGTTAGAAGCGTAAAATAGTATACGAATATAATACATATTGGGTAGATTCAAATGAGTATTGACTAACTTACCTCCAAGGTGCATTTATGTACACCGATGAGAATCTCAAGGAAATTTATAAAAGGATTAAGATAAAAGTATTGATTAATTAAAGATAATAATTAATAGATTTAAGTGTAATTTATCTTAATAATAAGGATTAAAAAATTGAATACTAGTTTTATTAAATATATAAATCGTTGTATGTATGTGGGTGATCGATAGGTAGAACAAGACCTTTGTATGTAATTGGTTTCCTTTTAATTAATTTATTAAATTAATTATTGGCCTGCAAGCCATATCTCCCAATTAATATATAGGGCATGTGTTCCCATGGTTTCTTTAATGTAAACCCCTTCTTTACCCCTCCCTTTCATGTGAGTTTTAAAAATCATATGTAATGGATGGAGCTCCCAAACCGATGGAGATGGTCCATGTCAAGATCCTAGGTAAAACCAATCCATGGAGATACAAAGGTGGATAGGTGGAAAGTTGTAAACACGAAGGCGATTCTCCCCAAGGTTAGGGTTAGTTATCAACCACTAGATAAAATAACAATTATGAAAAAACCTCATGATCTTTCCCTTTTCTTTATTTTATTTTTTTTCAATTTCATGGTTTATCATTATGGATGTTTTGTTGCGATCACATAATTAATGAATTAAACAAGCAAGCAAGATAGAACTAAAGTAAACTAGGCTTATGCATAAATATTATCGGGACATGGTTAATCAATTAAGTAAGTTCCACATAATATTAACAAGAATGTGATAATGATAATTATAAATTCATTAATAAGAGATTAAAATCCCTCAAATAAAATATTAAGTCAGACAAAGCCTTCTGTTACATAATTAAGGGAAAAAATCAATAAAATTGTGTGTTTGATGAACCCTTTTTGGGAAAATTAATTTTATGCAGGAATCCCTTATGATAGGTTTGAGGTCGAATTGACCATATTACATCAATGGGAGTGGCCTTTCTATACTTGGTATAATATTGGAGGAAAGAGTTGAGGAAATCCAAATTTAGGATTTTAGGATTGGGGAGTCCACTCAATAGATCAAGGATCTACACGCCTAAAGTTGGAAAATACTTTCCTACCTAAATATCTTCAAATAGCATGACCAACAGTTGATGTGGATATGTGAAGGGAAATATGGATCCTTTCCACTAGAATGTCATGGAAACTGGATATCCTGAGTTCAATGGTGAGGGCCACTGGGACTTGATAATATAGTGAGAGACTTAATATTATTAATTTATCATTTCTCATAAAATCTTATCAAGAAAGTACTAATTATCTGATCTTTTAATTTTAGAATAAAAATGACAAGCTTGTCAACCACACTATCCCTGTGATCAATTCTGGATAAAGGAAACAACCTCACCTACAGTAACTTATAGGAATGGTTTAGATGCCTATGGGTTATCATACACCATGAACGAAAGTCTAACCTGTTGGAGTCATCATTACCTGATCCTCCAGCTAAATAGGTGAGTGATGATGATTTCCTATTCTATGAGAAACATATGAATGACGTGGTCGACGTTCAATGTTTGATGCTATCATCAATGTCTAGTGAGCTCATTAAGTCTCATAAAAACATGGATGCTTATAGTATGCTCAATCAACTATGTGGGTTTTTCCACGAGAGAGAAATATAGGAATGGTTTGAGATCTAAAAGGCACTCTTTCATAGTAAGGTTGGATAGGGAGCCCCAGCTGGGCCTCATGTAGTCAAGATCATTGGCTACATTGAGTTCCTAGAAGATCTAGGGTTTAAACGCCCTAAGGAATTGGGAACTGATCTCATTATCACATCACTCCCTAATAGATTATCTATCTTTTTTGTTAATTTCAATATGAAAAACATTGGGAAGTTTCTATATGATATTCTTATATGCATTCTCCAAGTGGACATCGATATGAAGCGTGAAAAGACTTTTGTCCTTATGGTGAATATGAGGAAAGGGAAGGTGAAGAGATTTAAGCCCAAATCTTCTTCAAGCCCTTTCAATAAAAGGAAGATCAAAGGGAGGAAAGGGAATATGAATCTATTTGTTTTACATGTGGCAAGAAGGGCCATTGGAAGAAGAATTGTAACCAGTCTAAGAAGAAAGGGGAAGCTTCAGGTGCATTTTTTATTGAATGTAATACATCTATTTCTACAAATTGGGTGTTAGATACAACTTTTGGTGCTAACATATATATCCAAATATAGTAACCAAGTATATTAAAGAAAGATTGACTGAGGGGAGGTAGATCTACAGGAATCCAATGGAGCCAGACTTGCTGTTGTAGCTGTCAGGGAATACCACCTCACATTGCCAAATGGGATGAACTTGGTGTTTAAGGGTTGTTATTATGTGTCTTTTGTTACTAAAAATATTATTTCTGTATCCAGATTAGATACATATGGATTTTTTCCAATTTGGGAATGAATTTTTCTTCTTTTAAAATGATATAATTTTTTTGGTAGGGAACATTTATACAAATGTCTTTATGTGTTGGATTACACAAACCAATTAATGGAAATCGATAATAAAGAAACTTCACATGACACATACCACACCCAACTTTGGCATCACCAGCTAGGTCATGTAAACAAGAAATGATTGAAAAATTTACATCCAGATTGATATTTATATTCATTCAAACTAAAACCACTTGGTGAATGTCATGCATGTTTATAAGGCAAAATGACCAAAGCCCCATTTAGTGGGAAAGGTTAAAGGGCTAAAGAGATTATTGAATTGGTTCATACCAATGTGTATGGAACATTTCCATTTGAAGCAAGGGGAGGGTACTCATACTTCATAACTTTTTCTAATTATTTTAGTATATATGGATATATCAACTTAATGAGGTATAATTTGAATTCTTTTGATAAGTTAAAAGGATAAAATAATTAAGTTGATAACTAGCTTAATAAAAAGATTAAGAAAACCTACTCAGACCAAGGTAGAGAATATCTTAATAAAGACTTTTTTGATTATTTACAGGAGTTTTGGATCCTATCCCAACTCAATCCTCCTTACACACCCCCATGGAATTGTGTGAGAGAAAGGAGGAACCACACCTTGTTGGAAATGGTGAGATCTATGATGAGTCATGTGTGTCTTCCATTATCCTTTTGGGGATATGTATTACAAATAGTGGTGCACATACTAAACCAAATACCAAATAAATTGATAAATTATATTCTATAAGATTTCTAGAGTGGAAAGAAATCCATGTTATAGAATTTACATGTGTGGGGAAGAGATGTGTTTGTTAAGGCCTTTTCAAGTAACAAACATTCACCCTGAGGCACAAAGTTTACCTTTATAGAATACCCCAAGGAAACAAGGGGATATTATATATACAACCCCTCATAAAAAAGGTTATAGTGACAAGACATGTCATATTTCTTGAGAGGGAGAACATCTCCAAAAGAGATAGTTGCGACGAGATAGAATTTTATGAAGTCGAGGCTCAAGGTACACAAGAGTTGGTATATGAACAGATTCCACAAATCCCCATAGAAGAAATAATGTTTCTAGAGACACAAGAACTATGTAGAAGTAATAGAGAGTTTAGATAACTAAAATTGTATGGTTTTCTAGTTAACAAGGATGGTGACTCATTATTAGTTGATAATAATGATCCTCTAACCTATAAGGAAGAAGTAAGTGGC
Organism: Viscum album; assembly: GCA_963277665.1. Lineage (NCBI taxonomy): Eukaryota > Viridiplantae > Streptophyta > Magnoliopsida > Santalales > Viscaceae > Viscum > Viscum album. The sequence goes on from OY728141.1 coordinate 1,743,233,445, forward strand.
ACAGATGTTGCCATGTGGAAAGAATCCATGAACTCTAAAATGGATTCCATGTAGAAAAACCATGTCTAGATTTTGGTATATCCTCTATTTGATGTAAATCTTGTTGGTTACAAATGGGTATTCAAGAAGAAACTAGACATTGAAGGACAAGTCAGTACCTACAAGGCTTGAATGGTTGCAAAAGGGTTCAAGCATCATCAAGGAATTGAGTATGAAGAAAAAGTTTCACCACTTGCAATACTGAAATCCATCATAATTCTATTGGACATTGACTGTTACCATGACTAAGAGATTTCGAAAATGGATTTCAAAATAGCCATCCTTAATGGGAACCATTATGAATATGTCAACATGACTCAACCTGAAGGTTTTATATCTCTAAAGGAATCCAATAAGGTATGCAAGTTGCAGAAATCCATTTATGGATTAAAGTAAGCATCCAGGTCATAAAACATTTATTTTGATGAATACATAATGTAATTTGTTTTATCAAGAAAGAATGTGAGCCTTGTGTCTACAAACGGTTTAGTGGGAGTGAATCCATTTTCCTAATAGTATATGTTGATGAAATATTACTTATTGGAAACAGGATACTAGTCTTACAGTCTGTTATGGCATGATTGAATCAATGCTTCTCCATGAAGGACTTGGGAGGGGCAACATACATTCTTGGGATCAAGATCCATCATGATAGATCCAAGAGATTTTTGGGCCTATGTCAAAGTACATACATTAATAAGATACTGAAGAGATTCAATATAGAACAATCCAAGAGGGGATTGTTGCCAGTGTCACATGGAATTCATCTTTCCAAGAAACTATGTCCTCAAAAAAATGAGGAAAGAAAGATAATGGCAAGGACTCCATACATATCACCGATTGGGTCAGTCATGTATGTCTTGGTATGTACAAGGATCTATATCACCTACACATTGAGTGTTGTAGGAAAATATCAAGCTGACCCAGGTGACCGCCATTGGATGGTAGTCAAGACTATCCTAATGTATCTGAGGCGTACTAAGGATATTTTCCTGGTTTATAGAGGAGATGAAGAACTTTTCAATAGAGGATATGCAGATGCTATTTTACATACTGATCAAGATAACATGATGTTGCAAACGAGATACATATTCACTTTCAATGGATGTTCAGTGAGCTAGAAGTTCCCAAAGAAGAGTGTGGTCATAGATTCTACAGTAGATTACGAGTATATCACAACTTTTTTGGTAGCTAAAGAAGCAGTTTTCATGTGAAGCTTCATCTATGAGATAGATGTGAAACCTTGGAGTAAATATCCAATCACACTGTACTATGATAATATTGCAGTAGTGGATCTCACAAAAGAGCCAAGGTCACATCAGCAGACCAAACACATACTTCCGAAGTATCACCTCTTGAGGGATTTTTCTCAAAGAGGTGAAGCTTTAGTGAGTATTATTTCCATGGAAGACAATTCTGTGGACTCATTGACTAAACCCTTGACTCAGCAGAAACATGATCATTGTGTGAGGTCTAGAAGACTGAAAGTCATAGGCAGTTGTCTCTAGTCCAAGTGGGAGTTTGTAATAGTTGGTGTCCTAGAAACAAATTTTTTTACTTTGATTACATGAATATTTAATATATTTAAATATTAAACATCTGATTACATATTTTTCGTTATTCTACATGGCTGTAGTGTAATAATGTCCTGGAGTATTTTTCTCATTGACAAGGTCATAGTATTTCCCCACTATGATGAGAACCTTTAAGTGCTATGAAAATATTCTTAAATAGAGTTCTATAGTTGGATGACATACTATAATGGGACACATAGTATACATACTGTCAGGCGTGAGTACTCGTATGCAAATGAGAATTCCTCTCATGAAGTTCATACTTAGTAATCTCCAAGTTAGAAGATTATGGGAACAGATCCTCCAAAAGGAATTCTTCATGTTTTGGTATCATTGGATGTTCTTATATGCAAGCGTGTGTAATGATCCTCAGACTTTTAGATCTCATTAATACATTTCATGATTCATGCACTTTGATTTGTTGACGAAAACCATCACACAAATAGTTGGCAGGAAGAAGGGTATGTTGGGTGTGTCACGAGTGGCATGTAATTAATGGATAAGTCGAGGAAGGATTTTTCATTTCCATTTATGGAAGTGGATATCTCAGCCCTTTGATTTAAATAGAACCGCCTTGTGAAATTTCATGGACATGGTGTAATGAAGAGTTTATTTCAGGTAGTCAAAGAATGATGTATCAAGAACACGGGTTGATGACACTATCATGAAACCTTCTTGATGAGATATTGAGACAAATGGATTATATTACACAATGTGCGCTCGTATGTGGATTTCATTGTTGCAAATTTAAGTTCTTTCTCTTGAGTGTCTTGACCCACTACTAGACAATACTCTTGGACTTTAGGAAAGCCCGCCTAATGCCAACAAGAAAGAATCCTAGAGGGTCACAAACTAAGTGTTTTTTAGTCTCAGTTAAATTTTATTTGAATTTAATTAATAGAATAAATATTATTTTCAAGACAGTAGATTAATTTTATTCAAGATAAAATGATTGCATAAAGAAATAAATATTTTTTCACTAGATTGTGAGTAAAATATATATTTTTTTATTGAACATTTAATAAATATTTATTTACGATAATGTAAATAAAATATTTATTAATTTATTTGGATGTTCAATAAATGGAAGTGGAGTTTGAGTGGACCAAGGCCGGTCCGATGGTAAAATTATTATTTTAAAGAGGATAAATAATTTTTAAAATAGTTAGAAAAAGATAAAATAATAATAATGCTGCTATGATTTTGTGATGCGTAATTTTATTTATTATTCCATCTTGCGCAAGTTGGTGTACCATAAATAATGACATGGTATTATTATTAAAATCATTAATTTTCTCTATTGTTATGAATGTATTTAATTTCTGTTATGCAATTAAATATTATAACAGAATCCCGATGTCCATAAATAGATATGTACATCTATTGTTCCATGTATCGAACTGCACACCGGATGAATTGATAATTGTTGAGCTAAACGATTTCACTATCGAATACTCTTCCCACCCCTCTCAAGAAAGAGTGACGTTCTTCAATACCGAAGAACAAGCAATCAAGAATGACCAACACAAAACACTCACTTCTCTGCGCTAGCACTTAGAGAATGAGTGGTGTCGATCAAAGGAAATAAGAGGACGTGTGGATCACTTCTAGATGGATTCTGGTTTGGATCCTCATATGCACAATGAGACAATTTGGAAGGGTCATTCCAGATGATCAACATCATCAACGAAGAAAATACCAAAAATCTATCTTTTCTATTCTTCATGAAAATAATTAAATGAATTATAAACATGATGTTCAAGATCTCCTCTAAAGGTTTAATGCCTATTCCTTGTTCATCTAAATCTTTGATTCTATTCTATAGATACTGGAGTTCATCATCGTATTGATCCCAAAATAATCATTGATCATGGTTAAAATTAAAGTTGGGTGTCATCCTGACCACGCTTCTGCTGCGACCGAAACCATTATCATATGAACTAAATATAGAGGTGGTACCATTATAGATTTATATTTCATGCAAGTATAATCTAATGAAGATCATAAATCATAGAGATAAGGTTATATGAAATAAGACAAATTACATGTTCAAAGTGTTGTGGTGGAACCACATGTTTGAGGAAGCGACTTGGGAACCTGAAGAGGTGATGAAACAGAAGTACCCTCATTAGTTTTAGTGTATGAATAAAATTTCAAGGGTAAAATTTATGAAGGCTAGAATAATGTAACGTCTATGAAATTTCTAAATGATATTACCTTTCTAAATGAGTAAAGTCCTTATTAAAAAATGAAATTATAGAAAAGACACAAAATAATTTAGTTTTTTTACCATTATATGTTATATACCTTAGGATTTAAAATAATGTTAAACATCATAACCATTGAAAGTATAATTGTTATATAATTATCATATTATTAGTATATATATATAGGTTTATGATAAATCCAATTTACAAAGACAAAATAAGTGATGGTCTCAACTAGTAGGATCATACCCTATGAATCCCATTTATCAGAGCTTCTTAGAAAGATAACATCACTGGACTATTCCTATGACCAATCCCAAGCTGAGATTCAACAATTAAAGCACAATAAAAACTATTTATGAGAGAATTTCATGCCTATCGAGAACATGACCCAAACCATGTTCACAGAACAACCCCATAAAAATCTAACTATCACATGATTTACCCTTAGTGAATTCATTAGTGTAATAATGGGCTATGTATCTAGACCCTAATGGTATAATTTTTTATATTTTTAATAAAATAATTATTTTATTTATATTTTATTACTTTATAATTATTAAATTATAACTTTGATTAAAATTAGATTTTGATATAATTAAAGAAAAAATGTATTTTTGGGAAATATATAGTTTCAATAAAGACACCATTTTTGATAAATTCAATATTTTTTAAATAAATGATATTTTAATAAAATATTATTATTAAATAATATTTATTAAATATAAATAATAATATAATTTTATAAAGTCATATGTGATTATTATAAGGGACAGAAAACCATTGTTGTAAAAAACTACTATTTTTTAATAAATGTAGATTCTTTATTTAAAAGTGTAAATTATCATATTTATAGAATTATTTTTTTAAAAAAATATTTATTTTCAATAAAAATATCAAAAATATCTAATAGTTAATTTTTCATAATTTTATAATACAATCGAATTTTCAGGTAAAAATTAAATACGGTGTAATTATATTGTATGTATTGTGAAATCATAAAATATTAAAAGTTATGTAATAAATACTATAAAGTGTATAAAAGACCAATTTTTTTTTTACAATTTTAAATAATATTTTTTAAGTTATTTTATTAATTTTATAAACCCTTATCAAATCCACCAAAACCTATATTATATTTTAAGGTTTTAAAATCAATTATTTATAAACATGAATAAATTCTACATAAAAAGGGTATTATTTTAAGGATTTAGGTTTTTATAATTATAAAATAACCAATACCCTACTATTTGGTATAAACCATGGGGAAAACCCATGATATGGTTTTTGGTGTGAATTAATTTATCATATATAGTCCAAAACCAAATTTTAGAAATTTATAAGGAATTCTCCCCACTTTTTCTATAAAAATCCACTAAACATCTCATTAATATTCACTAAAAACCCTTTTATCATGAATTTAATTTTCCATTACCTCTATATATGCCTCCCAAGGTTCCCCTGATCTCTTAAGAAGCTCTTATGAAGCTTTTAGAAGTTCCCTATTGAGGTAAGAGATCCTCTTCATCCCCTATTTATTCGAGAACCTTGTTTATATTATGCCTTTTTATTCCCAATTATTCATGTTGTTATATGTTTTAACACATACCTATTACATTAATTAATATTTAAAAGTGATGATATACCACTTTAACACTCAGTAAACCTTTGCATGAATCTTTACATACCCCCGTTATGCCGTCAAAATTATCCTGTGGTTTTCCATGCCAAACATTTGTGTAGGCAATAAAAATTTCCATTTTTGCTCAAAGAAATTCAACTATATGTACTTATTATTCATTTATTTTGGGAATCACATGTATTTAACCCAAAATACTTCATCATGGGATTAAATTGGATGAATTAAATCCTTATGTTTTATGATCTACGTGGCATACTTATGCATGTTCATGATATGAATATGATAGGTGGACCTAAAATTATATAGCCTCACAATGCGTTGGGTAATTTTTTTATCATTAGATACCATATATGGTGCATGAGATGTTATCTTAAGAAAATTATGTTGTGTTTTCTCAATTTGTACCCTTGAATTATATATATGATTACATGTTTTATAATGTTTCCACATTTCCATATTGCCTTTATGTTATAATCTTATATCATGTTTCGATGTTCAAGTTTATGATTCTCACCCCTTTTATTTTACCATGAAATGCATATTAAATCAAATGTATTACTTTATTCATTTTATGATTTTATTATTCCCTTGATGGGAATTATAGATAACCCATTTCTTATGTACATTCCCAGGTTATCCCATGCAATTTTAAAAGATTAAGGAAATTTAAGGGCATGTTATCGAGTTTTAGTTTACATCTTTTTATTTATGTTTCAAGTTGTTATGATATGTACCTAATTAACCAAATACACTAGGACTAAAAATATTTTGGGTGTATTATGTATATAGTTTTGAAATAAATTATGAAATAAAGTGTATTAAAACATGAGTTTTCATAAATCACATAGTCACTAAAATAACTTTTTAATACCTATAGTTATCAAAAATAATTAACTTATTTTCCCAAAATCTTCACTAAAATAAGTTTTTAATCCCTAGGGTTATCAATAATAATTAACTTATTTTCCCAAAATCAAATAAAACTTTGTCCCAAATAACCATAATTACCATGAAATCAAATAAAATTCCAATAATTAATGATATATATACCTCAATCATGTATTCTTCACAAAACCTAATAAATGTTCAGCTTGAGATTTAATCACATGAAACCTCAAAAGGGTATCTATAACTTTTAATTTACATCATCCTTTAATATATCAACCCATAATTGTGACTAAAACTCTTAAATTATCCCAAAATTATACCATCTTAACCTATAAATCTATCTTAACTCTGATTTTATACCAACCAAGACCCTCTAGTCTTAATTATTCCATAATTTCATTATTTTTCACTAATATTGTATCACTTATATACCCAATACATTTTAGGATTATAATTTTATAGAATTATAAAAATTACCCTCACAAAAATACCATATTTTTCCACTAAATAAAATTATTTTTCTATCAAACAAAAATTATTTAATGATACATTATAATTATTCAACATACCCCAAAAAATTAACCACACATTATACCCTTCTAGACACTTCATACATAATAATCTTCTTTATTTATTAGGGGAATGGAAACATTATAAAGGGTGAGATCAAATTCTTAGTAAGGGTAAACATAAGAGATAAAAACCAAGAAACATAAGTGAAAAAAGATAAAAATATGAGTAGAAGAACATAATCAAGGTGCATGATCATAAAAAAATCATACTCGAAAAAATATTGATGATAAATCATGTTTCATGGAACATAGATTTAAAAACAAAATAATATATGGAACATATGAGTGTCCAAACATGACTAAATAATCATCATCCATGAAAAAATAATATAGGCATAATAATATGACATAATAATTTGAAACAAGAATGTGGAATATACATATGCATATAAAATCATTTCATTTTTTCAAGTATCACTTCTAATACATCATAAAATTATGGTTAAATCCAATAGATAAGTTGTGAACAAAGAAAACATCATGTTCATAGATAACATATTTATAGAAATCATAATTTTAAAAAATATGAAAAAAGTATATAATCATATTAACACATAATACACATAATATCATGGTATATATCACATTAACTAATTAATTATAGAGATATATAATTTTTATCTCACCTATAACAACCTAATGTGCTCATAATCAAGAATTCTACATAGAATAGAAATATTTATCAACCATAGACATTAAATAAACTCATGAAAACAATTGTATGGGTTTCATGATAGTATCATTAGAAATATAAAAATTAATATATCATGAAATATCCCCAAAATAAAAATTTATAATTTAATTTTAGGCATTAAAGGGTGTTATTAATAAGTATAGGATCATGTTTCAATAAAACAAGAAGAAAAACATGTTAAAAGTATCAAAGAGGGTCATAGTGAATAAAAACTTTTTAATTAATCATTAAGGTGGATTAGAAATAATCATAATGAAGTTAGAGAATATATAAGAGAGTCATATTAGGAACTGCCTCTGAGCGACGTCTCCCCCCTTCCCTCCCGAGTGCCTAGGGTTTCATCGCGTGTTTTATGCTTCCCTCCTCTGGACCGTTGATTCATCCTATCATCGGAGATCTGGAACCTAGCTCGGCATCAGTGTGTTGATTCTGGTCCATGGCGTGGATTAGATCTCGACTCGGTGGGCTCCGACGGTCTGGATCTTGGCGTCGACTTCCAGTGATTGGATCTTGGCATGGCATCAGCATGACTTGCCTGGTTTCGGTGCGCGTCATTGTAGCTGGCGACGACTTCTAATCTTCAGATCTAGTTTCGGCTGGCCTCCAACTTCGGGTGTGTTCTAGTGTGTCTCGGCGCCGACTACGTGCGAATCGGAGGGGGGAGGTTTGGTTTCTTCTGATCCATTTTGTTTGAGGTGTGCGGTTGTTTCTCTTGTGGAGGGGTTGTTGCCGGAGAATCCCTGATTCACTATGGGTTATTTTGGCCTCATGTGGCTTGTTTGTTTCAGAAGACAGCATGAGTTCCACAATGGTGGTTTCAATTTTTTGGACTGTTTTTATTGTTTGTTTGAATGGTTTGGCTTCGAAGGTGGAAAGTTTGTGATACAGACTCGACTTCACTCGCATCTGCTGGAAGGATGTTCCTTTTCTCTTACTCCCAGATTTCTCCACTCTCTCCAAGGCGGATTTGAGTGGTGGTTTTCATGGGGATTTGGGATGTGAGGATGATCCACTGCAGGCGTTGGTGGTATGGTGTTTCTGTGGTTCTTTTGGGATGGTTCTGGTGGTTGCCTCTCCGTTGAAGCCCTGTTCGAATCTTTTCTGCTCGGGTTTCATGCTCCCTTCGCCCCTCTTCCAGTCGGTCAGATGCATTGGTTGCTAGCAAGCTCTGGGAAGTGCGGTTATTCAGCCATGGTGTCCCAGAAGGCGTCCCCAACTCTTGTTCCGTGGAGTGGGGGATTTCAATTGAAAGTGTCCGGCAACAATGAGGCATGAAGGTTGAATGTTTTGGTGGTGGTCTGTTGATGCACAGATGACGACGAAGCCCGGCTGGTGACGTGAGAATGGTGCTTCCAGCAGTAGACGATGATGATGGTGAAGGATACTCCGATGAAGATAGCGGAGTCGTTGAAGGTGGTGTTTCCGAGGATCGGTGATGATGAAAGTGACTGGGTGTTGGATTTTTGTCTACTCAAATCGAGGTAGGAGAGAGAATTACGCGGCTTGAGGTGGCTCTTGGTTCAACCCAAATGATGCGCGAGGTGGCTCTTCGTTCAACCCAAATGATGCGGTTGGCACGTGGTCTGAAAGCAGTTTTTGTGACGCTAAATTTTGAATTTGAAGTTCGTGGCGCGGAACTTTGGTTTTGAACAAGTGGGGCGTCATGTTTTTCTCCTGATATTGGAATGTGGTCTGTCTTTGTATTATGGTGGAGTCTGTTAAATCTTATGATGTATGGTTACCACTTACCCTTAAAGTGTCTATTATAAAATATCATAAAATATATTTGGAGGAGGAGAGAATATATATATCTAAAATAAAAACGAGAAATAAATAAAAAAATCCATTTAGAATGGCTTTAGAATAATCATGTTGAAAATAAAGAGAAATAGGTGACTGGCCCAAAATGAAAGAGTTGGGTTTGAGATTCCATTTACCTTAGGTACTTTTATATTTTAAAACAATTTTACCCTATATATAATAAACATTTTTTTATTAAAACATGACTCCATAAGTAAATTATATTACTTTTTGTCATTATTGATTAGTTGTAATCATTTGAGTTTATTTATTACCACTCTATATAAAGAGATAATGAATTGAAGTCATATTTTCTTTTAAATTATCATTTTTTATTTAATGACTGGTTATTTATAATTTATAATTTTGTAAAAATTATTTATAGAACATTATAAAACATTAAGTTAAATATATATTACATAATCTAAATTGATCATCCATGTTGGCGGTGATAAGTAAAACACTAACAACATCCTCATAGGCGGATGAAACTGACCATTAATGGGACATTTCAAAAGTGGGGGAGTGTAACACCCCATGATTTTATAATATTTCTCTATTAATATGTTTTATTTCTTTGATATATTTCTCTATATACAACACAATGTTTAAACCAACCATGTTATGCATTTGAAATATTATTATTTAACATGAAAGATATCACCAAGACATTTAATTGAAGATAATGAATAGGAATAACTAAATTCTTATTTTTAAATATGTATAAAATAAATTCATTGGTTATAAAGTGGTTAGAAATAAAAAAAAAATATTTTTAAGGTAAATAGTGATGTTTTTTTGAAAAATTGTTTTTATGCATACAATATGTTTTTATTTAAATAAATTAGATTATAATTTTTTTATTATATATTTTAATGAAATGAAAAGTTAATATATTCAATAAAATATTTTAATATTCATATAATGTTTCTTCTAGTCATGGGATAAGAATAAATCCACTTTTATGTTTAAAAATCACATTTTGTTTTACAAAAAATGGGGTTCGTTGCGTTTTGAGAGAACATTTTCAATTGAATCTCTTCTAATTCTTGTAATAATCCTGAAAAATGGATGAAATATTTAGAATAAATTGGCTCAATTTTTTTAATAGTTCCCTTTTATTTTTTTCATTATGAATAGTAAGCTTGGTAAATCTTTGTCACTTCAGTAAAGGTAAAATGGGTAAAATATGGTAAAAAAAATTAGGATAAGGCTTTAAAATTTCTCTAGAACCTTGTTTTATCCTATTGTATGAGTTTATTTTAAAAATTATCATATAATACTCAAAATTATGGCCACTGGGTTCCATTTTTGTTTGATTATGACCATTCTATTATCTTTAGAAAAGAATAGATACAAAATGTCACTCTCTTGACTTTAATATCTCTAAAATTATTTATATATAGATAAAAATAGGTAATGTTCAGTTATAAAAGTTTACATGAAATATAATTTTTATCATACTAATTTATTTTTTATTTTTTGTTATTTAATAATTACCTTAAAAACTTATGCAATGCCGATACAATATTTATTCAATTAATAGAAAAATAAAATAAACGATATTAAGAATAGTAAATGTAATAAAATTTGGTTGAATTATTGTACCCCATAAATTTTATAGATAAATATATAATATTATAGATTTTTTGAAGGTTTATATTTTAATTCCTTTGTTATCAAGTTATTTTGAAAGTCAATGTAAATGAATATTTTCTAAAATGACATTAATGATAGTTTATAAAAAAAATATTTCATAAAATGATTAAAAAATTATTAAATCTTATATTCATAAAAATTAATGATATATGGTTGAGAAAATAAACCATGGTCCATTTATGGGTCAACTTTTCTTTTATGGTAACATTCTTGACCCTTAAAGAGTAGAAAATTTTGTTATCGTGGTAATTTCCCAAAAGGGTTAACGAGAGTTAAAAATAAAATATTAGAGTAAAAACATAATAGAAAATTATCAAAATTTTATTGTATGAGATTATTTTACTAATTTTCATATAATATTATAATTATATCAATTTTGAGACATTTTTAAATGAAAATTTATTTCTATTAATTTAATACATTAATTAAATCTAGGAGTACCACTTATCTCACTTATAAAAGGGAACCACCTCTCCTTAAATATTCACAATGTTTTAGCCTTCTATATTAGTCACTAATTTACATAATACCTTAATATATTACTTAAATACATCTTATATCTTTTTTTCATTCCAAAAGGTATTACTTTCTAGGTTTACAGGGTAAGAAAAAATAGGTTTCTCAGTGAAGATGTATAACTCTTTACCAATAATTTTTTATTTTATTTATTATTATACCTCATATAAATCAATGTTAACCATTAAAAAATAATTAATTTAGTATCTTAAATATAATATATTTTTTAAATTATTATGTAACAACCATTATCCAGATCCTTAAAATTCATTGGAAAATGATAACATAACTCGTGTGTATATGTGGACTACCACCTCCACAAAGCGATGTGATTAGTTTTTCATTTACTCTTTTTGTGAATTGAAATAAGGATAAATTTATTGAATAAATATTATATAAAAGATATAAAAATTATTCATTATTGGTGAACTATTATTTACCTTTCTTTCATTCCATCCATCAAAAAGTGAAAACAATATTCATGCGTATGTACGACCAAAAAATCACCATAAACAGTGTAATTCATTTTACTATCACTGTCTTTTATGGATAACTATAAATATATTATAATATATATATATATATATATCTCTGTGTGTGTGATATTTATATCATTTTTACCATTATATATATTATGTAACCATTATTAATGTACAATAACTTTAATTCCATAACCAAAACTTCCATGAAAAATGAAACAGTTAACACCTAGAAATAAAGATTTCTACAAAAAATTATTAATAAATGGGTGTATAAAGGTTACAAATTGATCATATATGATGTTATAATTATATATGTGATTATTTTATAGAATTATAATAAATTTAAACTTATTATACATGATTTTAGAGTTATTCTAAAGTAAGTGGAACTGGAGATACTGGTTTTAGGTTAAAATATCATTGTTAACAAGATTGTTTATGATTATGTTTTCAATGATTAAATTTCATGATCCACCTCTCAATAATCTCATGATTTTTCTTATAAACTAGTTATTTTTGGATATTACATGTTTTCCTTTTAATTTACTCTCTCTAAATACTCAAGATACTGGAAGAATATTTTTTAGAAAATCTGACTTTGTTTCTCTCTTAGGTAGAAAATCCTTTTTAATCACTGTAAATGTTTTCAAAAAATGTTTTCTAAAATGTTTTTATTATTATCCCACGATTTTTTAAAGTAATTTTTACCCATTTTTTAATTTTTATAAAATGCTTTAAAAGGAATCTTTTTTTTCATTTCCTGAACAAATTATTTTGACTTTTTACAAAAAATTTAAAAGGAATATTTGTTTTAACATACATGGAATGAAAAAAATTTACCACCATAATAACCAAAATATAATTTAAATGTTCCTATAAATGTTTCCATGGTTCTTTTTAAATAAATTTGTTTCCTTGTTATTTTTTAAATTTTTATATTTTAAATATGCGACTTCAATGTGAAAGGTTATTGTCCTAAAAAATGTTCTAGTGATATTTTTAAATGTATTTTTTTCATCCATGGTAATATAATTTGATGGTAGTTATGATTTACTGGGGTTATGATGCAATGATATCAGCCACTTCCATTCTTTGGATGGCTTATGATGATGGTGATTTTATAAATGATTCTATAAAACCCATTTATTTTCTATAAGTTAATTATGTTATTATGAAACCATTATGAAACCCATTACATTTCCATGGATTATGCTAGGATGAAATGTTTATAAAATACATTTATTTTCTAGGGTTTATTATATGATATATGTTTTATAATATTGTTTCATACAATTTATGGTTTTTATTATCTAATGGGTGGGCCCTAAATTTTATATACATCCAATTAATTTGGTAAAGATGGATATCCCCTGAGATAATAAGAACCAGAATGGGGAGTGAACCTAGTATAGTGAGGGAATTTTCCCAATGTGATATTCTTGGGAGTGAAATTAGACAAAGTATACAATGGAAAAGGGTGTGAACCGAATCTACTATGATAGTCTTGTTAATGATCCATAACTAAGGAAATGATTTTCTATGCTTATGTTTGTTCTACAAACTTATGTATTATGAAAATGTTATGCCATCATGGCTCTTATTATTAGATTTATTTATGATCTATGTCTTAGAAAATACAAAAATTTATGCCATGACTCAAGATTATGATATTTTAAATACATGTCATGGTTTTAAAATGTTAAGATCATTCCCTCATACCCTTATGATCAGGTTATGTTTAAGTAATCATTGATATCTTCCTTGTTTACCCTTACTAAGCATCTGAGCTTACCCATTCTTCTGTTTCATTTTCCTATGTTATAATATGAGTTTTAAAGTGTGATATGTATAATAAGGATTTTTGTTAAGAAGAACGTAGTGTGAGATGATGTTTTATCTTATGAACAAGTTTTTTATGTATCCATGTTTTAAAATACATGAGACCCATACTATTAAAGCATGGATTTTAATGTTATGTATTGAATATTCATAAAATATGGTGATATATTTATGTATGAAAATTATGTGTTTATATATTTATTATCTGATAAAAGGTTACTTACCTTTAGAAACTACTACGATAAAAATTTTGTGAGAAACCTTAGGATAGTCCTATATATTAAAAAATTTCCTAAGTTATATTAAATAAATGGGCATGGTTTTCCTATAAAAACATACTATTTTGATACTATAAGTTGAATCTATTTTGATAGAGATATATCTAGTGGTAATAAACTCTAAAAGAGATGGTCAAGTATATATCAGCCATCATTATGGTGCATGGTTAATGTTCCTTTACTACGTACCTAGTTTGATACTCCTAAGGGATATGATTGGGACAAATCAAATTTTATTTATGAACAATTATGAAGGATTTTAATAGATGATGATCATGAATGACCTAGGTTAAACCTAAGGTTTCATAGATTGAAAATAATTTGTTATGATTTATACATCCTATTAATGGGGTTTTCATGATTATATGGTTTCCCACAATGATTATTGTTGGCCCTACCTTGATTTTTAGTATTAGTTAATGCATGGAACCAGAAGGAACCATGTTAACGTTGAATATGATGAAAATGTGATGATAATGAGAAACCAAATGAGAATCACTGGATTAAAATATATTTTTATTATGCCTAATCATTTTTCATGATATATGATTAACAATATGTACCATAACTCATTGTCAGACTCACCAAAATAAGAGAATAATGGAGTTTGTTGTGAGATCAGGTGGTCGAGACCATGGAGAAAAGAAGGTTTAATTTACTTCATGTCCTAAATATAGAAATATTAACATAATATAATGTCTCAAATAAATATAAAAATGTTTTATGTGTGAAAAATAAGGACATAAAGAAAAAAATTGATGAAGAATAATGAAGAGTTTAATGACGGGAAATAAATTTCATCCTAGGGAGTTATTTATTGTATTTTGTCTATAATGTGGGGAACCTGGTCATTAGTTGACTAACTTACATCTTCTAAAGGCTGAATCCTAGACTAATTAAGGGCATTTATCATGTTGAATATTGTAAGAATGTTCTTTATGAAAATATTATTAATATTGAATTTGATGTTATATTAGGCATGTATTGGATATCTTTATATAAATACCACAAGAGTTTTTTGGGAAGGGAAGAAACATTTGATATTCCAAACCATACTATGATCATACATCAGTGTGAAAATTAATATTATATTTTTATGGAAATAAAATCCATTATATGGGTCTTTATTCCAATTAAAATGGTATGTTTATCTCAAAAGGTTTGGGAGAAACTAAACATCAAAGATACTCCTACTGTATAAGAGTTATTTGATGTATTTCTAGAATATATGCATAGTATTCATTAAAATAATAAATTTTACTTTTCAATAAAACTCATAAATGGTGAAAAACTTATTTAAAAGCCTCAATATATAATGGAACTGATTTAGTTTTAAGAATTAAAGAAGAAAATCCAGGAGAATCATGATAAGGGATTCATTTAGCCAAGTTCATCACAAAGGGGTGCACCTATTATTTTATTAAGAAGAAATATAGATCGATGTGACTCTTAATTAATCACCAGGAACTGAATAAGATCACTATAAAAAACAAGTATCCTCTACCCTATAATTATGACTTGTTTGATCAACTACAAGGATCTCAATACTTTTCTAAGATTGACCTTCATTCTGGATATCAAAAATTGATAGTCAAGAAGGGGGATATACCCAAGAAAGAATTTCATACAAGTTATAAACATTAGGAATTTATATTGATGCCATTTCGTCTTACTAATTCCCCACTATCTTCATGGATTTAATGAATAAAGTATTTAGAGATTACCATGATCATTTTTGGTAGTATTTATAAATGATAATATTATATATTCTTAGAATAAGGAAGAACATGAAGATCACTTGAGGATTATACTGAGGACTCTAAGAAGGAGAAATTGTATGAAAAATTTACCAAGTATGAATTTTGGAAATTAAAAGTTTCATTTTTTGGTCATATAGTCTCAAGAGAGTGTATATCGATGGATCCATAAAAGATAAAAGTTATTAAACATTATACTAGAAAAAACATTGTAACTAATATCTTTATTTTTCTTGGTTTGGATGGATATTTTTGGTTCTTAGTAGATAATTTCTCATGGTATTCTAATCCACTTACTATGTAAAATCAGTTTGGAGCCAAACCCCTTTGAACATATGAATGTGAAGAAAAATTAAAAGACTAAAGGTAAGGATATTTAGCACACCTTTGATCACACTATCCAATATTGGAGAAGGGTGTATGATCTATAATAATGAATCAAATAAGGTACTGAGATTATTTATTATGAAAAATGAAATGGTGAAAGCTCATGAAAACTGAAGGTTCATGAGAAAAATTACTCAACTCGTGATTTGAAGTTAACTGTGATAATTTTTTCATTATTTATGTGGTGGAATTATCTTTATTGATATAATTTTGTTATATATTTTGATCATAACTTTTAAAGTATATATTCACACAGAAATATTTGAATAGGCACTAGATAATATGGTTATTTTTGGTTTAAATATTATGACTCCTTAACACATTACTACCCTAGGAAGGAGGAAATGGTGGAATATTCTCTAATTTGAAAGGATAACTCTATCTTATCTTTGATTAGGATGAAAAATTAACCAATATTTATATATTTAAAAATAGTGTAACTTGAAATCATAAAGGAATGGTATAAATATTATCTTCCTAAATGAGTTTTTAACCATCTATCCAGGTATCTATTAAAGAGGCATACAAAAAAGAAGTAAAACTATAGAATAAGGTATGGAATGTTCCTGAGTTCAATATTTATGGAATTTTAAGTTTTAAGAATCATGTTTGTGTTCCATCCATACTAGATTTAAAGAAGAAGTTTTTGGATGAAACTCATAGTTCAAAATTATCTATTCATCCTCGAAGTATAAATATGTATAGAGATCTAAAATAGTATTTATGGTAGGAACACATGAAGAGATATATTAAAAAGTATATATATATATGTGAATGGTATTTGGATAATTTAAGTCTGAGTGATATAATTTTAAGGGGATGTTACAACCATTACCCATACCAAAATAGAAATTGTAAAACACCACCATGGATTTCTCCATCAAACTCCTAAAAATGTTTAAAGGCCATAATACTATTTTGGTTGTAGTCAACCAAATTTGGAATTTGGAAGACTTAATTAGTATTATATAGGATTTATCTCTTGATTATTTTTCCTTAATACACATTAAAGAAGTGGTAAGGTTTCATGGATTACCACAATATATTGTATTTGATCGAGATATGATGTTTAACTTCATTTTATGGAAAAGTCTTAGTATGATCTAGATTTAGAATTGTATTTTAGTACTTCTTATCATCCCCAGAAAGATATACAATATTATAGAAACATTCAAATCCTAGAGGATAAGATTATATTTTGTCCTATATATTTTAATGGTTTTTGGGATCAACACATTCCTTTAGTCAGGTTCTCTTATAGTAATAACTTTCACTCATGAATTGAAATGGATACTTATGAATAACTCCATTTAAGGAAGTTTAGAACTCAAATATTATGGGATAAATTTAGATAAATAAATCTATTGGGATCTAAGATATATGTGGAAATGGTATGGAAAGTTATTTCCATCTAGTATCACGTCAATATAGCTCAGATTCAACAAAAAAGTTATGTTAACAATGATTAGTGAAATCAATAATTTGATATTAGTGAAAAGTAATTTCTATAAATTTATCCATAGAATAAGGTTATGAGATTTATAATTAAGTAAAAGATGATCCATAGTTATGTTTCCCTATTCCATATTCTTGATCAATTAGGGATGGTAACTTATCACTTGGTGCTTCAACTGATCATATCTTAAGTTTATGATGTGTTCTAGGTATCTCTCTTGAGAAAGTATAGACATTATCCTTCATATATAATGAACTCATAGGTTTTACTGATGAAGTATGATATTACATATGAAGAAAAACTAAAAAAAATATTGGATCATAGAGATAATGTTCTATATAATAATACTACTCACATGTTTAAATATTTCTGGAGGAATCATAAATTCTAAGAAGCTACTTGGGAACCCAATGATGTGATGAAATAAATATTTCATCATTTTTTTATTAGAATAACAAAATTTTGAGGGAAAAATTAATTTTAAGGAGGGTATAATGTAACAGCCTTATATTTTATGATATTTCTTTTTAGAATAAGTTTTATTTCTCTGACAGTTTTCTCTATATGCATCAAAAATTTTAAACAAACCACACTATACTATTGAATTATTATTATTTAATGTGATAATTTTCACCTAGACATTTTATTGTCATCTATGAATATGGATAACTAAAAAATGAAAAAAAAAATATTTTTTACATATGTATAAAATAGATTAATTGGTTAGCAAATGGTTATAAATGAAAATAAATATTTTTGGAGGTAGATGGAGGTATTTTTCTAAAAAACAAATTTATACGCAAAATGTGTTTCTATTTAAATAAATTATATTAATATCCACCAATAATTGATTTTAGGGAAATTAAAAGATAATATATTAAATAAAATGTTTTAATATTCATCTACTTTTTAAGGAATTAGATAATAATAAATCCAATTTTTTACTTAAAAACACATTTTTTTGGAAAAATGGTTTTATGAGATTATTTTAAAATGAATTTTGACATTTATAGGAATGAAATTTATAAAAATAATTCCAATATTTTGATTCAAGATATTAAAATTTGGTAAATAGGTACCTTTTAATTTTGGTTATTATGAATAGTAACCTTTGTAAATATGTGTCACATCGTTAAGTGTAAAACGAGTAAAATAATGTTAAAAATTTAGGATAAGGCTTTAAAATGTCTAAAAAACATGAATTTATCATATCAGATGACTTTAATTCAAATATAATCATTTAATTATTGAAAATATGTCCACTTGGTTCCATTTTTATTTTATTATGACCTTTCTATTATTTTACGATAATAATAAATATAAAATGTCACTCTCTTGACATTGAAATCTCTAATTTTTTTATATAAGGATAAAAATTGGTTATATTCAATTATAAATATTTATTTTAAAGTTAAATTAATTTTAAACATAATAATTAATTTTTAATTTTTATTGATTTAATAATTTCCTTAAATTCATACACAACGCTGACACAATATTTAAATAATTAATTGAAAATTAAAATAAATTATTTTACAAATATTAAAAGTATTATAATTGTGGTGAATTATTATGTTCCATTAATTTTATAGGAAAATATAACATAATATGGATGTTTTAAAGGTTATATTATAATTAATTTTCTATCTTTATGTTTTTGAAGTCAAAGTAAATAAATGGTTTAAAAATGACATTAATGATATTTTATAATAAAAAATAAATCATTAAATGATTTAACATTCATAAAAATACTATATCTGAAAAAACATTGTGTGATATGGTTCAAAATATCAACCATTAACCATTTATGGGCCAATCATCCTTTTATGGTAATATTCTTCACCCTTAACGAGTAGAAAACATTATTATTATGCTAATTTTCAAAAAGGGTTAATGAGGGTTAAAACTAAGAGGTAAGGGTGAAAACATAATCAAAATTTATCAAAATTTTATTTTATGAAGGTATTTAAAAATATACTCATCTTATATTGAAATAAGATAAATCTAGATAAAATTTTTCATGAAATTTAATTCCTATTAATTTAATACTTTATGTATTTCCTAGAGTGCCCCTCCCATCACTTATAAAATAGAACCTCCTCTACTTCATTATTCATGATTTTTTGTCCTTATATATTAGAAAATACTTATAATATTACCTTCCTAGATTCCTTCCCCACATCTTATATCTTTTTTTATTGATAAAATATAATCCTTTCAAGGCTTAAGGTGTAATACAAAATAGGTTTCTCAATGAAGTGGTATAACTCTTAACCGAACGTTTTCAATTTTTTTTATTATACCTCCTATAAATATATTTTATGCATTCTAAAGTAAATACTTAATTATATTTATTATAATATATTGTTATTATGATTATGGAACAACTATTTTCTGCCTCTGTCTAATCTATTAGAAAATGATAATGTCGCTTGGGCGTACATGTGAACTACCACCTCCACAAAGCGATGTGATTAATTTTTTTTACACTTTACATGAATCATAAAAAGAGGAATTTAATGAATATATATGATATAATAATTATTCTATTAAGTTTAATTATTATTTACCTTTTTTTGTTCCAACAGTAAAAAGGTGAGAAAAACGTTCATGCGTACATATAGCCTACCATCTCCATGAACAATGTAATTAATTTTATATATTTAGATTTAATGGATAACTATATATATATATATTATAATTATATAATGGTTAAAATTATATATATTATGGAACCATGATCAAATTACATGGATCAGAACATCAAAACTAAAACTTCCATGAAAAACGAAACAATTAACACATAGAAACAATGAATTTAATAAATAATTATTAATACATGAGATTTGAAAGGTTATAAGTTGATTATATATGATATTATAAGTATGTAAATGATTATTTAATAAAATTATAATAAATTTAATTTTTTATTTACAAGAGGTTATATAGCTTTCTATGAAATTGGAACTTGAGGTAAAAGTTTTATGTTATAATCTCGTTTTTTTCTCTGATTGTTTATGATTATGTTTCTAATAATGAAATTTCATGATCTAACTTTAAATAATATCATTATTTTCCTTCTCCATTCATTATTTATATATATTACATGTTTCCTTTCATTATCATCTCTTAAAATACTCAAGATAAAAAAAGAACATTTTTATGAAAATTCAAATTTATTTCTATTTTCGATTGAAAATAGTATTTCTTTCATGTAAATGTTTTCTAAAAATGTTTTAAATAATTATAACATCCCAACCAAAACCAATGGGTTCGATTTAGAATGAAACATAACCTTATGTGTGCCTCCCCAGATGAAAAAGGTTGTCGACTAATAGTGATGGTTTATGTTCATCATTGGGAAGACTATACCCTTAGTATCACATCATATAATCAATAATTAATAATTAAAATATAATAAATAAATAGAGTAATCACGAGAAAAATAAATGACATACATTTCCTACAAATAAAACCAACACCCAATGTGGAAAAACTTTCCAAAATTCATAAGAAGATGATAAATAAAATAACTACAACGTTCTACAGTGTATATCCTAATCTACCCCTTCTCCATGCTCTTCCTTCTCAATAATCCACCATAGGGCCCTTTCCTTTCACCGAGTATTTCATGAAATCTATGAGCGCATTGAAATTCCCAAATACAGTGTGAGTACAAGAATCAGTAGGACACCATCAATGCATCCTTAACCTGATGTGCTCAAGTCTACAAATTTATTACATAATAATAATAAATTTAGAAAGTGTATAAACATATAGTACAAAACTAAGTGTTAGTTCACTAACCAATATGCCACATCTATAGCAACCTTATCTTATCATACATTAACATTACATAATTTTTTTTAGAATACCTAAAACATTATACAAACAGATTCCCAAAGAACTTATTAGTATAATGCCTTTGGAAACATGGAAACATAAACAATTGTACATAAATGAGCAACATCATCTCCCATTAGGTTCTTATTGACTAGAACCCTTATTATATGCATTAGAAATAAAACATATTATCATAACATGGGGGGAAGTAAACATAAAAAAGGGTGACCTCAAATACTCATTAAGGGTAAAAACTTTATATATATAAGCATAATCATGGGAATAAGGGAATGAGAACATGATCATGAATATAAAAGATCATACCCTATATATCAAAGATCACATGCTTGAAACATGGTATAAATCATTGTGGTGCGTAAGACATGAATCATAAGGAAATAAAGAACATACTCCATGAAATCATAACATAGGAATAAAACATGTAATTTCGGAAGACACAAAATCATATAATATGATTTATATTATAGACAAGGCATCACTGCCAAGACCATCTTGGTAGTATGGGTTCACTCCCCATTCCATCTTGGTAGTCATGGTTCACTCCCATGGACATCTTAGTAGCATGAGTTCACTCCTCATACCATATTGGTAGTAATGGTTCACTCTCATGTCAATATTAGTAGTCAAGGATCATTCACAATACCATATTAGTCTATCTCATGAGTTAAATTTTTTTACTCAATGCATTGGAGGGAGATATAGGTCCCACCCATCTCAAAATGAACTCATACATACATGTGACAAAAGATCATAAATAATCATATCATAAACCATAAAATGAAATGGTTATTATAAACAAGTAATCATATCACAACATGTGTAAAAAATTAGGTTTCATAATCATTTAATCATAAATATATCCTGTGAAAAGAAGTGGGTTTTAAAAGAATATAACCTCTGAAAGAGAAACAAATTTCATAAACGTCATGACATAAAAAAACAAATCATTCTGAGAAAGAATGTGAATGAAAACAATGATTAATTTCCCTAAAATACATGAGTAACACTAACAAATGTTATCTTATATGGGAATTTTTTTTGAAATATCTTTTATAAACATTTTTTAGAAAATTATCCTTTCTACATTGAAAAATGGGTTTTAAAACATAAAAACATTTCAAAAACATTTTTATTTGAAAAAATTTTTTAAAAGAATTTTGTAAAACCATAAATTTTTTAAAATAATAATTTTGTTGAAAATTATATTCATGGATAATTTTAAATCATATTTGAAAACATTTTTTAAAACATGGTTTTTGAATAAAACAGATTTTCGTTCGAAGAGAGAAATATGGTATGATTTTCATAAATAAAATTTCTTGAATATATTAAGTACCAAAGAGTGGAGAAAATGGTACTAAAACATTATTATATCATGAATAACCAGATATAATGAAAATTCATGAGTGTTCTTGAGATATGGATCATAAGATTTCAATAAAGGAAGCATAATCATAAACAATCTCGATAAATGATGATATTTTTTCAATAAACTCTTATGACATGGTAACTTGGGATCATACTATACATGTGAGAAAATTAAATTAAATTAAGCTTAAAATTTCATGAAGTTAAGTAGATTATATATATAACATGTAAAATGTAATTATATACACATCAAAAAATAATGTCAGTGCATAATAAAACACATGTCTCAATGAAGGAAAATTGAGACATATCTGTCTAACCAATTTGGTAGCTTTAAAACATTAACCCCGTGAAATAAATATCATATAATAGATATGAAAATACCCATAAATTTATGCATAATAATCATTGAATAAATCCATGGGTAGTGTATAGACCACACAAAAGTAATGGGTGGTGAATAAAGAATGTATCACACAAAAATAAAGAGTGAGATGAAATATCCTTACCTTGTGTCTTGACTCTATTCATAATCGTAAAATAATCAAGTATAATAAATATAAGTTTATTATAAATATTTTATGGAATAATATTCTTATATCTAATAACATACATGGTTTTATTATGACCTTATATTACCCTCTTGTTAACAATTCTATGTTAAGGTCTCACTTTAGGTAATATCGACTTTGTTTTTCGCATGTGTTTTAATTTGTTATATATTTTTCATTATAATTATAAAATTATTTACAGAATATAAAGAATGATATAAATATAATTTATATTCAATATATTTTCATTATAATAATCTATATAATACAGATATATGAAATGGAATACACCGTTCATGGAGACGGTAAGCCGCATGTACGCGTAAACAATGTTTTTGTTCTTATTATCATATTGAAAGAAATAAAGAAAACTATATATATTTATATATGTATATAATATCATTAAATTATCAATATTATGTTATATAAATAATATAAGTTCACTAATATCATCCTTTATAAATTCCATGTAGTGTGAACGAATCACATCGCTTTGAGGGGGTTGTAGTCCACACTTCCTCAAATAAAATAATCATATTTAAACCAAATGGAATGTAAAAAAATATATGTGTCTTAAAATTAATAAAAAACATAAATATATAATATATTAAATATATAAATATATTTTCCATCATAATTTCTACCATGAGAGGTGGTAAAAGAAAAATGAACAATCATCGTTTAGTAAGGTAATAGTTCACCATACCCATAAATAATATGTTCATTACCCATAAAATGGATGTGTGTGTAATTTTAGGCTAAATATTAGCATAAAACATCCTATTATGGTGAATATATTGTATTTGTTATAAAATCATGGAATAAGGAGAGTGGAAGGGGTGGAGAAAGAAAATAAAATAAAGGATCTTGAGAGAAGATATTACCTCTTAATTAGGTAACTCCTTTTGGATTGCACCAAATGAATTACTTGTATTATTTATTCCCAAGGAAGTATTCAAATAGAAATTGAAAGATTTTTTAGAGCTATTTGGGTAGATTTTGGTTGAGAAAAATTTTCTTGAGTAGTGTGAGGAAGTGGGAGGAGATGAGGCCTTTTTATAGTGGAGGAGCAGTGTCACTCTTGTAAATTATGGGAAAAGGAATTCCACCCACATTTATCCTATTTCAAGTGAATAAAATAATATAAAAATTTTATATAATGGTGAATATGATCGAAATATTTCATTCTAATTGATCTTGGACCTGTTTTTCGGTAATTTGGTCCCTTAAGATTAATGTTTAGTCCCTTATTAAGGTTAATTTTACCTTTATCATTGTAATTAATTTTAATTAATTTCACTAATATTTTTGGTAAATAACTAAGATTAAATTATAAATTATTATGCTTCCAAATATTTATTCCATTTTTCCAAATTCGATTCACATAAGTTTAAGAAATTAATTTAAATTCAATCTCACAGTTGGGTTGACAATGCGGGTTTTTAAAGTAAAAATGATCAACCATTTGATATGTTTCTTATCCAATTTCAATGTGAAATTGTTTACAATGACATAAATTGGATTAATTAATAAAAATATGATCTAATTAAACTTTTAAACCAAGTTATAATGTAATTTACCCGTATAAATAAATTATATTAAAATGCAGTTTTGAATTAAAATCCAGTATTTTTCACTATTCATCCAAAAATGAAGTTTCTTAGAAAAGCCCAAAAAACTATCACTAAGATAATTTTGACATCATAAATTAAAAATTTACGTTTATTTTATCAAATTCAATTTCTAAATGTGTATAAAATTAATTTTATTGTTTTTCACATAAGTACATTAAAAGTAGTTCATTTGAGAAATAATATTTTTAAATATATAAGGACTTTACTAAAAATTATATGTTTCATTATCAATATGATTTATTTATATAAAAACATTATAACCAATATTTGAAATTTATTTATTACTATTGATATTACAAATTTTAACATCAAGTTTATAACTGTCTCATTTAAATAATTATAACATTAAATTTTTTTTTACTAAAAACTCAGTGTTGCATGTAATGTATGCCAAGTCAGTGTTGCATGTATCATATTCCAAGTTGGTGTTGTGTGTAATGTATTCCAATTTGGTACGGTGTGAAAGGAATGTTTATCCCAGTGTAATGAAATATATCAATGAAAATTTAGTTTATTAAAAAGAAGTCCATAAAAGCTCAGGGTATTACATTCTACCACGTTAAAATGAATTTATCCCTCAAAATTCATTATTTGGGTGAAAAAATTAGGATACTTCTACTTTATAATATCCTTAAATTCCTACATAGCTTCCTCTAACTGGTTATTCCTCCATAAAAATTTTACCATGTGAGTGGTCTAGTTTCATAAAACTTTCTCTGTATGGTCCAAAATTTCAATTGGTTATTCCTCATAAGAAAGATCCTACTCCAGTGGTATGACATTTGAGTTTGGAAAATGTGAAGGTTCATGTATGTAATTCCTTGGGAGAGATTTATGGAACACATCATAGACTTGAGATATATTTGGAGGAAGTGCTAAGAGATAGGCTACCATCCTGATATGATCATGAATCTCATAGGGACCAACATAACTATGGATTAGTTTCCCTTTTTCTATGAAAATAAAAAATTTATTCTAGTGTGATATTCATTGAAAAACCTTTTCACTAACTTAAAATTCTAGATCACGACGTCGGTTATCATTATAACGTTTCTATAAACTTTGAGATACCTTGATATGCTGTTGAATAGTTCTAACCTTCTTGACAATTTATTTAATGATCTTAGGCCCCAATATTTTTCTTTATCCAACCTCATCCCAAGATGTTTGAGATCTACATTTATTCCAATAGAGGGATTCATATGGTTCCATATTAATGCTTTAGTGAATGATATTATTATAATAAAACTAAACTAGTGGAAGGTGTCGTTCCCAACCACCTTTGAAATCCATAGAAAAAGATATCAACATATCCTATAGGGTTCGAATTGTTCTTTCAAACTGACCATCTGTCTGAGGATGATTAGAAGTAATGAAACTAAATTTTGTATCAAGTTCTTGTTGAATAAATCTCTAGAACTTTTAAGAGACCCTCAGATCCCAATCTGATACAATAGAATGTGGTACTCTAAGAAACCTTTCCACTTCCTTAATATATATGCTAGAAAACTGATATAGAGAGAAGTCTTTTTGGATAGCGATGAAGTGTGATAACATAGTAAGGTGATCGACTAATACCCATATTGAATTAAACCCTTTAGAGTTTTTGGGTAGTCTAATGACAAAATCCATAGTGATATTATCCCATTTTCACTTTGGTATGGGTAATAGATGTAACATACCATTTTACTTTTATCTTTCAGACTTAACTTTTTAGAATACCTAGCATCAAGATAAAAACTATAAAATATCTCTCTTCATAACTTCCCACCAAAATTATTCTTTCAAATAATTATACATATTCGTACTTCTAGGATGAATAGAGAATGAAGAACTATGAGCATTATTTAAAATATGCTTCTTCACATATGGTATGGAAGGAACACAAACACGATTCCTGAACCTCATCATTCCATCATGATCAAGGTTAAACTCAGAAAAATTTCTAAATTTCTTTTTTAGCTCGACATATTCATTCTGTGCCTCCTAGATATTAAATTGGATAAAGGGTTGAACATTCATTTGAGAAAGATAATATTTTAACCCTTCCTTTAAAATTTCTAGATCCATCCTTTGCAAATACAGAAATTTTGGATCTCTTGTTTTCCTCATCATGGATAAGACAACATGATCCTTCCGACTCAAAACATCGAACACCTTGTTCACTTTCCCAGGGTGGTAATATATTGAGCAGTCATAATCCATTATCAACTCTAACCATATTTGCTGGTTTATGTTCAACTCCTTCTATGTGAATATATATACTTTTATGATTGGTATATATATATCACACTTTTCCCCATAAAGATAATTCCTCTATATCTTTAATGCAAAAATTTCCACTACTAACACAAAATCACGAGTTGGATAATTTTTATCATGAATCTTCAATCGACCCAAGGCATAAGGGATAACCATATTATTTCGCATAATAACACATCCCAATCCCTTCTTAAGTGCATCTCTATAGATGAAAAACCCTTCTCCACTACAGGGTAATGTAATCACATGTGCGTTGACTAACCTTATCTTCAATTACTTGAACTTTTCCTCATATTCATCTACCCAGAGGAAATTAACACCCTTCCAAGTTTACTTGGTTAGATTATTAGATGGTCGTGGGAAATTCTTCACAAACCATCAATAATTTCCAGAAAAACAAGAATGCTATGGATCTTAGTCACCATGGTTAGTATAGGGATTCATTCAATAGCCTCATTAATTGATGGATCTATTTATATACCACCGCTTGAGATTATGTGACCCAAAAATGAAACCTATTGCAGCCAAAATTCACACTTTGTAAATTTTTCATATATTTTCTCCTTCCTTAGGGTCTTTAGTACTATTCTAAAGTGATATTTGTGTTCTTTATTTATATTTGAATAGATAATAATATCATCTATAAAGACTACCACAAACCGATCAAGGTAATCTATATAGACTATATTCATTAAATCCATGAATATAGCAGGTGAATTAGTAAGACCAAAAGGA
Organism: Viscum album; assembly: GCA_963277665.1. NCBI lineage: Eukaryota > Viridiplantae > Streptophyta > Magnoliopsida > Santalales > Viscaceae > Viscum > Viscum album. Next base: position 1,743,261,649 of record OY728141.1, read on the forward strand.
ATCACTATATATTTATAGTGTCCATACCTTTTACGGAATTCCGTCTTGTGTATATCCACTTTTTGGACCCTAAATTGATGATATCCAAAATGAACTTCAATCATGGAAATGTATTGATCTCTACACAGTTGATAAAACAAGTCATCAATATATGTAAGAGGATACTTGTTCATAATTTTGATATTGTTCTACTCCCGATATTCAGTGTAGAGTCTCAGTGATGCATCTTTATTTTTCACAAAAATAACGGATGCACCCCATGGTGACACACTGGGATGAATGAATCCCTTATCAAGGTTTTCTTGAAGTTTCTTCTCCAATTAATTCAACTTAATTGGGGCCATTATATATGGAGTATTTGAAATTAGTGTAGAACCAGGTATGAGTTATATTGAGAACTCAAATTCACATTTTGGTAGAAGGCTAGGCAACTTTTTTGGAAAGACATCCACAAAATCCTGAAAAATAGGCATATCATTGATGTTAATTTTCTCCCCAACAATTTGAGATAAACACCCTTATGAATGGAAATTAATACCCATACACTGAATTTATTCTCTATGGGAAGTTCATACTTATCATCACATGGATAGATGGTCATAGGAGGGTTTGAAATATCAATAGAAACTTCCCTTACAAGAAAATTGATGTGAGATTTATGTAGAGAAATCCAATTCATTCCTAAGATGGCATCAAATTCAATGAAATTAAGAATGGAAATATTTGAAGGAATCAAATTACCATAAACTTCAACTGAATAGAAATCATATACATAGTATGCAATCATCATACCATTAGGGGTTTTCACTACTCATTCCATATCTAATTTTTTTGTTGGATTCCTAAAACCCTTATAAAATTATTTAGATATGAAAGTGTGGGTATATCTAGAATCAAATATGACATTATTAGTTCTAGAGTAGATGGTAAGTGTACATTTCATCACATTATTATCACACCCCTCATAAAAATTGCGATTATCTGAGATTTACCCTTGTCCCTTGGATTAGGAGGTTGTTGGCATTGATCATCATCACAAGCCCTTGGGTTTTGGATCTGGTTAGAATAATTTCCATTCTCCAAACAATTATATCACTGAAGTGGGGGAGGTGCATTCTGTGTAGCTTTCTCCCCATAATAATTTTGAGCTAACATCTTCCCATCATTTCGATAATCAATTTCCCGATGACCTTTATTTCTGCACTTAAAAAATTTACAAGACCCTTTAAGAGAAATTTGTCCATGATTATTCCCAGATTTATTGCATAATGTAAAACTCATCTTCTTTTCTCTATGGTTTTTAGATTTTTTTTGAACTTCATTTTCCTTTTCTTATCAAAACCATGAGGTTGATACGTGACCCCAACCTTTATTTAAACCTTGATTGAATAAATCACAATATATTAATAGATAATAAAGTATCTGATGGATAGTGACCTTTTGAGACTTGGATTTAATCCACTAAAGAACCAATCAACTTTACTTTCAGGTTGGATGATAATTCTTGAAGCATACCTTACAAGTCTCATGAAATTAGCCTCATAGGTACCAACAGATTCATCATCCCTTTGTTTCAACTCAAGTAAATATTTATACATATTAGTATGAAGAATATGAATAAAGTAATTATATAAACCCTATCATTTTAGACATATCATTAAATTATTTTAATCATAATTAAACATTAAAGTAATCCAAGGAGTATAAATTCTAGTGTCTTGGAAAATCAGGTACATAAAACTGAAAACATGGGACTAAATAAAAAATTTCTTTATTTAATATTCATAAATAGATCATAAATTCCATTGTTATCATAAATATTCATAGGATAACCTTGGGATAACGTGAATAAATGGATGATCTAGAAATCCCAGTAAGGGAATAAACATAAGAATAATGATTTAGAACATGGGTTATAAGGTATGACATAATGACATAAAAATGAATGGAACATATGGAGTCATAACATATAAACAAGGGATAATGTAAAAATGGATTAATATTAATTTAGTAGAAACATAAAACAAAAATTTAGCATGATTTAAGTATTATTTCACATAGAAGAGCAAAATTCAAGGTTAACCACCACGACAGTTTCACAAGGTTGCATGAGTCAATGCTAACCGTCAAGACCGTTGCACATAATGTCTCATGAGACTAAACTTTACCCAAAAAATTAGATCAACATATTGGTGAATCGATCATAAAATGTTCATTAATATGCTTTCCACATATATAATCATACATAATCGATCACATATAATCATAAGGGTTACCCATGGTAAGAATTGGGTATCATAATCATGTCATAAAGCATAACAAATGGGAGTTTCATAAAAATTTCCTTGAAGGGAAGTAATTAGATCATGAATGGAAAATAATAGTTTATAATAGGCATATATAATTAAAATTTATGTCAACTTAAAGTAATAACATGTAAAAAGAGTACTCAAGAAACTTTATAATTAAAACATTTTAGTGCGGTTAATGGAAAATATCAAAGGTCATTTAAAACATAAAAGGGAATAATATTTTATATAAAACCATAAGTGAACCAATACTATTTTCATAATAATAATATTGGTTTTATAAAAATAATGTTGTCTTAAAAATATATTATAGTGTACTTGAAAATGGTTATGAATTCAAAAAGTTCCCTTAAAACAGCCTTTCTTAACGAGAATAATTTGGGAGGGAATAATTTAAAAACATGTATATACCAGAAAGTGAATGATGAATAGATATTAATAAATGAGTTTAGAGAATATACAAAATATTTATAATATTTTTATAGAAAAATATATAAATTCATTTTGGTAAAAATAAAAATAGAACAACCTGAAGGAATAATGGAGGTCCGGGTAGAATCCCTTACCTCTAGTCAGAAGCTGTCCTTAACATGATCTTAAATTTCCATATAACCAAATTAAATTCATTAATTAATATTTAAATAACCTATTATACATGTAATTGATTCATTATAACATTATTAAGTTCATTCATTGACCCTTTTTGATGGGTTAAGAGGTTCAATTTCATTGTTTTGTGAGCATTTGTTTCCTTGGTTTTCATGATTGGTTTACTTAAATAAATATAATGATAAACATGTAAGGTGAGAATCATTGTACATACTTGAAGTTATATGTTATTTGTTATCATATAGATGATTAAAAGGTTATAAAATTCATTTGGTTATTTGTAGTGAAGAAGAATCATTATATAATACATTAATGATAATTGTTTTGGTTAATTAGAAATTTTTGATAATATCAAACACATTTTTTTATAAATTAATATCATGTGCACAAAAGATTATAGAAACTTAAATTTAAAATAATACATATATTATAGTCTGGTTCAACTATATCTTTGGTATCATGAACATAATTAAATATGGTAAATTAAATTGAAAACTCATCGTCCTTGAATGTGATGAATTAACACATCTCGAATAATGTTTTCATTTTTAGTATAAAAAGAGAGGAAAGGAAAGATGATGATGAATTATTACATTATAATAACAAAACTATAGTACATGTATAGAAATGGAGTATTATAACATTTGCATGAAAGGAGGTTAGGAAAGAAAAAGAAAGAAAGGAACTTGAAAGAAAATAAAAGAAATGAAAAGAGGAATTTACATCTTGAATATATCTTCCTTGAGAAGCTCTTTAGGAGAGAGGATTTGGTCTTTTGAAGAGAAAAGGGGATTATAAACATGGGATAGGGTATTAGGGGGATATTTTGGTAGAATTTGGACTGGGAACAAATCTTGAGAGGTGCGATTAGAGGAGGTAAAGAGGGTGGTATTAATAGTGGAGGAGAGGAGGGGTTTCCCATTATTTTAATCATTAGTTTAATATTTTTTCTCAATACTATGGATAGTATTGGTTCTTGTGACCAAAAATAGTAAATATAGAATTTTATTTTGAACCAATTTCCATTTAAATAATCCGTGATTCAATCATGATGCATAAATTCATTTATTTAGCATTTATTGTAAATTATAGTATTTTACTATTCACAAAAATCAAATATTATAGAAAAATTCCAAAAATTTACCCCAACTATTTTTTGACATGTAGAATTAAAAAATGAACTCCATTTTATTAAAATAATTTTCTAAATATGTGAAATTTAATTTCTAATTAAAATCATGATTTACTTAAAAAATACAAATATTAAAATTAAAACTACTTTTCTAACACTTTGAAAAATTAACTAAGGTATCCTAAAATTATTTTATAATCACAAGTCATGAAAATAATTATTTATGAATACATTTTATGAAAATAAATTTTATTTTAAATTATTAAATTAATCATAAAATTGTAATTAAATATACATGTCTTACAAAAAAACAATACTTATTTAATAATTTTTGAAATATTTACTTACTTATACTATTATACATTTATACCATATTTTTCACTAATTAGATGGATAATTTTTATTTATAATATCATTAGTGAGGTTACTATTCAATTCGACAGTGTACTATTTATAAGGGTCACATTACTATCCAAAAGGTCAGGTTACTATTTCATCATTATATGTTTCTTAACTTCTAGAGATACCATTTATTTTAATCATTATTCATTTATATTATTTGGGTTGTGTTATATATGTAATCTTATATGATTATATTATAAGAAAAAATTATAATAAGGGAATTTCATTGATAAAGCTTTGGGTCGTTACATTTTTTCCCATGATTAAATTTTTCCCTCAAAATTTCATTTTTCATTATAAGATGAAAAAATGTGTGGGTTCTTTTCCTTTATCGCTTCCTCCAGTTCCCATGTTTCCTCTTCGTACTTATGGTTCCTCTATATAACTTTTACTAGGTGATTAGTCTTTTTACATAGAACTTTATCTCTATGATCTAATATCTTCACTGGATGATCCTCATAAGAAAGATCATTTTTCAACTACACCACCTCTGAAGAGAGTAAATATGAAGGATCTAGTATGTAATTATTTAAGAGGGATACATTGAATACATCATGTACTTTAGACATGGTAGGTGGAAGTGCTAGTCAATAGGACACAACTCCAATATGATCAGTAATCTTGAAGGGGCCGATATACCTAGAACTTAGTTTTCCTTTCTTCCTAAAATCACGACCTTCTTCCATGGAGATATTCAGATGAATACAATGTCTCATACTTTAAACTTAAGGTATCTTTGATAATTGTCTGTGTAGATCTTTTTTCATCTTTGGGATACCTTGATGTGTTGTGGAATAGAGTTCCCCTTCTCCACTATTTCTTCGACCATTTCAGGTCATAGAAGCTTATGCTCACCGAATTCATCCCAACATGATGTTGTTAAATACCTTTACTCATAAAGAGATTCATATGGTGTCATTTAGATGCTAGATTAGAAACTATTGTTATAAGAGGATTTTACTATTGGAAGATGTTGGTCTCACCCTCCTTTGAAGTCCATAGAATATGCTCTCAATATGTCATCTAGTGTCTAAATAGTTCTCTCATATTGGCCATCAGTTTTAGGATGATAGGCCAAACTGAAGTTCAGTTCAGTGTTAGATCATACTCGAGACTTTTCCTGAAATTTGTGGTGAATATAAAATATCTATCGGATACAATATATTATGGTAATGAATGTAGCCTTAACACCTCTTTGATATATATCCAAGAAAGTTGATCGAACGAAAAGTCCTCTTGAATTTTGATAAAGTGAGATTCCTTTGTAAGAAGATTTAAAATGACCCATATAGAATTGTTTCTTCTAGATGTCCTTGGAACTCCATTGACAAAGTCCATGGTGATATTCTCCCACTTCTATGTTAGTATGGGTAGTGGTTGCATCATTCACTTATAATTTTTCCTTTTAGCCTTTCCTTGCTGACATAACAGGCACTTCGACGTATACTCAACAATCTCTTTCTTTATATTATCCCACCAATAATTCTATTAGAGATCTTGATACATCTTTTTGCTCCCTGGGTGAATAGAGAAGGTTGAACTATGTGTGTCATTCATAAGATAATTATTTATCTATGGATCAGATGTTTCACATAATCTTGACCAAAATATTACAACTCCTTCCTTTTCAATATTGAACTCATAGGATTTACCATTTCTAATAGCTTCCACCCTTCTCTTTTTTACATATATTTTCTTTAAGAATACTTTATTTTATCCATTAGGTATGGTTGAGAAATAATTTGAGAAATGATTGATCATGTTCCTCCCTTAATGATTCCCATGTCATTCCTCTACAAATATAAGAATATTGGATCCTTTTCAATTCTAATCATTGATAATGATTCATGATCCTTTCCACTTAGAGCATCTACCACCTTATTTTCCTTACCAGAATGGTAGTCGGTTGAGAATTCATAATTCTTGATGATATCTAACCATATTTTAAGGATCATATTAGGATATTTATATGTGAATATATATTTAAGACTATTTAGATCAGTATATATCTCACACTTCTCTCTATACAGATAATGCCGCCAGATTTTCAACGTAAATATCACAACTGTCAACTCTAGATCATGTGTGGGATAGTGTTTCTCGTGGATTTTTAGCTTCCTTGAGGAATAGACTACCACTTTATCATTTTTCATTATCACATAGCCTAATCCATTCATTGAAGTGTCACTATACACCACAAAAGTTCTCCAATTATAAAGAGTGTGAGTACTGGTATAGTGACAAGCCTTTTTTTGAGCTCCTTAATCCTTTCATCACATTCTTGATTCTAGACAAACATTAATCCCTTGTATGTATGATTTGTCATTAGGTTTTCAAATCTTGATAAATTTTTCAAAGATTTTCAATAATACCCAGCTATACCCAGAAAGTTACAGATCCCCATTATAGATGTTGGCTTGGGACAGTCTTCAATTACCTTTATCTTGGAAGGGTCTATATATATTCTTTTTCTAGTGATAAAATTCCCCAAGAATGATACTTAATCCATCTAGAACACAAATTTACTATAATTTTCATGAATTTTATCCCTTCAAAAAATCATCATCACAATATTCAAGTGCTCCTCATATTCCTCCTTTCTCTTGGAGCAAATCAGAATATCATCGATAAAGACTACCACAAATTTTTCGAGGTAATATCAAAAGACTATATTCATTAAATCCATGAATATTTATAGAGAATTATTCAGTTAGAATGTAATCACTATGAACTTATAGTGTTTATAACTTATTCCAAAGGCAGTCTTGGGAATATCTTCCTTCCTCACCTTTAATTGGTTATATCCCGATTGAAGGTCAACCTTAGAGAAATAACTTGCCCCACATAAGTGATCGAACAAGTAATTTATTCAATATAGGGGATACTTGTTCTTTATCATGATTTTGTTGAGCTCATGATTATCAATATAGAGGTGCATTGATCTATCCTTATTCTTAACAAAGAGGATTGGTTCACCCCATGGTGAATTACATGAGTGTATAAAACCTTTCTCCAAATTCTCTTGTGACTTCTTCTTTATCTCTTCCAGCTCAATGATGTCCATTCTATAAGGTGTCTTTGATATAGGCTGGGATATAGGAATAAGTTCAATCAATAATTAAACCTCTCAATTAGGAGGAAAACTATGAAATTCTTCAGGAAATACATCACCGTAATCCCGCACAATGGGAATATATTCAAAAAGTATCATCTCCTTTGTCTCAATAATTTGATAAATACATTATTGATCAAAAGGAAAAATTATCCACACTTGAGACAATGATTCTGAATTAGATTTATCTTCCTCCTTATACTTGTATAATATTGGTGGATAGTTTGGGATGTGAATATTGATATCCCTTTCCCAAAAATTAATGTTGGTTTTGTATAAAGATATCAAATCCATGCCTAAAAAGTATCTAAATCCACCAGTGGAAGTATGAAATGATTTGTTGGGAGGTTCATTTCTCAAACATTTACCTGGGAGGACATAAAAACCATGTATGTCATAATTTCCCCATTATCTGTTTTCAAAGATAAATTAGCCTCCAAATTTCGAGGTGATGTTTGAATAGTTCTACAAAACATTCATGATATGAAAGAATGCATAGAACCAGAATCAAATATTACATTCACTATACTTGATGAATAACTAGAGTACTTGTTACCACATCGTTTTTTGGATCCACCTCAACAGTAGTGATAACATAATACCTTGTTGCCTTGGAGGTTTCTGTTGATTTCCCCCGACAACCCTTAGCTTAGGGAAATTGTTCATATAATGCCCATGTTCCTTGTAGTTGTAACACCGCACTACAGGATGAGTGTTGATCTAAACCTTCCTTTCTTCTTCCACGTTAGTGGGACTCTTCATATCCCTTAAAATGTTTTATCCAGATGTCAGATTCTTCCACATTTGAAGCAATTCCTGGTTTCTTTTAGATAGTTCCCAGGATACTCCTTCCCATAATTTTGACACATGGGATGTTCGATCTTCTTTCCATTATGGGATTTATTTTTCAGACCACCCATATTAGACTCCATTTTTTTTCTTTTTTTCATCGGGCCCATGAGACCATTGAGAGTCCTCGATATTCATTTCAACCACGAGGGAACAACATAAAATCTCTTCATAACTGTCAAAGTCTTGAATCGTGAACACATTTCATAGAATCTAATTTTTTCATCTAAAAAGATATACAACATGCTTTCAGTGTTCCTGACAAAGTCAGAGGCATGTCTTTCAAGCCTTGTGAAGTTCTATTAATACACCCTAAGGGACTCATCTTCCATCTACTTAAGTTTGAGGAAGTCTCTTTCCATCTTGAGATGGAGGGTTTGGGAAAAAAATTATTGATTTTTTTTTCTTAAATTCATCCCAATATATAGAATCAATTTCCTCCCAGGACTTCATATCTGTGATCATTTTATACCACTGATCAGCTTTCCCATCAAAATTATAGACTACCAGTATGAAATTATCTTCTTCTGAGCACTATAGGAGTGATAATATACTTTTAATAGAGTTAATACACCTTTCCATGAGGAGGGGATTGAAAGATCCACTCAACATGGGATTCCTTTGCTGTATGAAGGTTTCGATGATAACTTTCTGTTTTGTTGGGGGATGAGGGTGTTCCACATGATTCAAGTTGTTATTCATAAATTGAGCTAGTTGAGCAAGTACTATCATATATTTTTGAGCACCTGTTCCCATCATATCATGCATATCATTAGGTAAATCATCACATTGCCTATCACATTGATTTTTGGCATGTGTTCTTATATTTACCAACATTAACTAAGAAAAAGAATGTACAATTAGAGGGATTGAATACTTATCTATGAAAAGAATATTTAAACATACAAGGATAAACTCTTAAAGGAATAGTATATCCTAACATGTGATTTCTTAGGATTGAGTCTAGGTTATCCATCATCTCTTTAATAACATATATTCTTATGGTATTATTTTTTTGTTCCATTGATAATGGTTTATACTAACATTTTGAATTTACCTGATCACATCCACTAGGAGTGTCAAACTAGGAGTGCAGTAAGGCCAGTTTTCATAAACTAGTTCCCATTCGAGTTTAGATCAAAGTAGTATTTTCGAGTTTTACCCTCAGATACATTTGTTCTAGATCCACATCCACTTGTTCATATCTAGAAATGGATGTATTTTCTTGATAAACCACTTACTCTATACTTACCAAAATATAGGGATATTTTCTTATACTTAGTCTTACCCCTAAGGTTCTTACTAAAGTGCTATATTCCTAATCTCAAAAAATAACTAGACCATCCTCTGATGACAACTAAATGGACTCTAACCTTTTACACATATCATTACATGATTTTAATAATAATTAAACCTCAAATTACAAGCTAAGGATCATAAAGTCTAGTTTCTTAGAATACAAGATATATAAAATTGAAAACATGGGACTAAATAAAAAAGTTTATTTATTTAATCTTAATAAAGAGATCCAAACTTCCATTGTGCTCATAAATCATTACAAGATAACCTAAGGATAAAATTAACAAATGGATGAGCTAAAAATCTTAGTAAGAGAACAAATATAAGAATAAATATTTAGCACATGGAATATAAGGCATAACATTATGATATAAAAAGGCATGTAACATATGGAATCATAACATATAAAAATGGGATCATATAAAAATGGATTCATAGTAACGTGGAATCAATATAAAACATGACCTTATCATGATTCAAGGCTCGTTGCACATAGAGGATCACAAGTCAAGGTTAACCACACAGACCGTTGCACATGGTAGCATGACTCAAGGCTAACCATCAAGACCGTTGCACATAACGTATCATGAGACTCAACTTTGGACAATGTATTTGAGTACTATCTATGTACAACCATCATAACATGGTCATGAATATTCTTTCCACATATAGAATCATACATAATCAATCATATATAGACATAAGGGTTACCAATGATATTAATTGGGTATCATAATAATGTCATAAAGCATAACAAATGGGAGTGTCATAAAAATGTCCATGAGGAGAAGTAATTATATCATTCATGTAAAATAATAGTGTAGAAAAAGAATATATCATGAAAATTTATGTCAACATGAAGTAATAACATGTAAAAATAGAAATAAAAAAACTTTAGAATTAAAACATTTTAGTGCGGTTAAAGGAAAATATCAAAGGTCATTTTAAACATAAAAGTAAATAATCTTTTATATAAAACCATAAGTTAACTAAGAAGTTTTTAATATTAAAAATATTGGTTTTATAAAAATAATGGTGGATTAAAAATAGATTATAGTGTACTTGAAAATTAGTAAGAATTCAGAAAGTTTTCTTAAAACCGGCTTGTTTATCGTGAATAATTGAGGAGGGAATCATTTAAAAACATGTATATCCCTGAAAGTGAATGATGAATGGATCTTGATAAATGAGTCTGGATCATATACAAAACATTTAGAATATGTTCATAAAAATAAAGATAGACCAACTCGAAGGAATAATGGAGGTTCGGGTAGAATCCCTTAGCTTAAGTATGAAGGTCCTTCACATAATCTTAATGTACATGATAACCAATTTAAATTCATTAATTAATATTTACATAACCTATTATACATGTAATTTATTCATTATAAACTTTTTATGTTCATTAATTACCCTTTTTTATTGGTTTAGAGGTTCATTTTTATTTTTTTGGGAGCATTTGTTTCCTTGGTTATCATGATTGCTTTCATTATATACATGTAAGGATAAAAATTTAAGGTGAGAATGGTTTACATAATTGGAGTAATACGTTATTAGTTAACATCAAGAAGATTACATGGTTATAAAATTCATTTGGTTATTTGGAGTGATGATGAATAATTATACAACACTTTAATGATAATCGTTTTGGTTAATTGGATGTTTTTGATCGTATCAAATACATTTTGATTTGTAAATTAATATCATGTGTACATAAGATTACATAAACTCACATTATAAATTATAAATATATTATATTTTAGTTAAACCGTAAATATGGATTCACGACAGGAAGTGAAGATGGTAAAATAAATTGAAAACACATCATCCTTGAATGTGATGAATTTACAAATCTCGGATGGTGTTTTCATTTCTAGTATAAAAATGATGGAAGATATAGATGATTATTAATTATTAAATTATCATATAAACATTCCAGTACATTTAAGGTATTAGATTTATCATAAAGTTTCGATGAAAGTAGGTGAGGAAAGAAAAAGAAAGAATGGAACATGGTAGAAAATAAAAGAAATGAAAAGAGGAATTTACCACTTGAATATATCTTCCTGGAGAACCACTTTAGGGGAGAGGAATAGGTATTTTGAAGAGACCCACAGATGATGTATGTGGGAGATATTATTAGGGATATATTTGAGTAGAGTTTGTACTAGTAACAAGGCTTTAGAGGTGTGATGAGAGGATGTAAGGATGGGTGATATTTTTAGTGGATGAGAGGAGGTAAAGAGGGGTGGTATTTATAGTGGAGGAGAGGATGGGTTTCCCATTATTTTAATCATTAGTTTAATATTTTTTCAGAATACTCTAAAGATTATTGATTATTGTGACCAAAAATAGTAAATAGAGCATGTGAGTTATAACCAATGGCAATTTTCATTATCCAAGACTCAAGCATGATGCATTGATTCATTTATTTGGCATTTATAAAAAATTATTGTATTTTACTATTCACCAAAAATTCATGTATTTTAGAAAATTCCCAAAAAATCACCCCAACCATTTCTCAACTTTTAGAATTAAAAAATTAACTCTTAAATATGAGGAATTTAATTTTTAATGAAAATCATAATTTACATGAAAAATAAAAATTTTAAAATTAAAATTGCTTTTATAACACTTTAAAAAATTAATTAAGGTATCCTAAAATTATATTATAATAATAATTCATTGAAATAATTATTTATTAATACATTTTATGAAAATAAATTATATTTTAAATTATTAAATTAATCATAAATTTATAATTAAATATACATGAGATACAAAAAAATATCACTTAGTTAATAATTTTTAAAATATTTACTTATACTATGATATATTTATATAATATTTTCAATTATAAGATGGATAAATTTTATTTATACTTATATTAGTGAGGTTTCTATTCAATTAGATGGTTTATAATTCTTAAGGGTCACATTTCTATTCCAAATGTCATGTTACTATTTCATCGGTATACGTTCCTTATCTTCTAGAGATACCTTTTATTTTACTCATTATTCATTTATAAGGTTTATATTATGTTCTATATGTAATCTTATATGATTATACTATAAGACATAATTATAATAAGGGAATTTCATTGATAAAACTTTGGGTTGTTATATTCTTCCCCCCTTATGAAATTTCACCCTCAAAATTTCTTTTTTAGATTCTTAAATGAAAACTGGTGTGTGTGATTTTCCTTCATCACATCCTCTAGTTCCCATATTGAATATTCATACTTATGGTTCTTATATAGTACATTGACCAGGTGATTAGTCTTATTATGTAGATATTTATCTCTATAATCCAACATCTTCATTGCTTTCTCCTCTTAAGAAATATAATTTTCCAACTATTCCATCTCTAAAGACAGTACATGTGAAGGATATGGTATGTACTTTATTAGAAGGGATATGTGGAATACATCATGTACTTTAGAAATAGTAGGTGGAAGTTCTTGTTGATAGGCCATAACTCCAACACGATCAAGAATCTCGAAGGGTCTGATGTACCTGTGAGTTAGCTTTCATTTCTTCCCAAAACCTCATGAGCTTATTCCATGGAGATATGTGGAGGAACACCATGTATCCAAATTTAAACTCAAGGTCTCATTGAAAATTCTCTGTATAGATATTTTTTCAAATTTGGGATTCCTTGTTGTGATGCTGAATGTATTTCACTTTCTTTACCTTTTCGTCGACCATTTTAGGTCCTAGCAGCTTACAATCATGGACTTTACCCCAATATGTCAGTTTTCTGCACCTTTTCCCATAAAGGGATTCACATGGTGCTATTTAAATGCTGTAGTGGAAACTATTTATGTTAAAGAATTGGGCCAATGTAAGATGTTGGTCCCAACCTCATTTGAAGTCCATCAAACACACTCTCAAGATGTCTTCTAGTGTCTGAATATTTCACTCAGATTAGCCATCAGTTTAAGGATGATAGGTTATACTGAAGTTCAGTTCCATTTTTTAGAGAATTCTAGAGACATTTTTGGAACTTTGAGGTGAATCTCATATCTATATCAAATACAATAGATAGTGGTACTCTATTCTTCCTTACCACCAATTTAATATGTATCTATGTAAGTTGATCTAATGATATGTCCTCTCGAATTTTGATAAAGTGAACTGTGTTTGTAAAAATATTCATAATGACCCATATAGCATTTTTTTCTCTATAAGTCCTTGGAAGTCTAGTGACAAAGTCCATGGTGATGTTTTCCCACTTCCATGTTGGTATGGTTAGTGGTTTCATCATCCACTTAAACATTTTCCTTTCATCCTTCACTTACTGACATACTAGTCACTTCGATGTATACCCAACAATCTAATTCCTCAAATTATCCCACTGATAATTCACATGGAGATCTTGATACATCTTTGTACTCCCTAGGTGGTTAGAGAAGGTTGAGAAATATATGTCATTTATAAGCTCATTATTTATATATGGATCATATGGTATATATAATCATGACCCAAATATTATGATTCAATCCTTGTCAATACTGAACTCAGTGGATTTCCCATTTCTGATAGATTCTACCATTTTTTGAATTTCCACATCTTTTATTTGAGAATCTTTTATTTTATCTTTGAGGGATGGTTGAGAAATCTTTTGAGAAAGGATTTATGATGTTCCTCCCATAATGATTCCCATTCCCTTCCTCTGCAAATATAAGAATATCTTATCCTTTTCAATTCTAATCATTGATAAAGATGCATGATCCTTTCAAATTAGAGCATCCATCACCTTATTTTCCTTACCAAGATGGTAGGGGATTGAGATATCATAATCCTTAATGAGCTCTAACCATCTTCACTGGGGAATATTAATCTCTTTCTGTGTGAATATATACTTGAGAGTCTTGTGATTAGTATATTTCTCACACTTCTCCCCATAGAGATAATACCGCTATATTTTCAATACAAAGATCATAGCCCCCAACTCAAAATCATGCATGGGATAGTTTTTCTCATGGATTTTCAGATTCCTTGAGGCGTAGGCTATCAGTTTATCATTCTGAATCAGAACATAGCCTAATACCTTCTTTGATGCATCATTGTACACCAAAAATAGTTCTCCACTTATTTGGAGTGTGTGTACTGGTGTAGTGATAAGCCTGTTTTTGAGTTCCTTAAAACATTCATCACATTCTTGAGTCCAGACGAACTTCACTCCCCTCTATATCATATTGGTCCTTGGGATTGTGAATTGGGAGAATTTCTTCAAAAATATTCGATAATATCTGGCTAGACCTAGAAGGTTTCGGGTCTCCCTTACAAATGTTGGCCTAGGCCACTCTTCAATTACCTTTGTCTTGGAAGGGTGCACAAATACTCCTTTTCTAGTGATAAATTCCCCAAGAATGATACTTCCCCCATCCATAACATACATTTATTTTACTTTTCATAATGTTTCTACCTTCTAAATGTCATCAACATAGTATTAAAATCCTCCTCATGTTCCTCATTGATCTTGAATTAAATCAGAATATCATCGATAAAGACTATCACAAATTTGTTGAGGTAATCTCTAAAGACTATATTCAATAAATCCATGAATGTTTTTTGAGCATTAGTGAGTCTATAGGGAATCAATATGAACTCATAATGTCCATATATCATGTGAATGGTAGTCTTGGGAATATCTTCTTTCCTCACCTTTAATTTGTGATATCTTGACCGAAGGTCCACCTTAGAGAAATAACTGGCCCCATATAGCTAATCGAACAATTCATCTATCTGAGGTAGGGGATACTTATTCTTTATCATGATTTTATTGAGCTCAATATAATAAATTTATAGGTGCATTGATTCATCTTTCTTCTTAAAAAAGAGGACTGGTGCACCCCATTGTGAAGCACTCGGGTGTATAAAACCCTTCTCTAGATTCTCTTGTAAATGCTTCTTTAGCTCTTCCAACTCAACAGTTTCCATCCTATAAGGTGTGTTTGATATATGTAGTGATCCAAGAATAAGTTAAATTGATAACTAAACCTATCAATTAGGAGTAAGAAAAAAAATTCTTTAAAGAATACATTAGTGTAATCCCTCATGATGGGCATATCTTTGAGAAGTATCATCTCCTTTGTCTCAATCATTTGGGAAAGATATTATTTCTCAAAATAAAACATTATCCACAATTTAGACAATGATTTTTAAGTATATTCATCTTAATCTTTAAAATTTTAAAATATTAGAGGATACTCTAGGATGTGAAGAGAGATCTCCCTTTCCCTAAAATTAATGTTGGCTTTGTATAAAGATAGCCAATCCATTCCCAAAATATCATCGAACTCCTCCAGTGGAAGTATGAAAAGATTTTTTGGGAGGATTATTCCACAAAACATTTATCAGGTAGGAGTTATAAACCATAGATACAATAATTTCCCCATTCACTATTCACAAATATAACTTAACCTCCAACTATTGAGGAGGTTTTTGAATAGTTCTACTAAACTTGAAAGATATGAAAGAATGCATAAAACTAGAATCAAATAGCATGTTTTCTATTCTCTAATTAATAAATATAATATCTATTATCACATTATTGTATGGATACACCTTAGCAGTAGTGATATCATAAGCCCTTCCTGTTGACTTGGATGTTGTTGTTGATTGCCTCTGACAACCCTTGTATTAGGGAAATTATTCACATAATTCCCATGTTCCTTACAGTTGTAACACGAAACTACAAGCTGAATTTTGATTTGAACCTTCCTTTATTCTTTTAAATTAGTGGGACTATTCTTATCCCTTTAGTATTTTTTAGCCAGATGTTATATTATTCCATAATTGAAGCAATTACAAGTTTTTTTAGATAGTTCTCAAGATGCTTCTTCCCAAAATTTTGACATGTGGGATGTTAATTCTTCTTTCCATCATGAGATTTATTTTTTGGACCACCCATATTAGACTATATTTTATGCTTTTTTTAACTAATCCAAGGATACCATTGAGAGTCTCTGATCTCTATTTCAACCTTTAGGGAACAACAAACAATATCCTAAAAACAGTTGATGTCTTAAATCACTAACACTTTTCGTAGACTCAACTTTAGTCCATTAAAGAAGTGATCCACCTTACTTTGGATGTTTATGACAAAGCCGAAGGCATATCTTGGTAGCCTTGTAAATTTTTCTTCATATATCCCAATGGACTTATCTTCCTTTTGATTAAGTCTGAGGAACTCTATTTCTATATTGAGATGGAGGGTTCAGGGAAAATATTTTTTGAAAAACATTTCCTTGAATTCCTCCCAATCCATGGAATAAATTTCCTCATGGGACTTCATGTTCTTGATTAGTTTCCACCACTGATCAGTTTCCTCATCAAAAAGATAGACTGCCAGTACAACTTTATCTTATTCTAAGCATTGGAGGATAGAAAATATCTTTTCAATGGAGTGAATTCACTATTTTGTGAGGAGGGGATCAGAGGATCCACTAAACATGGGAGACATTTTTTGCATGAAGTATTTGATGAAAACTTGATCTTTCCTTGGAGGAGGAGGGTGTTCCACATGATTCAAGTTATTATTCATAACTTGAGCCAGCTGAGTAAGTAATATCATAAAGTTTTTAGCACCCATTCCCATCATATCAATCATATCATTATGGAAATAGTCACATTTTTTTTGACATTTATTTACATCACGTGTTCTTATATTTCCTGCTATTAACTAAGAAAAATAACATACAATTAGAGGGATTTAATACTTAGATATTAAAAAAGGAAATTTTAAACATTAAAGGGTAAACTCTAAAAGGAAATGTATATCCTAACTTGTGATTCCTTAGGTTTCAATCTAGGTTATTCATGACCAGTTTCCTAATATATATTCTTATGGGATTTTTTTGTTCCCTTAATAATGGTTCGTACTAATCTTATGAATTTACAAAAGCACATCCCCCAGGATTGTCAAACCCAGAGTTTATCAAGGCCTATTTTCATGCACTAGTTCCCATTTGAGTCGACCTCATATTGGTGTTTTTGGGTTTTACCCCTAGATACAATTGTGTCAGATCCACATCCAGTTGTTTATATCCATACATGTTTGTGTTTTCTTGATAAACCACATACTATATACTTACCAAAATTTAGGGATGTTTTCTTATACTTAATCTTATCCATAAGGTTTTTAATAAAGTTCTCTATTCATAATATATAAAAATAACTAGACTATCCTATGATACCAACTATAGTGACCATATCCTTTTACACATATCACTGCATGATTTTAATCATAACTAAACATGAAATTAGAAGTCATGGATTGTAAATTATAGTGTCTTGGAAGACTAGGTACATAAAACTGAAAACATGGGAATAAATAAAACATTTTTTTATTTAATCTTCATAAAGAGATCCTAACTTCCATTGTTATCATAAATATTCATAGGATAACCTGGGGATAACATAAACCAAGGGATGAGCTAGAAAGCCTAGTAAGTGAATAAATAAAAGAATAAAGCTTTAGCACATGGGTTATAAAGCATTACATAATGATATAAAAAGGCATTGAATATATGGAATCATAACATATAAATATGTGATCATATAAACATGGAGTAATAGTAATGTGGAAGAAACATAAAACATGATTTTTTCATGATTCAAGGCTCATTGAACATACAAGATCACAAGTCAAGGTTAACCACCAAGACCATTGCATATGGTAGCACGAGTCAAGGATAACTGCCAAGACTGTTGCACATAACGTCTCATGAGACTCAAAGTCACCCAATGAATTGGATATCTATCTGGGGAAACCCATCATAACATGTTCATGAATATGATTTCCACATATATAATCATACATAATTAATCATACATAAATATAAGGGTTACCCATGGTAAGAATTGGGTATCATAATCATGTCATAAAGCATAAAAAATGAGAGTTTCATAAATATATACATAAAGGGAAGAAATTAGATCATTCATGGAAAATAATACCATAGAATAGGAATATATCATTAAAATTGATTTGAAATTGATGTAATAATATGTAAAAATAGTACTTAAGAAACATTAGAATTAAAACATTTTAGTGCGGTTAAAGGAAAATATCAAAGGTCATTTAAAACATAAGATTGAATAATATTTTATATAAAACAAGAAGTGAAAAAATAATGTTTTCATAATATTTTTTTTGTTTTATAAAAATAATGGTGGATTAAAAACATAATATAGGGTACTTGAAAATGGGTAAGAATTCCGAAAGTTCCCTTAAAACAGGCTTGCTTATCGGGAATAATTGAGGAGGGAATCATTTAAAAACATGTATATCCATAAAAGTTAATGATGAATGGATAATGATATAAGAGTTTGGATAGTATACACATATTTTAGAATATTTTCATAAAAATAATATATAACTTTATTTTCGTAAAAATAAAAATAGAACAACCTGAAGAAATAATGGAGGTTCAGGTAGAATCCCTTACTTTAAGTCTAAAGGTGTCCTTAAATTAATCTTAATGTCCTGTATAACTAAATTAAATTCATTAATTAATATTTAAAAAACCTATTGTATATGTAATTGATTCATTGTAACCTTTTTACATTCATTCATGACCTTTTTTGATGGGTTAAGAGGTTCAATTTCATTGTTTTGGGTGCGTTTGTTTCCTTGGTTTTCATGATTATTTTACTTATATACATGTAAGGATAAACATGAAAGGTGGGAATGGTTTTGCAGAATTATATTTATATGTTTTTATTTAACATCCATTATATTAAATTTTTATAAAATTCATTTGGTTATTCAGAGTGAATATAAATCATTTTATGAAACATGAATGATAATTGTTTTTGTTAATTGGCGGTTTTTGATCATATTGAAGAAATTTTTAATTATAACTTAATATCATGTGTACAAAAGATTCTAGAACATTAAATTAGAAATAATAAATATATTATACTTTGTTTAAACCACAAATATGGTTTCATTACCATAATTGAAGATGATAAAAGAAATTGAAAACCCATATTCCTTGAATGTGATGAATTAACACATCTCGGATGGTGTTTTAATTTCTAGTACAAAAGGAGGGGAAAGGAAAGATGATGATAAATTAATCCATTATCATAAAAAAATTATATTAAATTTAAGGAAATTTAGTTATAATAAAATTTGGATGAAAGGATTTTAGGAAATAAAAAGAAAGAAAGGAACTTGAATGAAAATAAAAGAAATGAAAAGAGGAATTTACCTCTTGAATATATCTTCCTTGAGAACCTCTTTAGGGGAGAGGATTTGGACTTATGAAGAGAGAAAGAGATTATGTAAGTGGGAGAGTGTCTTAGGGAGACATTTGATCAGAATTTGGACTAAGGACAAGGCTTGAGAGGTGTGAGGAGAGGAGGTAAAAAGGGGTGGTATTTAAAGTGGAGGAGAGAAGGGGTTTCCCATTATTTTAATCATTAGTTTAAATTTTTTTCTCAAGACTATGAATAGTCATGATTATTGGGAACAAAAACAGTAAATAAAGTATATTAGTTCGAACCAATGTCCATTTACATCATCCATTAATCAATCATGATGCATAAATTCATTTATTTAGTATTTATCGTAAATTATCGTATTTCACTATTCACAAAAAATTCAAGTTTTTTTGAAAAATACCAAAAATTCTCCTCAACCATTTTTAGATGTGTAGAATTAATAAATAGAATCCATTTTATGAAAATAGATTTTTAAATATTGGAAATTTAATTTTTAATTGAAATCATTTTTTATTTGAAAAATACAAATTTTAAAATCTATACTGCTTTTCTAACACTTTGAAAAATTAATTAATGTATCCCAAAATTATATTATAATAATAAGTAATAGAAATAATTATTTATTAATACATTTTATGAGAATAAATTTTCTTTTAAATTATATAATTAATCATAAAATTGAAATTAAATATACATGACTTACAAAAAAACTACACTTAATTAATAATTTTTAAAATATTTTCTTACTTATACTATAATATATATATATATATATCATATTTTCCCTTATAATATGGATAAATTTTATTTATAATTTCATTAGTGAGGTTACTATTCAATTGGCAATTTTACTATTCATAAGGGTCACATTACTATTCCAAAGGTCAAGTAACTATTTTATCGGTATACATTCTTTAACTTCTAGAGATACATTATAAGATTTGTTTTGTGTTCAATATGTAATATTATATGATTATAATATAATAAATAATTATAATAAGGGAATTTAATTGATAAAACATTGGTTTGTTGGAGTACTTATTGAAGAATAAGTTCTTGAACTCATCCCAATCCATGGATTAAATCTCATCTTTCTAGCTCGTATTCTTGATTAGAGTCCACCACTAGTCCACTTCTCCTTCCAACTGATAAAAAATAACATTCTCATGCTCCAAAAATTGGATAACAGAGAATATATTTTTAGTAGTGTTGATCCCTTATTTAGAAATAATTGGGTTAGAAGACCCTCTGAGCAATGGTGGATGTTTCCTCATGAAAGACTCAACAGAATATTGGTCCCTCCTTTTCTCATTATGATTTCCACCCTGATTCATAGCTTGATATAACTATTTGAACATAGAAAAGAGGTTTTCATTCCAACTCCCATAGAATTATGTTGATCTGGATGAAAATCATTTCATTGTCCATCATAATCACCATTAACGTGGTTTCTTTGGGTTCTAGCCTCAACAAAAACCAAAAAGCATAGAGTAAGAAACAACTTTGATATTGAGGAATGAAATAATCATAAAAAGTTACTTATAATATTTTTAAATTATGAAACCTTCCTTAATATATGACACCTATAACGCCCCAAGATTTCATATTATTTTATCTCTTTAATGTAATTTAATAACTTATATGTCATACAACACCTACTTGGCTTGTTGTATATGCAAGATTGAGTTTCAGCGAAACAACACATTAGTATTATAATTATTTAAACAGTATATTTATTTATCAATTAAATATTTTAATATGAATAGTAACATGTAAATTTTAAAATTTTATTTATAATTTTTTAATATAAATAAAACATATTTATAATGAAATGTATAAGTTTTGTTAAAATAGTTATATATTTAGAAAAGCTATTTTCATAAAAGAACTACTTTTATGTCATTTTCTGAACTACAATAAAATTAACTTTTGACTCTCCTAAAAATTGAATTTGGTAATATGGACATCATTTTTGAATTCAGAATATCAAAATTATCTTAGGGTGAATTTTTTTGTATTTTTCTGAAAACATTCAATTTTTTATTAATAGTGAAAAATATTGAATAGTTCATAAAAACCAAATTTTTCATTTAAATAATTATTTTTAATTAAAATCTTATCTTGAAGTCAAAATAGATACATAATAAATACATTAGTACAATTTAATTCATGGATTCATTTTTTAATAAGATTAGATATATAAAATTTTATTGAACCTTTTTAAAGTCTTTTTACCCACATTCTAGGAACATTTACAAATTTGCATAAAACGTAATTTTACTGACTCTGTGAATTGAATTTCAAAAATCCGAGAGACATGGTTGACATTAGTAAGTAAAATATGGATCAATAGGATGAACATAATTTTTGTTTAATAGTAACTTTTGAATTTTATTTACCACAGTTAAAATTAAATAAGGTAATTAAAGGTAAAAATAATATTAAAATTACCCCAAAACCTACCCTATTCTATTGTATAAGTTTATTTCTACCAAAATCAACCTTATGGAAAAAATAATACCCTTTTTATCAATTTGGGTTAGATTATGACATTTATTATATTTTATTTAAAGAAGAGTTAAAAGTGCTAAGTTAAAAGTTTAATAACTAAACCATTTTTAATATAGAGATACACATAATATAAATTTGACTATAAATATTTATTAGAAAGATAAAAAGATTTAATACATATTGGTATTTTATTTATAATTTTTATATATTAAATAATTAAATTTATTTATGACATAATGATGATGCAGTAATTACCTTATTAATGAAAGATTAAATTAATTTATGTTATTCATATTAAAATAAATGTAAATTGAGACTTTTGATGACATACAAGAAATTTATATAGGAATATGACTTCTTAGGGTTGATTAAATGTATTTTTTTCTAAGTAATAAAGTTTTTATGACTTTCACAAAAACAAAATACTAAATAATGTTCAAATTGAAAAAAATGAGTTTTTAAAACAAATACTATATTATTAAATGATATAATATTCATAAAAATATATGGTTTGGAAAAAGGACTCATATAATTTCAAATATGTCATTAATGAACCCATTTAGGTTCTCTTTTAATTTTATAGTAACTATATTAACCATGTAATATAAAAATACAAGATGACATGGTAAAAGTTAAAGTATTTAACTAAAAGTTAATTCTAAAATAAAAGGTTAATAAGGTGACCTAAACTTGTATAAAACCTATTGGTTGAGAGGATTTATACCCATACCCACCTTATTTTATAAATAAATCCATTTTAAGTTATTATAAACCTAAAATGATTTTATAATAAATCAATCTTTCAATCTTTTTCTAAAGTTCGCATCACCTCTCTTATAAAAGGGTACTTCCCATTATCTTAAATTCACACCTCAAAAACCATTTTTATCATCCAAAACCAGATCAAATATCCTTAAAACTACCATAAATTAAACCTAGAGGCCTTACTTTGATCATAAATCTAACCTAAGAATCCATTTTGTTCAAATAAAAAAGAAGAACCCGAAGAAGAGGTAATTATTTCATCACCTCATTCAATGTTCTTTTCTTCTTACACTTCTTCTTTCTTTGTTATTTCCATACAAAAATAATAACTCCATTGCCTTCTATATCCTAACATTTTATTATAAATATGGAAAACCATATTAATTATTCTATCCATCCTATGAATAACAAAGTGACCATACATGCGTACGTACAACTTACCATCTCCACGTCGTGGTGTAGTTTGTTATTCAACACTTCATTATTTGGATGGGTATAATAATGAGAATAATTGATTTAAACAATAAATAAAACACATTAATGATTCTTAATATATAATATACCATCCAATTACATATTATTTTACCATCAATAGAATTATATCGTCACTCGTGCGTACATACGACTTACCATCTCCATGATGCGATGAGATTCATTTTTATATTCACCATTAAAAGATGAAAATAAAAATATATATTATTAATAAGTATGTAATATATGACATAATAATTATATATTATATATATATATATATTAATTTACATATAACTCATTCACTTACTTCCGTTCAATACAATATGAAAACAGAAACAACGTTTATGCGTACGTATGACCTACCGTCTCCATAAACGGTGTTTTCCATTTCACATATATATTTATTATACATATTTATATTCTGAATATGTATGATACATAAATAATGTTTTATATTCTTGAAGAAATTAAATCATTATATAAGTGATACGATCAAGAATAACAAGTTAAAACACATATGATAAAGAAAGCGATTACTACCCGAAATATTATTTTAACATAGAAATTATTAATAAATGGGTAGTATAAATCCATAAATTAATCAAGTATGATATCATAAATATGAATATGGTTATGATATAATTTAACAAAATACTATGGTTATTATACAAGAGGTTAAACTCACCCTCTATCAAAGGAAAGTACAAGGTAAAAGTTAATTCTTCAATCTCATTATTATCCGAGATTATTAATGTGTAAGTATTTACTGTGACATATTTATCATGCATGTCCATTTTTCATAAAAATGTTTTCAAAATTAATCTTTTAAGGTTTTATAGAAGGGATTGTTTAACTAAATCATCATTTTAAATGTTTTAATGATTTATTTTTCAAAACCTTTTTAATTAAATTCAATGTTTCTAAAATGATTTTAAGGATTTATTTACGTGGGCATGATTGTTTTAAAATGTTAACTTGTCTGAAAATTTTCAAAGTGGTATGGGACACTTTGAATCAAAAATATATTTTAAATTAAATCCTTTATAAATTGTGTGACTTTTAAATGATTTCATGAAAAAGGTATTTTTCTTTAAAATAGTTTTTCTGATCATTTTTAACTACGTCACCATCCTTTATTGGATATTATTCAAGTTTGAGGTTGATTTATTATAATACAATTTTCCATATTGTATTGAATTATTTATGATATGTTGGATTGTGGATGTGCTATTTTTATACCATTCATGGTCTATGGTTAAAGTATTGACATTTACTATGCTAGTTTTAATATGAATGTTTCTGTTATGTTTCACCCTTTTCATATGAGGAATGCATTGGATGTAGTAAGTGACGGTCGGGGCCCACTATAGCCTCTCGATGCATCAGTATATCTCATGAGACAAACTGGTGTCTTGGAATAAGGCCTTGACAAAATAATTATTTGTATTATTCGCACAAGGGCTTGACTATGTGGTTATGATGTCCAACATTATGCATTCCATCATTATGAAATTAGCTATTTATATTACATGTGATTATTCAGCTATTATAATATCCATGTGAATAAGTAAATGGAATTATTTGATTTATCATTTTCATATTATGCTGAGGTTTATTTTTAAAGGGATTGTGTTTTAATTTTATACCTTTCCATGAAATTTTATAATTATTTGTGGTAGATTCCGCTATATTGTTTATCCTTAATGAGCATCTGATCTCACCCCTTTCTTATGTTTTATTTTCCCAAGATGCTAGGAAGTGTATTATGATTTAAATATAGGGTTAATCTAGGGGAATAATAGTTTTATCAAAGGATCATTTATGCTGTGTTTTATGTTAAAATTGTAATTTAAAGTTCATGTATGTAATTTATTATCCAAGAATACTAAACTGATCGGTCCTTCAGGACATGATTCCCTAAATCGCGCCAATGTATTAGAATAATGCACTGACTCTCGGCTTCTAGGGTCGGGATGTTACAACACCTTAGGTTTATCATAAGTTATTCATATACAACTTCTATTTAAATACTTTATGATAGATCATGATGATTTTGCGAAATTCCAAAGTATATCCCCTGGGAGTGTCAAACCAGGTGTGGGGAAAGGCTCGTAGTCATGTACTAGATTACCCTAAGTCAAGAATATAGTATCTTGTGGGAGTCGTTACCCCTACGTAAATCTGTACCAGGGACACAAACACTTATAGTATCCAGAAAAATATATATTTCTAGGAAACCAATCACTATATCCTTTACCAAAATTCCAAGACATTTTCTTATACTTTTACTTATCTTTAGACTTATCCCTAGACATTTCCTTAGGGTTATCACTAAGGTTTTCTCATACTGTCTTCAAAAGGATAGCTAAATCTTTTCTATGATACCAACTATAGGGACTCTAGATTTTCATACATTAACATTACATAAATTTTATGAAATACTTAAAACATTGTAACAACAAACACCCAAAGACCATATTAGTCTAGTACCATTAAAAACATGGAATCATAAACCCTGGTACATAAATAAGCTACATCATCTCACACTAGGTCCTTCTTGACTATAATCCTTATTAAACACATCATACATAATACATATCTTAATAACCTTGGGGAAAGAAACATAAAGGGGGTGAGATCAGATGAAAAATAAGGGTAAACAAGGGAGATATGCAAGCATAATCATGAGCATAAGGGTGTGAGAACAAGATCATGAAAATAAGAGATCGTACCCTGATTATCAATGATCATATGAATGAAACATGGTATAAATCTTGGAGGTTCATAAGACATGAATCATAAGGAAATAAAGAACATAATCCATGAAAGCATAACAATGTAATAAAACATGGAATTTTGGAAGACACATAAACATATAATATAATTTTCATAGTAACCAAGGCATCATTTCCAACACCATATTTGTAGTATGGGTTAACTTCCCATACCCTATTGATAGTCATGGTTCACTACCTTGGCCATATTAGTAACATGAGTTCACACCTCATACCATCTTGGAGGTCATGGTTCACTCCCATGACCATATTAGTAGTCAAGGTTCTTTCCCAAGACCATATTAGTCTATCACATGAGATATAAATATTTACCCAATGAATTGGAGGTAGATATAGGTCCAAACCATCTCCTAATGAAATCATACATACATGCTCCAAAAGATCATAAATAATCATATCATGACCCATGAAATGAAATGGGTATTATAAACATGTAATCATGTCATAACCTGTGTAAAAAATAATGGTTTTATAGTCATTTCATCATTAAAATTACCTGTGAAAAGAAGCGGGTTTCAAAAGCATATAAACCGTGATGAAAAATGGGTTTGATAAGCATCATGACATAAAAAAATAATCCATTCAGAGAAATAATATGAATTGAAACATTTAATAATTTCCCCATAATGACACAAGTAACACCAACAGATGTTATCTTAGATGGGAAATAATTTTGAAAGAACTTTAAAAAACATTTCTTGTAGAAAATATTCTTTTCTCATTAAAAAATTATTTTTGAAACGTAATTTTTTTTGAAAACCTTTTTCTTTGAAAATATCCTCGAAAACTTATAAAGGAATCTTTGAAAACCATAAAACATTTTTAAAATCATATTTTTATTAAAAATTATCTTCAAGGATCATTTTAAACCACTTTTGAAATAATTTTTTAGAACATGGTTTTTGAATAAAATAGATTTCAAACCGAAGAGGTAAATATGGTCATATTTTCATAAAAAGACATTTTATTGAAAATCTTAAGTACCATAGAGTTTAGAAAATGTACTAAAACATAAATACATCATGAATAACAATATGGGAAGAAAATTCATGAGTGTTCTTGAGAGTTGGATCATAATATTTCAATAAAGGAATTATAATCATAAACTATCTTGATAAATAATGAGATTGTTTCAATAAACTCTTACGACATGGTAAATTTTGATCATAATCTACATGTAAGAAAATGAAATTACAGAAATCTTAAAATATCATTAAATGAAATATAAAAAATATATAACATGTCATTTAATGAATTATGATATGTTGGAATATGGATGTAATTTTTTATACCATTCATGGTCTATGGTTAAATTATTGACATTTCATATTCTAGTTTTAATATAAATGTTTATGTTATGTTTCACCCTTTTCATATGAGGAATTCATTGGATGCAGTAAGTGATGAGAGGAGATCACTATATCCCCTCGATGCATTGGTGGGTCTCATGAGACAAACTAGTGTCATGGAACAAGGCCTTGAAAAAATTATTATTTGTAGTCTTGGAACAGGTCCTTGACTATGTGGTTATGATGTCCTACATTATGCATTCCATCATTAAGAAATTATCTATTGATATTACATGTGATTATTAGACTAGTAGAATATCCCTGTGAATAAGTAAATGGAATTATTTTATTTATCATTACCATATTATGCTGTGGTTTATGTTTAAAGGGATTGTGTTTCAATTGTATACCTTACCATAAAAGTTTATGATTATTTATGATAACTTCTTCTATATTGTTTATCCTTACTGAGCATCTAATCTTACCCCTTTTTTATGTTTTATTTTACCAGGATGCCAAGAAGTGTATTATGATTAATATGCAAGGTCAATCTAGGGGAATAATAGAGTTCTCAAGGGATCATTTATGCTATGTTTTATGGTATAAATTGTAATGTAAAGTTCATGTATATAATATATTTTTCAAGACCGCTAAACTGATCGGTCCTTCAAGACATGATTCCCTATATCATGCCAATTTATTAAAATAATGCACAGACTCAATGATTCCAGGATCAAGACATTACAGTTGGTATAAGAGGAAGTTTATCAATAACCTTGGAAACTAGATTTAGATAAACTTTGATTTGAAAACATAACCCTAAGATAGGCCTTGAAGATTAGTATATAAGAACATAATTTTTTTTTGTAATGAAAATATTATGTGGGTTGGCCAAGCAATACATCCATGTTTAGATTGTACAAGTGGAAATGGTTCTAGCACATATGTACTAAGGAGTGAAAAATCTGACAAGGAATTTTGGGCTTGACTAAGGGTATCCTGGTACACAAGAATGGGACTTACTATGCACCTAGTTTGACACTCTTGGGGGATATGATTAGGATAATTCACATTTTATTTAAAAACCATTATAAATTATTTATGTGTAAATATGTTAGTAATGAAACCATTTTTATGATTTTGATACTAGATTTTTAAAAATCATCAATTAATGTGGAAATTTTTTTAGTTTTTTTATTATAAATTATGATATGCTCTAACCTAGTGTACGTAGTCATTTAGAAATGGTGCTCGATAGAAGGAATGAGAACCCCAACAATACACATGATCCAAAAGAGTAAGAAGGATCATATCTTTCATGGTCGTAAGCCAACATTTAGAAGCGAAATAGTCTCCGATGAATCCGCATCATATAAATAAATAATATCATGTGTTAAAAAGATAAGTAATGAATTCTCTAAGTCCTATGGCTTTGAAATGAAGCAAGAGAAGAAGAGGATGACAGAGAGAAGGATGGATAAAGGGAAGAAGAGAATGAAGGAATTTCCCACATGTGATAACTGTGGAAAGAATCACCTTGGTAAATTCTTGAAGGGAGTGGGAGTTTGTTATAATTATGGGGAAAATTTCCATTATGGAAAAGAATGCAAAGGGAAGAAAGAAAATAACACTATTCAATGTTTCAACTGTAGTTAATTGGGGCATTACAAAAATAATTTTCCTAAGTGTCAAGGAAATATAGCTCAGAATAATCAAAGGGATTGAGGTCAAGCCTAATCTGTTACTACAGTCAACATGGAATAAATAATGTATTTGTGCTTCTAGATTGAAGAATCATGTCATTTGAGTGTTGTATCATTGATGTACCAGTTATATGAATTATGGAAATAAATAAGGATTGTATTGAAGTACTATTTCATTGAGGATTTGAGATTGTATGGAACCATATAAAGTGACATAGTTTCAAGTAAAAAAATTTAGAAAATATATGGTTGGGATAAATATAACCCTTAATTTGTTTCGGAAACTGAGATAATGATTTCGTAATAAGAGATAATTGAGTTGGATAATGTATATTGAATATTATTGACTACCTTAGAACTAATTAATGGTTTTTTGTTCCATAATTGTTTGAGATTACAACATTTTTGGATTTAAGGAGTATATTCAGTATTCTATGTTTTACATCAGGAATAAGTAAGTACATACCTATTCAAATAAGGTTTTGTGGTAATTCAACTTGTTACCATGTTTTAATAGAATACATGATGAAGTTATTCACATGTTGTTATGTGATAAAAGAGTTCTTCATTATGTTGTGTTGACCTTCATTATAAAATTTTGGACTTTGAGTTTGAACACAAGTATTTTGGATAAGTTTAAAGGTTGGAATTGAGTAAGTTGAACACTTGATATTTTGTTTGAGGTTAAATTATGATTGTTTGGATACTTTGACATAACATTTTGGTTTACAATAAAAATTTATAGTATTAAAGGAATACATATGGACCTTATGATTTATCAAATGCTCTTTAGGCGTAAAAAAATCATTTTTGAACATTCATTTCCCAGTGTAATGGATGGAGTGAAAACAGATCGACGCACAACCAAATGACGAGATTATGATTATAACAGGTAATGAAATCAAGTATGTTTTCTTGCATTCTTATCTGGATACTAAATAAATCCATCATAAAAAAAGAGTATCTAAAAAAATGTGTTATCCTAATACCTTATGTTTTGTTGAACCGATGATACTTTAAATCATCATAGATTGATGGCTTTAAAGCCCTCATTTTTACATTTATTGTTAACTTGTTTTTGATTTATGACCTTAATCACTCCCTATAAATATTTACGTTTTCCTCCAATAATGTGTCTCTAATTGCAAATAATGTTCTACAATTCAAAATCCTAATTTTTTGGTGACTTTTTCATTTCTCTTTCCGTCTTATTAAAAGTATATTTTATTAACCCTATTTCTGATGTGGGTTTTCCACAAAGGTGTTTTCTATTTTCAACCTTTTATCTTCGATGAAAAATTTCAAATTGTGAGGACAAAATTTATAGAAGGAGGGGAGAATGTAACAACCCAAGATTTTATAGTACTTATCAATTTAAAGTAATTTAATAGATTATATTTTACGAAACATAGACTTGGCTAGTTGTATACGCAAGATTGAGTTCCTATGAAACAACACATTAATATTATAATTATTTAAATGATATATTTATTTATCAATTAAATATTGTAATATGAATTGTAAAATTTTGATTTTAAAACGTTATTTATAATGTTTTCAAATAAATAAAACATATTTATAATGAAATGTCTAAGTTTTGTTAAACTAGTAATATATTTTGAAAAGTTATTTTCTTAAAAGAACTACTTTTATGTCCTTTTGTGAATAATAATAAAATTAATTTGAGACACTCATAAAAATTTAATATGGTAAAATGGAATTAATTTTGGAATTAGGAATATCAAAATTATATTAGGGTGATGTTTTGGTATTTTTCTGAAAACATTCAATTTTTGATGAATTGTGAAAAATACTACATAGTACATAAAAATCAAATTTTTCATTTAAATAATAATTTTTAGTTAAAAAAATTTCTTCAAGTAAAAAATATGTACTTAATACATATATTAGTACAATTTAAGTCATTAGATTAATTTTATAAAAATATTAGATATATAAAATTTTATTGAACCTTTTTAACGTCTTTTTACCCACATTCTATGCACATTTACCCACCTTCTAGACACATTTGAAAATTTGCATAAAATGTAATTTTAATGCTTCTATTAATTTAATTAAAAAAATAAAAGAGACATGGTTGAAATCAGTAAGTAAAATGTGGTTCATTAGGATGAAAATATTTTTTTGGTGAATAGTAACTTTGGAATTTTATTTACCAGAATTAAAAGTAAATAAGGTAATTAAAGGTAAAAGTAATATTAAAATTACCCCAAAACATGTAATAATTATATTAGATAAGTGTATTTAGACCAAAATAATTATTTGAAAAAAAATTAGATCCTTTTGATCTATTTGGGTTACATTAAGACATTTATTATATTTTATTTAAAAAAGAGTTAAAAGTGTTAAATTCAATGTTTAATAACTAAACCATTATTAATATAGGGTTAAACTTGAGATAAATTCGACTTTAAATATTAATTATAAAGATAAAAAGATTTCCGACATCATTGTATTTTATTTATAATTTTTAGATATAAAATAATTAAATTTATTTATGACACAATGATGATGTAATAATTACATTATTAATGAAAGAATAAAATAATTGATGTAATAAATATTAAAATATATATAAATTGAAACTTTTTATGCCATAAAAAAATTCTATATGTTAATATGACATGTTATAGTTGATTAAATGTATTTTTTTTCCAAGTAATCAAGTATTTATAACTTTCAAAAAAACCAAATACTAAATAGTGTTAAAATTGACATAAATGAGTTTTTAAAAAAATATTATATTATTAAATGATATAATAATCCTAAAAATCTAATATTTGGAAAAAGGACTTATATAATGTAATATATGTAATTAAGTAACAACTTTAGGTTCAATTGGAATTTTATATTAATTATATTAACCATGTAATATAAAAATACAGGAAGACATGCTAAAAGTTAAACTATTTAACTAAGTGTTAAATTTAAAAGATACGGTTAATATGGTGACCTAAACTTGTGTAAAAAAATATCTAATGAGATTATTTGGATCCATAACCACTTTATTATATCAAAAAATCCATTTTGAGGTATTATAAACTTAAAATGATTTTTTAATAAATTAATAATTCAAGTTTTTCCAAAAGTGCCCCTCACCTCTCTTATAAAAGGGTACTTCCCCTTCTCTTAAATTCACACCTCCAAAGCCATTTGGCTCGGCCAAAACCTACTCAAATATCCTTAAAAATACCATTAATCTAACCTAGAGGCCTTAATTTGATCATAAAGACATCCTAAGGATCCCTTTTTGTCAAATAAAAAGGAAGAACCCAAAGAAGTGGTATTATTTGATCACCTCATTCAAAGTTATTTTATTTTTACACTTCCTCTTTATTTTTTGTTTCCATAAAAAAATAATAACTATTGTACCTTCTACATACTGAGATTTTATTATAAATATGATACAACCAAATTTGTTATTTTACCCTTCCTATGAATGAAAAAGTCACCATACGTGCGTACGTATGGCTTACCGTCTCCACATCGTGGTGTACTTTGTTATTCAACCCTTCATTATTTGGATGAGTATAATAATGAGTATAATTGATTAAAATAATAAATATAAAATTTTAATGATTCTTATATATAATATATCATCCAATTACATATGATTTCACCATCAATAGAATGATATCATCACTCCTGCGTACGTACGGCTTACCGTGTCCACGACGCGATGAAATTAATTCCCACATTAACTATTCAACGATGATTACAAAAATATATACTATTAATAAGTATGTAATATATGAAATAATAATTCTACTTGAAATATATATATATAGATACATATAACTCATTCACTTACTTCCGTTCAATAGAATACGAAAATAGAAACGACGTTTATGTGTACGTACAACCTACCGTCTTCATAAACAATGTTTTCCATTTCATATATCTATCTGTTATACATATTTATATTCTGAATATATAAGATGCATAAATAATTTTTTATATTTTGGAATCAATTTAATCATGATATAAGTGATACGATTAAGAATAACAAGTTAAAACACATATGATAAAGAAAACAATTATTAGACGAAATGTTATTTTAACATAGAAATTTTTATTAAATGAGTAGTATAAAGACATAAATGAATCATGTATGATAATATAAATATTAATAAGGTTCTTTTATAATTTAATAACATAGTATATTAATTATATAGGAGTTTAAACGTACCCTCAACCAAAAGAAAGTACAAGCTAAGGGTTAATTCCTCAATCTCATTATTATCCGAGATTGTTTATGTGTAAGTATTTACTTGGAAATATTTATCATCCATGTCCATGTTTCAAAAAAATGTTTTCAAAAGTATTATTTTTAGTATTTATGTAAGAGAATATTTAAATAGATCATCATTTTAAATGTTTTAAATATTTATTTTTCTATACCTTTTCAATTAATGTCAGTGTTCTGAAAATGATTTTAAGGATTTATTTAAATGGATATGATTGTTTTAAAATTTTAAATTAATTCAAAAGTTTCAAATTGGTATGGGGAACTTTTATTAAAAAATATATTTTAAATGAAATCCTTTATAAATTGTGTGACTTTTAAATGATTTCATGAAAAAGGTATGTTTCTATAAAAGAGTTTTACTAATCATTTTCAACTATGTCAACATCTTTTACTGGATATTATCCTTGATTGAGGTTGATTCATTATAATATAATATTCCATATTTTATTGAATGAGTTATGTTATATTGGACTATGGATGTGATATTTTTATACCATTCATGTTCTATTGTTAAAGTATTGGCATTTCATAAGCTAGTTTTAATACGAATGTTTATGTTATGTTTCACCTTTTTCATATGAGGAATGCATTGGACATAGTAAGTGATATGTGGGGCCCACTGTAGCCCCTAAATGCATCGATAGGTCTCATGAAAAAAACTAGTGTCTTGGAATAAGGCCTTGATAAAATTATAATTTGTATTCTTGGCCCGAGACCTTGACTATGTGGTTATGATGGCTGAGATTATGAATTCCATCATTATGAAGTTAGCTATTGATATTACATGTGATTATTCAACTAGTAGAATATACATGTGGAAAATTAAATTGAATTATTTGATTTATCATTGCAATATTATGCTGAATTTCATGTTTAAATGTCTTGTGTTTCAATTTTATATCTTTCCATGAAGGTTTATGATTATTTATGATAGCTTATGCTATATTGTTTATCCGTACTGAGTATCTGAGCTCACCCCTTTCTTATGTTTTATTTTCCAAATATTCCAAGAAGTGTATTATTATTTATTTGTAAGGTTAATCTAGGGGAATAATGGAGTTCTCAATGGATCATTTATTCTGTGTTTTATGTTATAAATTGTAATTTAAAGTTCATTTATGTAATCTATTTCCCAAGACTGCTAAACTGATCGGTCCTTCGGGACACAATTCCCAGTATCATGCCAATGTAATAAAATAATTAACCAAATATGGGATTCTTTAGTTAGGAAATTACAACACCTTAGGTTTACATAAGTTATTCATATACAACTTCTATTTAAATAATTTATGATGGCTCATGAGGATTTTGTGAAATCCCAAAGTATATCCCCCAGGAGTTTCAAACTAGGTGTGCAAACAACCCCGTTGTCATGTACTAGATTACCCTAAGTCAAGACCATAATATATTATTGGATTTGTTACCCCTAGGTACATATGTACTATAGACACAAACACATATAGTATCCAGACAAGGATATATTTCTAGGAAACCACACACTCTATCATTTACCAAAATTCCAAAAAAATTTCATATACTTTTACTTATCCTTAGAATTATCCCTAGACATTTCTTTAGTGTTATAACTATGGTTTTCTCATACTATCTTCAAAAGGTTATCTAAAACGTTTCTCTGATACCAACTATAGGGACTCTCACTTTTCATACATTTACATTACACAACTTTTAAAAAATAAATAAAACATTAAAAAAATAGACACCCAAAGACTGTATAAGTCTAGTACCATTAAAACATGGAATCATAAACACTGGTACATAAATGAGGTACATCATATCCAACTAGGTTCTTCTTGACTAGAACCCTTCTTAGACACATCAGACATAAAACATATCTCCATAACATGGGGGAAGGAAACATAAAAGTGGTGAGATCAGATGCTTAGTAAGGGTAAACAAAGGAGATATGCAAGCATAATCATGAGAATAAGGGTGTGAGAACATGATCATGAAAATAGAATATTATACCCTACTTATCAAAGATAATATTAATGAAACATGGTATAATGTTTGGAGGTTCATAAGGCATGAATCATAAATAAATAAAGAACACAACCCATGAAAGTGTAACATAGTAATAGAAGATGGAATTTTGGTAGACACATAAACATATAATATGATTTTCATAGTATCCAAGACATTGTTTCCAAGACTATATTGGTAGTGTGGGTTCACTTCTCATACCCTAATGGAAGTCATGGTTCACTACCTTGGCCATATTAGTAACGCAAGTTCACACCTTATACTATCTTGGTGGTCATGGTTCACTTTAATGACCATATTAATATTCAAGGTTCATTCCCAAGACTATATTAGTCTGTTAGATAAGATATAAATATTTACCCAATGCATTGGAGGGAGATATATGTCCAAACCATCATATAATGAAATCATACATACATGTTCCAAAAGATCACAAATAATCATATCATAACCCATGAAATGGAAGGGGTATTATAAACATGTAATCATGTAATAACATATGTAAAAAATACTTGTTTTATAATCATTTCATCATAAAAATTACCTATGAAAAGAAGCAGGTTTCAAAATCATATAACCTGTGAAGGAGAAACAGTTTTCATAAACATCATGACATCAAAAAATAATCCATTCAGAGAAAGAATATGAATTTAAACATTTAATAATTTCCCCATAAATACATGAATAACACCAAAATATGTTATCTTAGAAGGGAAATAATTTTTAAAGATCTTTAAAAAATTTCTTGTGGAAAATATTCTTTTCTGATTGAAAAATTCTTTTTAAAACAATAATTTGTTTGAAAACCTTTTTATTTGAAAATAGCCTTGAAAACTTATAAAGGAATCTTTTAAAACCATAAAACATCTTTAAAATCATATTTTTATTAAAAATTATCTTCAAATATCATTTAAAAAAAATTTGAATCATTTCTGAAAACATGGTTTTTGAATAAAATAGATTTCTAACCGAAGAGAGAAATACAGTCATATTTTCATAAAAAAACATTTTATTGAAAATATTAAGCACCATAGAGTGTTAAAAATGTAAAAAAATATGAAGAAATCATGAATAACCATATGGGATGAAAATTCATGAGTTTTCCTAAGAGGTGGATCATAATATTTTAGTAAAGGAAGCATAATCATAAATCATCTCGATAAACGTTCAGATTTTTTCAATAAACTCTTACCACATGGTAACTTAGGATCATAATCTATATGTAAGAAAATGAAATTACAGGAAGCTTAAAATATAATTAAATGAAGTATAATAAATATATAACATGTAAAATGGATGTATATAAACCTCAAAAAATAATGTAGGTGCATAATAAAACATCTCTCTCAGAGAATGAAAATTGAGAGAAAAATGTCTTACCGATTTGGTAGATTTGAAACATTAACCCCATGAAATAAAGATCATATAGTGGATATGTAAATACCCATAAATTTAATAATAATAATAATTTAATACATCCATGGGTAGTATGCATACAACATAAAAGTAATGGGTGGTGAATGAAGCATGTATCTCACAGAAATAAAAAGTGAGATGAAATCCATTTACCTTGTGTCTTGAATCTCTTCGTACCTGTACAAGATTCCAGTATAATAAATATATGTTTATTATAGATATTTTAAAGTATTTTATTATTATATATAATATCATATATGGTTTTATTATGACTATATATTTCCCACTTATTAACAATTCTATGTTAAAGCTTCACTTTGGGTAATATCCGTTTTTTTGCATGTGTCTTAATTTGTTATATCTTTGATCCTTATAATTATATATTTATATAAATAATTTAAATAATCATATAAATTTAATTTAAATTATAAATATTTTTATTTTAGAAATCTATATAATATATATGTATGAAATGGAATACACCATCCATGGAGACGGTAATTCATACGTATGCATGGACATTGTTTTCATTCTTATTGTTGTATTGAAAGGAAAAAAGAAAATGAAATATATGAATGTATTTATATAATGTAACTAAATTATAATTATCATTTTATATATATCATATAAGTTTAATAAACCCATCCTTAATATATTTCATGTAGTGTGTTAATGAATCACATCTCTTTGACGAGGCAGTAGTCCACATTTCCTCAAACGAAATTATTGTATTTAAAAAAAGTGGAAAGTAATAAGATATCTGTTGTAAAATGAAAATATAAAATTAAATATATTAAATATGACATATATAAATATAGTTTCCATCATAATTAACATCTTGATAGGTGGTAAAGGAAAAATGAACAATCATCGTTTAGTGAGGCGGTAGTTTACCGTACACAAAAATAGTATGTTTCTTATCCATTAGATGGATGTGTGTATAAGTTTTGGTTAAAAAATTAGAATAAAAAATCATATTATATTTTTTATAATTTTTTATACAATCATGGAATAATTAGAGTCTATGGTGTGGAGAAATAAAATAAAATAAAGGATCTTGAGAGAAGATGTTACCTTTTAATCGGGTAACTCCTTTTGGTTTTCCCCAAATGGATTCCTTAGATTAATTTATACCCAAAGAAGAATTAAAATATAAAGATAGGTATTTTTGAGAGCTATTTGGACATAATTATATCGATCCAAAGTGTCTTGATATGTGTGAAGAAGTGGGAGGATATGAGGCCTTTTTATAGTGGGGGAGGAGTGATACTCTAGTAAATTTTAGGAAAAGGAATTTCATCCACGTTTTTCCCTTGTCAGGTGGATCCAATAATTTAACAAATTAGATCCAAGGTACTATAGGGCCTAAATATGGTTAGAATATGGATTTTAGACAAGTTTCTAGGTCATTTGGGCCCTTAAGATTAATTTTTAGTCCCTTAATATGAATAATTTTACAAAATCATTGTAAATAATTTTAATTAATTTTGCTCGTATTTTTTGTCCAAAACTAAGTTGAACTTATTATAAATTAGAAATTATTATGATTAAAAATTTATAATCCATTTTTAAAAATTCCATTCACATAAGTGTTATAAATTAATTTAAATTTAATACCACGGCCAGGTCGACAATGCGGGGTTTTTAAGGTAAAAATGATCAAAAGTTTTCTTGGGTTTTATATCTAATTTATTTGTGAAATTGGTTTCAATGACATAAATTAGATTAATTTATAAAAAATTGATTTAATTATAATTTTAATCCAAACTAAAATATACTTTATCCTTTTAAATAAATTAGACAAAACTGTAGTTTTGAATTAAACTTTGGTATTTTTCACTATTCATCCAAAAATAAAGTTTCTTAGAAATATCCCAAAAAATTTCCATAAGATAAATTATAAATTATAAATTAAAAACTAAAGTTTATTTTATCAAAATAATTTTCTAAATGTGTCTAAAAGTAATTTTATTATTTTTCGTGGAAGGATATTAAAAGCAGTTCATTGGAGAAATTAATATTTTTAAACATATAAGGACTTTACCAAAAAATATATCTTTCATTATAAATATATTTTATTTATATAAAACCATTATAAAAAATATTTTAAAAGTATTTATTACTATTTATATTACTAACTTTAATGGTTAAGTTATAATTTTTTCTTTAAATAATAATAACATTAAAATGATGTTTCGTAGAAACTGAGTTTTGTGTGTAATGTACACCAAGTCGTTGTTGCATGTAATGTACGCCAAGTAGGTATTTTATGTATCATATGCCATGTAGGTGTTTCATGTAACATATTCCAAGTCGGTGTTGTGTGAAAGAAATGTTTGACTTATTTTAATGTAAGATATCAATGAAAATTTAGTTTATTTGAAAAAAGGTCCATAAAAACATAGGATGTAACAGCAACCCCTGGACATACATACTTCAGCTCAATATAAAAAGATATTTTAATGATAAGAAGAAATAAACCATCCCTTGTATGGTGTCCTAATGGTGTCATGATGGTGATAGTCGATTTCATATATCCCTCAAGAGGACCATGTCACCTGAATCCTCTAGACGAGAATAACTAGTACTCACACCGGCCAATTTATCTCGTGGTGAATAAAACATGGAATCAAGGACACCTCGTGCACACCCCCATGACCATTAATCTACTAAATATTACAAACCCCATTAATCAACTCTTTAAACTGAAAAAGTTTTGATGAAGTGTTCTACTTCATGTCATTAAGGAATTTCCATATTTAAATCATAAAAAACTATTGATTTTTAAAGGTTTAGGTTTGAAATGGCATAATAATGGAGTTTTAATGTATTGGGGAATATGGATGAAAAATTATCCTAATTTTAATTTATTAATTAAATAAATTATTTGATATAAATACTGATAAATAAATTTACTTTGGAGAGATGACTAAACACTTATTTCATATAAAAGTTATACCCTTTATAGGGTAAAAACCTCGTTTTGGACCCAACAATGGCCTCGTATTTTACATAAAATGCACTGTTTGGGAGATAATAATTAATTATTTATTAAAAACAAATTAAATAATTAATTAAATCTAAAAAAGGTTTTATTTGGAGAGCGATGCATCCAAACATTTTACCCTTACAAATATTATACCCTCCTAGGGTAAAAACTACATCGCAGACCTAACGGTGGTCTCATATTTATTATAAAATGTACAATTTTTTGTTATTAAATTATTTTAAAAAATAATACAATAAAAATTATTAAAAAAATTTATTTTCAAGAGTGAGGAGTCCAAATGTATGATGCTTACAAATCATATACCCCTCATTGGGTAAACACCAAGTCTTTTACTTAATAGTGATATCATATTTCTTATAAAACACACCATTACAGATTTATTCAATTACATTGAATTAATTATGTTCAATTAATTTAATATATTTAATAATTTTATTTCGTGTTGGCACTACTTCATGGGCCTCAAAATCTCACTCTAAATTAGAGTCCTACTCTGAAAATATTCGAGTAAATATTTTAAAGAGTTAACTAGAATTCTACCCTTATACAAAAACTTTATCACATTTATTAAGTCATTTCCATTGATAAATCATTTTTTCAAACAAGAGACTTATAATTTATCAAAGAGGGTTTGTATTATCTTTGTAAAAATTAGGATATTACAATTCTCCCACTCTATCAAATTATCATCCTTAAGAAGTATCTGTAGTAGTATTGATCGAACAACTTAGTCCACTGAGCATGAACATTAGTCTCATGCTACCTTGTCTCTTCTTAGATCCATCTACGTTGCCACCAAATCCAGACTACTGGTATGATTTTTCTTCACAACACCTTCTCACTTCTATCTATGATATGCACCCAATGTTCCTCATAAGATGAGTCAATCATTAGATCAACGTCCTCAAAATCAATGACATAAATAGGGTCAGGTATATACCTCTGAATCTGTGACAAATGGAATACATCGTGAACACCTCGATAGAAAGAAGGGTGATCCGGACGATACACCACTACCCCTATCTGAACAATGATCACAAAGGGTTGAAGAAAACATGGTTCTAATTTTCCCTACATTCTAAGGCATCTATTCCCTAACTAAAAAGAGTCACACTCAAGAGAAAATGATCTATCATCGAAAACTTCAAGGGCCTCATCCTATGGCTAACATATGGTCTATGTTTGCTCTGAGTAGTGATGAATCTTATTTGTGTTATATTCACTCTCTTGAAGGTATCCTAAACCATACTGGTTCCAAAAATTAATGCCTCGCCCACCCAATTCCCATAGAGCAGTGAGCGACACAACATACCATAAAGATCCTCATAAAGTATCATCTGAATCAAAGCCTGATAATTATTATTGTTTTTGAAATCAACAAAGGATCGGTGGTCATACCATGATTGGATAAAATCAAACATGCAATCTTGAATCATATCCTCTAATATTCATATAGATTTCTCAGACTGTCTATCATTCTAAGGATGATACATCTTTCTCAATATCAGCTAAGCCCATAGGGATTTATGAAAGCCCTTTCAAAATCATGACACAAATCATGCATCTCTATCTGAAACAATTATTAAAGGTAATCCATGAAGGTGTATAATATCACAGGCATAGAGAGTGAGTCTCTCTAATCGGTAATAAGTGAGTATA
Organism: Viscum album; assembly: GCA_963277665.1. Lineage (NCBI taxonomy): Eukaryota > Viridiplantae > Streptophyta > Magnoliopsida > Santalales > Viscaceae > Viscum > Viscum album. Next base: position 1,743,303,492 of record OY728141.1, read on the forward strand.
CTTTTTTAACTGATCAACAACCACCCAGACTGCGTCATGACACCTCAAGGTCCTGGGTAACCATGTCACAAATTCCATAATAATGTCCTCCTACTTTCACATAGGTATTTGAAGTGACTGTAAAAATCCACCGGGATGTTGGTGCTCAAATTCTACCATCTAATAGGTAAGGCATCAGGAGATGAAAATAGAAATGTCTTTCTTCATCCCTGGCCACCAGAACTACCTCCTAAATTCATGGTACATCTTGGTCACACCGGGATGTACTGACCATCTAGAGGTATGGTAATCCATAATCAGATCCTCTCTAATGGAAGTTGGGACTAAAACTCTCTCATGATCCATGAGCATATATTTTTCACCCAAATTCCATGCAGGTTTCAGGTCACCCCTAGCCAACGGGTCCTTCTTGACTACAAAATCTGGGTCTTACTTTTGACCAATATTCAATTGATCCACAAGAGAATACATAATCAATAAAAGGGAAAATTCATATATCCCTGATCCTCTAAATCATTGATCGTACATTCATCCAATAATATCATAAAATACCACTTCTCTTTTTAAGGCCTCTCATCAATCTCCTAATCAACCTGTGTCTTACAAATAAGATCATATGCAATGTCCTTACCGTTTCTAGGTGAATATGGAATCTCAAAGTTGAACGGATATAGATAATCAACCCAAAAACTCTCTCTTAGGTTCGTTTCCCTATATGTAATGATATAACGAAGTCTATTGTGGTCATTTTAAATTACAAATCTTTCACCAAAGAGATAGTGCCTCAAACATTTCATAGCATGAACCATAGCTTCCAACTCCAAGTCATGTGTATGTTATTTTGTCTCATGAGACCATTTCTGATGAGACCCATAGGCTAATACCTTCTCTCATGGAATCAACACCCCAAACCAATGCCTGATGCATCACATTACACTACATAATCGATCCCCAGTTTAGGGAGTATCAGTACTGGATATATCGTCAGCCTTATATTTAGCTTGAGGAAAACCTCTTCACACTGGTTTGTCCATTGGAACATCACTCCCTTATTGGTCAATGTTGTCATGGGTACTGAAAGTTGATAGAAGTCATGGATAAACTATCAGTTTTCTCTTGATAAACCCACAAATCTCCTAATGTCAAACACATTTTAGGGATGTGTCTAGGACATGACTGCTTCAATTTTTTTTGGGTCTCCAAAATTACTTGAATTATAAACCACATGTACTAGTACATTCACCTCTTGAATACATAATTCACACTTCGATATATTAGTGCAAAGCCTGTGTACTCAAATAATACTATGAACAATCTCTAGGTGCCTATCATGTTGTTCTGGTGTTAGTGATTAGATAAAAATATTGTCGAAGAATACTATGATGAATGAGTCCAAGTATGGATGAAATATCTTTTTCATGAGGTCCATGAACACCACTAGTGTGTTTTTTAGCTCGAACAACATCACCAAGTACTCATACGATTCATATATACTCTGAAATGATATCTTCATAATGTACTCCTCTCTAACTCAAAACTGGTGATAGCCTGATTGAATATCAATCTTGGAGAACCAATAAGATCCCTATAGCTAATCAAATATATCATCAATACTTGAATATGAATATTAGTTCTTCACTGTCACCTGGTTTAGCTTCCAATAATAAACACATAACTGATGACTACCATCTCCCTTCTTGGGGAATAAAACAGGTTCACCCCATAATGAAGTACAAGTTCTAATAAAACCCTTCCTCTCCAAGTCATCTAACTATACCTTGAGATCGTTCAGCTCACTTAAGGTCATACAATACGGAGGTATCAAAATGGGTTACGCACCCGGAAAGAGATCTAACTCAAAGTCAAACCCTTTTTCTGGAGTGATTCATATGAATTAATCTAGAAAAACATCCAGATAGATATCCATGAATAATGGAAAAGATGAGGGGGTTTTCACAGATCTTACTGAAATATCCAATCCCACCATTTGTTCATTAATTGTCCCAAGATGACTCATATCTGGGCCAACTCTACCTAATTTCAATTCCCACTCTCTAGTCACCAAGAACTACTCTCCCTTAATTGAAGTAAAAGATACCCATCTATGATTGTAATCAATGTGATTTTAGAAGCTAGAAAACTTATACATTACAAGAATCACATCAAAATTCATCATATATATAATCATGGATTCCCACAGATGTCCATATCAAGAAACAACTAGAGGAAACTCTAGGAATTAGTGAAGGTGCTCCACTCTCGTTCCCAACAGTGTATCAAGGGAGACTAGGTCAAATAAAAACTTGACTGGTAAGTCATGTAAATTAACTACTTGTGTAGATATGAAATAATGAGAAGAAAAAATATTGAAAAAAGAAATATATTGAGTATATGTGATCAAAACCATACCTCAAATAGTGGAAGGTTCCTCCCCACCATCTGTTGGAATCTGATCCACTGCATAAATCAATCCCATATCAACTCTCTAACTCTGTCCCTATACTGATGTTTTCTAATAAGTCTTAATCTTCTTCTAGGGTCCCTTCCTAGAACTCTTACCCCTATACATGTTGTCCTCCCACTCCTAGTTGATATTCTGACACAAAATTGATGGAGGTTTCCTATCCTACCGCATTGTCGACACTGGTTATGGGGCATTGTGCACACCTAACTATTGTTTCTAAACATCCCATAGTTAAAGAACTATTGATCACCTTCAGAAGGGACTAAATATATAGATCTCTACTGAACTTACATTCCAATAATCCGATGCGTGATCCTAGCCTTACCCTTTCTACTATAAAGAGTGGTATTCACAACAGTAGTGAGATGGCCACCTCTCTTAGTAGTTAAAGGTAAGAAAATTACAACTATTCATTCATCCTACAAAATCCTATCAATGGCTAGGGTCTTCCTAAAAATTCTAGTTATAAAGCTGGGTCAAATATTTAGACCTACTGTATAATGTTGGGTTGAATACTGATTTCAAACATTCTAGCCTTATGGGTCTCATTACTAGATAGATGCGGTGCGAAATGGAGGAGCTCAGTAAAAAATGCATAGTATGATGATAATTTCATGGAACCCTAACAGAGCTCCATAAACTTCTATTCTTGATCAATAATCAGTGGGTCGGGGAAAAAATCTCCAAAAAATAGGGCCTTGAATACCTCCCATGTCTGACACTCACATCGTCTAGCCTATCCCATAACTCCCTACCAATGCCTAGTGGGTCCCTGTATCATGAAGGATTCCAGATTCACCTTCTTATCTAATAGCGTCTCCAAAAGGTCAAATATACCCTCTATGATATCCACCCAATCCTTATTATCCTGTGGTACACTGGTGCTATGGAAGTTTGGAGGATTTGGGAGCTGGAAATCCATCGCATAGTCAACCATGGATCTTAGTGGCGACAGATAAGGAATCGCTACTTACACCACTTGAGCTCGTGTGGTGACATACTCAATAAAATCCTACTCAGCCAGTGGTCCAAAAAAGTATTCACTTGGTGGCATCTTAAACAATAGAAAGAGGTCCAGGAAGATAGAAATTCTTAAATAGTCAATGAGATCAAACAATGTTTTCCCAGGAGTCTACTCTTAAGCCAAGGTATACCCGTCCCAACACTAACCCTTGTTTCCATCCCTGTATTTAAGTCACAATCATCATTTATATATATATATATAGATACCACCATAAAAACATGCTCAGTTAAACTAATTAATTTCAATAAAGATATATCACACAACATGGAAACACATATATATCACACATAACAAATTATCCCAAACAGATAGTATAAGCTGAGGTAGTTAATTAATGAACTACTATGTTGCACAAAAATAAGTATATATATGGCATGTGAACCTACATTCCTAATCATGATGCATGGACATACACAAAATATTTAAAATCATATATAATATCCTGTGCATCACCCAAGGTAAATTTTTTCAATATTGACAACAGAAACTAAATTTATCTATATGGAAACTCGAAGGCCCAATACGTAGTGCTGGCCAGACACTAACATAGTTCCCCTGCCCAAGTCCCAATGTCTTATGTCACATCTAACCTACCCCAACCCAATACAAAGATAAGAAACAAGTTAGTGAATCCTGATTTTCTAATACCAATTTGTAACATCCCGACCTGAATCACCAGGTCTGAGCTAGAATTCCACATAACCTCATGCATGCATGCCCATATGCCAGAGGCTGCTGACTAGCACCGAGGGTATAAGTCCTTCATTAGGAAGACTATACTCTTAGTTTCATGTCATATGATCAATAATAAATAATGAAAATATAATAAATAATTATACTAATCATACTGAAAGTAAATGATATACATGTCATGCAAAAAAAGAAACTCCCAGTATGGAAATCCTGTCCAGAATTAAAAAAACATAAGATTAATAAAATAACTACAGGGTCCTCCAGTTTCTATCCTAGTCCATTCTTTACCTACTCACCCATCCCCCATGGGGCCCTTTCCCTTCACTAGATCATTCGTGAAATCTTTAGGCACATTGAAATTCCCAAGTAGGGTGTGAGTGCAAGACTCAGTAGGACACCACCAATGCATCCTTAACCTGGTGTGATCAGGCATACAATTGTATTCCATAATAATAAATACAGGAAGCACATAAACATACAATACAAAACTAAATGGTAGTGTCATAACCAAGCTTCCACAACCCCCAGTTTTTCCTTCTTTGGCTCCACACTGGATGGTATTTGAATGAGTTGGAAGAAAAAAACTAGCCCATGCATGGCATCCTCATGGCGTAGTGAAGGTGATACCCACCATCACATATCCCTTAAGAGGACCATGCCACCCAGATCCTCTAGAAAAGAATAAACAGTACTCACATCGACCAGGATATCTCATGGTGAATGGAACTTGGCATCAAGGCTACCTTAAGAACAACCTTGAAATTAAACCATGGCTACATCTTTCCTCCACCATGTGCTAATGTCCTTCATTGTTATCATTTCAATAAATCATTCTCTCCCAATGGGGAATAAAATGCTACGACCATCCACCTCTCTCAAATAAGACTAAATAAAATAATGCATCATAATTCATATACAGGGTGGGCACACAAGTAGACATAGTATATCAACATGATTATATAACAGCATACACAACAACATGGGATCATAATCAATCATGGATAAAAGATACACTAATATAACTCATGGAATCACAATAATTTTTATGGTCCACACACACACACACTCTCTCACATGTGATCAAAATCAAGAACAATCAATAAAAATGCCAAAAAATATAATCATTAAGGAAACAAGTGTAAACATGATCCCAAAAAAGGTATGGAACTTTCTACCTCAATAGTCGAGAATACCTCTTCGCATTTTTATTATTGTCAAAGACAACCCGTCAAAGTCTCAAGTTGTCAGCACGTTGATGATTGAGGTATATCAACGGTTTCCTTAAACCAAAATATCTATTTTATTTCACATGTAAATAAAATAACACATGTAAGGATACACTCTCCCTCTTGGATAATTTTAGAATTATCATTAAAATATCACAAGTGGTGATATTTTTTCTCTCCCAGATAAATTCTAAAATTGTTATCTAAATTACCACATTCGATGATAATTTATCATTCTTGAATAATTTAAGAATTACTATCTAAATTATGTCATGTGATGATAATTTATCTTTCTTAGATAATTTCAAAACTATCATCTATATTATCACATGATATGATAATTTATAATTTTCAAAAAATCATTTTAATTATCTCTTGAAATGTAAATTATATTTACTGGATAATAAAAATTTATCATTTCAAAACAATGAATGTGTTTAAAATTATTCTTCAATAATTTCATTTTTGTAGTTTATCTAAAATTATCATTTGATAATTTCTCATAAATCCTTGAAATTGTCATTTTATAAATCTTATAAACATATTTTGATAATTTGGAAATAATATTATTTTATAAAACTTCATAAATATTATTCTATAATTTCACACAAAAATTCATTGCTAATATATTTAAAACTAACTTTTGATAATACAAAAATTGTGTAAATTATAATTCGATAATTTTAGGATTTTTATTTTATTATTTTAGTTTTATCAATTTATTTAATATCAAACATCTTATTTTTCTCATAATTTGAATTATGGAATAAATAGGAATGAAAATACAAAATAAAAAAATAAAATAAAAACAAGGAATTCACCTTGTCAGATGGGTGTGGAGCCCCAAAAAAAGAGGATGTTGCACACTAAAGAATAGGAAAGAACCTTTTTCCACCCAGACCAGCCTTCCAATGATTCAATGATCATAATTAAGGAGTTTTTGGTGTTACCAGATTCAACATGATCAATATCACAAGAAGATTTGATGCCACCAGCTATTTCAAGAACCCACCATACCCATTACTCTACTCAATATTGAAACCCCATTACTCCACTCAATATTGAAACCCCATTAATACTCTCTTTAAACCAAGAAAGTAACCATGGAGTTTTTAATTTCATGCCATGATGTCATTTTTATTTTTAAATCATTATAAATGATTGATTTTCCAAGGTTTAGGCCTAAAACAACATAACAACGGAAGTTCAATTTATTTTTAAATCATTATAAATGATTGATTTACCAATTAATCAATTTAATTTGGTGGCCAGACTAAATACCTATTTCATATAAAATTTATATAATTTATAGAGTAAACACTCCATTATGGACCCAACGATGGTCTCATATTTGTTATATGATGAACTGTTTGAAAGATATTAATTATTTATTTCTAAAAAATGAGTATAATAATTAATTAAATATAAAAAGGGTTTATCTCACGAGTGAGGCATCCAAATATCCAATTTTTACAAAATTTTTATCCCTCCTAGGATAAAAATTGAATCTTGGACCTAACATTGGTCTCATATTTCTCATATAACGCAATATTTTGAAGTAATTAAAATATTTTCCCAAATAATATAATAAAAATGATAAAATGAATTATTTTTGTGAGAGATATGTACAAAATTCCAATGATTAACAAATTTATACCCCACCAAGGGTAAAAACTATATCCCAAATCTAATTGTGGTATCATATTTCTCATAAGACACACCATTTTTGAGTTATTCAATTATTTTAAAAAAAATTGTATTCGATTTATATAATATATTTATATATTTTATTCTATCTTTTACAAGTATTTATAGGCCATAAAATATCACACCATCTTAGTGTTCGATCTAAAAATATTCGGTTGAATATTACAAATATTTAACTACCTTTTACACTTATAAAAATTATTTAATGCATTTATTACATTATTTCCACTAATAAATCATTTTTTTCACATAACAGACTTATAATTTAGCAAAGAGGGTTTTTATTATCTTTATAAAAAATCAAGATATTACAATAATGTTTTAAATATTATCCTATGGTTTTTTTAAAGTCATTTTTAATGATGTTTTACTTTTTAAAAATGTTTTAAAATGAATATTCTTACCTTTCCAGAAAGGGGTAATTTTGACTTTTTCCCAAAAATGTGAAATGAATATTTATTTTAATATTGAATAAATGTGAATAATTTCCCACTATAATAACTATTAAATTCATTTAAAATTACTTTAAATGTTTCCATGTTTATTTTTAAAGAAATTCGTTTCCTTAATATTTGGCAAATTTTTAGATTTTAAATAAGTGATTTCAAAGTGAAATGTGTATTTTTCTCAGGAAATTTTTTAGTGATATTTTAATTGGATTTTTTATCTACGATAACATCCTTTGATTTTAATTATTCTTTACTATGGTTACAATCCAATTATACCATCCACTTTCATTATTTGGATGGATTAAGATGACGATGATGATGATTGAATGGTGATTCTATCAAACCTGTTTCTTTACCATAGGTTAATTAAGATATGAAAAAACCTTTATGAAAATAATTTATTTTCTATGTGTTATGATATAATGAAATTATGAAAAGTTTATGAAACTATTTACCATTCCATATGTTATGCTATGATTATTATTTTATGATCTTGTGTCAGATATATGTATAGTTTTCATTATGTAACGGGTGGGAGAAAAACTATATATCCTTCCAATGCATTATGTAAAGATAGATATCTAATGAGATACTAAGGGATGGAGTGGGGAGTGAACCAAGTTTATTAAGTGAATTTACTCACTACAATAGTCTTGGTAGTCATCATTGACTATGAATATGAAGGAATGGGGATTGATCCCAATCTACTATGATAGTCTTGGTAGTGAGAATTAACTAAGGAATTAATTTTTTATGCTTATGTGTATACCACAAACTTATGTCTTATTCAAATTTTATTCTCTCATGGAACATGTTATTTGATTACTTTATTATTCATGTATCATAAACTACCAAACTTTATACCATGACTCAAGATTATGATATTTGAAATATAGGGTTTGATTTTCAAATGTTATGATCATGTTATCATACCCTTATTCTCATGTTATGTTTATGTGACCAATGATATGTCCCTTTTTTACCCTAAAAAATCATATGAGATCACTCTTTCCTATGTTTCCTTTTCCCAAGTTATAAATAATGGTTTTAACTATGAGACGTCTAAGAATGGTGCTAGTTATATAGAACTTATAGGGATATGATATAGATATCTTATTAAAAATTTGTTTTTGTATCCATATTTTCAAAGACAGAAGGCCTATATGATTCTGCCTTAGATCATAATGTTATCTATGGAATATTGTTTTTAATAAGAAGTGATATTTATGTATAAAAGTTTGGGTCGCTATAGGGGGAGAGAGTATATACTATAAAAATATTAAAATAGTTATATCAGTATCATAATACCATTAATTTGTTATATATATATATACAAATAATATTTTGCAAGGTAGAAAATAGTAAATTGATTGGGAGAGTTGAAATAAAAACATAGAAAAAATGAAAGAGAATAGGAATTTACTCTTCGTTAAAGATTTACTCCTTTGCTAAAGCCTCAAAGGTATGAAGTTGTGTGACTCAAGAAAATATATAAGGGTACTAGGATACTTATGAGAGGGGAAAAGGGTAGATATTAGGTTTATATAAGTGTATTGGAAGTGATTTTCCAAGGGAATGGAAAGAAGGTATTTATATTTTAAGAGAAGGGTACTTTTTGATTAAAATATTGATAATTTTATCATTTAGGAAAACAAATACGAAAAAACTGATTCAAAAAAATTACAAGTTTATGATTAATAAATTAGTGTTGTTTGATCTTAAAATCAATCCAAAAATTAAATTAATCTATTGGATACTTAATTTAAGGAAAATGGACAAAAGTAGTTTTTTTGTTTGAATAAAATATGAATTTTACTCAAACACATAAAGCATAGGTTTCTAAATTCAAAATATTACTTTTAAATGATTTATTTTACTTATTAAATAATATTTTGTCAAAAAAATGTTTGATAAATTTTTAAGCCATGGATATTTTTTGATGATTCCATAAAAGTTATTGTATTTGTAAAAAATGATATTTTTTACTATTCACTAGTTTTTTTTAGAAAAATCACAAAAAAAATCTTAAAAATATTTTGACATGATGAATAAAAAAAACTTCATTTTATAAAATTTGAATTATAATTTATTTGAAATTTAACTTATAAACAAAATCACAAAATATAATAACTAATTATTTTTATTAAAAAACTACTCTTTAAAAATTACATGTTCTAAATTTTATTTCATGTGAATTATTTATTAAATTAGTGTTAATATATATAATTATATAATGAAACATTTTATTATAACAATCTATTAAAATTGATCAATTGAAATTACAAATATAAAAATACACTACACTTAGAAAGAACATTTCGTTGAAATATAATCCTTTTACCTTTATAAAAATAAGTAACATTTACCTCAATAATAGATTTTTATATGTAAAAATAAAAATATAATTATTAAATATTTTGAAAATTATGATTCCAAATATTAAGTCCATTTTATTGCAGTCAATTTTTAAAAATGATAAAAAAATTTAATATAAACACACATGTAGCAATTAAAATAATTTTTTAAAAAGTTTATTTTTAATATAAAAATATTTTATCTTTATTAATAACTAATTAATATTCATTCCATGAATTTTTATTCGCTTATTTATGTATAATAAATACATTTCATTAAATTTTATGCTCTAAATATGAGAAATTTAACTTTTAAATAGAATCATAAAATACATTGAAAAACAATTTATTTTGAATAAAAACTATTTTTTTCAAATAAAAACCCATATTATTGTTTCATAACTTAGAAATATATTTAATCTTTAAATAAAAAATACTTTATTTCATGAAGTAAAAAATAATAATTTTAAATAAACCATTGGTATCTAATTTTTTATATAATATCTTTTTGTCAATAAGAAATCAATAGTAAAATAAATATTTCTCAAATAAATATAAATTCATAACATGAATATTCATAAAAATTATTATTAAAAATACTTGGGAAACCATATTATCCCATATTAAAAAAGTTATTCCTCATAATTTTAACTTCTTTACCGTAATCCTTAATTTCTATAGTTGTGTTGGTCTTGATGAGAAAGGGTTTATGAAGTGGAGTAATACATTTTTTTTAAATTCCTTTGGAAGGGGTGAAATAGGATTTATAAATCCCTAATATTAAAATAAATCATGATAAATGAAACCTTTAATGGAAAAAAAGTTAAATATAATAAATGTTAATTATAAGATAAAATAAATATACAAACTTTTAAAGGATTACCTTTAAGGATTTGTAAACAATTTTAAGTAAATCTTCATTGATAAAAGAAATATAAAATTTCCATTTAAATATACATAATATAAAATATGAAGGGTTCATAAGTGAATACCTATTAATATTCCAAAATATGACAAGCAAATTTTTTTGGAAAGAAGGAACATGGACATGGATGATAAACATGAAGTATAAGAATAATACTTTAAAATTATGAAGGCTTGAAAATAAAAGATTAAAAATAATGAAAACCATGATCATAAGTTATCCCAAAAAAATTAATATTTTTCCCAAGAATTATTGAACCAAAATAATAAAAAACATTTCTTAATATTTTTTTTGAAAATCATGATTACCTTTGTAACATATTTTCCCAAGAATGAACTCAATATTTATCCCTTATATAATATAAACTAGTTAGACATAAAATTACACACTATAAAATATCTACCTTAATCCAAAAAAATAAATATCAAACTTCTCCCAAAATAAAATTCATCACCTAGTCACTAAAATAACATTTAAATCCCTAAGGTTATTTATATTACTTAAAATTTTCCCCCAAAATAAAATAACTCCTTTTCCTAAATAAGCATAATTATTTCAACCTAAAATCACCTACCAAATATTAATGTTATCTAAACCTAAAACATGTATTCTTACTAAAACCAAATAATATACACCTTAACATGTAATATTATAAGAACTCAAAAGGGTATTTATGACATTGAATTTATATAACCCATAAACATTTCAAGCATAATGATGCCTACAACTCTTATATTATCCTTAAATGATTATGTCATAACCTATAATGTTATCTAAATCTAACAATGATACAAAATAATACTTATTTTTCATAAACATACAATAATTACATTATTTTTCACAAATATTTCATCACTTACATAACGAATACCTTTTAGGTTTATAGTTTTAGACAATTTAAAAAAAACCTTACATAAAAAACACTTATTTTTCCCAATAAAGGACTTTATTTTTTCATAAAACCAAAAATAATTAATAATATATAATAATTCTTTAAAATCTCCCATAGAATTATACACACACGATATACTTCTATACACATAAAAGGTAATACTCTTATTCATGTATTTGAGGAATAAAAAAACAATAAAGGGTTTTCTCAAACACCCAGTAAGGGTAAACATATTTTATAACAATTGAAGATCATAGGTGAGCATCAGATAAACTTATGGCTAATAGAAAATAATCAAGGTGTATGAAAATAATATAATTTTATATAAAATACATATTTGACAAATCATGGGTCATGGAGAAATTATTTTGGTGTAAAAATATGATATGGGACATATGGGTGTGTAAACATAAGTAAATAATCATGATCTATGAAAAATAACACATACCTAACAATATTGCAAAAGAATGTGTCCTAAAAAAGTAGAATATATATAATCATATAAAATAATTTCCTTTTTAAGTTATCAATGAAATTACATAATAATATTGTGGTAAAATCCCACAAATAAGTTGTAGACAAAAATTACATCATGTTGATGCATAAAATATATGTAAAAATAATTATTTTATAAAAGGTAAAGAAATATAAAAACATGTTCATTAATAATGCACATAATATCATATAATGTATCAAATTAACCAATGCCTTAAAGGGATATATAATTATAGTGACACCCATCATAACATAATATCCTTGTAATCATGAATTCCACATATATGGGAAACATTTATCAATTATGGGCATCTAAAAAACCTTAAAAAAGGAATGGGTTTCATGATAGCATCGTAAGGAATATAAAAATCAGTAAATCTTGTAAGTTACCAAAATTAGAAAGAGATAATATCTTCTTAGGTATCAAATGGTTTCATTATTATGTATAACATCATGTTTCTTTGAAAAGACAAATAAAAAACATTGGAATGATCAAAGAAGGTTATTAAGAATAAATAATTTATCATCAGTCATGAATGAGGCATTGAAATAATCATTATTAAGTAAGAACATATATATCCCTAGAATGAAAAATGGAAAAAATGAAAAAAGAATTTATAATGGTTTTATAAGAATCATGTTGAAAATAAAGAGAAATAAGAGATAAAACCAAATGGAAAGAGATGGGTTTGGGATTCTCTTTACCTTAGGTCCCATTATATGTTGTCACATTTTCACCCCTTTATAGTAGACTTTTTGTATTATTAAAATTTGAATTTATAAATGAATTATATTTATTTTTTTTCATTATTGATCAATTTTAATCACATTAATTAGTTTATAACTATTTTTTTGAAGCAAAAATAGCTAAAATACATGCCTTCTTTTAAATTATCCTTCCTTTTTTCAATTTGATGATTTTGATTATTTTTAAATTATCATGTTGTAAAATTATTTAATAAATATATTTAATAAATTATGGTACATTTATATTTCATAATCTACACTAATCATCAATATAGGCTATGATAAGTAAAGCGTTAGTAATTTCCTTATAGTCAAATAAAACTAACCATTAATGGTACATGCCGAATGATAGGGAGAGAGTGTATATACTATCAACAGACTAAAACAGTTATAAAAATATATTAGTGACATATTTATGTTATATACTTATATTTTAAATATTTTAGGAAGGTAGAAAAATTAAAATTGATTGGGATAATATAAATAATATGAAAGTAAAAATAATGAATGAAAATTAGGGATACCTTTTTGATAAAGAATTTCTCTTTTACTATAGCCTTGAAGGTGTGTGGTTGGGTAAATATATAACATACCTAAGTGTACTATGAGAAATAAATAAAGGATAAATTGGTATATATTGTGATTTTAGAAATGGATGGGAAATGATTTTATCAAATAAGGGAGACGAGGCATTTATACTTGAGGATCATGGTATATCTTGGTTAAAATATTGATTATTTTACCTTTTAGGCCAATTAATTATGAATAGTATTGATTTCCATGGCATTTAATATATTATTATTAAACAATTAGGGTTATTTGGCCTTCAAACTGAGCCAAAACTTAATGGAATATTTTAAATACTTAATTATTATAATAATGACCCAAATAGTTTTTTATTAGAATAAAATATAACTTTGGCTTTAAAATGTCAAACATAGGTTTATAAATTAAAAATATTACTTTTAAATGATTTATTTTACTCCATAAATATAATATTTTCAAGAAAATGTTTTATAAATTTTTAAGTCATGATGATTTCATAAAAGTTCTAATATTTTACAAATTTTTTTTACCATATAGAAAAAAATCTGCCATTTTAGAAAAATTCAAAAAAACACTAAGATAATTTTGAAAAAAATATTTATAAAATAAATTTTATTTTAAAAAATTCAAATTATAAAATTATAAAATTTATTTTTAAATGAAACCATAAAATAAAATGAAAAACTGTTTTTATTAAAAAAAAAATTTAATATTTAAGTGTTTTTAATCTTTTTTTTATATGACTTACTAATTAAATGAGTGTTAATTTATTTTTTATATTTTAAAACATTTTATTAAAATCATATATAAAAATAATCAGTTTAAATTAATTATATAAAAAGTCACCACTATTAGAAAAACTATTTCTTTGAAAAATTACTATTTTTAGCTTTACTGTGGTAATTATCATTTACCTCAAAAACTTTTTTTATATCTCAAAATAAAATTCACCTTATAAAATAATTTGGAAATTCTAATTTAAAATATGAAATTAGTTATATTGGATGTAATTTTTAAAAGTGTAAAAAAATAATTTTTTATATAAAATTGTTTAATACTATACAAACATTTTTAAAAAAAGGGGATTTTAATGTTAAATGAATTTTTCATTATTATTAAAAAATTAATATTCATTTCCCGTTTTTTTATTAATTATATATATATATATAAATATAAATATTATATTTAATTAAATTTCAAGCACTCAATATGAGAAATTTAACTTTTAAATAAAATAATATAATACATTGCAAAATTGTTCATTTAGAATAAAAACTATTTCATTTTCAAATAAAAACTATATTACTATTTTATAAGTTAATAAATTTCTTTTAATAATATTATAATAATAAACATAAATATTAATCTGTATAATTATCATAAATATCTATTTATAAAATAAATCATAATTAAAAAATTATTTAGATATATAAAAACAAAAATCATATCAAGGAATTATTTATAAACCTTAAATAAAACATATTTAATGTTATGAAGTAAGAAATAATAATTTTAAACATCCCATTAGTATCAAATTGATTATATAATATCTTTTTGGTTATAGGAAATAATTTTTCAAATAAATATTTCTTAAATAAATATAAATTTATTACATGAATATTAATAAAATGAAAAATAATTTATGAAAAATTCCTTAGCTGTCACATTATCCCCATTAAAAATGTATCCCCACAATTTTACCTCCCTTAAATAAATCCCCATGTTCTATTATTGTGTAAGTACTAATGAGTAAGAAGTTTATAAAGTAAAAAAAATATTAAAACTTTTCTAAAATCCATTTAAATGGATGAATAATGATTTAGAAATCCATAATATGAAAAAAAAACACAAAAAATGAAACCTTGATAGGATAAAAAGGTAAATAGAATAAATACAGAGTTAAAGATAAAATAAATATACATAAGTGGAAATAATTACTTTTTAGACTTTATAATTGATTTTAAATAAATCAGCATCAATAATTGAAATATAGCATTTCATTTTGAACAAAAAAATATTAAATATAAAGTGTTCATAATAGAAAACCTATTAATCTTATAAAATAAGAAAATAAAACATTTACGGTAATAAGGATCTTTTATATGGAGGATAAAATTTAAGTATAATAACAATAATTTAAAATAATGTAGGCTTGAAAGGAAAAATCTAAAAATAAAGAAAACCATTATCACAAGTTTTCTAAAAAACAACTTAATATTTTTCCTAATAATTATTGAACCTCTATAATCATAAAAAATACTTCTTACAAAATTTATAAATCTAAAAATCATGATTAACTTGGTCATATATTTTCCCAATAACGAACTCAATATTTATCACTCATAAAATATAAACTTCTTAGACATAAAATCACACGATATAAATATATACCCTAAACCCCCAAAAAATCATGAAATTATCCCTAAATAACTTTAATCAATTAGTCACCAAAATAAATTTTCAATACCCATGTTTATATATACTAGTTAAATTATTTTACTAAAATTAAAGACCTCTTTGTCTCAAATAACCATAATTACATCAACATCAAATAAAATTCCAAGTCTTAATGTTATTTATACCTCAATCATTTATTATTCATAAATCCTAATAAATTTTCACCATGAAATAAAATATCATAAAACATCAAAGGGTATCTATGCCTTTAAATTAATATCACCATTAAACATTTCAATCCATGATCATACCTACAACTCATAAATTATATGCAACTGAAAAAATCCTAACCTCTAATGTTATCTAAACCTTTATTTGATACAAAATGAGATTCTATAGTCTTGATCATCCAATAATTACATGATTTATGATAATTATTAAATAACTTACATTCCAAAGACCTTTTAGGTTTCGAGTTTTATTGAATTATAAACAAAAATCTTACATAGAAAAATATAATTTTTTTCCACTAAAAGAAATTTTTTCTATATCAAACAAAATATCATTAATGGTAAATAATAATTATTAAATATATACCAAAAATTATCGACACATAATACTCTTCTAGAAATATCATACATAATACACTTCTTCATTCACTTAGGGAATAAAAACATAATAAAGGGTGAGATTAAATGATTAGTAAGGGAAGAAATAAGTGATAATAATCAAATATCATAAGTGAGCATAAGATAAAATTTTGGGTAAGGGAACATAATCATGATTAGTGCACATATATAATCTTACATGAAAAAACATAGGTGAAAAATCATGAGTAATGAAAAAAGGATTTTAGAACAAAATAAGATATGGTACATATGAGTAAATAACCACAAGCCATGAAAACATAACACATGAATAATAATTCATAATAGATATAAGAATAGAAAATAATTTCTTATTTCATGTATTATTTCCAAGACATCATAACATTACTATCAAATCCAACACATATGTTGTGAAAAAAGCTAGTATCATCTTCACACTTAATATATGTATAGAAATAATCATTTCATAAGACGTTAACAAATATAGAGTAATGTATATGCATAACAAACATAATACCACAATATATATCACATTAAACAATTCATCATGGGGATATATAATTTCTAGACCACCCATCACATCATAATATTCTCATTATCATGCATTCTACATAGAATATAAACATTTATAAGTCATGAAAATCAAATAAACCCATGAAAAAGGGTTTAATGAGAGTATAGTAAGGCATATACAGATGAATAAATCATGGATATTCATAAAAAAACAAAATGATAACATAATTTTAGGTTTTAAAGGGTTTCATTAGTAAGGATAATATCATTTTTTAAAAAGAGAAGAAAAAACATTGGAAGTATCAAAGAAGGAAATCAAGAATAAACGCTTTATCATTGATCATGAAGGTGGCTTAGAAATCATCACAATGAAGTAATACAAAATATATACAAAAAATAAAAAAAGAAAATAAATAAAAAATTCATTTATAACGGGTTTAGGATAATTATGTAGTAAACAAAGAGAATTAGGTGATGATCCCAAAGAAGGGAGTTGGGTTCGATATTCCCCTTACCTTAGGTCCTGTTATATTTTTCCATTCTTACAAACCTTGTATAATAAACTTATTTTTATAAAAAATTGAAGAAAAAGTTGAATTATATTCCATTATTAATTATTGATTAGTTATAATTGTTATAATTTATTTATAACTATTTCATTTGAAGAGAGAATGGCTTGAAGATGTTTTTTATTTTTTAAATTATCCCATTTTTTTTTGATTTTGGGATTTTGATTTTTTATATTTATTATTTTCTAAAAAAAATTAAAAATGTTTAGAGTACATTAAGATATATTTATATTACATAATACACAATAACCATCCATATTGGTAGTGATAGATAATGCATTGTCAACTTCTTTATAGGCAGGTGAAACTGAACATTAATGATATGTGTGAAATGAGGGGTTGAGAGAGTATATACTATAAATAGATTAAAGTAGTTATAATTGTATCATAATAATATTAATATGTTATATAACTATATATGTAATATTATAATAAGGGTGAAAATGGGAAATTGATTGGTATAGTAGAATGAATCGAAGAAAAGAAACAATGGAAGAGAATCAAGGTTTAATCTTTGTTAAAGATTTATTAAGGTGAAAAATCCTTGAAGTGTTGGGATTTTGTGACTCAAAAATGTCTGTAAGTGTACAAAGAGACTTTTTGTAGTAGAATGGGTAGGTATTGGTCTTTTTGAAGTGTTTGGGAAGCAATTCTTCAATGTAAGAGAGGGGGGGGGGGTACATACACTTGAGGATAAGAGTATTTCAGGTTAAAATATTGATTAATTTATCATTTAGGTTAAAGGATAATGAATAATATTAACTAATAAGAAATTAAAAAGTTTATTTTTAAACAAAGGATGACTATTCAACCTTTAAACTGATCCAAAACTGAATTAAATATTATTAATACTTAACTAAAGGAAAATAAATAAAAATAATTTTTTATTATAATTAATATAAATTAGGTTGAAAAACTTCAATAAAATGTTTCTAAATTCAAAAAATTAATTTTAAATTCTTTATTTTACAAACTAAATAATTTTTTTGGAAATAAAAATATTTCATAAATTTTTACTTCATTATTATATCATGATGATTTCATAGAAGTTAAAATATTTGAAACAACGGTATTTTTTACTGTTCCCCAAAAAATAAACCTTTTATAATATTTATAAAATTAACCCAAAGATAATTTTGGAATTATGAATCCAAAAATAAAATTTATTTTATAAAATTAACATTCTTAAATTTATAAATTTAAATTTTAATTGAAAACATAAAGTATAATGATAATGTTTTTATTAAAAAATGATTATTAAATTGTCTGTTTTATTAAAGTCATTTCATATGAATCACTAGTTAAATGAGTTTTAATATATTTTTTTATATATCAAAACATTTTAATTTAATTATCTCTTAAAAGTGATCAATTTGAATCAATATGATAAGAATACACAACACTGAGAACAATTTGTTTTGGAAAAATAACCCTTTTACCTTTACCGTAGTAACTAAAATTTACCATGTTAACTTATTTTGATGAATAAAAATGAAATTCACCTTATTATATTTTTTTAAAATTATGATTTCACATATTAAGTCCACTTTATTGTATTTATTTTTATTATTTATAAAAATTAATTTTAGTATAAAAATGCATGACCTATTGAGAATAATTAATTTAAAAGGGTCTTTTTAATATTAAACAATTTTATCTTTTTACTAACTAATTAATAGTAAGTTAATTAATATATATATATATATATATAAGAAATAAATTTCATAAACTTTCATGCTTTGAATATGATAAATTTTACATTAAAAATCATATAATATATTGGAAAACAATTTTTTATAAAAAACTATTTCATTTTCAAATGAAAAACCATATTATTTTTTCATAACTTAATAACGTATTTCAAATAATAGCATAATAATCAATCTCAATTTCAATATATGTAATTATCATAAATATTAATTAATAAAATATTACATAATTAAATAATTCATTAGATAGATAAAAACGGATAACATGTTATGGAAATATATATGACCTTTAAATAATACATATTTTAAGTCTTGGATTAAACATAATAATTTTTAACATACCATTGATATTTAATTGATTATATATATATATATATATATCTTTTTTGTGACAAAAAATAATTTTTAAACAAATATTTATTTAGTAAATATATATTCGTAGCACGAATATTAATAAAACATAAAATTAATTGTTATTAAAAATACATTGACTTCTAAATTCCATCACTTAAAAAAATCGGGTCCTTATAAATTTAACTCCTTTACTAGAATCCATGACTTCCATTTTTGAGTATCTAGTTATAATAAAGGGTTTATGAAGTTTAGTAATAAATTAAATAATTTCTAAAATCCATTTTAATTGGTGAAATAGGATTTAGAAAACCGTAAAATTAAAAGAAAACCACAATAATGGAATCTTGATGGAACAATGGTAAATTGAATAAATGTGGATTCGAATATAAGAAAATATATATAAGTGGAGTGTTTTACATTTTATGTTTTGTGAACAGTTTTATCTAAATCCATTTCAAGTAAATAAATATAACATATCCTTTGGAACAGAGATAATATTAAATATGAAGGGTTTAGAAGGGAATACATATTCTTATTCCTAAATCATAAAAGAAAACATTAAATATAAGAAGGAATAATTACATGGAGGATAAATATGATGTATAATAAAAATACATTAAAATAATGGAGGCTTGAAAATTAACCTATAAAAATAAAGAAAACCTTTATCACAAGTTCTCCCAAAATAAACTTAATCTTTTCCCCAAAAATTATTGAACCTCAATAATTATAAAAAAATTTCTTATTAAATCTATAAACCCAAAAATCATGATTACCTTTGTTATATATGTTCCCAATAACGAACTCAAGAATTATCTCTCAAGTAATATCAAAACATTAGATATAAAAGCAAACAATATCCAATATATACCCTAATCACACCTACAAAAAAACTTATCCCAAAATAAATTTAATTATCCAGTCACCAAAATCAAATTTAAATCTCCACATTTTTTCTATAATACTTAAAATATTTTCCAAAACAAAAATAACCCTTTGTCCTAAATAACCATAATTACCTTAGTAGTAAATTGCATACCAACTCTTAACTTAATTTATAACTCAATAATGTGTTATTTATAAAACCTGATAAATTTACACCTTGAAATAAAATCACATTAGACCTAAAAAGGGTATATATTCCTTCAAATTTATATCACCCTTAAACATATCAACCCATGATGCTCCTTTAAACTATTAAATTATCTCTAGATGATAACAATATAGCCTAAAAATTTATCCATACCCTACTTTGATACCAACTAAGATTCCTTGGTCTTAACCATCCCATAATTACATGATTTATCAAAAATATTACATCACTTACATACCCAAGATCTTTTAGGTTTACAATTTTATGTAATTATAAAATAAACCATTATATAAAAAACCCACAGTTTTTTCCATGAAAAGGAAATTATTATTCCACTAAACCCAAATTATTTAATTATAAATAATAACTATTCAAAATATATCAAAAAATTCTCCACACATTATAACCTTCTAGAGATTCTATAAATAATATATTTTTTAATTTTCTTATGGAACAGAAACATAAGAAAGGGTGACCTCAAACACTCATTAAGGGTAACCATAAGTGATAACAATCTAACATTATAAGTTAGCATAATGTAAATCTATGGGTATGAGAGAATAATCATGTTTCATGGACATAAGATAATTTTACCTGAAAAAATATAGAGGACAAATATTATGTCAGGATACAAGTCTTTTGACACAGAATATGATATTGGACATATGAGTGTGGAAAAATGAGAAAGCTATCATGATTTATGAAAACATAACATCGAAATATCAATATTGCATTATATTGAGGCATAAGGATGAAAAAATATAAATAATCATATAAAATAATTCTTTTATTAGGTCTCCCCACAAAGAAAACATAAAATCGTTATCAGATCCCACACATAAGTTTTGAACAAGGATAACATCATATTCACATATAATATATGTTTACAAATAATCATATCATAAAATGTGAACCAATATAGAATCATGTTCATGAATAATACATATAATTTCATGAGATATATCACATTATCCAATGAATTGGAGGGATTTATATTTCTAAGTCCACCCATAACATCATAATATACTTATCGTCAATCATTCCACATAGAAGGTAAACTTTTATCAATAATAGGATTCATATAAACCCATGAAAAAGAATAGGTTTCATGATATAATCAAAAAAAATATAAAAACAAAAAAATCATGGAAGTTACCCAAAATATAAAGGGGAAATATCATTTTTGGATTTAAAGGGTTTCATTAATAAGTATTAAATAATTTTAATTTAAAAATAGAAGAAAAAAATGTTATAATTTTCAAAGAGTGTCATCAAGAATAAACACCTTACAATTAATCATAAAGGTATCCTAGAAATCCTCAAAATGAAGTAACAACATATATATTTCTAGAAGAAAACATGTAAAAAATGAAAAATGAATTCAGAATTGTTTTAGAAGAATCATTTTGAGAACAAAGGGAAATTAGTGATGAACCCAAATGAAATGACTTGCGTTTGAGATTCCCCTTATATTTGGACTCGTTATATTTCATTACATTTTTCCCCATTTAAAATAAAATTTTGTTTATTAAAGCATAAATATACATGTAAATTATATTTATATATTTTTTATTCTTGATTACTTATAACCCTTGTAATTGTTTTATTACTGTTTTGTTTGAAGAGTGAAAAACTTGAAAGCATGTTTTGTTTAAATTTTTTAAATTTAGGTTGGATTCAATGAATTTGATTATTTGTAATCTATCATTTTTATAATTATTTACATAATCTTAGAAGAAATTAAGATAAATTTATATTATATAATCATTACAAAATAGCAATATAAGTAGTGATAAGTAAATCATTAACACTGAGCTCATAAGTGGTTGAAACCGACCATTAACGAGACATGTTGGGGGGAGGGTATATAGAATAAATAAATTAAAATTTCTATATCAATATCAAAATAAAATTAATATTTAATATGATTATATATTTAATATTTTAGGAAGGTGGAAGGAGTGAAATTGATTAGGAGATTAGAAAGAAGAAGAGAGAAAAACAATGAAGGATAATTAGAGTCACCTCTTTGTTAAAGATTTACTCCTTTTATAAATTCTGGAAGACTTATAATTATATGACTAAGACATACCTAATGGAATGTATAAGATTTGGGAGAAGTTAAATGGTTAGATATTTGTGTTTTATAAGTGAATGAGACATGATTTTTAAGGGAAGGGATAGGGGTATTTATAATTGATAAGGGAAGTATTTTTGGGTTAAAATATTGATTATTTTGTAATTTAGGCTAAAGATATATGAATTGTATCAATTAAAATTATATTTAATAGCATATTATTAAACAATGGAGGGTTATTTTATATTAAAACTAAACCAAAACCGAATGTAATCTTTTGAATACTTAATTAAATGAAAAAGACCAAGAATAATTTTTTTCATTCAAATACAATATAACTTAATTTTGAAAATTTAAAATACAGGTTTATAAATTCATAATATTACTTTAAAATGATTTATTTAATTATATATATATATATTTTTTTTTTCTTATGAAAATTATTCATAAATTTTTAATCCATGCTCATATCATGATGATGTCAAACAAATTCCAGTATTTGTATAAAATGGTTTTTTTTCTATTCACCAAAAAATCATCTTTTTAGAAAAATCACAAAAATATCAGCCTCAGATAATTTTTATAAGATTAATAAAAAAAATAAGACCATTTTATAAAATTTAAATTTTAAATTTTAAAATTTTAAAATTTAAACGAAACCATCAAATATAATGGAAAACCATTTTAATTAAAAAATTGGTTTTTAAAATTTAAGTGTTCTTAATCTTATTTTAAATGAATTAGTAATTAAATGAGTGATAATAAATATATTTTTTATACGTTGAAACATTTTAAAATAATCATTCATTAAAAGATATCAATTTAATTTAATAAGATAAAAATACACTACACTTTGAAAACATATTTCTTTGAAAAATAACAATTTTACCTTTATTGTGGTAAAAAACTTTTACCTAAACAACTTATTTTTTGTCTATAATTCATATATAAATTATTAAATATTTTTGAAATTATAATTTAAAATATTAAATCCATTTTAGTGGATTTAATTTTTAAATTTGATACAAACTAATTTTAATATAAAAATGCATAAGGCAATAAAAATAATTTTTTCTAAAAGGAATTTTTTACGTTAATTTTTTTATCTTTATTATGAATAATTAATAGTCATTTCATGAATTTTTATCAATTATTTATATATATAAGTAATAAATTTCATTGATTATTACTACCTATATATGAAAATTTTAACTTTTAAATAAAATATTATAACACATTGGAAAAAAACTTATTTTGAATAAAAAATTCATTTTCAAATGAGAAAATATATTTGTATTTTATACCTTGAAAAAATACTTATAAGAATATAATAATAATAAATATCAATATAAATGAACATAATCATCATAAATATCCATTATTAAAATATCCCATAACAAAATAATACTTTATGTAGATAAAAATACAAATCATGCTAAGTATATTAAACCTTTAAATAAAACATATTTTATATCATGGAGGAAACATATTAATTTTAAACATACTATTGGTATCTAATTTATTATATAATATTTTATTAGATATAGAAAAAATGTTATGAAATAAATATTCTATAAAGAAATATAAATTTATAACATTAGTATTAGTAAAATATAAAATTTATTTTTATTAAAAATACATTGGTTATTACAAGTAAAATCAAGATAAATATTTTTTTTCACCTTACATGAATGGGTTTTCCATACCGTCATTTCTCTTCTGATGAATTTAGTTTTTATACTATATTAATCTATGAATTTTTACCTTTTATTTGACTATTTTATTCCCTTAAAAAAAATAAGAAATATAGAGGGGAGATACAAAATGTAAAACATATCATAATATGTTGGACGATATCTTAAGGTGTTATATTCAAGAATACTTAAATAAGTGGGTTTTGAAATGTGATTACAAAGGACATATAACATGTTCAATTACTAATAACCATGTAAGCATAAATTTTTTTCTTTAATGAAATATAATAAATAAAGGATAGAAATAAAAGCTTAAAATTATTGGCACACACACACAAAAGTTAGGAATTAGTGGCATAGTGGACTCGAAACATGTTTTTACCTTGATTTTTTTCAATAATCTCACTAGATTTTGTTTTAATAAAATTTATAATAAAATTAATTTTGAATGTACTAATATTGAATTCTTGATGTGATTCTTGATTTTTTTATCATAGATTAAGAAATGTCAATATGCATATCATATCAATATTTTTGGGAATACAAGACATGTGAATTTTCCCAAAAGTAAAAAAGGGCAAGTATGAGGGAGTTTATAAACAATATTTTTGATGAATATTGTTTTTAATAATAATTTATAAATTTTCCCACATTTATATTTATTTTAAGATTTATTGGATATCTGTATTTTGAGCATGAATTTTGAAATTCCTTGAAAAATCAGTTTTGACCATTTTTGGTGCACTCTAATTTTTTTATTATAAATTTTTTTATAGGATGACTTTTTTCATGAAATTTTATTGAAGATTTATTAAATAATTGGGATAAAGTTTTAATTTGAATCATTCTATATAGATCCCACTTTTTAAAGGATAAAAGAGTCCTTGAATTCAAAGTTGTATTGGGATCATTAGAATAGACCTCACCTCACCATTCATGCCATAAATTTTTCATTAAATATTGTATTGGGATTAAATATTGAAATATATTAAATGAAAGAATTTATTAAAATTTCATTCAATTTGGTGGACATTTGGTTATTCTGGTAAGCTGACCAAAAAAGTAGTTCAAGTGAGATGAACTTTTTAATATAGAATTACACGTGTAGCCTTATTTTCATTTAAAACCCTAACCCCCCATACATTATATTTATTTTAGTTTTATATCACTTAGTGGGAGGTTGTTCATGCGTTAAGGGGTGTGTGGATAAAGGGATATGCTAAATTATACTTCTCAAACCATTTATAAGAAGGAAGGATTATGGAAAGTATCTCTTCCAAGATATCTTTAATCATCATCTTATTCTTCTATTTTTGGTTAATTTTATTTTGTGATTTTAATATCAGTTTTTATTTAATAAAACCAGATTTATATTATATAAAAATTATTTTATTTTGATTATTTGGTCTATAATATTATATTGGAGACAATATTGGGTAAATTTTATTCGAAATTTTTCTTAAATAAGTTGTTCCCATGCTGAACACACCACTTATGAATGAATAGTTTCCAATCATAGTTAATAGAAAACCTAACCACTAATTTTTTTTAATCCTTGAAAAATTTTTAATTCATAAAAATATGGTTTATGAAATTATTATTTAAAGTCTAAATCACTCAACAATTCACACATAACATGTGTTCTTGGACTTATGTGATCTGTGAGAGAAACAACTTAATCTCCAAATTAAATCAACATGGGATAAAATTATAGGGTTAATATATAATTCCCAAACTCAAATATTAACATTTATAGGGAGGGTATTCTCTCATTATTGACCACTGATGATAATATTTATTTGTAATAATAATCAATGTAAGGTTTTGTGATTAGGAGTTCTAAATTTAACATAGGGTTCAACTGTTCCAATCATCATGGTTGTGTTTTATTCCCTAGGATTTAAGGGTTAACAAATTAGGGGAATATAATTAAATGAATCTAAAAAAAGGATAATCTTGAATGAATAATTATGGCTAGACTACATTAATTAAGTATTATCATATAGGTTTTTTAAATAAATTGTTTTTTTGTTTTCACTATTTTGTTTTGAAATCAATCAACAAAATCCCCATTTTAATACCCTATTAAATTTAATTTCTTTGTTTTTTTCGAACATTTTAACTGATTTTTAATTCACTTTTTAATTAAAAGAATGAATTATGTCGAATCCTATTCCCCACTATATATAAAATAATAAATCTTTCGAGATAACACACATCAATTTTTATTAAAGGTGCACATGGATCCTGTTACTTAGGTACAATGTCATACCATATTATATGAAAATTGAATTTTATCAAGTGAGTTACAAGAGTGTGGTGTAGATTTTAAATTTATTGTTCTATAGGCACAAGTTTATAAAATTTTAACATGTTAGTGCAGTTGTATGACTTCTATAATATCTCTTATAGGATGGGATGATGGTATAAATGGAAGTATTAAATGAATAGAGATATTATTATATTGTTAATTAGTAATACTAGATTTCCAATTAGGACATTGTGGAACATTTTTATACATGGGTTATAAGACATTCTAGTGAATATTTTATTAAAACATTTGAATATAGATGGTGGTATACCATGGTGGGTGTATGGTATGATTACAAAATATATTAGTTTACTCCATATGACACATTTATAAGAGTTTATGTGTAACACTCCATTACAAATTTCGATAAATCCCTTGAAATTGTGTTTTTTTTAGTTCTTGGTTTTGAGTTTTACTATAGAAACTAGGTGAAGTTATATTTTATGGGCGATTATACACCATTTAAATGGATTACATGATATGTAATTTTCACTGGGTAGATTATATGAATATCATGTAGGGTGTAAAATCTTTACACGATATAAATTCGGTGCACATCATGTAATGGTTGGAGTCTGGATTTTTATTATAGGTGATGCATTTTTCAGTATATTTTTAATTTTTGGATTACACACCATGTAAAGGGATTACACACCATGTAAAGGGACCACACACCATATAAACCTTGACTCCAGCAACTTTTAATACAAAAATCACCTTATTTCTGATTCATTCAATCCACATCCCTCCCTCTCTCAACACAGAGCTCACCCTAGGAAATTGTGGAGATCTTTTCTCATAATAGATATTTATTTTGGAGATCAATCATCATGTTTGTTTTGGTTCACCTCTCAGGGTAAGCGTTCCTTATGTTTCTTTATGGGCTTTAATTGTGGCTATAGTTTTGGATATGTTTGTGCTAGGATTCTTGACCATACAATATTTTTTGTCAATACTTTGTAGTTTATTGTTTTGACTTGTCTTTTAAAGAATGATCTATTGGTTTCCAATCACCATTGTTGAAGGAGGATAGGTTTATACCTTTTTTAGGTATGTGTTTCTATAAAATCGGTTAATTTTACGAATTAAATATCATTATTGATAAATTCCTTTGGTTTGTTCATTGAATAAAAGTTATTTTTGGTTTCAACGGATTTCTTGAAAAGTTAAATGTTTTATATGGGTTTTCTTTGAAAACAGATTTGTTCTGATTCAGAAATGGGGGTTTCAGAAAAAGAAGCAGTTTGAATTCTCTTTGAAAAATGTTTAATAAATTTTGATCATGTTTTTTAAATATAACTTGAAAAGATTGTAACTTTAGAAACTTTTTTTACATTATGAAATAGACGTAGGAAACATTAGTGTGTGTGTCACCACTAGTGTTTGTTTAGTGATATCGACATACATTGGAAGGAATCAATTTCAGTTGGATCCAAGGTTTGGCCTAGTTTATGATATTTTATCTATAGTTTTTATTAGCCCATAGGCTAGATCCCAAATGATAGTGTTCTTATTCATTTATGGATTTTTATTATATGATGGTTTTCATCATGTTTGTTTTCTCATAGGTTTTTATTTAAAGTTGTCACATATGTATTTGGATGATGGTATGACATGGATATGTATTTATTTTATTACCTCATGATGTATATATATTATTTCCTATTTTATCAGTTATACTTTTCATATTTCTAGTTTTGAGAATATGAAAGGATTTTATGAAAAAACAAAGAGAAAAATGATTTATAAATAGATTGGATTTATGAAAATTATTTGTAAAACTATTTTGTTTTATAATCTAGAACTGTTGAATTATTTATATTATACCATGTATAGAATCTATGGTGGTATCCTACTAGGATTTGTATTCACACCCAAATTTTTTCTTTAAGTAGTTGTAGATGTTTCATGGAAAGATACAGGTAAAGGGAAGGGGATCTTATAGAATGTTATCTTCTCTATTGTCATTTTCTTCATAATGGGGTGGTTTAGAGGTGACTACTAGTTAAATGATGACTTTTCATATGTTTTGGATTATCATGTTTCAGATTGGATTATATGTTTTATGTTGTATCTCTATTTTTATTCCATTTTGTACTCTATTTGTATTTTTTTTAGTTATATTCAAGCCTTGTTTCCTTTATTTTTTCTATACTTCACCATGACAAGTTTACTTGGGTAGCTTTTCAAGTTGACCTGGGTTGTTATATCACATATTGGTATCAGAGGTAGGACTCGGCCTAAACTGTGTTAACATTGCATGATTTTGGTTTTGTGTATGGGCTATATAAGAGTTAGGACTGTCAGAATTTATCTAGTAAGTGTAGAAAAAGGGGCATGGAATACACATTTCTGTGTCTAAACTTGAGTTACCATGGGCGGTCATGGACTTTTACCACGTTAAAGACTTGGATATTGAGGTCATTTGAATGAAATGTATGATAATTTTTTTTTAAATTTACCTAATTATTTTTAAGTAATTTCTATCCTTGTTGGAATCCATATTTGCATTAAATTATTTTTGTTTTAAATTATTGGTTTGAATTATAAAATTTGTCTTATGATTTTGGAATGTGATCATGATCTAATTTGTTATTTGATTATGCTTATTAAACAATTTCTATGAGAATAGATCTTCTATATCAGAGAGAAGAAGATGAGATATTGGATTTTTAGGTGAATCCTATAGTGAACCCTTATTTAGTAGAAGCTATTATCCACACTATTTAGAATCTGGGTCAAGTTGGTGTTGGGAACCTTGGACGTGTTGTGGATCATGACTTTGAGTTCACTAAGAAGAATCCTCCCATCTTCCATAGTGACAACGAACCCCCAGAATCTGAGGAGTGTCTTGATCATTTTGATAGGATCTCCTACCTCTTGAATACTCTTGAATACACTTATGTGGGTTTTTCAACAAAAATTTTTGAGATACTGGGAAGGAGATGGTGGGAATCCATGGTGTAAGATAAGTTTCATGAGGACCATATATGGGTTACTTTCAAGAAAAAATTTAATCATAAGTTTTACCCTAATATATTATGTGTGGAAAATACCTTGTATTCTCTAACCATGAAATAGTGGGAGCGTATTGTTCTAGAGTATTCTACCCATTTTTCTGAGCTGGTTCTTCTAGCACCGAATCATATCACCAACGATTACCTAAAAGGTCAAAGGTTTGAGTTGGGATTGGGGACCAAAATCCTGTCGATGTTGATTCTCATGTTCCTTATAACCTTTGTGGAGGTAATTAACATATAAGATTTGGATAAGGTAGACATAGTTTCAAAGGATGGTTTGATTAGTGCTTCAGTTGATGCAGTATTAATTTAGGGTGTATCTTCTTGGATAGAAGAGGAAGCACCAAGGAAGTTAGTTTTATTTAAGACCATTTTTGGGGGATTCTTAATTAGAGTAGAAGATTATTTGTTGTTAGTGTGGGTTTAATGTTCATACCAAGATGAATTTTACAAAGGTTCCCAAGAATTGTCATATTTATGGAAGATCTAGCAATCTCAAACATTTTTGTGATAGGATATCCTAGGGAAGTAAGGAAAGATTCACATTCACTAAATGTTTTCAGTTTACTGAAAATTCTTCCAAGGGTGGTGGGTTTTATCTAACGATTAGGGAGATGTATGTGTGGATAATAAATCTCCTCGATGATTTTATATTTTAGGTCTTTATGTAGTGGATTATGCACCAGATTAATGTGAAGTAGGACTATCTACAGTTATAGGTACGATGTTTATTTCATATTCAAAGGTGCTATATTTGTTTGATATAGGTGATACTAATTATTTTATATCATCATGTTGGTTTATGTGTTGGTATTGAATTTGGAACTCATGCCATAATTTTTGAATCTTTCCACACCTTTGGGAAAGAGGTGTAAACAAGGTTTCAAGTGTCCCACATGTCAGGTGATAATAATTTACTTTTTGGTAGGGTGGGACTTCCGAGTACTTATTGACATCTTCAACATGATTATTGGAATAGATTTGATGATAAATTTTCAGGAAAAGATAGTTTTTTATCATCATTGGGTTCATATGATTTTTAATTTTACCTCCATAGAGAGAGGCTGATTTTAATATTGACATTCTCCCTAGTAGTATGCTCATCTCTATACCAACATACAGAACATAACCTATTGGGTGGGAGGAACTTAAGGCCTAGTTTGAGGACCTATAGTTTAAATGATTTATTATTCCTAGCTTGTCAGTATAGAAGTCTCTTTTCCAGTTTTCTAGGAAGGTATATAGGAGCCTCATAATTTTTGTTTACTATCAGAAGTAGAATTGGGTGACTGTTAAGAATAAATATCATTTTCCTAGGACATATGTTCTTTTTGAATAACTTCGAGGGGCATGTAGGTTTTCAAACACCGAAATTTGGTTGGGGTACCACGAGTTGAGATTCTAAGAAGCAGATATACCTAAAAATCATTTAAAAGATGGTGTGGGAATTATGAGTTTCTATTTTTTCCATTCGATTTGACTAATTCTCCTTCGACGTTTATGGTTTTGATAAACAAGATTTTTCATTGGTTCTTGGAATCTTTTTTGTGGTCATAGATGAAATGTTGGTGTAAATCTATCTAGGTAAAGAGAACATGGACCATTTTAATATCATTCTTCAAACCTTAATAGAAAATCAGTTATATGGTAAGTTTTCTAAATGTGAGTGTCCAATCCAAAAATTAAAATTTTTAGGGGATGTGATATCTGATGGTGGAGTATCAGTGGATCCTAAAAAGATATAAGAAGTTATTTCATGGTAGATAACTAGAAATGTTCTTGAGATCTAGAGATTCTTGGATTTGGATGTTTATTATAGACGGTTTGTTCAATATTTCTCCAAGATCTCATCTTCAATGAATTCTTTATCCTAAAAGGGTGTAACGTTTGAATGGAATACAAATGTTTAGAGATATTTTGGGGATCTAATGGTGGTATTGTCTTCAACACTAGTTTTGATTCTTCGATAACTAGGTATGGGTTAAAATATTTTCCACAATTTATTCAGTATATTTTTGGGATGTGTCTTGATGTAGGGAAAATAGGTGTTGTACTATGGATCATGCTAATTATGACCACATGATAAGAACTACCCTAACCATGATACTGAGTTGTAAATGGTTATAAATAAACTCAAAATATGCCGTCACTATCTCTTTAGTGAATGATTTATAGTTAATTTGAATCATAACAGGCTGAAATATATTTTGATTCAGAGGGATATGAACTTATGATAGAAATTCTTGGCAGAGTATATTAACATATTTGATTTTGGAATTTCATATACTCTTGGGAAAGGTAATGAGGTTGTTAATGCGTTGAGAAAAAAATTAAAAATAAAATCCATAAATAAATCGATTGAAGAGTGGTATTTGACGAGTTTTTTTTCTAAGATGATATTAGAAGTAGAGAAGTTTTGTGTATAGGTTCTCTTGGATTCAATAAAACATGAATCATCTTTTGATGAGTTATTTCAGATCAAGCATGTGATAGACATCGAGTTCCAATACTTGGGTAAAATCTATTATGGTGGGGATACCCCGGGTGAGTGGTCTCAGTCTCCCATGGGATGTTTGAGATTTAATAGAAGACTAGTTGTTCTATTTTCCTAGAGGAAAGAGTTGATATAAAATGGGCATCAGTCTTTTTGGTTCATTGATCATGGATCTACTAAGATTTATCATGATTTAAGATGTCAATATTGGTGTTCGGGGATGAGGTGGTCGATTTTGTATTTTTTATGGCAGTCTCTTTTTTATAATAGAATCAACACTGAACACCCGATACCTATGGGTTTGTTTCAACCCTTACAGATTTCGATATGAAAATTGGAAGAGATTTCCATGGATTTCATCATTGGTTGGAAATGGACTCCTAGTGGGAAGGATTCAATTTGGGTGATCATTGAATGAATCATGAAATTAGTGCATTTTCTCCCTATCAAAAAGATGATGAAGGTGGAACAACTTTTGGACTTATATGTCTGAGAGATTTTGGGACTTCTTGGGGTTTCCTCAATAGTTGTATCTTAAATGGACCCAATGTTCTCATCTAAGTTTTAAAATTATTTATAGGAGGCGATGGGTTCTCAGATTATATTGAGTGCAGCTTATCATCCACAGATGGATGGAAAAACCGAGAGGGCTATCCAGATTCTTGAGGATATGATCTAGGCTTGTGTGATTGATTTTAGAGGATCTTAGGAAAATCATTTTACTCTGGTTGAATTTTACTATAACAATAGTTATCTAGATTCAATAATTATGGAACTCTTTGAGGCTTTTTCATAGGTATCCATGTAGATATCCCTTGTCCTAGGAAGATTTAGGAGATATATCCTTGGTTTGGATGATTATTTTTTAAGATAAGACAGATAGGATGTAGTTGATCAAGATGATATTGATCAAAACACACACTCATCATAAATCTTATTCAGACCATCATCATCTGCCGATAGAGTTTGAGGATGGTGACCAGGACTTTTTGAGTGTTTCTCTTCTCTTTGGAAATTTTCGGTTGGGTATGTAGGGTATGTTTGCACTGAGGTTTATGGGATCCTTTGAGATCATTATATGATTGGGGAAGGTGTCATATCAGTTGGACTTTCCTTCTATTTTTAATTCTATCCATGATGTGTTTCATGTATCTAATTTGAGAAGGTATATACTATATCCTTCTAATATGATTGGATGTGAGGATTTTGATCTTGAGCCCAACACCACTTTGGTTGAGTATCCAGTTCGGATTTTGTAACACTGAGAAAAGGTAATATGTGGTAAAATTATTCCTCTTCTCCAGTCACTATGGCAGTGGAGACAGGATAACCATAAGATATGGAAGATGGGATTATTGATGAGGCAATAGTGGCCTTCACTTTTTGTGAGTCTAGGAATATGAGGGATTTGGGGGATACAAATCATTCATGGTGGGTATATTTTAACACCATGTTCCTCTTTTCAAGTATTTTCTTGCTCATGTGTTTTTTTGTTCTTTTTAGGTTTTGATTTTTACTATGAAAACTTGGAAAATCATTTTCTATTGGTTAATTACATGCCATGTAAAGGGATTAAGCATCTAGTAATTATCACTAAGGTGATGTTGTGAATCTCTTGAAGGGAATGAAATCTTTACAGGATGTGAACTGGGTTCATGTTGGGTAAGAGTCAATGTTTGTATTTTAATTGATGGTGATGTGGTTTTTGGAATCTTTTTTATTTCTAGGATTAAAATCAATGTAATATCCAGGTATTGGGGTTTTAATGAACATATTTACATATTTTGTATTCTTTTAATTAAAATACCTCCCTCTCTCTCCCTAGATCCCACCCTAGGTGATTTTTGAGGTTTCCGCTCCCTCTATACCATTTGTTCGATGATCAATCATCAGGGTTATTGAGTTGCACCTCTTCAGGTAATTGTTTCTTCAGGTTCTTATTTAGATTTGGTTTTTACTATAGTTTTGGATGTGGTTATGTTCAAATTAATGTATGGATAGTTTTTTCTATCTATCATCCATATTTTATTATTATACCTTATATTTAAAAGTCCAATGTCCTAGTTTTTGATCACCATTGTCGAAGGCGGTTCAGTTTATATCATTTTAAGGTAGGTGTTTCTATACAATGGGTTAATTTAATAAATTAATTATCAACATTGATAAATTATTTTAGGTTATTCATTTAATTAAAAGTGATTTGTGGTTTTAAATTATTTCTTGAAAATATAAACTTTTTTAAAGGGGTTTTCATTAAAAAAATTATATTTCTGATTTAGAAATGATTCTTTCAAACACCGAAGTGGTTTGGATTGGATTTGAAAAATGTTTTATAAATATTGAGAATGGTTTTTAAATGTAATTTTTCATCCTTGGAACTTTGGTAACCTTAAGTAGACATAGGAAACCTTAGTGTGTGTGGATCCACTAGTGTTTGTTTCATGATATCGATAGACTATGGAAGGACATGATATTAGTTGGATTCAATGTTTGAACTGATTTTGGTTCTTTTTTGTCCTGTACATATTGTTCCATAGGATATAGCCCAAATGTTAGTGTTATGTTTCATTTATGTATTTTTCTCACATGATGGGTTTTATCATGAATTGTGTCTCACAGTATTTTATATGAGGTTTTAAGACTGGAATCTACATGATGGTATTTCATGGATATGTGTTTACTTTCATACCTTATGATTCATGGATATGATTTCGTATTTCATCACTTATACTTTTCATATTTTAGGATTTGAGAATATGATAGGATTTTAGGAGAAAAAAAAGAAAAAATTATTTATCAATAGATTTGGTTTATGAAAATTATCTTTAAATTTTTTTTTCAAAAGGTTTGAAATGCTGCGTTATTGATATTAGATCTTATATAGAATTTTTGTGGTATCCTATAGTGATTTTTGACCATAACCTACCTTTTACTTTGATTAGTTGTAGATGTTGTATTATAGGATACATGTAATGGGAAGGAAAACTTGTCGCATGTAGTCTTTTTTTGTTACCTTGATAGCGAGGTGGTTTGTAGGTTATGGTTAGTCACATAGAGACTTTTTATACTTTCTATTTTAGCTTTTTTTGGATTATATAATATGGTTTTGGTTGAATCTATGTTTTATTCCACATTTTAATTTGGGTTTTCTTCTTATTTTATTAATATTCAAGATTATTTTTCTATACCTAACCATGACGAGCTATCTCGGGTGGCTTGTCTAGTTTACATAGTTTTGTATGTTAAATTATTTGTTTTTCCTAGGTGGGAGTGTATTTTGAACATGTAATATGGTTTTTTATTCCCTGAGAATGTGTGGTTTTGTTTGGCTTTACTAGGAGGATAATATAATGGATGGTGGGGGACTAAATTCATTTATGATATTTTTTGAATATGTTGTGGATGAGGTGAATATTTTGACGGTGTTGTAATATCTTGTAATATGATAACATGAATTGTTGCTGATAAGGTGGTGGTGTTATAGGTTGTGGTATATAGAGTATATAAATGTGGTTTTTTAGAAATAATGAGAGTCCTTATTAGTGGAAAACTTACCAACCATTATGATACATTAGATATGCGGTAGTGGTGACACAAGTTGAGGTAGGTAGATTCCTTGAGGGTGAATATAATGAAATAGTGTCTGTCTATAATGGTAGAAAACCACTAAAATTATTTGACACAGTGGTGGTATGGTGATAAAGATATTGAGGATGGTTTTTATGGTGGTAGAGATGTGAGTTGAAGTGGTGATATTCCCTATGAGTGGAAATAAGGAAACAATGAAATCCCCCTATTATAGACAACTGACCAACCATTATATACTATAAAAATTTCCTTATGGGTGAACAAAAACATTAATATATTATATTGAGGTCCCTAATAGTGTATGGATAATTAGTTCTGAATGTGAAATGGGTGGTGAATTTTGGTTGGTGATATTTAAATAACTAAGCTATGTAATTACCCTACCTGATTTGAGTTGGAGTTTCACATGACCTCATGAAAATCTCCCCGCACACAAGAGGTTGCTGCCTATCAGAAATGGTCAAGACATCATAAGTGGGGAAGCTATATCCTCAATATACAAGGTATAACCTTATACTCATAAAAAATTATAAATTAAAAACCTAGAATAATATTGCAGAACTAATTAAGTTAGTGATATATCATATGACATGAAAAGTACCTCAAGTTAAATAGAAAACAAACCAATGACCCCAAAAGTGGAGGTCAAAAGGAGTAAAATAAACAATATGAAAGTAAATATAGACATTGAGGAAACACTCCATAATTCATCATGGTACTGTCTATGAACCCCATGCTTTGTCTCCTCATCTCCCTATCAATGGTCCCTTTCCCTTCCCTGTGTCCTTGATCATGAAGTATGCACGCACATCAAGACATCAATGCAGGGTGTGATTATACCCCATTAGGACACCACCAATGCATCCATAACATAATTTGACATGCTTAAGAGGTGAATTCGATGATAATAAGGAATTTCACAATAAAATAATAATCAGATGCATCTTTAGTGGTCTTGTGCTAACTAATCCATCATGAACCCCAACCATATCTAGTTGTTCACTCTTTATAAAGGAAAATCTTAACAGAAGTTGTGAACTAGGTTCAAACATAAGTCCACCTCATGTATCTCATCCCCAAGGCTAGTGATTCTTAAGTTAGTACATTAGGATTCCAAGATCTGTCTCTATTATTGGGCCAACTATATGGCCGTTGTACCTCACTTGTATCACAGGTTAGACAAAATGGCCATCATACCCCACCTTTACACCACGTCCGGCCACAAGGCCTCCAAATCTTGGCATTAACTTAGGTTAAACCACATGACCATCGCATCCCAGAACTATGTATTGGTCCATCATCCTCATCATCGCATATCTCACAAACTCCCCCTCTAAGGGCTAATCAAGGTATGATGGACTGCCTATCATTTTATACCAAAAGAAAATACTCCAAAGTACATACATTCATACACAACCAAGCATAACACATATAGGAACAACATAGAATATCAAGCATGAGTATCAATAGCTATGAAAACACACACACACACATGTGATCAATATCAAACATGGGTCTCTTGGGCTACACATGCACACACATGCAATCAACATCAAACATGGGTGTCAAGAGCTACACACACATGTGATAAAAATCAAGCATGGGTCTCAAGAATAAAAGTACATACCAACATATCATTTAAACAATCTTATAAATGGGATCTATATGGTAAAGAGATTCCTACCTCAAGAGTATTTATGTCAACATAAAGGTTTTGCAAGATCCAATACCCAATCAAGCCCACAAACCAATAAAATCATGTCTACATGCCAAGGTTCCTTAGAACCTTTCTCAAATAATCACATGAGAGATTCTAAAAAAGATCCTAGAAAATTATAGTGGCATAGCCTTAGATATGATATTAAACCTCTGAGAAAGAAGTAAAACCAAGTAAAAAGGAGGGAAACTCAACTAGTATCGCTAAGAGTTGATCCTATATCATAAAGGATGAAGCCAAGAGTATGGGGATAGAAGGCCTCTTAATGATTCCCTAGAGTTTACCAAGGGTTGAGTGGAAATTCAAAGGGAAGGATCGGATTGATGGGCCTCAATAATTTAAAGTCAATCTTGAAAACCATGCATCATGGTGTAGCATATAAGGCTACACTTCAATGGGTCCCAAAAACAAAAAAGAAAATGACGCAAGGGAGTTGGACACACCACATAGGTTCATGATAAAAAAATGTTCTGAATCCACACCATAGTCAACAACTAGATCCTATCAAATATTTATAGAGATCACAATATAATATCCATCCTTGTGTTGCAGCCTCTAACCACATATAATAACAGTATACCAAAACCACCACTCCATGGCCTAGTGACACCAAAATTGGAAGAATCGCATGAAATTTACCTTCCAACCTCCATTACATAGAACATAATCCATGATTCAATGTTTAAAAAATAGCAAGAACCATCAAAGTCAACTGATACACCACTATGGCCTAACCAAACAACAACAATACCCTCTATAGCATAAAACATGCACCACACCATAGAATTTGGTTCTAATATAAAAATAAGTTAAACTTCCCTCTTTCTCCTATAGAAAAAACCTTATTCTATTCCTTAAAAACCAATATTTTTATAAGATATGTGATGAGATTTCACGGATTTTTTTTTAAATTTTAAAATTGTTGTGGATTTATATCATTTTATGGATGCGGTTTGGTTCTTAGACTCGGGGAAGAGAAAAATGATTATTTTGATTGGTTTGATTCATCCACAAATGTATAATCATGCTTCATTCACGTGATCAAATGATATTTCTTGAGAGGAACCTAATAAGTATATCTATATACTCACCCATAATTTATATACTATTTTCAAATAATATAGAGATAGTTAGTGGAGGGATTGAGTGAGATTAACACTTTACATGTTATTTTTTATTGGTGGATGTGGATTTAATTATACACCACTAAAGTTATAGAGGATTTTATGGTATTTTTGGGTAATTGAAATCTTTTTTTTTGAATTTATATAACATTTAATGATTTTTTTATTCAATTTTATTGAAACTATTATTAATAATTTTCATTGGTATTATATTTTGAGTTGTGATGTTTTTGTTTAAATGAGTATTTCCTTCCATATATGTGTGATGGTATACCCTTAGTTCCAGTCATGTACCTATATCCTAGTAAAATGGGCCTTCAAATGTCACACTATATCTCAATTTTGGATTAAGAAAAGTCCCAAAAGGTTGGTCTATAACATATTGACACCAGATAAATTGTTTTTTAGATAGTATTCAGAGTAAAAAATTATAAAGATTTTAGGAGTTGTAAGGTTTTTATTGAATTGAGTAAGACAAGGAACATGGAATGACCAATAAAAAAGGTGAGAAATGTATGATTTTAATAAATAAATTTATTTTTTTAATAAAATACAAATCTTAAAATCAATATGATGAATTAAGAAGAATAAAAGAGTGTCGAACAAAAAGAATACTGTGGTAAAGTAAGGATCATAATGGACTTAAAAATGTTAGACCACATTAATCCTACATGTAGAATATTAAAGCTACTCTATATATATTTATTATATTAAAAAGTGTGAAATATATAACTAGGATATGAGTAATAAATAAATAAAAAATTGTTAAATAAACTATCAAAGGAGTATTCCTCATTAAAAAAGGTGGAGATGATGAATCATTCCACGAGGAGTTAACATTCTCAGCCTTATTTTATGGAATCACTAAACACACTCAATATAACCAAAAACATAAAAATAAAAATAGAAAAATCAATGAATATAAAATACCACTTAAAGACCAATGTTTTATAACCATGAACCTAGTTAAGGATTTAAGAAAATGGGTCTATAAATTTGATAGGGAACCACTGTATCCGGATATTTCTCCATAAACATTCCTAAGGTATGAAACTCCACCAGATACCCACTGAAATGTATCTTTGATGGATAAATAATCTTGGAATGGGAATGTAGATATATGGATCATGATTATACTTTTAATATCTCTCACTAACTATATCTATTTATATTAGATACAAAAAACCGGGAAGATGAATTCATGAAATGAAATCGGTGAAGTCCCCCTTGGGTAATGTATAAGAACGGATTTATAGGCCCAGCTGAGGTGATGAAGTCATGAATTAGACGTGATTTAATTAGTGATATGTGTTTGGTCAAGGGTGAGTGGAGGTGTTCTGCAGATTTCTATTGAAAATAAATTAAACAAAAACCTAAGACATACACTATCTGGGGATAGGTAATTGAGATAATGAATAAAATCATATCCCAAATATAAGGTGAAGGAAACATAGTAAAATACACACCAAAATATCCTTAGAGTTATTGGATTATGTTAATCAGTGGTATTGGTTGAAAACTAGTAAAAAATTATATGGATCATACGAAACTGTCTAAGATAACGGTGAAGTAACATGACTATATTGGCTAAACTATATGGAGGCATAATAAGAATAATCCATTATAAAAGTACCATCCAAAACAATATAATTTTCATAATAAAAATAAAACTTGTATATTTACACAGTAATAAAACAAAACTTTCAATGTGTAAATTCATATCTTAAATAAAATTAATAAAACTATAATTTAATTTATAGTAATCATAGAATATTTACAAATATCCACCTCAAAAAAAATTATAAGAAATGGGGGATTTTCTTGAAACTTACCCTATCATCTAGATCTTGATATTTTGAAAACTAATAGAAAAACCTATGTTCATCCAATTAACTTATTGTTGCGATTCCATAGAATGGATCACAATGATTAATGTCTACCATATACCAATTATTTCTATTGATAAAAAAAGAAAAAATGCTTTGAAATATTTTATTCTATTTATAAAAACAAAAAAAATATAATGCTTACCCCATATACCTTTATCTGCATTGAAAGGGTACAACTGAGTCTTCCAATAGGCTTTACTAGTATCTTCATCTCAATATAAAAAATGAGTAGGCATTTTGTTTATATAAAAACATATATAAATAAATATATAAATAATAAAATTTTCAAACCATATAAAAAAACCTTATAACGGAGACAACACTGTTTATCCGTACACAAAGAGAACATCCCCACTGATTTTGAAGCCCTTTTATATCATATAATGATCTAGTTGTATAAATTTAGGAGGGAAAACCAATTATTCTATACCGAAACTCTATTATAAAGATAATAAAAATGTTTAAAGGACATCACATCTAATTAAACGAGACACACCAACATAAGATTAGGATACCCCATCCCATGAATTATTTTTTGCAGGAAAAAATTTCTTAGAATGACTAGTTTTACCACCCTAAAAAACATAAATTCCTTATACTAACATTCATTATTATTTTACTTGAAATTATTTTTAACTTATCCCCTCTTGTTCATAAATTCTCCCTCAACACTACCTTAATTTTTTTAAGTTCCCTAAAAAAGGTTATCTTAACTTATTCAAGAGTAATTAAATCTCTACATTATATCATATATTCACACAAAAGAGTTCTATGAATTATCTAAATATGTTAACAAAATAATAGCCTATTATTTATTAAATATTTTAATATTTATATTAGAGATATATAACTAATCATTATTAAATTCATGTAAACTGTTATGTACGATAATTCTAGGATTCATTTTTAAAGTATAAAACCTCATTTTATTATATAGTATTCCTACTAAAGTATTCATCATATACATATCTTCTGATAATATCTACATAGAAAAAGTAG
Organism: Viscum album; assembly: GCA_963277665.1. Lineage (NCBI taxonomy): Eukaryota > Viridiplantae > Streptophyta > Magnoliopsida > Santalales > Viscaceae > Viscum > Viscum album. Next base: position 1,743,345,170 of record OY728141.1, read on the forward strand.
TATTTTTAATGGAAACATCATTCATCACTTTATCATATAGGGAAAAAAACAAAGTATATAATCCTTTTTAGGAATATTATAAGGGCCATCAATATAAGAGACTGTGCTTTGTGAATCAGAATAAAATGTGGTTATCACCTTATTTAGACTATATAATGAAACTATAATTTCTTTTTGGAAATGTAGGACAAGAATTTTAATTCTCCATATATTAAATTAATTCTCACCATAAAACTTCTTAACCTCAACCTTCATAGAAAAAATTAATAATATCGGTGATAGTATTGATACAAATTGTTGAGGGGATTAATCCATGGAACATGGTATGAATACTAAATAAAGGTTAATTCAATGTATAATTAATAATGTATCTTATTATGTTTAATAAAACATGAATCATAGAATTGAAACAATAAAGGAAGAATAAGAAAAGTATGTCAAATAGGAATAAATTTTTGATAATGTAAAGAAGAAAAAAGATGTGTAAGATAAGATCAACACCTCATAGATTCTTATTATACAAAAAACATCAAATCTATGAATAAAAGATGACAAATAAAGAAAGTGAATATGACATGAGAAACTATTCATGGATTTATCCTTGTTAGACTAGATGGCACTAGTAAACCATGTTATGGGGAGTTAATATTCACCGCCTTCCTAGATAGTCTCACTCAACAAACTATATAGAACCATATAAATTAGAATAACAATAATATAAACAATGAATACTTAATATTTAATACATACCTAGGTGTTGTTACCAAGAACCTAGTTAAGGTTTGAAGATGAAATATTTGAGATTTTTATAGGGTACCAATATATTGGGATCAACCTCTACTAAATATCACAAGGTACAAAAATTCATTATAACCCCACTATAATTGAACCCCATTGAACTAGTCACGAAACATTGTGGTTGTAGAGATCTAGATCAAAATTATCCTTCTCCCTCATCTTTCTAAAACTCTACATATTTCTTTTAGTGTAACAGAACAAGGAAGTGAAAGTTGTGAAATGAAATTAGCAAAGTCCCTCTTTAGTAATATATATTTGTGAGTTCATTATTCCAAAGTAAATTAATAGGGTGATGATATAATGGAATAATATGAATCATCCTAAGATGAAGTAGAGAAACATGTTCAATATGGGGAGAAAATAGGAATCAGAAATACACACATTATAAAAACTCTAATGGGAACCTAGGACATATATGTAACACCAGGGGATAGGGTGTTGAGATAATAAGAAAACATTATTGCTAAAATTTAGGTAATAAAAATAAAATGATAAACACATTGGGATATCCTCAGAACCATTGGATCATCATAGTAATTAATAGGGACTATACACCAGTGTAGAGGTCCATATATTGAGGGAAACAAATTGAGAACATGGATGATGAATAAGGATATTGAATACAAGACATGTGCCTAAGTAAATGGAGGCCCAATCAGAACAATATAATATGAAATAACTAGAAAGAACAGTATAATTTGAAAAATAAAAATAAAACATCTATTTTTATGGGAACAAAATAAAACATGGAATTTGGAATATAAATAAAAATAATTAATAAAACTAAAATTCCATTTATAATAATTATTACATATTTTAAAAAAGTTGTATTACTTGAATCTAGTATGCTAATTATACTATAAAAACTAGCATAATACAAAATTTCCATTGTGATCTAAGTTTTGACTCTGTATTCTAAAGATAAATAAATATATAATATTATGGTGACAATAGGGAATGTTTATAGAAGTGTATTCATGCATCATATATCTTTAGATTATGATTTTTATATATATGGTGTGATAGTTAATATGAGGGTAAATGATTTAGTGGTATTGTTAGATATTACACATGTATATATACTTGTAAAAAGGTTACATAATTCGGTTATAGTTTTACAGATATTATAATTCCATTATGAGGTTCTATTGAAGTATTTTAAGCAAAAAATTATGGACATGTGTCATAGGATAGAACCAGAGGTTGGAGAGGTGTAAAAAATAACTTTGATTGAGCTCCAAAAGTATAATTTTTTTATGTAAGTTGGAAGAGTTTGATATTACTTTATAGTTGATCAAGATAGTAGATGGGAATTGTAATCCTTTAGTGGTATGTTTTTTTCATGATTCAATACATCATAGGTGGAATCTATGCTTGGATGATCATTATTTCTCTATGATTAGGTAGACTATTTTTTTGTAATATTTTTATGAAATAATTCTTATCAAAGAACCTTAAAGTTGTGAGAAAAAAGTTATATTAGTAATTTGGTAGGGTAATTATTCTATTTGAGAGTTTTTGTGGGGTTTATGGAGATTTTATAATATTATACTAATTTTATAACTAATGATAAGATGAAATTTTATCCTTTTTTGTGGTATATGAGGCCCAATATCCATAGGTAGTTGGGGATCTTTTCTCTCAGTTATTTTATGAAGATGTTAGAAAATGGTGACAATGTTGTGAATTTTTAAACTAGGATAAGATATTTTATAGATATTTACTATTGAATTAGTTCTCCAGGTTTAGTTATATGTGGAATATCTTAATGTCAATCCAATAAACATTAGATCATGGTAATAGAAATAAATTGTAAACACAATATCATCTCTATGGTGTCGATAGTATGAACCTATTTGGTGTAAAAAAAGTCTTTATATATTTTCATTATAGAGTTATATTCCATCACAAGATTATATACCCATGTCTTTATAGTGTATAGAGGAGGTGTGAGAAGTTTGTGAATGTTTACAAATTACTGAAGGCCTAATTAAATTGTAAAGGAAGTGTTGTATTTTTTTTTCAACCATGAGTGGAGAATACTGAATGTTTTTGAAAATATTTTTGAAAATTTAAACATTTATTTAAAGTTATTTGAGATTAATTTGATTAGATAATGTTGTTTATATCTGAGTTAAAGAATCTTGAGATCATTTATAAAAATTCAAAATTATAAATTAATGAAGAAAATAATAAATTACTATACATATATAAGAATTCTTTAATTTTCACTAACTATGTAAGAGTACGTATGAAATTACTTTTGTTACATAAAGGTTTTCTAAAACTTTCAAACATGAATTTAAAATTCATAGAGTCATAATGCGACACTTCAAAGTATGTTTCTTGATATGTACAAGTTATCAGTATTTCTAAAGTGATACATAAAAATACTCAAAGGGGATTTGAAATATAGGATCAAAATATAATGTAGATGCTCAAATAAAAGAGGGGGGGGGGTGAATTGTATACTTTAAAAATCTATTTGGATAATTTAAAGTTGGTATAAAACTTTTGTTTTTAACCTTAAGAAAAACTATGTTTAACAAGGATAAACAAGTTAAATTCACAGGACCTATTAGTTCTAAAAACTTTCTAGGTTCTGTAAATATCGTTCCGGAAATGAAACTTAAGAAAAGTTTACAAGAAAAAGATTCTACCTTAATGCATATGGAATCTTATTAATCAGAGTATACAAATACAAGGAAGTATAAGATAGTTTTAATTTCCTTATTAATCAACATGCAGTGGAAAAAAACTTGAAACAAAACAAGTAACAAGTATGAAATCTATTAACCCAAAGAGAAGGGTATCCAACAACCTTGGAAAAAGGTCCCTTGATTTATACTTTCAACAAAGTCTATCTAACCCACACCAGGGTAATCCCTCGATAGGAATATCAGAATCTTTCAATATATCTCCAAAACCCCTCGAACTTCAAGGTAGTCGGAACCTCTATCTTCTTAATCAAGGAAGTCCTCGAACTTTAAGGTGGTCAGCACCTCTTCCATCCTTTCCCCAGAAGCCCTCAATTGCCCACTGCAACAATCAGAGTCACACGAAGCAAGTTGAATAAGATGTTCAGTATGAACAAAGCATGAGAGTATCTCTCTCTAGAAATCACTTTAACAACATGCAGTCTTTTGAGTTATTGATCAGTCATCAAGTCTTTTGAGCTCGTTTAAATGAGCTCATATTTATAGGCACTTCTCCAACAGTTGGCTCCCTCCTCTAACTGTCATATTTTAAGTTGAATCACAGAGGGACCTGTACACCTGTAACTCAAACAACGGTTGGTTAGAAACAGAATTTATGGCATCATTTCATAACATTAACAAGGGTAAGAAAAATATGGTTTCTTAACCAAATATATTTTACAGATTCTAAGGAAAAATAAAAGTTCGGAGTCTAACCAAAAAATTATTTGGTGTCTAAAATACATGAATATTTAGATTCTATTTTCCATAGAATTAAGATTTTGAGTTATGAGGAATTTGGTGTCTGAATTGTGAGGAATTCAGAGTCTAAATTTTAGAGAATCCGGTGTCTGAATTTCAGAGAATTTGGAGTCTGAATTTCAGAGAATTCAGAATCTGAATTTCAGAGATTTCGGAGTCTGAATTTCATAGAATTTAGATTCGTAATTTTAGAGAATTTAGAACCTGAATTATGAGGAATTCAGAACCGGAATTTGGATCCTGAAAATAAAATACTCTATATCTAAGTATTTATAGAATTTCGAGGTTTTATATGTGAAACCAAAATTTTCCCTTAGGGATAAAAAGAGTTAGATTTAGAGAAATTATAACATGAATAATGAAAAAAAGGTAAGGGAAAAAAATTTCCTTGGGGAAGGAAAATTTTCATTATTAGGATAAATCTTAAAGGAAATGAAATTTACCTTATGATAGAGTGTTTGTGATTTTCCAAACATAATATTATAGAAAATTCATAAAGAAACCTTATTGACTCAACAATATCCCCCTTTTTGGAAAGCACAAACATCCTTACGAAAAATAGTATAAGGACTTAGAATTTTTATGAACATAAAAAATAAAAACATATATACCTTTACTTGTAGATCATAGTGAATACGACTAACTCCCCCTTAGGCTTTGAAATGCCTAAAGATCATATTCTTGATTTTCTGAATGAGATTTTACATTATCTTGCAAACAAAAATAATCATTGATAAGAACTCTCCCACAGATGAACTCCCCATTTCTTTGGGAAATATCTTCTTACATAGTATTAATTTTATCAATCCATTCTCCCCATTTGTGATTTTCAAAAAAGAATAAAGAGAATGGAAAAAAATTTCTACCTGAAACATTAGTACTAAACAACCAAAAATATATGGGGAACAATGAATAGTTCATTAATATTGGAAGGATTTGTACAAGGAGGAAATAAAACAAAAGATCGGTATGAAAAAAATTATTCGTATTTTTTCCTTCGGCATTAGCTTCTTCACAATGGTTTTTAGCTCCTTGAGCTCCATGGGATATTCTTCTATATGCTTGAGTAGCTGATCCTGATCTTCACTTTTCTTCTCCAAGGCTTTAATTTTCTCTTCCTGATCCTTAAGGCATTCTGCCTGAGCATTCAACACTTCTTCTTACTTAACCAGATTCTCTTTATATTCGATTCTAATATCCCTTTCCCTCTTCCAATTCATGGCCACATAATTTAGTTTCCCATTCAGATCCTTAACTTCCCGCTTCTGAGTTGTCTATTCAAGGGTTAGGTTTTCCTCAACACTTTGAGTAGGATCCTTGATTTTCCCATCTTTGGTGTCAAAATCATTCATGAAATTATCATGAAATTCACCAAAGATTCACATTTCTTCAATTATCTTCTTTGACCAGCTTGTAATCTTCTTACAAGATATTTTATGAGCCTCATAACCAATGAGAAACGATTTAAAACTTGCCTCAAGTCCGACACATTTATCCATAACCATAGAAACTGAATCTGATTTCTGATTTATCATATGCTGAAGCATTTAGAATCTTTAATCGATACTAGGGAATAAATGAATAGTTCCAAACATCTTTTTCAAAGACTATACCACAATATCAGGTCCAAGAGAAGACGATTCTGTATTAGAATTTTTGGTTGGTGAGGATTCTTTTTGTAACTCATCTGCTTTCCTCTTTGATGAACTTCTAATAACTTTCTTTTTCACCATAGGTTTTTTAAGTGTAGCAACCAACACCTGCTTTCCCTTATCAACTTTCTAAATGATCTCTTATGCCTTGGGTGATTCATGTTCACTATCTGATAGCTGAAAAATCTTATCTTAATCAAATTATACTTTGTTGGCATCAGAATCTTGATCTTCCGGAAGAATGAAATCATGATTGATACTTTCATCATCTGTTTTATTATTCACTTCTTCCTTACCATTCTCTTCATTCACTAAAGTATCAATTTTTGAGGACTCGACTTCAAATGTTCAGATTGAGAGCATCTCAGAAGGACTCTCATTCTCATTATAATCCTCTACTTGCCTTATCATGTCCTCTATATCACCACTGCCTTCTTCTTCTTCTTCTTACACTTCTTCTTCTTTCCACTATTTCTTCTTCTTGATCTCATTCTGAAATCACAAGCTTATTTCCCAGAGTCTCTGATAGTTATTCTTGTAGAAAGGATTCTGGTACCAGAATTTTCTCAGAGGCTCTTTTAGCAGCCTTAAGAAGAGATTGGACGATTTCAACTTCTGAAAATTTCTTCCTCTGCTTCTTATCTTTCTCTTGCTTCTCAAGATTCTCAGCAACCTTTTCCTTCAAAGATTTTTCCTCAATAGGATCCAATCCAAAATTAAGATCCTATTCCTTCATATTTTTCTTTTCATCTCTCCAATTATCCACTTCATCAGTGTAATTATATTTATTCTTAGGTTTTGGGGGTGCGGATTGAGCTTCCTTAGCCATAGGGGTTTTCCTTTCACTTATGGTTCCTTGGCCTTCCTTTTCATTCCACCCTTTTGAGAGGTTTCAGCAACCTCCTGTTTCTTTGAACGAGCTTCAACATCTACTTCTGACAAATAATAAAGTTCTCTTGAATCATTAAAAAAACCAATCTTCATTATCCTTAAATTATCATCACTTAACAACATTACATTGAAATTCCTTGTATTAGAACTACAAAGAATTTTGAATAACTGAAGACAAAGAACTATAATTTTTGATAGAATAACTAGATATATGATAATTTGGGATTTCATATATCCATTCTTGATGTTCTATATTATCATCAAAACATACTTCAGTAAGTTTATATTCCTGTGATTCACCAAAAAATCTAATGAATAGATATCACTTTTCTTTTGGGTATCCGTGTCCCCTTTTCTCGGAATGAGAAAACCCTGAACCAATAGTTGATGAATCCGAAGATATGTAGAGAGATGATTAATTTTTGATTTCTTCACTTCCTTCAAGACAAGGCATTTTATAGCCTTTTCCCTGTCAAAATATCCTATTAAATTAGGTACCTTGTGTGAGCATAACTCCGATTCACCTTTATACAGAATCCCTATTAGATTTGCAGCCATGTTGTAATAAAGAGAGTATGTCTTTCCATAATTCTTGAAAGAAAATTTATCTCTTCCTCCTTCAATAAAAAAACTAACTGTTTCATATAATTCTACCAAAAACTCTAGATACACCAGATCTTGTGCCCTTAGTTTTGAAATACAAAGGCTCCTCCAGCCATTCAACATGATATTCTTAGATATGATAGAGTCATACTTAGCATAAAACTTCAGATCGACTAACCTTTGTCTATATATCTACCAGTTGGAGATTTCCTTAATAGTCGACATTTATTTCTGAGAAGAGGCTTCAATCGGTATTCAGAACTAAGGAATCTTTAAAGATTCCGAATGGCCTTAAGAACAGGGGTAGAGCTTCAACACGTGAAGGCTTGAAATTCGATGTGGGAAAACATCAGGGGGTCCTTTATATAGGCAATTGAGGTGACAGTTCAACTTACATGGTTGATCCAGTAGTTGAAAAACTTCTAATCAGATCTGACGGTTGAGATGATAGTCGAAGAAGGATTTTGATAGATTCTGATCTTTTGGGGTTTTCTAAGAAAAACATTCGGATTTAAGAAAAGGTGAATCCGAAAAATTTAAAAACAAAAAGAAAATACCAAAAAGTAAAATATTATTACAAAAACTTAGGAAAGGAAACATACCTTTCGGATTTATAGGAGTATTATTCGTCATAAGGAAAATTATTCTTGAAAAACTTAAGATTTTTAAAATAAAATTGATGTACGAAAAAAAATTTAGATTACAAAAAATTTTAGATTACAAAAAATTTCAGATTATGGAAAATTTAGAATTCAAAAGAAAATTAGATTATGAAATATTTTAGACTACGAAAAAATTTTAGAATATGAAAATTTTTTGACTACATAAAATTTTAGACTATGAAAAATTTTAGACTATGAAAAATTTTAGAGGTCAAAAAGTTTTTGTCTATGAAATGTTTTTACTAACAGGAAAACATGCTCCCCCTATGAAAAAGAGTTTCTTACTGTAAGGAGATAAGTTTTAACAAAGAGTTAATATGGAATATTACCTTAGGGTTATCATTCCTAACTTCTGTTTAACATTTTCAAATATATCAGATGGTAAATAATTTATGAAAATATCAGCAAGTTGATCTTTCATTCTAATAAATTGAAGAATAATATCTCATTTTTTCTATGTGATACCTAAAAATGTGATTCCTAATATCTATGTGTTTTGCACGAGAGTGATGTGAATGATTTTTTCTTAATAAAATGGAACTAATATTATCACAAAGAATTTGTGTTTTGGTAAAACTCATTCTCTAGTCTGTCAGTGTGTGTTGCATCCACAACACTTGAGCACAGTAACTTACAGCTGCTACAGATTCAGCTTCAGCTGTGGAAAGTGCAACTGAGTGTTTCTTTTTTTATACCAAAAAACTAATGAATCTCTTAATAAATTACAAGTTCTGGATGTACTTTTTCTATCCATTCTGCATCCACCAAAGTCAGCATCCAAACAAATTTTTAAAACAAAATCATTTCTAGAAGTATAAAGGAGTCTTAAATATATGGTTCCCTTTAAGTAGCGAAAAATTATATCCACTTCCTTTAAATGAGATTCCTTAGTATTGGATTGATATATTTCACATAACCATATTGAAAACATTAATTCTAGACGACTAGCTGTTAAGTAAAGTATAATTCCTATCATATCTCTAAAAGATGTTTGATCCACTGGTTTCCCAGCTACATCAAGATCAAGTGAATTTAAGGTACCAATGAGAGTACTAATACTCCTAGTGTTGTAAAATCCATACTATTTAAGAATATATTTAATATAATTATGTTGAGATATATAATTTCCTTCTAGTTTTTGAAAAATTTGAAAACCTAGGAAAAATGTTAACTCTCCCATCATACTAATTTCAAACTCAGATTTCATTAGATCCGCAAATGAATCTGTTAAAGATTGATGATTTGAACCAAATATAATGTCATCATCATAAATTTGAAAAATCAAAGCATTTTTCTTATCTTTCTTTATAAAATGGTTTCGATCAAAATTTCCCTTAATGTATTATTTTTTAAGAAAAAAATACTATAAGTCTATCATACCAGGCTATAGGAGGTTGTCTAAGTCTATATAAAGATTTGGTAAGTTTGAAAACATTTCCAGGATATTTTGTGTCTTCAAAACCAAGAGGATTTCCAACAAAGACATCCTCTTGAAAATAAACATTAAAAAAAGCATTTTTAACATCCATTTGAAAAATTTTTAAATTAAAGAATGCTGCGAAGGAAAGTAGAATACAAATAGATTCATGTATTACTACTGAAGCACATTGTTCTTCATAGTATACTACTTCTTTTTATTATAGCCATTAACAACTAATCTAGACTTATTTCTTACTATGACTCCACTTTCATAACATTTATTTCTAAAGATCCATTGAAATCCAATAACAAATGTTTCCTTAGTTTTTTCAACCATGGTCTAGAATTTATTCCTTTCGAATTCATTTAGCTCATCTTGCATTGATTTAATCCAATCATCATCACCTAAAGTTTCATCAGTGCTTTTAGGTTTTAATTGAGAAGGAAATGCTTGATGTTCTACTTCATTCCTTAAGTAACTTCTAGTCCTTACAGGTTTATTTACATCACTTATGATACTATCACTAGGATTATTCTTAATAAAAAACTGATTTGGGTTTTGTAAAACCTTTTTATCAACATATGGTAGAATGTCTTCGGGAGTAAATTCTTTAGAAACATTTTCTTGAACATTTTCTTTATCAGAAGGATATTCTATCAAGGGTTGATAATGAGTTTTTTAAAACACATCTGAAGATGTTGGTTGAGGTTTTTTAAAAAAAGGATCAGTTTCATTAAATTTGACATGTACAGTATCTTCAATAGTGCAAGTGTTTTTATTTAAAACTCTATAGTCCTTAGAGGTTGTGGAATAACCTAAGAAAATTCCTTCATCATATTTAGGTGTGATTTTATATAGTTTGTCTTTAGTATTAAAAATTAATACTTTGTAACCAAATACTTTAAAGTAGGAAAGTCTAGGTTTTTTACCATTCCACAATTCATAAAGAGTTCTGTTAAGAAAATGTCTAATAAAAAATAAATTTATAGTATAACAAGAAGTACTTACATATTCATCCCAAAAATGTTTGTCTATTGAATATTCACTCAACATGGTTCTAGTTATCTCTTGAAAAATTATATTTCGTCTTTCAACAAAACCATTCTCTTGAAGAGTTATTGGTGCTGAGAAGTTATGTGTAATACCTTTTCTACTACAGAAAGTTTCAAAATCATAATTTTGAAATTCTCCTCCATGATCACTATGAATAGTTATTAATGGAAGATTTTTCTCATTTTAACTTGGGTTCTATAAGTTTTTAAATAGGAAAAATCTTCAAATTTCTTTGCTAGAAAATAAACCCACGTAAATCTTGTGTAATCATCAACTAAGACAAATAAATAATATTTTTCTTTAATCCTTCCAGTTTGTGTTGGAACAAAAAGATCCATATACACCAACTATAATGAATCAATAGTTGAGACTTAACTGATTGATTTAAAACTTGATTTATGTTTCTTGTCATATTGACAAGGATCACAAACATTGGAAGAATCAAATCTAAGATCCAGTAGATCCTTAACATGTCCTTTCATAGAGAGTTTGTACAGGTTCCTAAGGTTATAATGTCCTAACCTTCTATACCATAACCAAGAATGATCTTCCATTTCACTAAGACAAGGTAGATCTTGGATTTTAAGGACTTCTATGTTTAGTGTGTATACATTTTCTTACCTATGGACCGAAAGAATAAAATCTTCCTTGGAATTTTTTACTAAGCACTTGTCATATCAAAAATTCACAAGGTATCCTTAATCACATAATTGACTTATGCTAATGAGGTTGTTCTTAATACCCTTAAAAATAAAACATTTGAAATCAATGTTTTTCCAAGAAGAACAATGTTATTTATACCAATAATTGCTTCCTGAGCATTATCTCTGAAAGTTACTTTTCCTCATTTCATCTTGATAGACTTTTAAAAGACATTTTGGTTACCAGTCATATGCCAGGAATATCCACTATCCATGAACCATGTATTGTTGTTGGTACTATCTTTATTTTCTTGGAAATAAGAGTGTTAGACTTTCAAAATCCAAATTTTCTTGGTTTTGGAAAATTCAGAAAGTAATAATTTGGGTATCCACATTTTCATAGAAAAATATGCTATTTGAAAACTTAATGACTAAGTTTTGTTTAAACAAAAACTTTTCGCCCAATTTCCACCACACTGAAATTTAGTTCATAAAGGAGCACTTTGAGGAACAAAATAGTTATTACTAAAAACCGGTTTAGAACTAGTATAACCAAAAACAGAATGATTCCTTATAGGTGGATTTTGGGAATACATCTTGTCAATGTTTTCCTTATCTGTGGTAAAGTTTTACAAACACTTCCTAAAGGAAAATATTTCTCACTTTAGTTTAATAAAAAAGTTTTTATAAACAAAAAAAATTAGTTTTAGAACTAGTGTTAGTATCTAAAATATTTTTCTTAGAAATTACATTTTAAAGATCCATGGAAAGTTTATCCTTCTTAGAATTAACTTCCTCAAGGTTTTTTGAAATACTTTCAAAATAAAAAGTTTTCTTATCAATATATTTATAAAGATATGATACTTACTTAATAAGAATAATATTTCTAGAGTTTTTTTTATCAAGATTTGTCTTGTGTTTATAATTTTCATTCTCAAGAAGTTTAGAAAAACTAGAAACTTATTCATAAGTAGGTAAAGTATTATCTTCATCAGAAGAAGATTCTTCAACTAAAGATTCATAATATTTATTATCAATATAATTTTCATTCAATGATACATTTTTGATAGATTCATCATTTTGTTCCTTTGCCATTAGACAATGATTTTCAATAGGTAGCTTTGCTAGTAAACCAGGATTCTTCTGACCCGAAGATTCATACTCTATAGATTCATCAGAAGAGTCACCACCACCAGCACTCCAAGTGTTATTAGCTTTTAAAACATTCTTAGTTTTTGCCTTGTAGTATTTATTTATATTCCTCTCAGAATGATTTTCCTTTCTATCCTTATTCTTAAGAATAGGAAAATCTGGCTTTATATGCCATGCTCTTTTGAATTCATAACAAGTGACATCTGAGCCTATTTTGTCTTTCCTTTCTTTATTCTTAAATCTATACTAAAAGTATTTCTTCCCAACTATCGTGTTCATCATTCGAGGAAGATTAGCTAGTTCATTCTCAAAATGTTAAATTTCACTAAATTCAGATAAAATAGTGACATTCTTAGACTTAGATCTTGTAACCCTTTCAAGAGTCTTTGTTTTAGTAGTAGTAAAGGCTACACTTCCATTGCCATTCTTCTTCTTAATAATATCATCATATCTTATCATTCTTGTCTCATGTGGAATAAGAGTTCCAAATATCCCATCAATAGTAATTTGAGATACTTTCATATTTTCATCAATAGTTTTTCTCTTAGATTCCCAATCATTAGGCATGATATCTATAATCTTTTGAACAAGTTCCTCATCATCAAGACCTCTTTCACCCATAGATTGTAAACTGTTAACAATAATAATAAATCTTTGTTTCACTTTGCATGCTGGTTATCAATAAAGAAATAGAAATCCATCATATTCTCCTCTAAGCATAGCTCTTCTAGTTTCTATAATTTTGGATGTACCAAAATGAATAACCTCTAATTTCACCCAGATATAATTTGTATCTTCATAAGAAGAAATATGACTATATATATTCCTGGTAATGGAACATAACAAAGTATTTTGTACCTTGTAATTTAGATGATATTCTAACTTTTCTTGATTAGTAAAAGTTATGACTTCCTTATCAGGAATCTTCTAATCTCTAGTAAGCATAACAAAGTTGTCCAATCCAGTGTTAATAAAAAATGTCTTCATGGGATCTCTCTAATATTCATAATAATTTCCATCAAAAATAGGTGGTCTAGTAGGATTTATATTGTTAATCGAACCAACATTAAATTTTTCCATCTTAATGAAAATATTATTCTATAAAAACTTGTTAATAGAAAAAGTTTGTAATCAAGGAAAAAATTCCTAAGAAAGGAAAAAATTAATAACAATGAAAACTTGATTAAGAAAACATATATGTGGATATAAGTATTTCAGTGAAATCATCTGATACCAATTGTAGGATCCAAATATGATGTAGGCTCTCAGATACAAGAGGGGGGGGGGGTAAATTTTATTCTTTAAAAATTCCTTTGGATCCTTTAAAGTTGGTATAAAACTTTCATTTTTAACCTTAAGGAAAACTATGTTTAACAAGGTTAAACAAGGTTAATTCACAAGACCTATTAGTTCTACAAACTTGTTAGGTTCCAGAAATATGGTTTAAGAAATGAAACTTAAGAAAAGTTTACAAGAAAAATATTCTACCTTAAAGCATATAGAATTTTATTATTCAAAGTATACAAATAAAAGGAAGGATACGATAGTAATACTTTCCTTATTAATCAAAATGAAAGAGAAACAATATTAAAACAAAACAAGTAATAATTATTGAATTTTTTAACCCAAAGAGAAGGGTATCAAACAACCTTGGATAAAGGTACCTTGATTTATACTTTCAAGAATGTCTGTCTTACCCACGCCAAATTAATCCCTCGATAGGAATATCAGAATCTGTCTTGCTATCTCTACAAGACCTCAAACTTCAAGGTAGTAGGAACCTCTATCTTCCTAACCAAGGAAGTCCTCGAACCTTAAGGTAGTCGGCACCTCTGTCTTTCAATTCATGGAAGCCCTTGATTGTCCATAGCAACAATCGGAGTCACACGAAGCAACCAGAACAAGATGTATAGTACACACAAAGCATAAGAGTCTCTCTCTATAGAAATCACTTCAACAACATGCGGTCTCTAGAGTGATTGATCAGTCATAATGTATTTTGATCTCATTCAAATGAGATCATATTTAAAGGCACTTCTCCAACAGTCAGATCCCTCCTCCAACAATCATATTTTTCCTTGAATCTTCGAGGGACATGTACATGTGTAACTCAAACAACAGTTGGTTAGAAAAAGAAATTATGACACAATTTCATAACATTGACAAGGTTAAGAAAAATATGGTTTCTTAACCAAATATATTTTATAGAGTCTAAGTAAAAATAAATGTTCAGAGTATAACCAAAAAATTATTTGGTGTCTAAAATACAGGGATATTCAGATTCTGTTTTCCAAAGAATTCGGAACGGTAATTTTGAGGAATTCAGAGTCTGAATTCTGAGGAATTCGGAGTCTGAATTCTAAGGAATTAGGATTATGATTTTTGAGGAATTTGGAGTCTGAATTCTAGGGAATTCGAAGTTTGAATTTCAGAGAATTCAGAGTCTGAATTTCAGAGAATTCAGAGTCTGGATTTCAGAGAATTCAGATTCTTAATTTCAGAGAATTCAGAGTCTGAATTTTAGAGAATTCAGAACCTGAATTCTGAGGAATTCATAACCTAAATTTGGATCCTGAAATCAGAATACTCTATATCTAAGTATTTATTGAATTCTGAGGTTTTAGATGTGAAACCAAAATTTTCACTTAGGAATAAAAAGAGTCATATTTAGAGAAACCATAACATGAACAATGAAAACAATGTTAAGGAAAAAAAATTTCCTTGGGGAAGGAAAATTATCCTTATTAGGATAAATCTTAGAGGAAATGAATTTTTCCTTAAGATAGAGTTTTTGTGATTTTCAAAACCCAGAGGAATGGAAAAGTCATAAAGAAGCCTTATTGACTCAACATGAAAATGTAAAATATCCACACTGTAATACATAAGAGTAACTCAAAATTTTATGTTCATACATAGTATTTAAAAAGAGGATATATAAAGTATACCTATTGATTTTTAAGGATATATAAAAGCTTCCATGATGATACTTAATGGTAAAAAAATAGTCCTAGGTGAAACATAAGAGTTAAATGGAATTTTCTAGATGATATGTATGAGTAAAAAATCCCCACATAAGGATTTCCAGTTCAAAATTATTGTTTTGGGACTTCATTGAATATTTTTAGACAATTATGAGACTAAAATTTCAGGAATTTATATAGAATAATTGATGTTAAATATTAGATAAATATATCAAATGATACTGAGAATTTATTTATGGTTTAAATATAATGATGATAAAGATTAATACATGAATAAAGATGATATATAAGGAAAATTAAATAAGATAAAAATGAAAATATCTAAGAATGATAATTTTATGATTTAAAATAAAATATTTGAAATCATTATTGAAGATAAAAAATAGATATTTTATCGAGAGACCTTTTGAGAAGTTTTAAATAGAGAAAATTTATACTAAAATTAAAGGAGAGTTTTCTATATTGAAATTATAGAATAAGTATTCATGTGATTATATGAATAAAATAAAATATAATAATATAATGAATGTTTCACCAGTATGAGAGACACTGATGAAAATTTACTATTGATTTTTTTATTTGCATCGAGGAAACATGATTCAAGTGTATAACTATTGAAGGTTTTTTATTGACGAGGAAGAAGAAAATTTATGTTTACATGTCCCTATGAATTCATTGATAATTATAAAGGTTTGAGTAGAATTTTGACATGCATGCAGTGGTGATGTTAATTTTTTGGCAGTTGAAGACTTATTTTTGAAGAAGAATAAATCACATTATGATGAATTTTCATTTAGGATAACACGTGAAATATTTTTCATAAGATTAAAAGGAGTACTATTGATGACCATGGGGACACAATATAATATTATCCAAATGAATACCATTAGGAGATAACATTAGGTCAAGGAAGATAACTTCCAAAGGGTTAAGGATGTCACCTTTCCACCCCTTGAATGTGTTGAGTCAAAGAGGATACCTTCCCACATTTTCTTATCCCTATAGTTGATTAGTGATAAAATCATTATATTAGAATCAAACTAAACATAATGAGTAGTATTCATCCATATTGGGGGTGGATTATGTTCAATTTATTACATACCTTTTATTTATTTAATTTTAGTTGCATACAGGTGAGAATGAGATTAAAAAAGTGTGGTAAAAATTTAACCACTCCCAGAGGTTGATTTCAAAGAAGAAATTATAAGAATAGTATCATTGATTCATCCCCACTTATATTATACATCATAAATTACCTAGGAACATCATTTGGTATCTAGGAAAATATAGGTTTCTTATGATAGATCCCATTATTATTGATGAAATTATTGATAATATCAATCTTATTAATATTAGAGGTGCACCTACATTTTATGAATAGAATTATCATGGATATAATGATTTCATACCTTATCTCCCATTTCATAGATGTTATCAATGATGATAATACTAGTTTTTCTCAAATTAAAAAATATTATCCTATGAATTTTGCGGATAAAAAGAATTTATAAGTTAATGGAAAATAAATAAACTCTATGAAAATTTTCTTATCTAAAAACTTATATACCAAATTGATGGGAGTAAAAAAATTCCAAGCATATCTAAGAAAAACATTAATTTTTTATGGTAATTTCATGTTTAAGGAAGCTATATAGAATCTATGGAGATAAAAGTTTTAAGATACAATAATGGATAATGATGAGACTATTTATGAAAAATTCACAAGGGTGAATTATATTTTCAGTAGCATTAGGGGTTTTGGGGACATTCTTGATGACTCAACCATTTCCCACAAAAAATGAGAAATTTTCTTAATATATTTGATTCAAAGGTGTCTAATTTAGAAGAAAAGGATGATTTATCCCTTGATAATTTTCATAATATAATAAATAACTATGTGAAAATAAAATAATGTATATTTAAAAAGAAAATCAAGGAGTATATTTCATTCAAATCTATGAAAAAATATTAAAATTATGGAAGTTGAAGATGAGTAATCCAGTAAATCTGAAGATGGTGACAAAAGGGTTAAAGAGAATATGAGGATAACAAATCTCATTTAAAATAAATTTAATCAGGGATTATGTAATTACAGGGGTAAAATCCCACTAAAATGATTTAATTTTAGTGTAATTATAAATTTTCTAATTAATTTACTAAAGAGGAAAATTGGAGAGTGTGAAGACGATGAGAAGGGAAAAAATCCTTAAATAAAGATATAGTGAATAAGTTCAAAGGACGTGAAGAAATATATTGAGATCAAGGAAAATGTTAAAGAAAAATATTATCATAATGAGAAAATAATAGGTATATTAGTGCACTAAATGTAATCAATCTAAAATATAATTTCCTAAAATGTCTATGTACTTTATATCTCATGCTGAAAAGAATAATTTAAACATAAAAATGTTGAAGTCGGTGAAGAAATTTATGTTGAGAACATGTCGAAAAATAGTCTCCATGAATGTATTAATTAGTAAACCCAATAAAAAAGGAAAATAAAATCTCTAAAGAAAATATTTGAGATGATAAATAAAGGTGAAGATTAATTTCATAACTTAGAGAATTATTACATTAAGAAAATCAATCCTCTCAATGTGAAAATTGAAGAACAAGAAAAAATATTGAAATATTTTGAAGAAAATCATACTTTATAGGATTATGTTTTAAACAAGACATAATAAAGTCATATTAAATTTGAGAAAACAATAGAAAAAATAGATATGACTATAAAAAATTTTGGAAGTAAAGTTAGAGTCATCACGAACATATGAAAACTTTTTCACAACATCTCAGTTAAAATCTACACTTATGAATCACAAGAATGTTAAATCCATTTTGGATAACAGTATATTATCTAAATGGAAATATAATAAATCTTATGTTAAGATAAATCATGATAATAGCACATCAATATCAAGAGAAGTTATATATAACTCAAGAATGGAAATTTGTTCCAAGAAAAAAAAAAGGAATCATGGAATATACTCGGATAACAAGAAACATTTCATAGATATATTAATTAATTCCATGTAAGATCTGACATTATAGGATATTTTTTTTGTTTAGTATCCTATGAGAAAAAATAATGTGCTTTCTAGTATAATATTTTATTTCCTTAGAGTCAAAGGAGACATGAAGTAAGGGTGAGTTATGTTGGTTGGAGTAGATGACTCAAGAGGGGGTGGGGGTGAATTGAGTATCTATAAAATTTTTTGTTAAAAGGATTATTTACAAAATAAAATCCCCCTATAAAAATAAACACAAAGTTAGTTTGTGGTGAATTTATAAATTTCTTGAAGGTTTAATCTGGTTCTCAAAAGATTGATTAGTTCTCAGCTTTACCAATCTAAATATTAGAAATTTTTTTGAAACAAACCTACCGATCCAAAACAGATGTATACACTTTCTAAACTAACTATAAAAGATCAGTTTATCATAATACATGAAATACATAACACACAAAAAATATATGATAAATAACACATCAGATAAGACAAGAGGTTCAGTCTCAAACAGAGACTTAGTCCTCTCCACCTGGTGATCACCTACACCAAGTAGTTTATATTAATAAACTTTTGATCCACACCCAGGATCCTGGTTCATAATAACATAAAGACTGTCCAGGTCACAATTGACCTCTACCACCTTTATTCATGGGAAAAACAAATAAAAAGATCACACAGGATCTCTTCCACAGTTCTACGTGGGATACAAGTGTAGGAGAGAATTAAGAGTGAGAATTTTTTATGTCCTCCAGTTATGCTCAGGAGATTGTGTGTGTGAGACAAACAGATATACACACTGCTCAAATGGTAACAGAAGAACACAACAGAGCTATTAAAAAGAAAAGAGATTAGGGATCTCTGTGTGTTGTGTAATAAAGCTCTGGACTCATTGAATGTTGAGAAAATGGTATTTGATTCCTCTTCTAGAAGTTCTCTTCAGAACAGAGTATCGTAGTTTCTATAATTTAGCTTCAAGGAGTGAAAAGGTTCATCTCTTCAAGGTCTTGATGTACAATAAGCTTTTGGAAAGAGTTTCTTGTTACAATCTTCTTGTAATCTCAAGTTCTTAGTTCCCCTCTTTTCATATCCACACAGTCTATGTCTTAGCGTGTTCTTCGCACTGTTTAGATCCAAAAAGAGAGAAATTTTTATGTAGAGATTATAGCTATTTTATACCTCAAGATCCACTAGGCATGAAGATCTAAGAACGTGCATGTACATCACACTGTCTACGGATTGTCCTACAGACAACATTAAAAAAATGTCAGAAACATTAATTTTTCTAAATATTACAGTTAGAAATAAATATGGATTAATAAACTTGAAACAATCATTTATAAAAATTGGTGAGTCAGCTTCGGTATATTGTCTTCGGTTTGATAACATCGGTCTGTTATCTTTGGTGTGTTGATTTCGGAGTGGGGTCTTCGATCTGTCAACTTCGGTATGTCAACCTTCGGTCTGTCAAACTTTGATCTTTCAAACTTCGGTCTGTTGACTTCGGTGTGTCATACTTCGGTTTTGGTGTGTCGACTTCAGTTTCAGTGTGTCGACATCAGTTTTGATGTGTCGACTTCGGTTTCTGTGTGTCGACATCAGTTTTGGTGTGTCGACATCAGTTTCAGTGTGTCGACTTTGGTTTCAAGGAATCCAAAAAGGTTATGAAGAGTCTGTCTTGTATATAACATTACAAGACAAAGTGTTAATCAAAAGTACACATAAAAATACACCTATAAACAAATTTATTCATGAATATAGTTTATTGACTTATGTAAGTATATGTTGGTGTATGACATAATTGATTTACTAAGAGATATTAAACTGGAATGAAAGATTAGAATCAGTATATTGACATTATTTGTGATTATGAAAACTACATATCATGGAGGGTCCACTACTGTATCATGGAGAGTCCAACAAGTTATATAAGGAATATAATAAATAATCCCTGGAAGAAGAAAGTTATGAACATAAATCTATCAAAATTGCCTACTCAAAATAGGTCTAGTTTTCTGTATGAAATATATGGAAGGTGTGACTAAAAATATCATTATTATGAAGAATTTATAACAACACTTATAAGAAAAATCTTCAGGCTTCTAAAAACGAGGATGTTTAGAGATGCAAAAAAGGTGATAAATCACTACCTATTGAGGTTAGTCCAAAATAAATCAAGATAAGTAATAAATAGATACTTTATAGTTTTTATTTATCTCACATGAAATTTGATTCAAAAATCATGAAGAAAATTGAATATCATAATGGAGGTGTAATTACTTTTTGGGAATAAAAGTTCCATTAATATTAGAGGAATTCGTATAACTGATATTTAATCTCTAAAATTTAAAACTAAAGATTATTATTTTTTGATGGGATTAAACATAACTTATTAAGTGTAATAAAATTTTGTGATAATGATATTGAAGTTATTTTTATAATAAACTATTGTATCAATAATTTCATAATATTTGGAATAATTATTATTAAGGGTGAAATGATAAGTAGTAGCTTATTCAAAAATGGAGATCCAAGTAATTCCTATTATCTGAATGAAAAATATGAAAATAACCTTTGGCATAGAAAACTTTGTCACCTTGGTAAAAAGGGTTAGAGTAAAATATGAAATGGAGTTGTGGTTACGTATCTACCTCAACTGAACCAAAAAAGGGTTATTATTTTAAAACATCTTAAAGTGAAAGATGGTATATATACAACATAAAATAGTCAAAATCCAATCTACATGGGAACTTTAATTAATTCATTATGATTTATATGAGCTGATGACACATCATTCCACTATAGGTTATATTTAATTTATTTATTTACATTGTTTTTTCACCAGGATGACTAATGTGATACTCATGAAACATAATATTTGTGTAGTGAAAATGTTTAAAATATTCAAAATATATATTGAGAAAAATTTGGGAGTTTGTATAATGAATTTGAGAACTGAGAATGAAAAAAAGTTCATTGGAAATAATTTTGAATACTATATTGCTAATCATGTGATTAAACATCAACATATTCATCCTTATAATCCTTAATAGAATTGAGTTATGGAAAGAATTAATAGATGCTTGGTTAAAATGGGACGAAAATGATTGATGAATTCAGACACAAAAAATTCTTCAGGTGATAACTTGTAATTATAGTTTTGAATATTCAAAATAAATTTTTGTTGAGAAAAAAATAAAATATGACTTATTATGATATTTATTACTATATTAAACCAACTATGAACTACATCAGTCTTTTTGGAAGTCCATGTTAGGTGAATATCAAAAATTTAAATTAAGTAAATTTTGATAAGAATATCGAGGAAAGTGTTTTTATAGGATACTTATCTAATGGAAGAAGATATAAGTTTTGGAACCTGAGATTTGACATGATGGTATATTTTTATGATGTATGTATTATTGAAAATAAAAAATAGCGTGGAAAATGAAATATATTTTTGATTTTTCTATTGAATACATATAGAATATTTTTAGGAAAATTATTAAATGGGAAGTTGGAATTGGGTCAAGAAATGATAATAGTGATTCAAACCAGAAGAGTGATGATATGGGTGAAACTCTGAATGATAAACTGAAAAATTAGAGCCTAAAGAAGAATTTTTAAACTAAAAATATAATTGAAAATTAGAATAAACCAGTTTGTATTTGACAGAGGTTGAGAGTTATTAATCAAAAAACCCTTACTTATCAAGTTGATCCATTATCAGTTTCTGAAGTAGTTGAGCACTAGGAATGGATAAATTCCATGAATGGAGAGTTAGATCTGATTGAAAGAAATAAAAGTTTTGACTTTTTTCAAAAATGAAATGGAAAATTTTCATAATAACTAAGTGGGGTTTTAGAAAAAAATGAAATTATTATAGTGGAGTTTCAAGAAACAAAGGTAGATTAGTTTTCAAAGGATACTCTTAGGTTGAAGGAGTTGATTTTGTGGGGAAAAGTTCTCCTATTTTAAATATTGAGACTATAATAATGTTCTAGGATATTTTAGATCATAGTCATGGAAATATTTATCAAATGAAAGTTACGTATGGTTTATTGAATGGGGAACTTGAAAAGGAAGTTTATATTGAATAAATAGAAGTTTTTATTTTTGAAATCAATGGAACAATGGTGTCTAGGTTGAAGAAATATTTTTTTGGGTTAAAATAATCTCCTAGATCCCAATATTCTAATCTAGACTACTTATTTATGGAAATGAACTCTATCAGAGGGTAAATTGACTAAATAAACATAACTAATCTAATTTTCGTTTTTTATGTTCATTAAATCATTTTTATATGTGAAAAAAATGATTATTTTTAATAATTATCAATGAAAATGAAGAGGCATTTTAAAATGAATATGATATGAGATATTATTTTCTTTGTAGGATTTTATGTTTTATAAAAATAAGATTCCAATTTTATATTATAATAAAAATAATCCAAGGAATTGTTGAAAATTATTTTCATAGAAGTTTCCCAAGTACTGTTAACTCCCATGAATTTTTGGGTGAATCTAGGAAAATATAACATAAGTAAGAGTTTGAATAAAAATAAATGTTTGAATTTTATTAGAAGTTTTCTTTATCTCAATTCATTTATAAAAGAATTTTTTTATAGAATAACATTGTGTACTAGGTATCGATGTAATAAAAATGAACCACACTTGATGTATTATAATATATTTCCTAAATATAATAAAGGAAATTTGTATTTTGGCCTAATGTAAAGAATATTTGAGCAATTTAAACCTATTTAGATATACGGATTCTAATTGGGTTGTTGATTGTGATGATAAGAAATAAAATTTAGGGGGTATATTCTTTTTCAAAGAGTATTGTGTGAGTTAACACTTTAAGAAAAAAATATCATCAACTTTAATTACTATAGAAACTAAATATGTGGCTACTGTAAATTCATTCACATAAATGATTTGGATAGTGATGTAACTAGAATAGTTGATGGTGAGAATTCAGAAGCTCTTAAGTTTTACATGATCTAATCAAAGTGAAATTGATATTCCCATGAATCTAGTGAAACACTATATATCTAAACATATGGTAATAAAATTAAATTTTATAAAATAAAAGGTTTAAAATACATATTTGAGGTTGAAAGTTATTCATATTAGGGAACAAATTGATTATTTTTTCATAAAGTCCATGCCAAAGTATATATTTAAAGGCTTAAGGTTTAATATTCATGATAAACATTTCCCTATCACTCTAGGGAATTTTATATTTCCCTATATTAATTATTTTTTATATATAAAGTGGGGTAAATGTATTTAAATCTTGCATATTACTATTTTAAATCCAAAATGGTTTTCTTGCAAGAATAGGAAGAAATTAGTGAGTTGATTGGGGGGATATCATAAAAATCACTTGGACTTGATTTTCTCATCACCGAGGGATAAAAATATCTATAAAACATGGTTTTATCTAGCCATGTTTGGTCAATACATTTCTCCTTGAGAAAGGATATTATTTTATGATATTTGTTGAGAATTATTGCAATATGAAAAAAATCTAATTGGGTAGTTTGAAGAAGCCATGAAGTTGCTAAGGAAGTGTTGTTTTTGTTTCCATCCATGAGTGAAGATAGATAATAGTTGTTGGGAATGATTTTGAACTATTAAAAATATCTTTGAGGTTATTTTTGATGAATTTTAGTGGTTATGGTTGTTTATAGTTAAGTTTAAGAATCTGAAGATTATTTCTAGAAATTTGGGGAGGATTATTTTTGAAGAAATTAATGAAATACTCTATATGAAAGTGTATTCTTTAATTTCCATTGAGTATATAATAGAATCTATGAAATTACTCTTAATACATAATGAAATTCTAGACCATGTAAACTAGATTTAGAAAAGTACTAAGTTACAATACGATATGTCAAATTAAGTTTCTTGATACATAAAGGTTATCAAAATTTTCAAAGGGATACATAAAGGTAATTAGATGGTAGAATGAGATTTAAAAAATTACTAGAGCCAGACTGTAATACGTAAGAGTGAATCCAAATTTCTAGTGTATAAAAAATAGTTAAGAGGATGATATATAAGAGTGACATAAACATTTTGAAGGATATATAAATGCTTTCAAGATTATATATAATTATATATAAGTCTTTTAAATTGAAAAATAAGAGTTATATTGAATGGTCCCAACGATACATGTGAGTTAGGATACATCACATAAGGTTTTATAGTTCATATGTAAATATCTGAGACTTCATTGAATATTTTTGAAATAATTCAAAGACAGATATTTCAAAAATTTAATTAGATGAATTGAAAATAATATATCAGATAAATATGTTAGGTGATGTTGATCTATTATTTATAGTATAAATATCATTATACTGGTGATTAATCCATGATTCAAGAAAATTCATCAAGATGATGAAATAAAAATAATTAATAAGATCTAGAATGAAAAATCTACAATTTAAAATAAATTATTAGAAATTAGTATTAAATATCAGAACCTTATATTTTTCTGTAGATATTTTAAGTAGTTTAAAATAAATAATATTTATAATCTAATTAAATTATAGTTATATATATATAAATTATGGAAATAATATGCACATGATTATGTGAATAAAAAAATATAGAATAATAGAATGAGGGAATTATTGGTGTGATATATACTGATTAGCTCATACTACTATTTTATTTATCTTTTTCTAGGAAATAATATTTAAGTGTATATCAATCGAAGGCTTATTATCTTGGAAGAATAATTCAGTGTATGTTCCTATTTCCCTATGTATACATTTATCATTGTGAAAGTGTAACTATATTCCAATTTGCATAAGGTGGTGTTGTTAATTCTATAGTTTTCAAAGTCCAATTTTTTTTGGAATAATATATCACATTGTGATGAAAATAAATATATAAGAACATTTGAGATACTGTTCAGAGGATTATAATGAATATTGTTGAAGACTAGAGGGATCTAGAATAATATTAGCTAAAAAATAACAATCAATAGACAATATTAGGTCAGGGATGATACCATTCCAAGGATTAATGATGATACCTTCCCACCCCTTGTATGTGTTTAATAAAGTATGATACCTAATCACCATTTATAATCATTTTAATTTATTAAGGATAAAATTATTATCTTAGAATAAACCATAACACGATAAGGAGTAGTCACCCACATTGGGGGATAGCCTTGTTAAAATTATTATGTGATTTGTATTTCTTTTATTTTAATTGAATACATGTAGTATTGGGATAAAAAAAGAGTTGATTGAGACTTTAAATAGTCACAAAGGTTGATTTAGAATATTAAATTTTATAAATAGTATCATAGATCCACCCCCTTATTAGTGATATATCACAACTTATCTGGGCACTTCAACTACCCTTTTAGTTTCATTATCTTCTCAATTTTAGTTTTTGAAATAAAATGATTGCTGAACTTTGAGACCACCAATATATGGTGGTTATAAGATATAATATCACGGAGGAGTTAAGTGTCCTTAAAGATAGATAATATACTAGATATGATGCAATGGTCAGAATTATAGGTAATGGGGACATAGAGATGGTTGAGGATAACTCCATGCTAAAGATGTTCAAGAGGTGGGGTGATAGTGGGGGTTAACCATATGTTTTTCATTTAATCCAAGATATTTGTTTCTTTATTAATATTGGTTCTTATCATTCATTTATTACCTTTTACCTATTTTATGGGTTATAAATTTTTTTAGAGAAGCATCAGAGGACACTAGAATTGACTTCTCCATTGGGAGGTCAGATGAGGTTGTTTAAGGTCTATAATTGCAAGTTAGTTATTGGATGAAATTTATTTTCCTATAAATTAGTCTTATTATGAATTCATCCCAATAATTTTACACTTTTAATGGATTGTATTTATTCCATATAAGATTATACAAATTCATATCGACGAAATGTGAATTTCTATAACATAGAATGTTATCGTGAAGTGTTATTTAGAGAAAGATATTTCTATATGATCTGAGGTGAAGATGGTATGACATAATAGAATAGGAGGAATTTTAAATCTTAAAAAAATAATATAAATTCAAAAAAAATGTATAATTTGGTGGATAATATTTTTTAAAAAATTAAATAATAAACAATAAGTGTAGTTGTGGTGTGAAGGGCGTAAAAATAATAATAATTGAAAAGATAACAGAAGGATTTTTATAGTACAATGGATCATACAGATCTTATATTCCTTGTTCAAACTCCATTACTACTTGATAGGTATAGTAATCACTAAGACAACATTAATTTTCAAGGGGTAATTATAACATAATTACAAAATTCACATTCTAGTGAAAAAATAGAAAACAGACAACCACACATTTATAGTGGAGTCTTAACTTGATTATATACATGCACCTTTTATAGAGGTATAACCAATTTAAAATTTTCTTTTTAAAGGAAAATAATATAACAATTATAATTAAACCATAGTGCAATAGATAAAGAAAATAAAAAACCACAAAACCATACATAAACAGATGGAGCTTTAATAGTTTATGTAGATTAGTTGTAGTTGAAAATGAATTCAGTATGGGGAAGTTTTCTCCAGAATTATAGCCATATATTATTATTTTTTAGTATTACTATATCTCTATTTATAAATATATATTCTAATAATATTCATCTTCAATTACTCATGTTCAATTTTGAAATTTTTTCCTAAAAATTATTCCTAAATACTTAGTCAGACTATTTAAAATCATACATTTGAATAACAAACTATGTCATAATAGAATAATATATCTTTAATTACTTAATAGAAATTTAATCTTCTAATTATTCTACATGATTTTAACACCGAGAATATTTATTTAAATATGAAAAAAAATCTATCCAGATATTTCCCAAAAAAAATCATAATTTAAATCCTCTGTATTTTATATTATAGCATATGATTGATAATTCCATTGTAAATAGTTATTGATCATTCTACATGTGTAAAATTAATCTATTTGAATATAGATTCATATGTAAAAGTAATGTGAAGTTCTATATTCAAAATATTAACTTTTGAAACCTTCACTAAATTGAACTTCTAAAATCACAACATTCAATCAACATGTAAGAGTTATTTACATGAACATGTAAAGAAAATCTTGATAGGTAAAGGTTTAACAATTAGTGAAATATTTAATTTCTTCTTCATATGTAAGAGTAATATCTGAATATATAAGAGTATCTTTAATAAATAAAAATGACTTCCAACTTCTAGAAACATACTTAATAGTAATATCCTATACAAAATTTAAAGTTTCATATTATTTTCTAAAAGTAAATTTCAAATTCATTGGAGTTATTCTACACTTATCATTGATACAAAAAGTTCAAATAATTATTAAAATTTCACAACACATCCATATCAATAAATCTCAAATCTAACCTCTACTATAATGTGTAAGGGTTATTTAATTTTTAAAATTACAATATTAATAATATGTAATGGAAGTTCCCTTATGCATAATATTATTTTACTTAGAAAACTTCCCCATGATAGAAAAAATCATTCTTTTCTTGTACAAGCAGTGCAAGATTCAAATAGTGATTGTAGAATCCTTTATTATTTCAAACATTAAATATGAGAATAATTATAAATAATACTAAATAAAAAAATATTAATAAAATGTGAGAGGGATTAATAGTGACCAAAATATTAAAAAATTGACAGAATATATATAATTATAAAAAAAATAATGTGGAAAAGATCCACTCAATATTCGTTACCTTTTTTAAAATTAAAATATCCAAAAATATCTCCTAAAGTAACTAAATAACTCTCCTCATTTTTTTAATAATAAAAATAATAAATAGGAGTTCATACAAAAATTAAAATAAAAAAATAGAGAAAGAGGAGCAGGAAATATTATTATTGAATATATTCCCTTATATATAAAAAAATCACAAAAAACAGTAATAATTAAAGATTACAAAATAATATAAAATCAATAATAAAATACCAATAATATAATATATAATATTCGAAATAAAAGTACAAATATATTAAAATAAAAAAACCCTCTAAACTCATGTTTAATAAAGATATATTAACTAATAAAGTGTAAGAATAGTAAAACTACCTCTCAATACAAGCTTTATTCTCTTGAAATGATATAGTTGTGAATAATCATCCTATAAACTCCTCCTGTGTAAATAAAAATACTAAAAAGAACCAAAAAACCCATTAATATGATTTCATTCATTATAATATATTTACAGCGAATTAAAATTATAATCTTACATAATTATATGTTGAGAATTTTCTTCAAGATTCCATTTTTCTAATATTATATGTAATCTTTTCAAACATATTAGCATCCTAAGGTTTTTTAAATATATATTTCAATTACCCGTTTGTAGAAACAAACACTAAAATGATGTCACTTTTATGTACATGATCACTTATAAAATGATTTCTTTCTTCAACATTCTTTATTCAAGAATTCTGAAGAGGGTTATTTTAAATAGATATGGATGATTATTTATCACACATAATAAACATGATTTCAAAATAAATTGTATATATTTTTTCTAATCTAGAGAGTGTATTTAAAAAAACTCACTTTAGTGAGATACTCACCTTATGTTGTTGACAAGGATACTAAAAATTGCTTCTTTGAGCTTCATGAAACCAAAATTTTAACAAGAAAATTCAAAATCCCATTGTTATTATTCCTATCAATATTACAACCTCTAAAATATTAATATTCATAACGAAGTTATCAAAAATATGCCTTTCTTATATAAAATAAACCAAGTCTAGCAACACATTTGAAATAATTTCTAATTATTTTTACTATGGTCAAATTATTTTCTTCTAGGATAGCTTGAAATGTTGCACACATAAAAATTACAAACATTAAATTATGTCTACTATAAGTTAAATATAACATACCTATTATCATTCCTTTGAAACTTTTATAATCAACTATTTTTCTGAAAAAATATTCATCCATTATACATAAAGTAATCATTGGAGTTTTCATGCTTTTATAAGAATCAACTAAAAACCTTTTCACTAATTCATTCACATTCTTACTTTTATTTATAAAAATTAAATCATATAATTGATAAATATGAAATTCTAAAATAAATTCATCTCTCCCATGAGACTCATATAAAATTACTTATTCATAAAATCTAAAAACTCCTTATAATGAAATTCACTAGATGAACTAAATACATTATCATTTATATAAATTTGAACAATCAAAATATGCTTAGAAAAAATTTTAATAAATATATTAGGATCAAATTTTCATTTAATAAAATCAATTTTCAAAATAAACTATAACAACCTCCCTTAACAGGGTTTTAAGTACATGTTTTAAACCATATAGATATTTAGAATGTTTAAAAACATGACCTAACTTATCCTATGTGAAAATCATAGTTAATATCCTACATACATTTTTTCTTTGATATATCTTTATAGAAATACACTTTTCATATTCATTTGAAATATTTTGTAACCTTGATACAATTCATAATCTATGAATACTAGAATAGATTCGATTATTACAACTGGTGAAAAAATTTCACAATAATCAATTCCATCCTCTTGACTTTAACCTCAATAAACTAGTGTAGCCTTATTTCTTACTATTTTTCCAAATTCATTAAACATATTCTTGGAAGACCATTTAGATATAATATCATTATGTTCTTTAGGTTGTTTAACCAATTTCCAAACCTTTTTCATTGGAAAATGGTTACGAATATCTTTAATTTTCATAATCTAATTTTGTTATTTCAGTGTTTCTATGAAATAATTTATAATTAACTAAGAAATAAAAAAAAGCTATTCAGAAAATTTATTACCAAACTTATAGTTTTAACTCTTGAATAAACATTACAAATAACTCCTTTAATAGGATGATCTTGAAATGTCTTCTAAATCATTCTTTGGAGATAGTTAATGCTCCCCTTCATTAGGTACATCTACCACTTGACTTTGATATTCTAAAGGTAATATATCTCTAAAATTTATTTCCTTTAATTTTTCTTTAATATGATCTTATTCAATAGACTTTTCCATTTAATCCTTTATATGAAATGTGATATGAAGTGATTATTCAACAATCATAGTGATTTTATTATAATCTCTTTAATATTTTCTTATAATAAATATACCTGAAAAATACCTTCATCATATGTTGAATAAAATTTATATAAACCATTCTTAGTGTTTATAATAA
The DNA here is from genome assembly GCA_963277665.1 of Viscum album. Classification (NCBI taxonomy): domain Eukaryota; kingdom Viridiplantae; phylum Streptophyta; class Magnoliopsida; order Santalales; family Viscaceae; genus Viscum; species Viscum album. The sequence continues at coordinate 1,743,375,715 of OY728141.1, forward strand.
AACAATTATCCAAAAACTCTGAAATAACCAACCATTAGGTTCTTACCCTTCCAAAAATCATAGGGTTTCCTCTTGAGAAAACATCCAATAAGAATTTTATTTGAAAGATGAAAAGATATATAAAAGGATTTTTAGAACCAGAAAATGCGTCCACAAAATTTTCCAAATGCTTCCCCACATTATCCAAGATCATATCCCGTTTAGAAAGCTTCTATTTGATAGGCTGTAGAGCCCAAACGGGGTTATGGATTAAGAGTTATGGACATTTCAAGTTGGGATAGAAAACTGGTTTGCGGAGCCCATTTGTGAAGCTCCCTTCACGATCGTGGAGCAAGGAGGTGGGATGCTCTCCGAACCCCTTTGATGTTCACAACCCTCCATAGAGCAAGGAGGCAGTATTCTCCATGAAATCCTTTGATGTTCGTGACCCGCCGCGGAGCAAGGTGGTGGGATGCTCCGTGAACCCATTTTGACGTTCGCGACCCGCCATGGAGCAAGCTTCGCCTTCGCGCCGATCGAGCTCTACTTCGCAGCACCTCATTCCTATAAATACCCAGATCACCCCCCTTAGAATGATGACCACACTTCCCCCTTGGGTGGTCGATCGCTCCCATTTCACGGATCTCCCGAGCTCGCGAAGGGATTCCCTTTCGCACCCTTTGCGAAAGAGGGAGCACCTTTGGGTTGCTCGGGGCTCCGCGAGCCGCCTTTCCCCTGTGAGATACCTCTTCTCTGCAAGAGTCCTTTTCTCTACAAGAGCCACTTTGCTCCGAGAGTCTATGATCTGCGAGTCAATGCTCCGTCATTCCATGCCCCACAGGTCCATGCTCTGCGAGTCCGCGCTCTGCGAGTCTGTGCATTGTGAGTCCATGCTCTATGAGTCCCTACTCCATGAGTCCACGCTCCGCAAGCAGCTTTCCTTCACGAAGCTGCTTCGCAACACCCCATTCTTCATGAGTCCATTTTCTCCGTGAAGCTACTTTGTAAAGACCTATCCTTTGCGAATCTCCTACCTTCGTGCCCACCGGTCCATACCACAGGGGCACAGCCCCACGCCCCCACTCGGGGTCAGTGCCAGGCTACGGTCTCAGCCCTTCGGGCCAGTCTTTTCACTTCCATCACTGACCCCCATGAAAATTGGATAGTCGGACCGCAAACTTTTCAGGTCCGGATGTCGACATTTTACATTGCACCCTTATGTGCAGCAACCTTCCACCTATGAAATACCATGATTCAAGATACTCCTCCAAACACCATGAAATACCTTGAGTCGACATATTCTCCTTGGTCCCTTTCACAAGTCATGAGTTGAGATTCTCATAAAAAATTCCTGTGTACATTGAGTCGAACCATTTCTCAAGTACTCATCCAAAACCCATCACCTGACTCATATTCCAGGTTGAAGTAGAAATATCCGCTCTTGCGTAAGTCCCAACACCAGCCATTTCTAGGCGCCTTATGCTAATAGTCCTCTATACATGACTATAAACTATAGCACACCCTATGTAACAAACATATGATGCCTCTTTACTCAAAAGAGATAAGCCTTTTGCTCCAAGTAGAAGATGCTAACAGTCTTACCTACATGACTATAAACTATAGTGCACCCTATATGCCAAATATAGGATGTCTCCTGCTCCAAACAATAGATTCCTTGTGCTCTAAGCATATGATGTCAATATTCCTATCTATATGAATTAAATTGTAGTACACCCTCTATTCCAAACATAATATTCCTCTGGATCCAAACAAGAGATTCCTTATGCACCAAGCATAAGATGCCAACATTCCACACCACATGACATTAGATTTTGGCATTCCCTATCATTCAATAATAGGATGTCTCTTGTTCCAAATAAGAGATTCCTTTTGCGACAAGAATAAGATGCCTCATGCCATGATTACAGTGGCGTAATATCAAGAGTGTTGGAATCCGTTCAAACATTTCATCACTCCACCTCATGCTTCATGTTTCCTTCATTCGAATATTTATCATCTTTCATGTTTGAAGGGACCCCCTAACGGCCTGGTCCCATGCCGCCTCAGCTAACCTACCGTCCTGAGCCAATGCCCCGGATGACTGTGGACAACACTTTGAGTCAGGTCCTGTGCTTCGAACATGGTCAACATGCAACCTTCATTTTTTTTGTCCCCATTTCAGGCTAACATGATATGGATATTGTGTTTTGAACATGGTCAACAGTTATCCTCCATCCTCTTGCCACCATCATTGCGTTTTGAATGTCGGGCATGTGATTCACACTTTTCAGCTCCCTTATTTCTGACTGATTCCAATTCCATTGGCGTTATCCCGCTTGTGCACTAGCGCATAAGTATAGACCTCAATTACATGCCTCGATACACAAGCGAGTTGAGATTACTTCATGGCCAGACATGATGAAAGAACATGGGCAACATCCTTGCGTAAGCCCCATTCACCAGTGCTGCTCCATAGAGGCTCTCAAACAACATCCTTATGTAAGCCCCATTCACCATTGTCGCTCCATAGCAGCCCCCAGAAATCTTCCATGCGTAAGCCCTATTCACTATTTCCACTCCATAGCGGCACTCGAGCAGATTCATTGTGTAAGCCCCATTCCCCATTGCCGCTCCATAGCGGCACCCAGGCAACTTCAATGCGTAAGCCCCATTCACCATTGCCCCTCCATAGCAGAACCCATGAAGCTTTCTTGCGTAAGCCCCATTCTCCAATTCCGCTACATAGCGGCACATGGGAAGCATCCTTGCGTAATCCCCATTCACCATTTCCACTCTATAGAGGCACTTGGGAAGCTTCCTTGCATAAGCCCCATTCAATAGTGCCACTCCATAGCGACACTTAGGCTACTTCCATGTGTAAGCCCCATTCACCATTTCAACTCCATAGCAGTACCCGAGTAGCTTCCGTTCCTTATCCCCATTCACCATTTTTTCTCCAAAGCGGCACACGTGCAGCTTCATTACATGAGACCCATTCACCATTTCCACTTCATAGCGGCACCCGGGTACCTTCCTTACATAACCCCAATTCACCATTTCCGCTCCATAGCGGCACACGAGCAACTTTCTTTTGTAAGTCCAATTCACCATTGTCGCTCCATATCGGTGCCCGGGAAGCTTCCTTGCGTAAGCCCCCTTCACCATTTCCACTCCATAGTAGCACCCGGGCAGCTTCCTTGCGTAAACCTCACCCACCTTTTCCACTCCTTAGTGCCACTCAGGCAGCTTCCTTGCGTAATCCCCATTCACCATTATCGGTCCATAGCGGCGCCCAGGTAGCCTAGAGTGTAATATCCACAAACACCATTCTAAAATATGTGGACTTTGATCCTTGCCAAGGTAAGGTACGTAGGACGCCTCCTGAGGTCCAAGACCACCATCCATTGGTCCCGACAATATTCATGTCGATTCACCAACACTTACTAAACTACATGGACTTTGATCCTTTCTAAGGCAAGGTACATAGAAATCCTCCCTAAGGTTCAAGCCCAACAACCATTGGTTCCAACCATCTTCACGTCGGTTCATAAAAACCATCTAGAACTACGTGGTCTTAGATCCCTGACTTCTAAACAGGGTACGTAGGAAGCCTCCCTGAGGTTCAGCCCCATTCACGAGTAAGCCATTGCAAACCCCATTCAGCGGTATGCCATTGTCAACCTCATTCGACGGTAAGCCGTTGAAGTCCCCAATCGAAGGTAAGCCATCATCAGATGAACTACATTGGCTTTGATTCCCTACCATGGTGATATGTAGGATGCCTCCTAGAGGTTCAAGCCCATCACCCATGTCTCATCCTGATCTCTCCCTTTAGCCTATGTGTTTTGGGAAGGTTATGACCCAACCCACAGGTTCCACTTCCTCTGGGTGCCATCCATGCGTCCATTCTCACGGGCCGCCTACTAAGGTGTCCCATCATCCAATTGAACTACGCGGACTTTGATTCCATACCACGTGGATATGTAGGAAGTCTCATTGATGCTCAAGCCCAACTTCACCATTTCCCTCATGACGGTCCCATATCATTCCCCCTATACTTCATTCATCTATCCATCATCCATCCAGATTCTTATCCGAGCCGCCACATCCTGGTGAGATCATGCCAATTCCCCTCTTCACTGCTCCTAGATGTAGCCGGGTAACTAACCACATGTTAGCCCTGACATCAGTGTTCCCTCTAGGGGTTTCACCCAACTGATCCACTCCAGTTAGTGTTCTGATCAGTCTGATCCATCTTTACTAGATGTTAAACTTGTGACATACCCTGTGTTAAACATGGGAAGCTGAGGAAACCCTCAGAGAAATGCCTCCGACATATGATACCCCGCAACTGACGTGGGATGCCTCAGGTTATGTGCTCTTTAGATTCCCTCTTATGAGGAAGAATATAGATTCCCCAATGTCCACACATCCAAAGATGCCCTAACATGACTGATGTTGTCATTTACTGTGATCGAAGGTCGCTGCCATGTCAAGACCCCATGGAATGTCATGATGGAAGTAGTGTAATTAATAGGTGTCCACAAAGATATGGCACCGAGAACGAGATTCAAAAACCACGACTTAATCTATAAGGGAGACCCAGAATAGGTGATGAGTTCTGAGGAGTAATCCATAGAAGGAAGAATCAACATCCCATCATCTTCTTTCGATCATGGAGAAAACTTTCGTGAATAAGGAACGGATGCTACCCACCTTTGGAAAGTGAGAATGCTGGGCAACAACCAGTGCATCCTCATCATCTTGTTTCGATCACAGAGAAAAAATTCGTGAATAAGGAACGGATGCTGCCCGCCTTTGGAAAGTGAGAATGCTGGGCAACAACCAGTGCATCCTCATCATCCTCGAAACAGGTGGATGCATGTGCCCCGAAGAAAGCATTAGAAACAAGGATTCTATCTAAAATTATCTTGGTAATCTATAGTCACTTAGAATATCCCTTTATATATCTTAACATTTTTTATTCATTCTTTACACTACTCAATTTTTTTCCAGAGTCCTGGATGTTAATAATTTATAACAATAACCAGTATTTTAACAATAATTATTCAATATATATTTTATTTGGCCTCCTATATCAATTAAAAAAGTAGTAATCAGATAACATTTATCATTATGAATTAAATTATAGTAATCAGAAAAATTAGATAAAGTTTCACTCTTATGGGATAAGAAATATACCCTAGTAAACCTACTATTGTCATCCATAATAAAAAATAAACACTTATTTCCTCTAAGTCTAATATTTTTAATAGGTCTAAACAAATTGAGGTGAACCAACTAGAGTGGTCTGATAGTGTTCACTTTCTTGATCATCCTAAATGACTCCTTTTGTTACTTTCTCGTCATACATGGATCACACACATGAAAAATTTCTACCTGAATTTATTGTAATTGTTGTACACCATGATTCATTAAAATCATGTGAAGAATCGTAAAGTTTATATACCGTAGCTTACTATTCCAAAGGATAATTTCTATTTTTACAATATTTAAAAACATTACATATTGCACCGATATCTCATTAAAGTTAATATAATAAATATTCTCCTTGCAATTAGCATAAAATAAGAAACAATCATCGTTAATAACAAGGTACTTATCATTATAAAATTTAAAAATCATGCCATCATCACATAATTAAGATATGATAATCTAATTATGTTGTAACCCATCAATATACACAACTCTATTAGTAATAATAGAATTTGATATTCCAAACTCACTAAAAACTGTTACCTTGAATTTGGAATTATCTACAAAAGTGATTGTTACTTCATAACGTCTATTGTAATAAATGATGTTTGATGGGTCTCTAGTATTATATCTAGAGAATCCTTTTTTCATATACCATATATCTTTGATGAGACTTTTATGGAATATTTCATGAAAAATAAAATAGTTGAGTTTTTTTATACCCATGAAATATTTATTTTAATAGGATTAGTTAAGATAATTTTTATGACCCACATATATTTCGAATAGGTATTAATTATATTTCCAAAAGATAAAAATTTAGAAATATATGATTTAATATGTAAAAAATACTATAGATATCTAATTGAGAATTTTCTGGCATAGTGTCCCCAAATACTACATTTGAAATATATAGTAGTAGAGATACTAACATTCATGATTTTTATAAATATGTTCTTGTACATATGAGGTAGTTACCTATCGTCCCCAACACTAATTTTTTCTTTTCACCTGGTTCGTTGAAATCATCTTTTCATGACTCTCTCTTATTTAAATAATGACTAATATGTTTTCCTTCAAATTTTCAATATATTTCATTAACATTCCATTATCCTTATGTATATAAACCAAATCATCAAAAACCTTTTCATTTTAACTATATTTAATGTTCTTTAAACACTCATTTTCATGATAAATAAAATTTTTTCATCTATAATTTTATTATTAATTATTTAAACTTTCATATAAAACTCATATATTCCAATAATATCTCTTTTAAAATTTATAATATTTTTATTAAAATCATTAATAATAGGTTTATCATAATAATATTAAACATTAGAATCAAAACCCCAATCATTGAACCCATTAATATTTTCAATGAATCACAAGTTATCAAATTCCTTATCAGTTCCATATTCTCTATATGAGTTAGAATATTTACTGCATCTATATCTCATAGCCAGTACCCCATTCTCTTTATATTTGAAATTCTTATCCTTTATTTCATTATTCAGTCTTAAATGATATTTTTTTATATCTTATTTCTATTTTTCACCAATAAAAAGTACTATATGATGTATTAAAATTAAAATTAGAAATAAAAATCTTATTCTCTATTTTATCATCTCTTCAATAGTATTTTATGAATATTATTTTGAATCCTTTCATTATTTTCATGTATTTATATAATACTTCCATAAGTTGAGCTAATCCTTATTTTTCACTCAAATGTATCTCAGAATTAGAAGAGTTGTTGAAAAAAAATTTACATATATGAATGTTACACCTTTATTTATATTTTTATCTAATTCAGATATGCTCTTTACCTCCAGTTCACATTGCAGAAGTGAACCAATGATTTTATCAAATGTGTACTCCTTGAAGTTAATACTTTAGTAAATGGATACCTTCTTGTCCTGCCACTTTTCTAGTATCTATATGATAACTATTTCAATCATGACTGTGTTGTCCAAATATTCCCCGAATGTGATCACCCCATTTATAATTCTTTCGAAAATATGGATAATTAAATTGACTATCTCGTTTTATCCCATTTGAAGTCACGGTAATCAATATTAATATGAAATTCTTATTTATTTTCATCTTATTTGTACTATAATGTGTAACATGGAAAATTATCTAAATATCCAGTGTTTTTTTACAATAATCATTATGACTAAAAACACTTTTACTAATAGAATAATAAAAAATATTCCCGGTCTTATAATTTAAAACACACATAGTTACATCATTACCTGTGATAGAATCAATGTTAGTCTTGTGAAATTTATAATGTTTTAGGGTTGTGATAAATTGTTCATGCTTAAAAACTTATCGTAGGATTCCATCCTTCTCTTCTAATAACCATATTCATTCCCTTTAAAATAATGGTGGAATCTATGAAATCCATCCATTCTTTGATCCTAGACATTCTATATAGAATGATATTTACCTTATACTATTAAGTACATTATAAGGTTATAAATAAAAATATAATTGAAAATATCCAATGCTCTCATACCAAGTCTAGATTCCTAGATAGATATGGTAAGATAAATGGGGTGACTTATATATATCTTAAAACAGTAAGATTAATTCAAATAATAATGTGATTTTTTTTGGATAATAAGGATAAACAATTAAAGCATAAATAATAATTGTAACTATGGTGTGAAGAGTGTAAGAAGAATAATAAATAATATGAGAACATGAGGATTTTTATAAAATCTTAGATTGAAAATATCCTAAATCTTATATTCAAAACCTTATACTTTATGACAGGTATGGTACTCACTAAAACAAACAAGAATTTCAAGGGGAGCCTTAACCTAATTACAACCTACAATTTCTAGTGGAATCAAAAATAACATACAACCTATCTTATAGAGGGGAATCATAACCTGATTATAGATACCTACCTTATGTAGTGGTATAACCAACACATAACATGATTTTTTAAGGGAAAATCATAAACCAATTAAAATTACCCCATAGTAGAATAGATAAAGAAAATATACAAAACAGAATAAGATTTATATGGATCTTAAACAGTTGTAGAAGTTTGATCACAGTTGACAATGAATTCAACATGATTAATATTTCTCAATAATTGCAATATTGGATATCCATGATCATGATCGAAGATTTTTTATGTTTTTTTATAGTTTTATTTGATCACTATTTATAGAGGTACCTTCTGATAATATCCATCATCAATTAGTCACAACCATTATTAAAATTCTTTCCTAAAATATTATTTATAAGTACACCATAAAACATTCTAAAATTATAGATTCTAATAATGAATTATTTTGGAATTATCTAATATCTTTTATAAGATCTTCATATCCATCAATGATTTTAAATATTATCCATGAATTTATCAAGGAGAATCTTTATTTAAATTTGTATAAAAATATCTATAAATTTATTTCATAAAACATAATATAATTTAAATCCTTCAGATTATATATCATACAATAAAATTTATAATATTTTTTAAACAATAAATAATAATTTTAATGAATAAAAATAATATATTAGAATATTGATTTATATATAAATGCAATGAAACATTCCATCTTTTGAATCATAACTTCTGAAACTTCACTAACATTAAATTCCAAAATATTAACTTTCGATCAATACATTAGAGTATATTTATTGAATATACAAGGTCATCTTGATATGTAATGGCCTAAAATGTTTCCAAATTTCTAAATTTTTATTCACACATAAAAGTAATATATGAATATGTAAGAGTATATTTCATACATAAAAGTGAGTTCCAACTTCCAGATCGTATATATAATAGTAGTTTCCTTTACCAAATTTCATGTTTTTTAATCTTACATAAAAGTAATTTTTAAATACATATGATTCATTGAACACTTCTCATTGACATGTAAAGGTAAAATACTTCATAAAATATTGAAATTTTGCTTCAAACTTAAAGGTCAAATATAACCCATACAGTAATGCGTAAGGGAAATTTTTTTTATCAAATTACGATAATCATCATATGTAAAGGTACTTCTCTCATGTGTAATATTACTATATATAAGAAATTTTCCCATATGCTTCCGCACCATTCTTTTCTTTTTTACAAATAGTGAAATCTTCAAATAGTGAATATAGAATCTTTTATTACGCCAAACATGAAATAGGTGAATAATAATGAGGAATTGAAAATAATTAATAAATAATAGTAAAACATAGCCAGAGATATTAGTAATGAACAAAATATAAACAAAAATTGAGAGGGTATTTTTAATTAATAAAAAAAATAAAGTGGAAAAGAGCAACTTAATTACTTTCACTTAAGGTTTTGGTGGATTGAGACAGAGAGTATTATATCACTGTTGGAAAATTTGATTTTTTGAGTATATGAATCAAATATAGAGTATTTTTCGAGACTTTTGAAGGATTATGATAATATATTTCTATATAAAGATTTTATTTTACCTTTTGTGTGAGGGATTGATTATGGGATAAATCTATACCAAGGTGTCTCTTCTATTACTATGTTACTTGATCATACAGAACCTGTATAGCATCAAGATTTGAGAGTTATACATGATAAATTATTACTAATGGGTATCATGTGACATGATGAATCACCATGGGTCACTCTAGTACTGTTTACTAAGAAAGAAAATGAAACCTTTAGGTTATATATAGATTACTATAAATTGTACCATGTGATTATAGAGAATTAATCTATTCTTCATCGAATATATTATTTTTTGTTCAATTAAAATTTTGAAGTCAGTTTTATAAAATAAATTTACTATTTTAATATCCCGATATTATGTTTATATATGAATATATCCCAAAGAAATTATTTTATGGTTTCAATGGGAATTTTTACTTTATAATAATTTAATTTTGAGTTATTAGTGAATTGAATGTGTTTATGGGGATTAAAATTTTCTTTTTTAACTATATATTTATATTAATGAATGAAATAATAGTTTATTCTATGAAAAAGTATGCTCATGTAGAGAATATTCAGATGATAATAGAGTTTCTTATAGAGAATCAGTTCTATGGGAAGATGTTCAAGCATTAATTATGAAAAAATGATGTGTTTTTTCTTAGTTATACTATTTTGGATCATGATCTAATATCATGAACAATTAATGTTGAGTATATTATTATCTATAGTTTTTTTATTTATGTTCATTAAGTTTGGAGCTCATTAGGCTTAACTAGTTATTATATGTGGTTTATACCACTATTTTCTTAGATTGTGACCCCATTATAATCTTTGATTAAGAATGCTTATGAATTTTCTTTGATAGAGAAATATCAAGACACTTTTGAATGTTTGAAGGATAATTTGATAGGTTCATTAATGTTTTGGAAGTTTCTTCATACAAGAGAGATAAATCATTTATTATAGTTAAATATAGAAATGTCCCAATAATGTGACTCTTCCACTCACAGTTTATATTTTTTGATATTCATGTTTATGATTATGTTATGGAATAATTATTTCTAGGGTGAAATTTTTATATTTTATATAGATCATAAGAGTTTTATTTATATCTATTATCAAATGTATTTTAATTTTTAGTAAATAATATGGTTTATTTTTTTCAACATTATGTATTTTGGGAATGATCATGCAATATATTATAATTAAATTTAGAAGTAATATTTGTATTTTTGTCACTAGGTGAGCATGGAATGAAAAAACAGGAGTCAGTGGCGTAGTTATAACTTGGTTTTGGAGATATTGATGGTATATCTTGTCTTTATCCCATTATTGTGAAATATTTATTGATGAAAAAATAGAAGAGTCATAGTTAGGATACCTTGGGGTGGAGTTGTCGAGAGATAAAATAGTGAATGGTGATGTTCTTGATAAATGTATTGAGGATTAGGAACAATGTGGGTTATTCCATGGGAAATTAATTATTCCTAAAAGTATGTTTGAAGTGTTTTTATGTAAGAAGTGTTTTTATGCAAGAAGTGTTTTTAAGGATTTATTGTGTGCTAGTAGGTGAAGGATAAACATCAGGTTCTGACTAGATTATTGTATCCCTTGTATGTTCACTAATAGAAGTGGGAGGATATTTTTTGAGTTTTTAATGGGACCACCCCATGATATTAGAGGTTTTTCTATTATCTAGGTCATCATGAATGAATTTATATAGTTATACCATTTCTTATTAATAAATGATTCTTCATAAAAATATAGTTTAGTAATGTATTATGTGATGTATATTGTGAATGTTCAAGGAGTTTCAAGGATTTTAGTATTAGATCGTGCTGCTCAATTTATGTCGCATATGTGTAGGAAATTAAAAAACGATTTTGTTGCCTAATTATTCCTTCTCACCATTTTCAACCACAATATGATGGTCAAATTATGCAGATGATTAAAACATTGAAGGATATGTTGAGGTTGGGTATCTTGGATTTTAGAGGATCATGGGTGGATTATTTATCATTGGATCATTTTTCTTATAATTGAACTAATCAATCATCCATTACTATGGAACATTATAAGGCTTTATACAGGTGGCCATTTTCTTTTATAGTACTTTAGGTTGAGGTTTGGAAAATGATTATGTGTGTATCATAGATGGTACAAGATATGAAAGAATGTGAGTAGGTTAGTCTAGATCAAATGAGGACTAATCAAAGTAGAACAAATATAATATTAATCAAAGGTGGAGACTATTGGAGTTTTAATTTAGTTATGATGTGTTCATACACGTTTATTTTTGGTACAAGTAAATTTTTTTTGGTAAGGGATGTAAGTTTTTCCATTATATATTGGCCATTTTGAGGTGTTTTCATGTCACGTAGAGACAACTTATCGATTTGCATAACCTTTATAATTAGAAATGAATCATAACATGTTCCATGTATCCCAATTCTATTGGATTTATCTTGGTATTTCATATGTGTTTGATTTAGGTGGTATTAAAATTGATGAATACATAGATTTTGAATAGTATCTAGTGGAAATTCAATATCACAGAGAGAAATTCCTGCATATATGAGGTATTCCCTTAGTGTCAGTTACATAAAAACATGGTGGATTGGAGGAAAAAACATAGGAAAGGTAATAATAGTTGCAAACTCAATACCCTGATTTGTTTTATGTTTTTATTGACGTTTTTTGATATAAAATCATATGTAAATGATTATGATTAATGATGATAATATTTATAAGATTATTCCCCTTATCATTATGTATTACTCTTTTCAATGATGAAAAGATTTTAAAGGAGTGTTGAAAAAGAAAAAATAATTTTTATTTTCCATTGATTGGAATTAATGAAATCTTTTCTTTAACTCATTAATTTTATCTTATAATCCTAATTTATTATTTTTTAATATTATAAATATATTTTGTGAATTCATAATAATTGTTGATTTTAAATAATTATTTAGTTACAATAATTTTATATTTCCTTAATATTTTTTTATATTTTTATGGATATAGGTGATAAATTTGGTCATGCATTGTGTGTTGAGGAGTTTAGACTTGGTAATTTTTTGTATTTTCATATCATTCATTCATTTGAATTCATGGAATAAAGCCATTAGATTTTTAGTATAGGATATTTATTTTTTAGCATGATGGATTTAATATCATCATTGAATGAAAACCCCCTTTTCAACACTAATAGATCATCAAATAGGTTTAACCTCACCATTAATTTTCTATATTGATAGGTGAGGGGATATTCTTGAAGGTTATGTGTAGTTGGTTTGAAGTCAACTGTTAATTTTATTGTAAATGAGTTCTCTCAAACTATTCTTTAATAGATTATCTTTAGAGGAACTGAACTAATGTATATTTTTTGAGTTTTTTCAAAGAGTCTCATTTGGTGTGAAATATGTTTCTTCTATTCAATAAAATTTTGAGATGAGGATCCATAGTTAGGTTACTGTTAGTTTTATTGGTTCATGTTTCACTAGAGGCCAGTCCACATGAGTGTCCTTGTATTTGAGTGAAAATTTTCATGTTATAAATATTTTATCCACCCATTTTATTATAATATTAAATGAATTTAGTTTGTGCATTGTTACTAAGATCGAGCTATTCATCACTACCATTAATTTTATTTCGAGAAGTGTTGATTTGTTAAAATAATTAAATCTCATTTACCTTGGGTTTCAAAGGATGAGGTGAGATTTTACTCAGGACTTTTCCTTGTGGAATCCATTTGAGGATTTCAAGAAGATATAGACATGTAATCATTGAGTTATAAGATTATCACTACTAAAAATCATTCCTTTAAGAATGCTAAAAAATACCTTTATCAGTGTGAGAGAAGCACTAAAAACTGGAGTGAGATTAAAATCCCCTGACTTGTATCAATGCTAAAAAGTGCTGATAAATCGGTATTTTATCAACGCTTTTATTTAGCACCGACAAAGAGTACCATTATCAACATTTTTAAAAGCACTGATAAAAGAAACATTTATCAGTACTTTCAAAATCACTAATAATGGATGAATATATCAGGTCTTTCAAAAGAAATGATAATGTACACATTTATCACCACTTTCAAAAGTGATGATAAAGGGTCAAGCTACAGTGTGATGCAACAACACACTACAACATCAGTGAATTGTGCTGTAAAAACACACCATAACACCAAAAACACTACTAGATATCAATATAATCAAGTACTAGTACAGAATTTAAATGAAATTAATTTTTCAACACAAATTCAAGAAAAACACTATATTATAATCATTTGAAACATTGATTTACATAATTACGTAAGTAAAAATTATTACATACATTCAAAAACATAAATGTTCATTTTTCTTTTGATACTTACCCTAAATCATGTTATTTATAAATAAACCATACTTTCTTGAAAAAAAGAACACACCTATATATGAAAAAAAATTCTTCTCTTATTAATAGCATAAATAAATAAATTTATCGAAAGTGTTAATTTCATACTAAACATTGAGTCATAAAAAGAATATTGCACATCAGATTGAGTTTTGGTTTATTATTATAGTCACTCCATTTATTATTTTCATTAAATAATTATCTATATGAAAATTAACTAAATAATTATAAGAAAAATCCCTTTGGGTGAAGCCTAGTGGTTGCGTCAGTGACACTTTTTGAGCTAAAATGTCGATTTTAAACTGATAACAGATACGTTGAGTCATACCAAGCACATAGTGTATTGGATTAAGGTGAGGCTGATTATTACATGTCTAAGATGACTTATGGATCATTTCCCAGAAGTATCACAACAATATGATTTTTTTGTTACATTTGAGTAGGTCAGTTGCCCATTTTACTAAAATTGACGTCAATTTTAAATAAAAAGATGCAGATAGAGTCATACTAGTCACACCATGTGTCATATTTCAATTAGGATGATTCTTAAGCATCTCAAATTATTTATGGATCATTTTCATAAATTATTAAAACAATATGAATGCATTTGATTGGTTTTGAGTTTGCTAATTGTTCATTTTACTGAAATTGATATCAATTTTAAATAAAAAGATGCACTTTGAGTCATAATGATGACACCATGAATCAGATTGAGCTTCGGACAATTCCTAGATATCTCAAATGACTTATGGACCATTTTACTAAAGTATAATAACAATCTGAATATTTTATCTTAGTTTTGAGTACGTCACTTACCTTTTTTACTAAAATATAATTTTAAACTAGAAACACGCATTATGACACATACTGATCACATTGTGTATCAGTTTGACATGAGAATAATTCATAAACATCAAAAATGAGTTATGAATCATTTCCCTAAATTATCAAAAAAAATTGCATCATGTTTGATCGATTTTCAGTGAGTGACATTTTTTTAACTGAAATGTCAATTTTAAACTGATAACAGACACTTTGAGTCATACCGGGCACATCATGTATCATATTGAGGTGAGGATGATTCCTAAACATCAAAAAATTTTGATGGATCATTTTTGTAAAGTACCAAAACAATCCAAATGTGTTTTCTTAGTTTTGGGTCAGTCAGTTGTCCATTTTAGTAGAATTGATGTCAATTTTAAGTAAAAAGATGCACTTTAAGTCATACCGGTCACACCATGCATTAGATTGAGATGAGGCTGATTCCTACACATCTCAAATAACTTATGGATCATTTATATAAATTATCAAAACCAATTTGAATGTTTTTAATTGGTTTTGAGTAGGTAAATTTTACATTTTACAAAAAATATTGTCAATTTTAAATAAAAAGACAGACATGAAGTCATACCAGTGACACTATGCATCATATTGAGGTTCATAAAATTCCTAAATGTCTCAAATGACTTATAGATCATTTTTATAAGTTATCAAAACTATCCAAATGCTTTTGATCAGTTTTTGAGTAGACTAGTTTTCCATTTTACTAAAGTTGATGTCAATTTTAAATGAAATGACACAATTGGAGTCATATCGGCCACACCGTGCACCGAATTGTGGTTTGGATGATTCCTAAACATCTAAAATGAATTATCTATCATTTTACCAAAGTATCAAAACAATATGAATATTTTTCTTGGTTTTGAGTATGTCACTTATCTTTTTTACAAAAATGTCATTTGATATTAGAAACACACACTTTGACTCATACCAGCCCCATCATATATCAGTTTAATGTGAGACCAATTTTTATACATCAAAAATGAATTATGAATCATTGTAATAAAATATCTAGGAAATACGATCATGTTTGATCAGTTTTAATTGAGTGATAATTTTTGAAGTAAAATGTCAAAACGTATAACAAACACTTTCAGTCATACCGAGAAGATCGTGTATTAGATTAAGGTGAGGATTATTATTACACATCAAAAATGACTCATTGATTGTTTTTTTAATTTATCAGAACAATATGAATGTGTTTTCTTAGTTTTGAGTAGGTTACATGTCCATTTTACTATAACTGATGTCAAATTTAAATAAATGACACACTTGGAGTCATATCGATCACACTGTGTGTCGGATTGAGGTGCAGTTGATTCCCACATGTCTCAAATGACTTATGGGTCATTTTACTAAATTATAAAAACAATAAGAATGCATTTTATTACTTTTGAGTACATCACTTGTATTTTTTACAAAAATTTCATTTTTAACTAGAAACACACACTTTGACTCATACTGATCACATAGTGTATCAGTATAATGTGAGACTGATTCCTACATGTCTAAAATTACTTATGAATCATTTTCATAAATATCAAAAAAATATGAGAACATTTGATTGTTTTTCAGTGAGTGATTGTTTTTTATCTAAAATGTAGAGAAGACATTGTCTTCATCAGTATGCAAAAATTTAATTTAGATTATGTTAATGTAGTAGAGAGAATATAATATTATAAGGAGAAAATAGTATATTAAAAAAGACCTTTACCTTCTCATTCAAATGTATATATATATTTGAAGGTTTTAGGGATTTGGTTCCTCTTTTGAGAATCCAGATCCCCTCTTTGTGGTCCCATACAACATACAAGACATTTTCTACATTGGGATGGACATGAAATGATTGTGATCTCTTAATGAAAGGGTCATCCTCGATTGAATCTCCATCTGACCCAAAAAAAAATAGTCTCTATAACGAAAATTGACCAATTCTTGTTTCTTGGATCTAAGAATTAAAATAAATTCACTACTTGTGATTCCATTATGAGTGGCTCATATTTTTCCCCTTCCACACTGAAATCCACCTTTATGAAGCCCATTTCATCAACATTCACTAAACTGATATTGTCAAACAATTTTTAATGGTAAATAGACACTTGAAATGATTTATAATACAACTCATATATCTATTCCATAATGAAAAAATATGGCATATTTTCTTAAATTGGATTATTATCCTTGGAACCAAATATGTGCATTGCTTCTTCCATAAGCATACCCCCACTTTTTTTCATCATACTGCAGTCATCCTATTCATTTTTATAGAATTTATAACCATTAATTACAAAATGTAGTGTATGATATAACATTTACATTCAGTCCCCTTGCAAGCCATTAAAGTAATTCTAAAATTGAATTCATATTTTTAGATAACTCCTTATAAATGTTCTCTCGTAACCACCCTATAAACTATTTATTATGTGTATTTGATACCCATTATGCAACCCTTGAATGGTTCAAATAACGAAGAATTTTGTTGGGAATCAATGTATGGATCAACATCTTCATTATTTTGTAAAATGTAAAGGTGAGCTTGATCCCACTTTGTCAAGGTAATTGTAACAACATATCTTCCATAAATACCTTCACCCATAAGGCATTTGATGTGATGATTCTTTGGGAGACCGATGTTTCTAACATCTGATTGGTAATTAGTACAAAATTCAATCGCTTCTTCAACATTATATCATTACACAGTGAAACCTTCTGAATGAATTCAATTATTGGAATACCCTTTCAAAATCTTCATATACCATTCAATGGGGTACATCCATCTGTAATGGAAATGGACACAATGTTGAACCTCTTGAACCAAGTGAAAAACTATCTTGACCATTATATCAAATAATTATGGTGGGAAGAACATATATAATTCACAAAATATGACTACAACCTCTTTATTCTTGATGAGAAACTTTGTCGGGTCTATAACTTTACTGCATACGGCTTTAAAAAATAAGCAGAGTCCAGTTAATCTATGTTATACATTTTGGGGTCGAAAATAACAAAAAGTAAAAGGAATCAAATCATGCGTCAAAACATAATAGTTGTGTGATTTTAGTCCTTATAAATTCAAATTAATCATTCTTATGACATTCTTCATATATGATGAATACCCCTGTAAAACTTTTATACTATTAAAGAAAATGAAAATTTTCAATTTTTATTATCTAGATAGAGTTTAAGATACTGGAGGAAGAAAATTACACCTTTTACTCTTCACCGGTGCCAACTCTTCTCTTATCCTCTTTTTAATCAAGTCCAATCTATCCTTGATTCCATCATTCATTTTTTCAGGAAAATTTAGTAATGTAACAACAACATTATCAAATATATATTTTTCTATATGCATGATATCAAGAAAATTTATAGAATAAAAAAAATTAAAATACAGTAATTCAAAGAAAATTGATCTCTTCTTCCAACCTGATTATTTGAGGTTTTTTAAAAATGGTTTACTGAAAACAGAGTCAATATCTTTACTTTATTGTACAGTTGATATCCTGTTACTAGAGATGGTGTTGTACCTAGTTCGATATTCCCATCAAATGTTTTTGTCTAAGATTGGTATTTATTTCATCAAGGGAAAAATATTCGATGTCTGAAAAACATAGTCTTTGAGGAATGTTTCAACCGAACTGAGTATGTGATTTTTTCACAAATGGGACCTACAAAATTCCTTTAATGTTATATCCTGATAAATTTATATATTTGGGGAACTAATTTATTATCCCCTTCAATAAGACCATCAATGTGAATTCTTTACTTCTTTGAGCATCATATGTTATAAAACCTATATCCCATATCAATTTCAGATATTTGATCAATGGATCCAAATAGAAATCAATATCATTTCAGGGTTTTTTTCCAGATATAAGAAGAGACAACATAATGTATTTTCAATTCATGCATAACCATGGAGTCAAGTTATAATTTACCAACATGATGGGCCATGTGATATGAGTACTTGTCTTTACACCAAAATAATTTTTTCCATCTATATATAATGAAAGATGTAAGTTTCTTGGCTCATTTCCAAATTCAAGATACTTGTAATCAATTTTCTTCTTCTGAGGAGAATTTTTTGAATGACATATGATTCCATCTTTAATTCTTGTATATGCATTCCATTTCAATTGTCTCATGGTTTCCTGAAATACATATAGTATTTTAAACCATGGAATGATAGGAAAGTACCATACATATTTTGAAGGACTTGATTCATTTTTCTTGTATCGATCTACGTGACACATAGGGAATTTTATGAGTAATTCATGATCCTTATGAAATAATATGAAATCATTTTGAAAATCATATATATTTTTGGATATCATTACCATTGAACGTAATATTCATTTATAATCATATGATTGACATGGTAGTTCATTTTCTTCTGGTAGCATATTATTCAGAAGACCAAGTAGTTCAGTAAAGCTGGTGTCACTCCATCTGCTTCCATCTTTCAAATATATAACTTCAATACAGTTCAAAATGTTGTGTATTTAGTATTAATGGTATAAAATAGTCTCTAGGAAGAGAGATTTAACTTCTCAAACAACTTTTTACAATCATGAAGGTCATCTTTAAATGTCATTTTTATTTCTTAAATATGATCTCGATCATCATTTACACTGGTGATCATATCAAATGATCCATAAATCTTAATATCATCCCAATCGGTTTAAACATTTATTTTTTCCCATTTTTACTCTAAAAATTATAGCTCTGATATATTTAGTGACAAATCAAATGTTCTTCCAACTCTTCTGGACTAATTTGTCTAGAATAACAATAATGTAAACATGGGAAAACGACTTTAGAAGGGTCGTATGCATGATCTCTAGGAAACTTAGTGAACTATTTAATTCTATATTCATACCATTTTTTCAAATGATTAGTGTATATCCATTTTCAATTCATATCCATACTATTGGGTTCATAATATAAAAAAATTTTATAATAAAAAAAAATACACATAATATATTCATTATCAAAGGTGAAAGTTATAGGGAATTATAATAAGGGAAACCCAACATTTTATTGTTTCAAAGAATTTCTGCATGATTTGAAGGAAATGAGTAATTTAATTAAAGTAAAGAATTAATCATCTATGGTTGGTGTTATCTTTTGAATTAATTAAAAGGTGATAGTTATAGACAACTGTCAGCCTCACTAACTCATCTCTTGGACCTTTATTGTTGTATTTTGTTATTTGACACACATCCTCTATCTCTTATAGACATGCACCTATGTTGCGGGAAATACTCTGAGGAGTAGTCACCCATCGATGACTAATGCTTAGAGTAGTATAAAAAAACATAAAAGAAAAAGAGGGTGAGTCTCAAGAAACAAATTTCAATAATAACTATTCAAGAGATGAAGTTGATGAGGATGCAAATTTTTTATAAAAGAGTTGGGGGATGAGTCTCAAACAAAGAATTACATTAATAACTGTTTTTAACACACATTAATCCTTTCTTAAATCCCATACACAAATTAAAATACAATATAGGTAATTATGAGTAATAAAAAACCCAAATATGATAAAAAAGAATAATAAACTCTCATTAAATCAACGAGAATATTTAAAAATGTATTGATAAAACATTTTAATAAATAAAGAGTTATTTTATATACATTGATGATATCCAAATATTCCTAGGGGTGGAACCAATACATGTATACCTAAAACGATTAATACCAAAAAATAATTTCTAATATGTAGAATTTGAAAACAGATATTCTATTTCTTGGAACAAGTAATTTAATAGCCTAAGGAATTATTACATTTAATATTAATGGTGTGTCAAATATTTGAAACCATCTCAAGACTCTATGGATTTCATATCACCACATCAATCCATTCCAAGGATTTGAGGGAGGTCATCACATTAGTTCTACCCATATGAAGGGAGTGAGGCCATCAGATACACATTTACCCATATCCTTGAGATTATTGGGAGGTCCATAAAGAAGTTGGAATAAATCAATAATTCACATCAACAATATATATCACAAACAAGGGATAAAACAAACCAACCCTTGCAACATTTATCCCACACACACTAGCCTATACAAAGACGGAACGACTCCCATGAGGTCACATTTTCTAAGTGAAATATCGTTACTTCCCTCAAAAATCTAAGTGGATTCATAAAATTAACATATCTATAAAACATAACTCCTCATTTGAAGTATCTACTACACAAATTTGAAAATAACTAGTCAGTTTTTTACATTTTGAAGCAATATTATAGGCTACCCACCCACCATCTTTGAAATTGATACATAAAAAATTATATAGATGATGTAAAATGGGATAAGAATTATACCCTATAGTTAATTCCACTATTTATCCAACAAAAATAAATAAGTATTCATATAAACTTCTCCATAAATTTAGGATTATCTCACAAATCCCCTACATTAATTCACAGTTGTAATTGAGAAGGAAGGAGAAGCTTGTATGGCATGGAGGCAAAGGTGGGAAGGCTCACAGTATAGGTGTTTCCCACTCTAAAAATTCCAAGAATCAAAATAGATGATATCTATGGAAAAAACTCTTCAATGGATAACTGACCTCACTCAAAGTCACAAAACATCATCCACCACAGCTAGAACCATTGATGTTTTACACCCTGAGTTCCATAAGAGTAATCAGAGAAAGACATACATTTGAAAGAACGTAGAGAAAGAATTATGGTCGATCCTTGGATTCATTTGAACCTTAAATTATTCAGGCCATGTATTTGAGCCTTGTATTTGTTTGAGAATTGATTTGAGGCTTGATTCGAGATTGGATTCACTACTAAGGAATTCTAACAGTGGGTGGGTTCTGCAAAAAGATTCTAGTATGGTGATGTGTTTGCGGCTAGTTAAGGTTTTTTCAAATAGATCATGATACTTTTATCATCACTTCCAAAATAGCATTGATAAAGATACCTTTTATTAGTGCTTGAGTAATAGGCCCTGAAAAAGGATTATTTACTAGTGTTAAAAAATCACAGATAAAAATCCTTTTATCAGCGCTTTTTACATAAGTGATGATAAAGGATTTATAATTATAATCATAAATAAAAAATTGTAATTATATATATATAATTAATAATTATAGATAAAGATAAAGTAAATATATTATTAATTTAAATATATTTATTATAATTTATAATAATTATTTAAATATATAATTATTTATTTATAATTATGTATATCTTTGAAAAATAATATCTATATAATTATATATATTTATATATTTATATATATATATTATAAATATATATATATATAAACATAGTAAATATAGTAATTATTTAAATAAAATTATTATTAATTTAGTAATTATTTAAAAATATACAATTATTTATTTATAATTATATAAATACTTAAACAAATATTTATTTATTTATACTTATAAATATATAAATTTACAAATATAGTAAATGTATATTTATATATATATTTATTTATAAATAGTTTTTTGAAAATATATATTTTTTATAAATATTTTTTTACAAATATATTTTTAACATTATTAGTGAATATCTATTCTTAAGTGCATGCATGTTATGAATGAGTGAAACTGAATAAATTAAAAAATAAGTAGAGTTTAACAATATTAAAAAACGTTATATGTTTTGTGTGTGTGTGTCTTGTATATAAAAATGCATCAATGAAGTATATGTGAAATAAAAAAAAGATTGATATATGTTAAATTGAAAAATAATATGACATTTAATTATGTCCATTACCTATGCAATTAGTAAGTATTTTTAATTCATATTAATTTTTAATTATAAACAATTATTCACTTAATATATGAATATTTAATATAGAAACACAAATATTTTTTATTATATAAATCATATTTATATTCACTCATATATATCTATATATTTAATATAAACTATTTTTTAACATTATCAATAATTATCTTATTAATAAAATGCTTAATATTTTTCTCAACTAACTTATTCTAAATTTTAATTTTTTAATTTTAATTTGGCATATATCTGTATATTTAATAGATACTATTCATTATTACTTATAATTTATATATAGTATAATCAATTTATTCATTTTTATTAATAATTTTTTAATTAATAATTTTTTTAATAAACTCATTTTTTATTATTTAATTATTTAATTATTTCATTTTATTTAGACCAATATCTATGCTAAAAATAAAGCGTTGATAAAGTGTACCCGTTAGTATCATTAGAAATAAATTCCTGATAAAGGTAAACCTTTATCAGTGTTAAAAATAAATTATTGATAATGGGTACATTTATCAAAGATAAAAAAACACTAATAAAATGTATAATTTATCAATGCTTTTTTAGTGCTGATAAAGGTTCCAATTATCGATGATTTTTTCTATCACTGATAAAGAACAATGCCATTAAAGTCATGTTTTTTTGTAGTTATATAGAAAAAATTAGGTATATTCCAAGAGAGATGTATGAATATTAAAGAATGAGATCTAATTGAGTCTTAAATGAAGATAACTGATGATAACGAAGTCAAGTATTTCTTCCATGTTAGGATTAACCTTTAGTGACTATACCTTGGGAGAGATTTGATGATTTTTTCTCTATTATCTCATTTTACACTCATTGTTATCATTTTATGTATTATTTAATTCCTTTAATGATGATTTCTATATTTGTGCTTGCCAGTTTCCTTTATATATTAATTTAAAATTTATTTTCTATTACTATATTAGATTGTGGAGTTATATCAATTATTTATATACTACTTAAAATTTTGAAACATGATTGAGGATGTGAGCATTGGGTGAATTCCATTAAACATTTATAATTAGTTATTAATTAATATATAAATCACTCTTGTTGAGAATAAAAAACAATCACTTAGATTACAGTGAGAACTGTCTTTTATTTTAAAAATATAAATTCTTGGTTCATGATAATGAACATATAATTGAAAATATATTCATGAGATAAATAATTAGAAAATGATACAAGGGAAAGACATCTCTCCTAATCTAGGTTGTAATTTGGTGGTGATTTGGGAGGGGGAGGTTTTTGGAACTCCCGACATCGTCTACCCCTTCCCTCATCCCCTCTTCCAATCTTCTCCCCCTTGAACCACCCTATCCTTTGTCCGTCTCACTTTCTTTTTCTGGTTTTCCTATTTTTAATCCTTTGGCGGTCTTGTTCGGTTCTATTTGTGGTCTTGGATCCCTGTTTAATTCATTGGCTCTTCCTCTACTCTTTCATGGCCCATGGTTTTCAGGATGCAATTTCATGGAATAATTTTGGTTTTAATTCTAATTTTGAATGTTTGATAGTTTTTGAGTGTAGTCAATTGTGACGTGGAGAATACTTCATTATGATGTGTTTTTACAGATAAAAAATATTTTTTTTTTGTCATGGGTAAAATATTTTTCCGGGTACATGACTCAATGCGGGATGTGGTCTAAGGTGGTGATGAAGTTGTAGTTTCAAAATTGAAGTTGGATGTTGTGGTGTATGCCTAAATGGCTATGTAGGTTCTCACTTAACAAAAAACTGTTTATCAAAATAATAAAAAATGGATTGGTCTTAAAGATACAAGAGATAGTAGGGGATCAAACATGGTTTGATCATCATTTCATTTGATTTCTTACATTTCCAGAATCCACTACAATATTATTTCAATATTAAATTTTAAAAACCAGTGTTTTCTATTCAAACACAAAAACCCATTTTTTATAAAAATATAATCCTAAAATTTAAACCATAATCACGTTTTAAAGTTAAAAAGAACTCAAAACCATGACTTAACCAATGATATCTATTAAAACATCCTATCAAAGAAAATAACATTTATGTAAATCGAAAGACAATGCTCTTTTATCAAATTGGTGTCATTTCCAATAAGATTTTCAAAGAGTTAACCATTAAATAACTTTGATTAAAACTATTATTAATTAGTTTTGTTACTAAAACACTTGTTTACTATGAAAGTGATTTTTATATCAATATGGTTTCTGATTTTGAATTTTCTATCTTTCTCCGAATAGTAATTTAGTTGATTGATGAATTTTACTATTTCATGTTTTAGTATGTTTATTAATACTTCAATTTTTTTTTATGAACCATGAAAAACATTTTAGTCTCTAATAAAATTTAATCTTCTTATATTTTGTATAGAATTTTATTCATATTCATTTCTGTTTTTTAGTTGACATTGATTGACAAAGTGATTTTTCAATTCTATCACTTTCATGCTAAGAAATTTTAACACTGAACTATTGACCTTTAATTTTGAAGTATAAAAAACTTATCATTTAATGTATCGGATAAGAGAAAAATAAAAATACAATACACCAATTGATGATTAAATTAAAAAATAAATCATATAGAATAGGGTAAAGCATATATAATTTTTGTTAACATATAATTTCACCAAAATTTGAGTTCTTAAAACTATTTTGTCAAATAGATGACCAAATAAAACTAAATTAATTAACAAATAAAACTTAGATAATCATCTAAACTACTTCAGAAACATTAAATTTGATCCCAAACTAAAATTAAAACCCAAAATAGTCCATTATTCAACCAAACTTCATGGACACCCAAGGGAATATTTTCAAAAAAAAACATCAAATAATTTTAGTTTGTGTGTGTTGTAATAAAAAATAAGGGGTAAATGATATATTTTTTATTTTATTAAGAATAAATTCTCAATGTGTGATTCTACTATTGTAAGTTAATTACTATATGAAATATGCATGAATTTAAAAAACATATTTCTAGAAAAATTTCCCCAGCCTCCATAATATACAATTTTAGAAAAGAAAATTCTTGGGTGGGACAAATTTTAGGATAGAGTTTTTATGAGTATTGGGAAAGGTTTAAAAAAATTTCTTTTAATATCCCCATCATCAAATTAGTCATCAATTTTTAATTCAAATTTTTTATGAGGGTCTAGTACCTATGTATAATAGAATGATAAATCCCATTGTAGGTGATAATTTTATAGAAAAAAATCTACTGGTTTCTAGGAAACTCATTCCAAAACCAACTTCTAATAATTTGAAACTATGGGAGTTTTACATGTTAAATCTTCCTAGAAAATGAATGTTTATACCCCTACAAATAATTTTATCTCATGTCATTTGAGTGATATTATCACTATAGAAATGAAATGTATAGTAAAAAATGTATCACTTTTTCAAAACAAAACCATTTTGAGCCTTTTTCACTATTAGATTATGGTATTTTTGCTTAAAAAAAATTAGTGATATTTTCCCACTACATTAAGAATCACCCAATGCATTTAAATTAGTTTTTCTAAGTGTGAAATTTATTTCATACAAGAGTTCCAAACACACCCTATGAGGGGGAGGGGTGAAATAGGGTTTAACATTTCCTAAATGTAATTGGGTAATGTTCCCACATTGGTAGGAACTCATTAAACCCATCTTAATTATTTACACATCCATAAAAATTAAAAATATTGAAACCAAAACAAATAACAATAATTTTTCTTGGTTCACCACTAAGGGATGCGTTCAAGGACCACAAACTAATAGAGTTTCATTGTGACAAAATATACTAATATTTACTAGTTTGATGTATTCAATGTTTCATTCATGGTCACTCCATGATAGGTTCACTAACTTAATAATTGAGTTTAGGGATTAAAATACTGACTCCCTCAGGATACTCCTTCTAACTCCTCCTTTAGTCATTACTTTATATGGATGTCATCTCCATTTATTAACATAAAGGTCACTTCAACGTCATCAAGAATGAATACATTTATTTTCATCATGAAATAAAAAATAATAATGATCTAATGAAATACTTAATATTAAGGAATATTCTCCATTACAAATCTAATACTTGAGACGCACTTATATCTAGGTTTTCACACAAATCTTGATTAATGTATAACATTTATGTTGTAGAACATTAATAGTATATATTTTATCTATAAATATATATTTCATATAATTATTTTATGAAAATTTACCTTGTTCATAAGTTATTTGTAAAGATCTTCCTTCCATGTATGTTCTTCATGAAAATACACCTTATTTGTAAGTTCTTCACAATACTATCTTATTGATACAAATAAATATCTTATTATACTTTCCATAAATGAACTTATTAATATTATTTCCAAAAATATATATATTAACTCCTTTTAATCTTCCTTTAATTCATTATCTTATTCAAATGAGTTGGTTAGAGGAATATTTAGAGGAAAAGGATCCCATAAAACCCATTCTTCATAAGATTTCATTTTTTACTTCATGTAAAAACACATTTCAAAATAATGATAAATTCCTCCATGAATTTTGATTTTTTTTTCATATCATTTCTGTGCCTATACATATATTTTACAAATGAACTCCTTTACAACTTCTGCATAATGTTCATCCTCCATGAAAAATTATCCTTCACGTAATTCTATTGTCGTATCACATAGTTATTTTATGATATTCCTTATTTTTTTTTGAAATTCCATCCCATAAATCATTTACAGTTCCACATAAGATAATATCTTTTCGATTTTCACACCACTTCTACATTCCCTTCCCAAAAAACCCAACATATATGTATTTAAATCCCAACTGAGATATCATGTAATTATTTTAAAATGAAATGTATGTATAATTATTTCATAAAACTTATTCCATTACCTCATATTATCTACAAATCATCATCGTAATCTGAAATCAATCATTAAAATTCTCTATTTCCTTTAAATTTGTAAGCACATAAAGAATATCAACTTTCACAAAAAAAATTATCTTGAAACCAGTTCCACATATAAGATGTAAAGTATTTTTTAACTAGGAATTGCATCCAACAATTGGATTAATAACAAAAGGACATAACCAATATCTTTATCATCCAAGTAATTTTAACCTATGCATTCTGAAATTCTCAAGAGCATGACATGGATTTCATCAAACTTCATCATTGATAACCTTGGTTCTGAAATTCAACCCCTTTGGGTTTTTTGGGAATCCAAATTGAAATCAAACCCCATAAAAACATCACTACATTGATAAGGTAATATAATAACTCATAAATAACTCTACGTATATGTGAGAAAAGATCACTATAGAAAAAAGATGTTTATAATAATATTCAATGTCTCATGACACACCACATTCAATCCCATTTAAATAATTAATTTTAAAAAACTCTCCGAGTCTTCAGGCTCATACAAATTTCCTTTGTCACGACTCATCCAATGGGGCCTGGATGTGACTACCCCAAGGCCACCTTCCATAGGCCAGAGGTTGGTTACTAGCACCTGAAAGCTATTCCCGAATAGGGAAGAAATTTCCTTATAGATATGTGCACACTCAAAAAGGGAAACTAAAGTAAAAAACCAACAAGAGTAAGTTATAACAATGATATTAAAGTACAACCACAAGTATAACTATAAACTTAAAGAAGTGGTCCGAAATATAATCCCTAGAAACTAAAAAGAAAGAAAATAGCTTCTGCATCTATCCCAGAGCTATATTTGGAAGTTATTATCCATAAGTCTGAAGTCGAATAAGAGGATCTCGACTACTCCCGTCAAACCAAGCCCCACCAAGTCCCGAACCTTGAAAGTCTAACTCGGAGCATTAGTATTCTGTAGTAGACACACACGTGCGGGCAAAGCCCATGTAGGGGTGAGTATAACAACTCAGTAGGGGACCCTGAGACCCCCAACGGTATCTCAATAATCCACAGAGGAAAACATCACAAGAAATACCACAAAGTTAAAATCAAAAGCATGGTCTAAATCCCGAAGCACAAAGCAAAAACGATAGCTCACTCTTACAATATAACTTCAAGGTTACTGGGATAGGGATGAATAGTCCTAAAGATACATCATCCAATCCGTAGTAACTCTACTACTGACCTATATAGGTCATTGTATGCTGACCTATATTGGTCTCTTGATACTGACCCGTATTGGTTGCTGGTGCTGACCTGTATTGGTCACTGGTGTTGATGCCAATTGGTCACTAGTGTTGACCTGTACTGGTCAATGGTGGTGATCCGTATTGGTCACTGGTGCTGACCCATATTGGTCGCTGGTAGAGAAGAAGGGATGATTAGTCCTAAAACTAGATCATCCCACTCTGGAGTTTCTGACGCTGACCCGTATTGGTCGCTCTTCTTCTTCATGTCACAGCCATCCACTAGATTCCCACACAAATCATGAATGATCTTTGGAAGACTGTGCTCCTCAAGACATTGGTCATATTTCAATTGGTACAAAGTACCACCAAAATCATACCCAAGGGACATCCCCGTCATTGGGGTCCCAACGCGACAAACAGTGTGTCGATCAGACGCTCGGTTTGTGAGATATGGGTCCTTTTATAAAAAGTCCCCAGTTGGTTTCAAGTCTAATACAACCCAAAACGCATGTAAAACTTCATCAAAACTCTCTTAAAATATCTTTAAAGGACCTCCTTGTCACAAGGGTCCTTAGGCCACAGACGGCGCATCGATCCGACACCCAGTCTGTTTGTTATCAGATCTTTAGTGCCGAGGGCCGGTTGGATTTGGAGTTGATGCAACCTGGTCATGCTCTAACATTCTCCAAAACTCTAGTGGAGCATCTCAAAAGGACCACCTCACTGCACGGATCTTGGCACTACAGACGGTTCATCAAACGGATGTTCGGTTCTCAATGTATGGCCCTTTAAGCGTTTTTGGATCCGAGAGCGGTCCGAGTCCGGTTCGACCCGACCCGACCTGGTCTAGGCCGACCTGACTTGGTTTGGGTCATCCCGACCCATTCTGGGTCTAAGCCAATCCATCCCAAACTGTCCCGGGCCAGCCCGGTTGGGCTAGACCGCAAGGGGTCGGCCTACAGAGCCGTGGACAGGCCCATCCTGCCCTGGTTGGAATGGGCCGCGGCGGGCCTGGTCCGCTAGGTCGCGGACCGGCCCGACCCGCCGAATGGGCATGGCACACTAGGAAACATGGCCTAGCCTACTGGCACACCCCACACGGGGCACATGGTCTGCCTACCGAATGATTCTAAGGATCCGTTTGGCTCCTAGATTGGCGACGCTAGGTAGCGCCCCCTCGTCACCCAGAGGACCCATAGGAAGCAGGTCCCCTACAGCTCGCCCCTACCGCAACATCAAGTCGTGACCATTCAACATGGTGCACGATAGCGCCCTACCTCTTCCTCTGCGGCCGGCGGCTACCGACTGCCCGTCCAACCACTGTGGCACCGAGCGGCCCCACTCTTCCACCGCAGCCGATGTTTGTTGGCCGCTGCCCTCGTCCGTCAGCACCAGTCGTTGGTGCCGTTACGCTGGTTCCGTGTAATGGTTTCTTATGTAGGCCACCGAGTGATCCCTGGTGGTTCTCTCTTCCTTCTAGATGCACTTATGGTCCTCTCGGGATGCCGATGTCATTTCATAGCCCTCAAAAATGCCTTGCAACCACGTTCATTGCTCTGCCACGAAAAACGCACCAAGGACATGTTTAGCAGAGTGTCCGAGCCTTGTTGTTTTTGGCCCGTGCCCTCCGCATTAGCATTTTAAACAAGAGGGAAAATAATAATATTCAAAAGGAAGAGTAATCCCTGAATTTAATACACTGCAACAACCACCCGCATGACTAGACGAGACGCAGATCAACCCGTTTGTCGGTTGGTCCGCATTCATTATATTTTTCAAGAACAAGAAGTGATGGAACATAAAAGCGCATAAACCTCCTAACTTTTATGATGTTTGTTGCCACATGTTCGTCCTCGAGGGTTTATGGTGTCAATGACACTTCCTAGTTCCGACCTTTGAAAGGAATTCTTCATCGTTCATTATTCTTCGTTGGGTTGGAAGTGCATCAGAAATTCGCCCACGAATCCTCCAAATCTTTCCTCTTTATTTTTTCCGGCATGTTGAACTATATAGAGAACCACACTTCAGTGTTTTCATAATGATGTGACGTTGCGTCGTTATGATGTTAAATTTATTAAACAGTGTCGCTGTTTTGCAGCAATTAATTCACTGTTATGTTGTGGAATATGGGTCATCCAGGTGTTTCAATAATGTTCCACATTACCGTATTGTCGTTGCCCAACAGCATCACCATCCACCATGTAATGGAGAGAAAATAAAAAAATAATTATTTTAAAATATTTTTTTTATTTTTCTCGAAAAGTCAAAAAAAATAACTTTTCTACTCGGCCCTCACCGGCTAAAGTTAAGTCATTTTTAGGTGAATCCTGGAGTTCCAGATTCAATGGTGCCCTTATATTTTTGATCTGAGAAATGAGTCAAAAGATAGAAAATCCCGCTCGTATGTTATCTGAATGTACCATAAAAAATTTAAAAAATTCATTCGGGGCACATTGGGCATCAGAATCATGCGGGGAAAAATTTCCCAGACTCGTAAAAATACCATTTATTTAAAAAAAAATTGGGTCTTTACATCCTCCCAACCTTAGGGCTTTACATCCCCAAAAGCCAAACAAGGATACACAAACAAATGAGTACTGAGAACACATATGAGCCTCTCACTCCCAACTGCTCTCCTGAAGATTCTTGTGCTGCCAAAGAACTCACATAAGAAGAATAGACCACCCATGAAGGATCTACTCCTATCGATTCTCTATCTCAACCGGTTACTCTGTAAAAGTTTCCCCATCATCAATCTCCAACTCACCATGGTCGATGATGTGAGATGGGTCATGCATATATCTCCTCAACTGAGATACATGGAAGATGTCATTCACCCTCTCCAACTACAGTGGTAGTGCCAAGCAGTATTCCACCTTTCCAATCGTTCGAAGTATCATTAATGGTCCAATAAACCTTAGTGAGAGTTTGTCACCTCCGCGAAATCTCTATAGTCCCTGTTGAGGGGAGACTTGCAAGAATACATAGTCCCCCTCCTAGAACTCTAATGGTCTTCATCACCTATCTGCATAGGAATTTTCTTGGCTCTGT
Organism: Viscum album; assembly: GCA_963277665.1. Lineage (NCBI taxonomy): Eukaryota > Viridiplantae > Streptophyta > Magnoliopsida > Santalales > Viscaceae > Viscum > Viscum album. Next base: position 1,743,407,529 of record OY728141.1, read on the forward strand.
GTAGTCTTCATCTGCTCTTGGATGACCTGCACCTTGTCAGTGGTAGCCTGTACCGTCTCTGGGCCCACGAGTGTTGGCTCTCCTGGATTCGTCCAGCACGAGGGTGATCTCCACGGTCACCTGTACAATGCCTCAAAAGGGGGAATACCAATGGTGGAGTGATATCTGTTGTTGTATGTGAACTCCACCAATGAAAGGTGGTCCTCCCAAATGCAATTAAAATCTAGGACACATGCACAAAGTATGTCCTCCTTGGTCTAGATGGTCCACTCCATCTGACCATCTGTCTGTGGGTGAAAAGTTGTGCTCAACCGAGCCTGAGTCCCAAAATCCTTCCTTAATATTTTCCACAACCAGGATGTGAAACGTGCGTCACAGTATGAGACTATCGTCGAAGGAACCCCGTGAAGTCACACGATCTCTTGAACATAGAGATGTCCCAAGCACTCTACCGAACCCTTCTCTCGAATAGAAAGGAAGTGGGATGACTTGGTGAGTCGGTCAACGATCACCCAGATGGTATCATTCCCTCTGGACGTACGTGGTAATCCCATCATGATTTCCATCGATATCCCTTCTCACTTTTACTCTGGTATCTTGAGGGGTTGGTTCAAGCCTTCTGGTACCTAGTGCTTGGCCTTAACTTGCTAGAAAGTGAGGCATCTAGAAACAAACTCCTCCATAGATGTCTTTATCCCTGGCCACCAGTACTGACACCGGAGGTCCTGATACATCTTCAACATACCTGGATGTACTTACAATGGGGATGTACGGAACTCCCTCAGCACCTCCTCTTGTGGTTCCACTGGTAAAACTGTACGTCCTATGAAAAGGATAGCATGCTCCCCACCTTTAGAATATTTGTCAGGTGCATGGCCTGTGGATACCTGAGAACATGTATTATCATAGCTGCTATCTCTGATTTGCACCTCCGGGACTCACTAAAGGATTGGAGGGGAAACTACCATCGATTGGAGGTAGATTGTCTCATCTTTATCCACGTAGGATATCTGAAGCAAGGATAAATACTCTGAATCCTCGTTTAGTAGCTTTGAACTCGATCTCTGGCTAAGTGAATCTGCCACTACGTCCCCCTTCCCAGGAGTATAGACTATCTCAAATTCAAAGTCCTGGAGGAACTTTAGCCAACATCACTATCTCAGATTCATATCTTTCTGTGTGAAGATATATATGAGAATCTTATGGTATGAGTAAACAATGAACCGCACACCCATAAAGTTTTGTCACCACATCTTTAGTGTGAAGACTACTACTTCCAACTCCAAGTCATGAGTCACATAATTCTGATCATGTTTCTTTAGCTATCGTGAGAAATAATCAATCACTGCATCATTTTTACATCAGTATGCAACTGAGTCTGGTGCCTAATGAATCACAGTAAACCTTGTAGTCAGTGCTCTCCTCCGGCAACCTCAGGATGGGAGCACTGCTCAAGCTCTGCCTTAGCTATTGAAATATCTACTGGAATGTATCTAACCATAGGAAGGGTTTCCCCTTTCTTCATCAAGGCATTCATAGGTGCCGCTACTCTGGATAAATCGGGTGTGAACCTCCAATAGTATCCTAATAATCTAAGGAAGATCCGCACCTCAGTAAAACTTCTAGGTGGATCCCAAAAAATACTACCTCAATATTTGCTGGATCCACTACAACCCCAACCTCTAGGATGAAATCTCCCAAGAAGTGGACCTTCCGTAACTAGAACTCACACTTCGAGAACCTCCTATATAACTGGTGCTCCAGGAGTGTTTCCAAAATTATCCTCAAGTGAACAACATGCTCTTCCTTGGACGCTGGGTACATTAAGATGTCATCGATGAAGACCACTAAAAACCAGTCCAAGAAGGTATGAAAGATCTTATTCATGAGACCCATGAACACTACAGGGGCATTCGTCATGCTAAACGATATCAATGACATGTATAGGTGGGCCGAACAAATCAAGCTCCTCCCGCCACCTACACTCATGCATCGACCCAAGAAATAACACTACCATAAATCATAGATTATATTTTTTTTATTTCCACTCAAATAGAATCTAGGGAGGGGATTTACACACTAGTGAAATCAGAGGAGAAACCATACCCTGGAGGGGTGGACTTTAATCAACCCCATCCATCTTTAGGAATCCAATATTCCTAATATTCAATGGTACATGAGACCCATAGAAATATCTCATTCACTTTTAATATCTATACAACCCCATGGCTGGAACATATGAGAAAAAGGAGGTAGAATAGATCAGGTGCTTTGTGAAGACCCAGAAGGTACCAACATTCATCAGGTATAGAAACCAACCAGCTAGTTTTTTTTTCAAATTTGGATGATCTTTAGTGGAGGTTTCTTTAATAGTTCAAATCTATGCCAAGTAAGATAATATTACATGGAATCTTGAATTAAAAAAATATTAAAATGAGAGAGTCATGGACTTCTTCACTAGGTGGAAAGATAAAAATTACTCTCAAAATAATTAACTATTCTAGGATTACATACTAGATATATGAATCGAAAATCCCCAAGACAAGTTTTTGATTCATATTATTCTCTTTAATCACCCATTTTATTTTTCAAATTTTTAATCCATAGTATAATACATGGATGATTAATTTAATTATTCTAGTGAAAAGTATTTAATGATACCCTCAACACAAGGAAATAACCCTAATAGAGTAGAGATTTCGACCATCATGCCCAAACCATCAACGATACAAGATCTGGTTATCAAACCTCCTCAATATCATGTAGTTCCTCTTAATAAATGTAAATAACCAAAACAATTCCATTATAAGTAGAGAATCAATGAGAATAATCACATAGACCTCAAGGAATAAAAAAATAATGTTTATTCCTTACAAAAATAATAATTTTTGATATTCATCATCTCTATCCTAGAAAATAACCTGGTCAAGTTTCTTGAGATTTGAAAACCCTATGAAGTTAGTCTAAATGACAACCTAGAATAATTATTTTCAATTGTAAATTAGGGTATTACATTTAATACTGATTTATCTTAAAGGATATACTCTCTAATATATTTTATTCTGGAAAATTCATGCTGGTTAAACCCTTGACATAAGTGATTCATGTCTCTTCCATTCCACCTGAATAGGAAAAAGAGTGGGAAGAGGTCCCATATAACAATGTGAATAATTTTGATGACCGGATGACAAAAAAATTTGTTAACCTAAACATGAAATATTTAGGGATTGAATGAATCAACCAGGCATGAACCCAATACCCCCTATAATAGAATGTGAACCATCTTCATTATAAAAACATTTGAATAAGTGAAGTAATCTTTATTAGTGAAACAAGAAATAGTAAAAATATCTCTTATCTATTCACAAGATGATCTAGACTCATTGTAAATTATTACCCCCATCATTAAAAGGATGGGTGTAACACTTCGATATTTTCGTATGAATTTCAATTTAGATTAATATTATATTTAATATATTGATTCACAAGAAATAGAAAACTAAAACCAAATTTGAAAAATTTTAAAGAGAAAAAGTTTCATAGTCTAATATAAATGTTGATAAATTATGAAAATATAGTATGCAGAATCACTTAAAAAATTAAAACTGGAATAAATTACCATGTAAATAAAAATAACTCGAACAAAAAATATTTATCCATTTGGTTTTTAATGAATATAATTACCTTAATTACATCTATAGAAGTAAGGGAAAATATTATAAATATAATAGACATGTTGGGAGAGAAGTAAATATGTAAGTTGATTGATTCTATGAAATTTTGAAATTATATAAACGAATGTGATATGGTCATTGTAAATATTATCATTGGATATATAGTCCTTGGGTATAAATGTATCCAATATGTATATTTAATATGTTTAATTATTAGTAACAAATTGAAAATAATATAATTTGAAAATGATAAATATTGAAACAAAAAATAAAATTTAACTAGAATATTTTATTATTTAAAAAATATTTTTCTGTGTTACATATTATTAGTAATATTATTATTATCTTGGAATGATTTAATATATAAATAAAATTCATAAAAATATTCTAATACCTTATTATTGAAAAAATCTAATGTTTCTAAATTTTAAGGAGATGCAATTACAATAATTGAATGTTTAAAAAGATATATTTTTCAAATAACTGTTTTAAGATGTTGTGTATTTTTATATCAATAATTTAAATAGATCACTTCTCAATGATGAAACTAATTTATGGTTTCAATTTAGAAACAAATAGATTAATACTCATTTAATTATTAATTGGTACGAAATAAAATTAAGAACAATAAATGTCTAAAACGTTCTTTTCAAATAAAAATGGTTTTTTCTATATAAATTATGTTTTCAATTAATAACTAAGTTTATCATATTTTGAAATTTAATTAGATTAAATTGAGTTAGATTTTTTAATAACCGCATAAAAATTAGTAAGGAGGCCAATTTTAATTTTTTGTATAAAAATAAGTTACCAAGGTAAAAATAGAGTTACCATGATGAAGCAAAAATAAGGTAAAAAGAGGTTAAGCTAAGTAGTAAAAACATAAAATATCCTAAAATCCTATTTCTAAATGATTGACTAAGTTATTTCTAAAAAAAGTATTTAGTTTCCATTATTTTACATTTTGGATCCACTTGACTATTATAATAAAAACCATATACATTAAAGAATGAGAATGTCTGGAAATGCCACTCAAAAACTCACCTTTAATATAAAACCTCCTCCAACCATCCCAAACCATTGTTTTCCTTTATAATTTTAAATACCACACCCTTAGTAGGCCTTAGTCAATTGTTACTTTATTACATTGGCACTAGAAACAATAAATTATATCCTGAAAGACTAAATAGTTTATTAGTCTTGGTAAAATAGACAATACTTGAATCTCTCATTACATTTGAAATCATAAAATAAAAAACATAGTGAAAGTAAATATTCAGAATCTTTAAACTCATTAAAATATCCCTTATTCATACCGTAAGGAAAGAAAACAAAAAAAATAGTGTGTTCAGATGCTCTGTAAGGTTTATGTACAATGAAAAATATCATGAATCAATAATTCATAATAAACATGGAAAAGTAAATAATAGAGTACATAGACCATTTAATCAGTAACTTAATCATGAAATGCATCCCTAGAAAATATAAATATAGTAATATTATGGATTTTTTTTATAATAGTGGTGACATGAATTGATCCCTCAATTCATGCCCTAAGAGAATTTATTAAATCCAAAAGAGTCAGTACAAATAAGAGGTGTAAATAGCTTACACCAGTAGGTATTGAAGGAAACAAGTAAAGATTACCAAAAAGAAGAAGCTTTGATATCAACCAACCCTTATTATCTAATAAGATGAAGTCTAATTAGCATTCATCAAAACAAAATGGAGGCAAAAAATATCACCGCAAATCATGTAACTTCACCTCAAAAGGATTTTTCTGAAAAAAGTTACAAAAGCTTCCAGTTCTAACATGATGCAATGCTCAGAGAAAGCTTCAGTATACCAATTTGAAAGAGGGAAATGTTTAGAAAGGTCTTCCTCTATATTAACACATTTCAAAATTGAAAACATGCCATCAAAGAAATCACCAAGAAGAAATACAATTAATTAGTTGTAAAGAATAACACACCAGTCCCATCACAAAATAAAAACCTTGAGAAAATAGGAGTAATTGAGTAGTAAAAATCATTCCCAAGGAATGTCTCAAAAGTTGAAATCAGGATTCATTTTCTATTCATAAACCATCCTAATGTACATACATTTTCTAATTTTAAGGTATATCTCAGATGAAATGTCACCATTGGTGTATTTCTTGAATGTAGTTTCATCTTGTTCATCTACCCATGCATCAATTTTTTTGCTCAATACATTCATCTCCTCCATCTGGTTGGAATCTCTATACACAGGATCATTATTTACATCATGTTCCTCCTCTTTAATAGTAAGAGTTGTAGCAGGTTCAAAAACTATTAGCTACTTTGGAGACTCAGTTTTTTCCTTTCTAGATGGATTTAAAGACTGGGTAAATATTCTCCTCTCAATAGTAGAGTAGTCCCAACGCTTCCTAGTTTTTTTGGTATTCGGTGTGACGTACCCATAGAAATCCACCATTGGTTTTTCCCCTTCATAAAACAAGATTTGAGGTATGCTTCCTCAAGTTGATTAGTCTTTTCATCATCCTCTTATGAGGATTCACTAGACATAGAGATATCACCCTACTACATGCATGTATCACGTGACTCAATTTGTTTCTCCTAATCCTCCAAAGAATTAGGAGTTTAAATGATAGAATTGGTGGGAGAAAATTGGGAAGCAACAAGGCCTAACATTTCTTGACTTTCAGAGTGGTGATCATTATTAACCAAAGTATTCTTGTTCATTTCATTCCCTTACCCTTCAGCAGATGTTCCAGGGTGGTCCAAATTAACTCTATATCTAACATTAGTATCATCCAGTTCCTCGTTATGTTTTTTTCTCAACCAAAATGGCATTCATAGCCTTAGGACACATAGATTTATGTCCACAGTCTATTTTAGCATTCCCAAGATTGAGGAAAAGGGGGGAATAATTAAGAATTCTTCCATGGTCTCTATTCTGGATCCAGATTTAAGGGATAGGATCTCTAGAAACATTACTTTCTATGAAAACCCTAGAAACATATGGTCGATAATGGATTGTTTCTATCGAGTATAGGTGCAATGGATTACCAATGAGCTTGGAGAAAAAAAACAGAGTGATTTTTTTGAATAGGTGCAGTGGCAGCGCAAGGAAGTCAATCCAAATCAGGACAATGGGGGACTTATAATAGGGATTGAAATCGGGGGGTCCATTTGAGGAATTTCATTGAATAACCCTCCAATAACCAATATATCTTCTCCCAAATATGGTAGTAGTAATCCTCTGAAGACTGCCGAAATACAAAATTTAAGGAGTTCAAAAGGCTGATATAGAATCCTAAAAAACCAATTGCTTCAAGAGAGTTTCTTAATAAATTCAATGACGGGTTGAGATCGAAAAATTTCCCAACGAGAACGAAACATAGATTCTAAGTGAGAAGTGTTACCTCATTTTTTGAGAATGAAATCACCGTTTGGCCATGGTGACGGAAAAGCTTAGGATTGATGCAAGAGTTGATAAATAAAGGTGTTTTTATAATCGGGACCCACCCATTGAAAAATATCAAATTCATTACTCATGTATTTAATGATCAATTCAATTAATAAAAAATATTCCTTATCAATAAGTATCTATATTGAGTAAAGGATATATATTTATCCAGGATTTTTTAGTCAGACAAATAAAATTCATGAAATAATATAAATTTTAACCAATAAGAATAACCCTAATAATGAATATGGATATTTAATGGAAATTTAATGTCTAATGATCATAATAAAGTTAATGATTCAAGGGGAACTAAATAACCACAAAATTAATTAAGAAATTAAATATTAATACATTCCTGGGTCAAATTGATCATAAAACAACTAGAGAAAGAATACAGTTGTTATCATTACCACATATCCAGGGTGGACTATAAGTAAAATAAAGGGTTATTGTTGTTTATGAATAGAAATACCATAACAATTTTTATTAAAACATTCTTGATGAAAACAACCTTCTCACATTGAAAATCACTTTTAAAAACTAATTTTTTACAAAATACTGGGTAATATTTTTATAAGAAAATAAACTTGAACAATTTTAAAGGAATATTCATAGAAATTAGAGGTTATGATGGTGGTATATTTTTTTTCATTCTGAGTATGTTAAAATAAATATTTCTTTCACATTTTTTTGTAAAAAGTCAAAAAGTACCTTGATTGGGAAATGAAAAGAATATTTCTTTTTAATAAGTTTTTTTTGTAGTAAAACACTGATAAAATTGACTTAGTAAATAATTAAATAATAAAAAAATATTATTTTAATCATTTTAATGAAAATATGGATATGTAAGAAAAATATCCTCGACCAATTAGAAAAACAAGACGGTTTTGTAACATCCCAACTCGGGATCCACTTAACATGTGCCCCAAACTGGTGGGTCCCATGTTCTCAAGTGTGCCTCCTTATATGCTAGAGGCTATTGACTAGTAGTGAGACTGTAAATGTGGTATGGTGGGGAGACTATACCCACATATCATTGTGGTGCAGTGGATATAACCATAAACATGCAATATTGGAGGCATATATACACATACGGAATAAATATGAAAGGAAAGAATAAATAACTGAGAAATTGAATAATAATAAAATTACACCCATGAGGTGTCATATATATAGATTCATGTAATAATTCTATACAAAATGGTTACAAGGGACATTCATATAAAATAATTTTATACAAAAAAGTACAAAAAGATCAAAAAAATTTCCACTAACATCTTGATCATATTCTCAGTCCTCTGCTCCTATGCTCCATATATAAGTAAAATATATCAATAACCTCTAGCATAACACTTTCCATTGTCCATACCTATAATCATATAATATTATCAGGTACCATAGGTATCCCGAGTAGGGTGTGAGATTAAATCCCACTAGGCCACCACTAATGATGTCTAGAAGCAATCCAAGAAGCACTCATAACTAAACAATGTCTATGTACTAATAAATAATTAAAAAATATGAATAATGAATTAACAGCCCACTCAAGTTCCTAAAGGATACCAGACCAATCTACTGACTTTGTCTCACGAATAGAGTAAATTTATGATCAGTAACTATATATATTGTATATATATCATAATATAATTATATATTTCATCTACCTATATAGGCCAAGTATGTGCAGATGTAAATGGCCATATACCTAGGATACTAGGCGCTGGCTGGACCAGGTTGTAACTCATACATCCATAACTAGTCTAACGAGCCTATAATCTAAAGCAATAGGGTACATTCACTAAATCTCATTGTGGGTGGGAGACCTCATGTACGTCACTCAATATGGTGAGTGTTCCATCATGTCAATACTCGAAAAAGGGATGTGGTGCTTCAATCCCAATGTCCAACTAGTGTTAGTGGTGTGAGATTTCATGCTCAACATTTTATGTAAGGGAGTGGGATACCTTGATGCTTAACTAAATCCTTACCATCATACCAAAGCCTATAACAAGGCATAATCATATCTATAAAATAAGGCCTAAGGCATTAACTCTCATGTTTCATGTTCACCAAGACCAAATATATAAATAAGGCATAATAGTTCAATGAATTATTTGGTAAGGAATGAAACAATAGGTTTGGAAATTCCACCCTTTAATCATTTCATTTAAACCATTGACTTAATTTAATTAAAACAAACCATAATGAGTATCCATTACATTTAACACATTCCACTCAATTAAAAATGGATAATAATTCATGTAATAAGGTTCATAGTAATTTAAATTGTGTCATCACCTATAATTAAATTTCCTACATGACCAATTCCATTAATAATTTTGGCCAATCTTCTAGTATGTTTCTGTGTTTCTATAAAAAATCATATAAAAAAGGAAATTCAATTATTAATACAAGTCAAATTATTAGAAGGTGATCTAAGAAATTAAATGATTAACTATAAAATGAAATACAATCAGGTACACATAAGGTGTGTACATAACTAAGTTTAAAATCCTCTAACTTACTAAATGAGGATAAATAGGTGTATCTTATGGACTATAAATCAATTCATTATGAAAAACTCAATTAATTGGTGACCTGAAAAAAATAGGCATCCATCACAATGGAAAATCTAAAAAATAGAAAACATTTTGAGGAAAATAAAGAGAACACATGCTATAGGGTTTTTTATGAATCCTCATATGATGTCGGTCTCATATTTGAATTAGGTTGGAAGAAAATGAAAAAATGGTCCAAATCCCTAAAAATAGGGGAAAAGAGCACACACCTAAATAATGAAACTGGTCTATAGATAAACTAAAATGGGAAGGGATAGGATTTTATATATTACCTATATTTATTTGATTCTTCATTAGGATCTTGATTTGGACTTTTGATTAGAGAGTTACCTAAACACATAGGTTGAGGGAGAAGAAAATATATGAGAGGAAGAGAAAAGTGATGCACGTTGTATATGGGAGAGGGAAAAGGAAAACTAGGTTTAATAATTAAATAGGGGAATAATGACATTTCACCATAAAAATAGGGGGCACATGGTTAAGGTGCATTATTTCCCAAATCATGCACAAACCAAGCTCAAGACACTTCCCATAAGATTGAACCAGTATGGTTAAGGCACACAGTTTTCCAAACCATGTGAAAATCCACAGTTAAAAGTCTATAGTTTCTCAAAAGGTCATGAACCTAGAAGTGCACGGTTTTATAAAAAAAATTGACTCATATTGTATCTCTATTTTCCAACTATGGTTAGTAGAAAATGTGCGGGTTGGGATGCACGGTGTCTACTAACCATGCGACCAAGTCATTTTTTCCCATTTTATCAATCTTCGGGCTTTGAATGAGCACAAAAAACTCCTAGGATCTTCCTTAGGCCATATTAAACATTTACCAAGATTAAAACATGCTTTTAAATTTAATTAAAATGATCCACATCATCATGAAATGACGAGTAGTTACAACCTATCCTCCTTAAAGAAACTCATCCCTAATTTGGCCTTATGAGGGTAAAGTTGTATTGTCAAAAAGGAGTTATGGACATTGAGATATTATATCAACTTTTCATTACCAGATATCATCTTGTACTCAGTTGTGATTCAATAGCACACATACTAAAGTAATTGACCTTCCTCTGAGTGACTTCATGCTTTGATCAACAATACAAATGGGATACTCCTCAATGGAAGCTTCTACTTCCAATTTAACCGAATTATAAAAAAAGGCATTTGATGGGTATGGATAATATTGAAAAAGATGAGATATGTGAAATATGTTATGCATAGAAAATTATCTCTAAGAAATTTCCAACTTGTAAGGCACTAGTCTGATCAATTTCAAAACCTTGAAGGGTCCAACAAACCTCAGGGATAGCTTACCCTTCTTCCAAATATATACATCGCCCAACCATGGAAACAATCTCAAGAAAATCCATTATCCAACCTCAAAATCAAGAGTTCACCAGTGTCTATTGGCATACAACTAATGTCTTGATAGAGCTTTCATCATGCACTTTCTAATTATTTGGACCTGCTCTATAGTCTCTTGCATGATATGTGGTCCAAGAATATCTACCTCCCCTACCTCTAGCTAGCACAGAGGTGAATGAAAATTCCTACCATATAAGGATTCATAAGGATCCATCTCGATGGTGTTCTGAAAGTTGTTCTTATAAGAGAACTCTGTAAGGGGAACGTGTTTCTCCCAATAACCCCCAAAGTTAATAACACATTCATGTAGCATTTCCTCTAGAACCTGAATCATATGTTCTGTCTGTCCATCGATATATGGGTAATAGGCCATGCTCAAAAAAACCTATATACCCAATTCCTTTTACAAACCTTTCTAGAACTATGATGTAATGTGAGGTACTCTAAAAGAATTGATATATCATGGAGCTCCATGAAGACATACAACCTCCCTAATGTATATTATTATTAACTTGTCTACTACTAAGGTATCTCACTTAGGTAAGATGTTGGAAAAAAATCCCTTAAGGTAACATTGCAGCATTTTTGGGTAGATTGTGTTTGTTGACCAAGAAGGATTCCATGGTGAATTGTCAAGTTCGAGTGATATTGTTGACAATCCATGTTGACAGAGAACCATGACAAATGAATGGATGATCAAGAGGTGGTACAAAAGAGGAGATACAAGGTGGCGCCATTTTCCAGTGTTTGTAAAATTTTTGGGGTCCAAAATTTGGAGTTTGGTAAGTATCGTGAAATATGGATATCATTGAAGATCACATCAAAATATGGTAATGGCATGAGTTTCGCGAAGACAGGCTTTATGGTTTGGATTTTGTGAAGACTATAATAATGTTGATGGTGATGCTTTGTGATTATGACGAGCTTCGTGAATGCAAGAGTCGAAGAGCATTGTGATGGTGAAGGGTATTGTGAGTGGAGATTTATGGAGAAGGCACGAAGGAATTGAAAGGATGCTCTGTGATTACAATGGGATCCGAGATCGGAAAATTGCCGTGGTGCTTCGCGATTTTGAGAGAATTTCAGCATGAACATTAGAGGTTTGCGATTTTTGATGACATGGCATTTTCATTGCACAGAAGGTTCGAGGGTGCGTGGAATCGATTATAAATAGACCTTGACCCCCCCGAGTGAATAAGAGAAAAGAGAGAGTTTTTAGAGAAAATATTTTTCTCCCGGTTCACGAAGATAGTTCGTGAAGGTAGTGTGCTTCGTGAAAGGAAGGAGCTTCTCTGGCTAATCTAGCTCCGCGAAAGTTATGAGCTCTACGTTGGATCAGTGAGCTTCGTGAAGGAAGTCGCTCTATGAAGACTTGAGCTTCACAAGAGTGCTATGCGAGAGTGCTTCACGAAAAGGCAGGAGCTTCGTGAAGGCTGATTTGAACTTCACGAAATTGGGAGCCTCATGAAGTAGGGTGCTTTGCGAAGGTGTTTCCAAAGTGAGTTACCCGGTGTTCAGGGGAAAATGGGTATTCATCAGTGGATGAAATTTGGTCTTCAATAGAGCATCTACATACAGTATAGGTTGCATTCATTTGTGGTAATGAAGAGACCTAAAGGTCTATAAACTGTGAGTGGATCTTCTGAAGAAGCAGTGAGCTCACTTTAGTTGAGAGAGTGGTGAGTTCTCAAATTGTGAGTGGTTGTAAACCCGGAGGGATAGTGAGTCTGCTTCGAACTTGTAAATAGTAGTGCGCTTGTAGTAGAATTGGTACATCGGAACACTATCGGTGTATGGTCCTTGGATGTAGCCCATTGAGGGTGAACCAAGTAAAAATCATTGTGTCCTGTGAATGTTTTAAGTTTTATTCATACTCTGCACCGGGAAAGAGAGAGAAGAGGGTTTTGTCTGACAGTAAAACAAGATCAAAAGGGGAAGTTGTTTTAATTTTTCATACCCTGATTCACCCTCCCACCTCTCAGAGTATATAACATAGTGTAACTAACATAATAAATGTGAAACCTTCATCAAATTATAAAAAAACCTATACCCTATCATTTACATAGGGTGATTTGGGTATAATAGTCCTGAAATCCATTGAAAAATCATCCCATTTCCACCTGGGAATGAAAAAAGGCTATAAAAACCCTACTAGAAACTAAAATCCCACCTTCACCTATTGATTGGTAGAACACCAAGTGATGAATCTGGTAATATCACATTTCATACCATGCCACCAATACCGGTGTCATAGATCATGATACATTTTGGGGACACTATGGTGAACATCCCATGATGAGCCCTGGAATTCCTACATCAACTCCTCTTGGATGTCTGTAGGGAACCATAAATTCCCATGGAATATTATAGTATCATCCCCATCTACTATGAAACCTGAATATGTATCATTATATGAGATTCTATCCCTTAGGAATAGGCATACAAGATCAGATAGTTGCCTAATTATTACTAGTCACAGAAGAGTATAATTCACTATTAAGGTTGTGAGGATAGTCATACCTTGATCATTATGAAATTAAATGTTCATCTCTCAGAAAATCTCCATCAGTATCCATTCGCAACTAGACTCTTTAATTTCTTGTGTCTGAGTATTTTGACTTAGAGAAGAATCTATAAAATTTCCTTTACAAGGCATGTAGGCAATCTTGAAATCAAACAACTAGAGGTACTCAACTGAACTACGATGTTTGATATTGAGATACAACTGTGTAAATATGAAGTTGAGTATTTTTTATAAGTGAATATTAAAAGATTCTATCCAAATAGATTGTATATCCAACATCATAGATCATGAATAACATTTTCTAACTCGAGGTTGTGCATTGAGTAATTCCACTCATGAGGCCTCAACTGACGAGACTCATATGAAAAGAATCACTCATCCTACATCATAATAACTCCAATACTGATACATGATGTGTCAAAGAATACTTTATAGGTCCTACATAGCTTTGGGATAATTAGATTGGGCACTTAAGTAAAATGGACCTTCAACTGCTGAAAGGATCCTTCACAATATTCTCACCATATGAATTTAACAAAATTCATTTCCAAGTCTGTAAGAGGAATTATAAGACATGATAAATCCTTGATGAAGAGCCTATAATATCTGGATATCCCCAAGAAACTATTAATGTAAAATATGTTCATGTAATTATCCTAGGAAACTCTTTCTCTCACATTCTTTGGGTATACAAAAACTCCAAAATCCAAGATAATATGTCCTTGGTGGTGGAAATTTTTGACCCCGGTGCTTATGGTGTTGGAACCACGTTGTGTATAGGTTTGTATTTGTTGTCAATAGTTGTCAATGGAATATCAAAATGAAGGAGATCATTAAGTACTCTGATGAAGTAGAGGAGTGGTGATTCAGACGATTGTTGTACTGATCGGAAGTTCAAAGAACATGTGTCAAAGGTGATACATTGTTTACAACAATGCAGAATATGAGGTATAATCCATCCAAGGATGATTAAAGAAGAATGAGGTCTTTGGATGAAGTCCATGAAATTACTCATGATTGCATGAGAACCATGCAAGAGACTTCCTGACGAATTGAATCGGTTTGCATGAAGTACATCATACTGGTTGATGAAGAAGACAATGTGCAAAGATTGGACTTCTGAGATAGTCATGAACATCACGTTGTCATAGAAGATGATGATGCTAAAGCTGTTCCTTCAAAGACTACATATCACAATAGTGGAGGTTGTGATAAAAGAAGAAGAGTTGCTGAAGTATACAGATCACCAAGATGAAGCGCTGTTGAGGTGATCGTCCTTGTCGACAAAGCAAACAAACGACATAAAAATTTGTTGGCAAAAGAGTTTCTATGGAGGCAGGTCGAGTTCGAGGGATGTGGTTAATGATGCATGTTTTGTCAGAGAACGTCGACAAAGGAATGGATGATCTGGAGGCGGTACAAAAAGAGCAGATACAAGGTGGTGCTATTTCCCAGTGTTTGCCAAATTTTTGGGCCTCAAAATCGGAAAATGAAGACATGGATTGTCTGCAAAAGGAGGTTCGCACAAAAAGGAAGTGGTGCGCGAAATATAAGAGGCTTGCGCGAAATACATAAGTTAGGCGCGAAAAACAGCGGGATGCGCGAAATGAGTGGAGCGAAGTTTTTCACGCAAACAGTGTTTCAGAATCAGAACGTTGTAAAATGGTAAAGGCATGGGCTGCGCGAAAAACTAGAGCTGTTCGCGAAAAACCAGAAATGTGCGCGAAAAATGCTGCGCGCAGAAAAGCTGGGTGAATTTTTCACGCAATCAGCGTATCGAATCAGAAATACAGAAAATCGGCAAAGGCAAGAGGCGCGCGAAAAATCAGAGATGTTCGCACCATGTGCGCGGAAAATCGAACTGGTGCGCGTAAAGTTAGTTGTGCGCAAGAAGGGGGGTTTTACGCGCAGGATCAAAAACATCTATAAATATGAGGTGAACCCCTCTCATTCTGAGTGGCTCGACACTTAGACAAATCCTGAGCTCCGGCGCGCAGAAAAATTATGGTACATAGGGTTGCGCGAAAAAGAAGGCGTTGCGCGAAAAAGGGAACTTTTGCGCGAAAAAGAAGAGTAGCGCGAAAAGCCTTTTACGCGACAAAAGTTATTTTTACGCGCAAGGTTTGAATTTTACGCGCAAGCCCCCGGGAAGGGTGCGCGGAAAATTTGGGGGTCCCGCAGGCCTTTTGACAGGTGCTTAGCACTCTCAAATCTGCTTTGCGAAGAGAAGAAGAACGATCGTGCAACCAAAATCTGATCTGCACAGAGAGAGAAATATATCGATACACTCAGGTGTCAGAACTGGGAATTGAAGGAAGAGAAGGAGATTTAGTGCATTCAGGTATTGCACTGAAGTAGAATATTGATTTCAAAAGAGCATCAACTCAGGACTCTGATGCAAGCAAAGTCTCATGCTGAACAGGAGACAAAGACTTCAATGCATATCTATTGAAGAGACCTTCACGTCTATAAACTGAGTGAGACTTCACCAATGGCAGTGAATGAGGGGGAGTCAACGGGAGTGACCTGAGGGACGCAGTGAGCTATCCCTGAACAATTGTAAAGGTAGTGAGCCTGGGACAGAGTTTCTATACCCGAACATTTGTATCCGCAGCTAGTGAAGCATAGTGGATTTAGGTACGACCGGCAACCTGTCGGCGTATACTCCTTGGACGTAGCCCTCAGTGGTGAACCAAGTAAAAATAGTTGTGTCATCTGTCTCTGTATGTGAATGTTTAATTGCTGATCATATCCATCATACAAGTTTAAGTAGTTCCTACCAACGTGGGAACAAGATCCACAACTTTAAGAAGAAAAAGTTTCCACCCTGATTCACCCCTCCCCTCTCAGGGTGTCCCGGGGTCCTACAAGTGGTATCAAAGGGAAAGGTTAATGTATGTTGGATATTCTCTAGTAATTCTATTGAGAAGAGGATTTGAGTTTCTTTCCTAGAGTCAACAATGAAGAGCAGTCTTGATAATGACGCAGTCATTTCTGAGCAGAAATCTATATCCACCAAGACTTTTACAAATAGTAAAAAGAAAGAGAAGAAGATGATGAAGAAGTCCCCCACATCCAAAGAAGATATAGTGTCTTTTTTCTCCATGCCATTCCAACAATGAAGAAACATTAGGCATGGAAAGTATCGAGCAGGTGACTCAGAATTCTTCCAGAGGAAAGGATGACACCCCAAATTCATGCTTTCAAGAAAAACTCAAAACATATCTGCATGATATTCCAGAAGAAAGGGTTGTTATTATCTGTAGCCTATTTCAATCTATGCAGGTTGAGATCACTAGACTTGAAAGGGAAGCGGACAATATGGAAAAGGGGCTGGAAGGAAAAATTATGGAAAGTATGAAGCTCACCAAACGGGTGAAAGCCCTTGAAGAAAAAGGTGAAGTCAGCAATACTCTAGAAGAACGGATCCATGCACTTGAAGTTGAGCTGAAGAAGAACAATGAAGTCAAGAATTTTTGTCTGGAAGAAACATCCATTAAATTCAGGGAACTTGACTCTTTGTTACAAAACAAAGTTAAGATGCATGAAGATGAGGTTGAAAGGTTGAAGAAGAATTGTGAAGAGAAGATGATCACGATTGAAGATCAGAAGATCATCCTCAATATTGTGGGTCAAAAATTGGAAGCTCAATTGACCAAGATTGAGAACACACATATTGAGACTTCACAAAAGAATGAAATGAGTGATGCTTGCACTCAATGTTCGTTGGAGGAGTCTAAAGCTGAAATGCCTCCAACATGTGACAAGAAGATTATGACAACTCTTGATTATCCACATCAAGAATCAGTTGCTGCCGGTACTCAATGCTCAATGGAGGATTCTATTGTCAAAAGACCTCCAACATGTGATAAGAAGATCATGACTTCGCTCATTGATCTATCACAGGCAACTGAGAAAGTGAAGGTACCATCCAGACCATCTTGTACTCATGTTTCTAAATACACTCCGACAATTAGTGCAGGTGGGAAGAAAAGATCTAAACAAGCATGGATGAGGATAGGTGAGAAGAATAAACCTACCACCATGACTAGGGTGGATAGGAAGAAAAAGGAGGAAGCTTCTTCTTCAAATAGAGCACAAACGATTAAGCAGATGGCCCAACAACTTAATACTGAAGAAACAAAGAAGAAAAGATTTGTGGGCCAATGTTGGTGCTGCAATAGATTTGGGCACTGTGCACTGGATTGTTCTTATAATCCCTTTCATGGAAAAGCACAGGGAAAGCCTATATCAAAGGGTAGGAAGGCAGAGAAGAAGAAGCAACATCCACAGGTCCAGAAGCATCTATTTACAGCAAACAGATTTGGAATGCTTGATAACATCTGTGATGTATGCAATGGCAGTGGTCATAAGAATGGTGCATGCCTAGGTCAACAGATATCCAGAGCTGATAAGAACAGAAGACCACACAATCCATCTAAGTATGAAGAAAGTACCTTGGGAAGAAATCAGAAGAATATAGCGAAAACATCACTCCCCAAGAAGATATCAAGTAGGCAAGCTGAGAAGACCCAGGATTTTAGATCCATGAAATTGAAGGGTCATTCATCCAAAAGAAACACTAAGTGGGATGAATCTCGGATGAACCCATGTGGAAGACCTAAACCAGCTGCAAAAGTTCCACATGACATATTGGTCATCTGGCCAGAAGATTTGAAAAGAATAAGGAAATTTGAAGATGAGAAGGCCAAGGCTGGTGACAAAGGAAAAGGAAAACTTTCACATGATGAAGACACAGTGGAGGGGAGATTGCAAACAAAGAGAAACACACGTGTCAAAGAAGTTCTGTGTGAGAGATGCAAGAAATCTGGTCACATTGCAAAAGGTTTCCTAACCTTAATACCAGAGCAAGAAGCAGTCCTTAAGAGGAGTAAGAATGTATCATTCATGATGGATGCTAAGAAAAACAATTCTCCACACAAAGCAGAAGAGAATGTGAATAGAGCCATGCCACACCGAAAGATGTCAGAACACATGTTCAAATGTGCAGGCATGAAGACTGGAGTGAATAGAGGAACTTGGTTGAGAAAAGAACCTCAACCAAGCAAGTCTTCTTGATAAAGCAAGAAGGAACCACCTTATTCCCGTTATCATTTCTGTATTGTATTTGTACTAATAATACAGGGAATTGAAGGTGAAGCATGCTCTCAGGGGGAGAACCTGAGAAGTAGTGAATGCTGTCAACTCTTGATAGCCAAGCTGAAAAAGTTTCTATCCTTAGTAGATTCTTCAACTGATATTCAAATATTATGATGATGAAGGATCACTCTTGATGAAGATGATGAGGAGTGTTTCCCTTGCGGGGGAGAAGAATGAAGAAGCTTCCATAATCCCTGTTTCAATCAATATCAACTCCAGGTGGACTCAAAAGCAGTTATTCTGTGAATTTCTTGAAGAACACACCAATGGAGAAGGAGTTTCAGGTTGGTTTTTCTCTATCATAGTGATTTTTCTTAAGCCTGAAATAAAAGTGGTAAACCCTTGAAGACAAGATACATGAGTTCTCATCTCATGTTGGTATCATGATCTATGGATAATGGACAGCCTTGTTGACCTAATCAAATCCTCTTGTTTTCTACATCGAGCACTGCTCAAGTAGACTTAGAGTGAAATGATTAATGAAACTTTGCTTAAGTGAGGATTGATACCCTCCCTACCATGTGCTTTGTATTTCTTGTCAATAAGGGGGAGAGAAAGTGAAATGCAGAAGATTCTCATTTTGACATTGACGGATTCATTTCAGAAGATGTTTAAGGTATTGACAACAAAATACAAAGGGGGAGATTGTTGGAACCACGTTGTGTATAGGTTTGTATTTGTTGTCAATAGTTGTTAATGGAATATCAAAATGAAGGAGATCATTAAGTACTCTGATGAAGTAGAGGAGTGGTGATTCAGACGATTGTTGTATTGATCGGAAGTTCAAAGAACATGTGTCAAAGGTGATACATTGTTTACAACAATGCAGAATATGAGGTATAATCCATCCAAGTATGATTAAAGAAGAATGAGGTCTTTAGATGAAGTCCATGAAATTACTCATGATTGCATGAGAACCATGCAAGAGACTTCCTGACGAATTGAATCGGTTTGCATGAAGTACATCATACTGGTTGATGAAGAAGACAATGTGCAAAGATTGGACTTCTGAGATAGTCATGAACATCACATTGTCATAGAAGATGATGATGCTAAAGCTGTTCCTTCAAAGACTACATATCACAATAGTGGAGGTTGTGATAAAAGAAGAAGAGTTGCTGAAGTATACAGATCACCAAGATGAAGCGCTGTTGAGGTGATCGTCCTTGTCAACAAAGCAAACAAACGACATAAAAATTTGTTGGCAAAAGAGTTTCTATGGAGGCAGGTCGAGTTCGAGGGATGTGGTTAATGATCCATGTTTTGTCAGAGAACGTCGACAAAGGAATGGATGATCTGGAGGCGGTACAAAAAGAGCAGATACAAGGTGGTGCTATTTCCCAGTGTTTGCCAAATTTTTGGGCCTCAAAATCGGAAAATGAAGACATGGATTGTCTGCAAAAGGAGGTTCGCACAAAAAGGAAGTGGTGCGCGAAATATAAGAGGCTTGCGCGGAATACATAAGTTAGGCGCGAAAAACAGCGGGATGCGCGAAATGAGTGGAGCGAAGTTTTTCGCGCAAACAGTGTTTCAGAATCAGAACGTTGTAAAATGGTAAAGGCATGGGCTGCGCGAAAAACTAGAGCTGTTCGTGAAAAACCAGAAATGTGCGCGAAAAATGTTGCGCGCAGAAAAGCTGGGTGAATTTTTCGCGCAATCAGCGTATCGAATCAGAAATACAGAAAATCGGCAAAGGCAAGAGGCGCGCGAAAAATCAGAGATGTTCGCACCATGTGCGCGGAAAATCGAACTGGTGCGCGTAAAGTTAGCTGTGCGCAAGAAGGGGGGTTTCACGCGCAGGATCAAAAACATCTATAAATATGAGGTGAACCCCTCTCATTCTGAGTGGCTCGACACTTAGACAAATCCTGAGCTCCGGCGCGCGGAAAAATTATGGTACAGAGGGTTGCGCGAAAAAGAAGGTGTTGCGCGAAAAAGGGAAGTTTTGCGCGAAAAAGAAGAGTAGCGCAAAAAGCCTTTTACGCGACAAAAGTTATTTTTACGCGCAAGGTTTGAATTTTACGCGCAAGCCCCCGGGAAGGGTGCGCGGAAAATTTGGGGGTCCCGCAGGCCTTTTGACAGGTGCTTAGCACTCTCAAATCTGCTTTGCGAAGAGAAGAAGAACGATCGTGCAACCAAAATCTGATCTGCACAGAGAGAGAAATATATCGATACACTCAGGTGTCAGAACTGGGAATTGAAGGAAGAGAAGGAGATTTAGTGCATTCAGGTATTGCACTGAAGTAGAATATTGATTTCAAAAGAGCATCAACTCAGGACTCTGATGCAAGCAAAGTCTCATGCTGAACAGGAGACAAAGACTTCAATGCATATCTATTGAAGAGACCTTCACGTCTATAAACTGAGTGAGACTTCACCAACGGCAGTGAGCCAGGGGGAGTCAACGGGAGTGACCCGAGGGACACAGTGAGCTATCCCTGAACAATTGTAAAGGCAGTGAGCCTGGGACAGAGTTTCTGTACCCGAACATTTGTATCCGCAGCTAGTGAAGCATAGTGGATTTAGGTACGACCGACAACCTGTCGGCGTATACTCCTTGGACGTAGCCGTCAGTGGTGAACCAAGTAAAAATAGCTGTGTCATCTGTCTCTGCATGTGAATGTTTAATTGCTGATCATATCCATCATACAAGTTTAAGTAGTTCCTACCAACGTGGGAACAAGATCCACAACTTTAAGAAGAAAAAGTTGCCACCCTGATTCACCCCTCCCCTCTCAGGGTGTCCCGGGGTCCTACATATGGGAATGACCCCCATAGCCCAAGGAAGAAAAAAGGGAAGAATGGTAAAAGTGACGCAGGGAAATGCATTGTTTTCCAGGGGAAAAATCCCAAAGGACGAAAAGACTATTCTAATCTACCAAAACCGATGGAAACAAGGTCAGCCAAGAAAGAGGGAAGTAGGGTGAAAAAAGGATCAATGGACATGGCAAGTGGCATCTCAAGTTGAGACACAGGTGTGATGGAGGAAGAGGTTAGCGAGTGTTTGAAACTCATTATTCACTCCAAGGAAGAAATGCCTAGGAAAGAACATAGACCCAATGCCTCTAATGAGGATATTTTATGAATTTATGAAAGAGGTGTGAAGGTTGAGGTCAGTGATGAGCAAGGAGAGTGGATTGACATGCAAGATCAAATCATTTCTTGGGGCTTAAACCAAGGTAAAATCACCATGGAAGAATTCATTCAGACAATGGATAGAATGATTTCTCACCTCGAAGTCCTTATTAGGGAGGATCCAGACACTCAGGTTAGTACCCTGCAATGGGAATTACATAGAGTGTCTGACTTGAATCATCTTAGTCTCGTGTTTAATAATTTTTTGAGCTCCTTCAGTACATAGTGATCTTTGTTTTGTGAAGAATGGTTTCCCACTTGTCCTTAAATGGCTTTTTAATAAAAATTTATATTTCGATGGATGGAAATTTTCAACCCAAAAGTGGAATTTACTTAGATTAGATTTGACCTAATTGTATTTTAGTGTATTCAACATCATCTCAAGATGCTTGTAATGGTTGTTTCTGGAGTGTGAATACACTAATATTTATTCCACAAAGAATACCATGAATGAATCAATATACGGGTGGATAACATGAATCATAAGAGACATGAATATTGTAGGTGAATTTGTGAGTCTGAACGACATAACAAGGTACTCATATAGACCATACATTCTTCTAAAATATATGAGGGGTTTTTCTAAAGTCAAAAAAACACCTAATGATAGACCGACCTCAAATCTATCTTTGAAAATACTCTCACTCCTTAGATATGATTAAATAGGTTGTCTATTTGAGGCAGTGGATACAAATTATTTACTGTGAGCTGGTTCAATTGATGGTAATCCATGCAATGTCTAAGGGTAGCATCTTAATTCATAGAAAAAAGGATCAGTGAACCCTAAGGAGAAGTGTTGGGGTGTATGAATTATTTAGCCTCCAGATCCTCCAACTACTTCTTGAGATCCAAAATCTTTTTAGGTTCCTTCATATAAGAAGGAATGGTTTCTGGTGCTGCTCCAAGAACAAGATCGATAGTAAATTAAACCTCTCTCAATGTAGGTATACAAGAGAAGTTTTTGGGAATGACATCCCTGAAACACTTCACTATAGGAAGAAAAACAGTAGTTCATAACCCATGTTCATCTAAGAAAATATTGACTATATGATCTAACACATTTCTAATTCTTTGATACTCAGGTCCATCTCGAGTCACACTAACATCCAATTCTTCCTTATGAACATTCCTAACACCCTCTGGTGATGTAAAACTCACCCTCAAATGATAACAGAAAATTTATAAATGATATGAAACTAACTAGTCCATTCTGATGAATATATATAAGATCATCATGTTTAGGAATAAAAGATTCCACATGAAAAGGTATCCCCCAATCTCAAGGGGACAATCCTTACAATGGTGAAATCCCTCAGATCAGATACTTAACTATATATCTATCATTATACCTACATGTAAGTGTTTGATCTCGGTGACCAGACTCTCAATAATAGTATTAGATATAAATGGATGAGACACATCTATGTTAAATATAAAAAAAATTATAGTGGAAGCCACTAGAATAGTACCTCGTATATTAGAAGGTTTTGAGATCGGATCCTCCGACATAGGTTGGACTACATGTAACTGTCATGTACTGTGGCCCTAAGTAACTTCTTGACTTCCCTAATCAAGACTTCTCTACTATCACAAAGAATTATGAGTCTGAATACCTCTTCCTCGACGGACACCTCATCTTGGATGGACAATGGTATTCCAACCACCTTCCTGATGTGATCCTATTATCCCCACTCCGAAACATGGGGTAGGAGCAGATCCCTACTCGCTAGGCACTGAAGGAAACGTTCGGCAGAAGTGCTGGATGTATCCCATTCTTTCACAACCTCTATATTTATTTGTATTTCATAAGCACAAAGGATTCTTGTTTTTGGGCTTCCTATACTGGTGACATATTAGAAATAAGTTAGTGTGAGGAACCTGACAGCTGGTACCTCCACAAGAAGCCTCAAATGTCTTTTTCTATCTCAAAAGAAGTATTGATAGATCTAGGTGCCTAACCACCCTAACACACACCATAATCTTCCCTTAAATTTATATCTATAATAAGGGTATAGGTGACTATTTCTGTTAAGGTCATCAACTTGAAGACATTGACCTATGACCAGATTCCATATACAATCCCATCCTCAAATCTCATGGAGGTCATGATATCATCATCCACTAGAGTAGGAACGAACCGTTTCAGCTCTTGAAAGTGATCATAGTATTCTTGACTAGCATAACTCCATACTATATTTTAACGAATTATGTATCTCTATCAGCCCTTAGAGTATAGGGAAGGATGTAGTCTTAATGGATCATATGGAAATCATCCCAGACCATATCTCTATTATGATATTCCTTGGAAATAGTATCCTATCATCGTTTGGTAGAATCACGATGTATATAAACAAGATGTTGAAACCTCTACTATGAAGTCATATCCTGATGCTCTAATATATAAAATATAGCTTTGAGCTAAGTCTCGGCAGAATGTTGTCTTCTATCACCTAAAAAGGTGGGATGTTGCAGCTGCTATTGGATCTCCCAATACAACTCTTCCATACTCTGGGTAGGTCGAACAAAACCTTACATATTCTACAACATACATAGAAATCCTTCTTTTAAATAGGAATCAATTACCATATCATGATCAGGAAGAGGTGTGATAGGTGGAACTACAAGAGGGATCAACTTTGACTCAGGGTCCTCCACCTCAAGAGCCTCTTCGTCATTGCCTTTAAGGCGTACGATTGGAGGACATCATGGTGGCATGACACTAAAATTTCAAACAAACTCCTTAGGATATATTTATCAATATTTGGAAAGATTGAATATATAAAAATATAAAAGTTACACAACCTTACTATATAAATGAACACACCTCTCTATCTACTTCAAAAGCCATGCCTAGTTGGTAGAAGAGACCATATTGATCAAAAGAACTTAAGGGAAACCCCACTACCCACTCCTAGGACCGAGTTCGGGTCGAATTAACTATGTTAGATATATATAATATGTCTTGTTTGACATTACAAGTCATATTAATTTTAAATTTTTTCTCATTCAAATATTTAAATCACTTTTGAATTATTAATGTAGATGGCTTACCATTTCTGATCCATAAGGGCTGATAATCCTTATGAACAAAAATATTCCATCCACTTAACCCACACAATAACACGTTCCATCCCATGTGACCAGTGGTCCATGGAAAAACATACCATAATTAACCGTTTAAGGTGTCTTATTTAACTTATTCAAGAAAACACTGTTAGGTTAAGGTAAGAACATTAAGTATCAATTATGTTTTATAATTACTGCAAGAAGTTTCAGTATAATTCAATTCATATTTAAGGAACTAATAATATGAAATAGGAAACTTCATAGAAGAAATGGACATGCCATGGAAAAATACAAGGCATATTAGTCCTATTGTGTCTATAATGATTCATATAATGCAGTTCCATCAATTTATCAGGCCATGGTAAAGAAATATCATTTAGATAATTCTAATATTAATGAAATCATAATGTAAGTCTGTCACCCAATGGTGAATTTGTATGAACCATAAAAGGTGAAAAAAATAATAACAATTTCCCATCCTAGGTAATACTGGGTTTCCCCTGTACATA
This sequence comes from Viscum album, assembly GCA_963277665.1. Classification (NCBI taxonomy): domain Eukaryota; kingdom Viridiplantae; phylum Streptophyta; class Magnoliopsida; order Santalales; family Viscaceae; genus Viscum; species Viscum album. Next base: position 1,743,432,991 of record OY728141.1, read on the forward strand.
GGTCAGCTGCATCCAGGAATAAGGTCATTTCCAAATTATATTAACTACTAGTCTCATGTATAATAAAAAAACAATAAGGCAAAAGAAAAATATACTATGATACTACTTTGTAAGATCCTGACCCGAGATCCACTTAACCCGTGCCCTGAGTTGTTGGGTCACATGACCTCAAGCGTGCCTCCCCATATGCCAGATGTTGCTCAAGAACTGTGAGGCTGTAAAGGTGGTACATTGGGGGGACTATGACATTATATCATAATAGAACAATGTATATAACCATAAGAATATAATAGAATAATCATATATAAATAGATAAAATAAATAAGTAGTGGAATAATAAATTATTAAGCTACTAAATAATAATCAAAACCACTACGGCAGTGTCATATATATGGATTCATGACATGCTACTATATAAAATGGGAATAGGGGATATGCATATACGATAATTCTATAAAGAAAGTAAAAAAATACCAAAAACTAATCCACTAGAATCTTGACCATATTCTCAGTCCTCTACTCATATGATATATCTATAAGTAAAATGTATCAATAACCTATAGCAGGTCCTTTACCCTTATCCATACCTACATTCATATAATATTATCAAGTACCATAGGTAGATCAAGTAAGGTGTGATATTAAATACTAGTGGGCCACCACCAACGATGTATAGATGTAATAAAATAAGTTCATGTAACTAAACAATGTTTCTATATTAATAATTAATTAATAAAACTTAATAAACAAATAATACCCCGCTCGGATTCCAAAAGAAAACATGGAAGCTCTACCTGCTTTTTCTCATGGATAGAATGAATGTCTAATCAGTAACCTTATATATAGAAATATATATATAAATATAATTATATATTGAATCCTCCTATATGGACTAAGTACATGCAGACGCAAGTGGCCATATACCTAGAATACAAGGTGCTGGGTATACTAGGGTGTAACTCACACATCCATAACTAGTCTAATGAGCCAATAAGTTTACGAAATAGGGAACATGCCCTATATATCATGGTGAGTGGGTGAAATCATTCCCATCACTATATATAGTGAGTGTTCCATCATGTCAACACTCGAACAAGGGACACAACATGTTAAACCCAACATACAACTAGTTTCAGCGGTGTGAGACATTAGGATCAACACACTTTGTAAGAGAGTATGGTACCGTTATGCTCAACTGAACCCTTACCTTCATACCAAGCCTATAACAAGGCATAATAGTATCTATAATATAAGGCATGAGGCATTACATCTCATGTTTCATGTTCACCAAGACCTAATATATAAATAAGGTATAATAGTTCAATTAAGAAATTGATAAGGAATGTAACAATAGGCATAGCATTTCCACCCTTTAATCATTTGATTTATTCCATTCATTTCATTTATGTAAAAATAAACCATCACAAGTATCTATTCCATTTAACACATTCCATTCAATTAAAAATGATGGAAAATAATGTTATAAGGTTCATAATCATTTTAATCTTATCATGTTAAATACGGAAATTTCTTAAAAGGGAAATTCCATTTATAAGTTGATCTAAAACACTAGGATGTGACTTAGGTTCCATTAAACATTTATATAACAAGTTATATTTAGTTATTAATCCAATACAAATACTTATAAGGAATTTCAGGCAAGTAAACGATTAAAAATAAAAATAAATACAAGCCAAAACATCGAATGTGTGTCTATAACCGAGGTCAACATCCTCAAATTTATTAAAAAAGGATAAACAGGCATATATCAGGGTGTATAAATCAATTAAATATTAAAAACACAATTAATTGGAGAAGCATAGAGAAATCTAGAATGAGGAATAATGAAAATTCTATGAAACAAATTTTTTTTTGGAAATAATGATGATACCACCTACATTAGGGTCATTGATGAATCCTCATCCGATAAAAACCTCAGGTTTGAAGTAGGCTGGAAGAAAATAGAGAAATGGAATAAATAATTGGAAATAGGGAAAAAGACCTTGCACTAAAATTTCATAACAAATAAGAAGATAAAATAAAATAGAAAGGGAGATGATTTTTGATCTTAACTCGAGATATTCATCGCTTCCTTTGGATAATGATTTAGACTTCATATTATAGAGTTACTTCAATGCCCAGGTTGAAGGTTAAGAAAAGATAAAGGAGGAGAAGAAAAGTATTGTACACTAAAAATGATAGAGGGAAAACAAAAAACTTGTTTTAAGAATTATATAGGATCAAAAATGACATTTCACCCTCAAAATAGGGGTCACACAATTAAGATGCAAAATTTCCCAACCCGTGCTCAAGCCAATACTGATAAAGGTGACCCCATATAGTCAATGTGCATAGTTTTCTATACCATGTGCAAACCCTATGAAAATACTTTGTTAAAAAAATTAGTTTATTTAATGGTTGTTCCCCTAGAGTCGCATGGTTTTAGAAAAACCTTATGGATCCTACTGCACCTCTATTTCCACCAGTATGGTTAGTGGAGACCCTTTGGGTTGGGTGAAACTGTTTCTACTAACAGTGCGACCTAGTAATTTTTACCATTAAAAAAACCTCAGACTCTAAACAAGCCCCATAAAATCCTAGGAAGATACTTAGGCCATATTTCACATTTAAAAAGATTAAAACAAGGTTTTAAAATTAAAAAAAAAAGATTCGTACCTTCGTGAAAATACGGTTCATTATAGATTTTCCTTAAAAACATGATTTTTGTATATTGAGGAATTAAAGTGTAGAAAATTGAAGAAAACATATAACATATAGAAATAAACTTATTATAATAAAATATAATGGTTTTAATATAAAAAATCAAATAAATCCCCCATCAGAGACTTAAATATAAATAATTCTGATTAATGGTGACATCAAGACATAAACCCTTACCTCTTTTGTATATTTTGAATCACAACCCCCATGAAGGAAATAAAATTAATTGAAAAATTAAATACCATGAATATAAATATATTTAAGATATAACATCTCAAAGGGGTATTAGATACACCTCATATAAATAAATAGGTTCATAATACGAAATATGTCTCAATGGAGTATAAATTGAGATGAAATATCTTACAACAACAAAACATGAGAATTAATCAAGGAAATGATTATGTACATAAAAAATAAATTCAAAAAAATAAATTTTAAATAAAACATAAATTAATTAAAATTTATTACACACATAATCTTAGAATATCAAAGACAATGAATAAGAAATATAACCCAATGAAAAGAAATTGAGTTATAAAACCACTTACCCCTTGGTAACTTTAAAGTCAAATACACTTTAATGATATAATTAAAATTTAAACATAAAATAAAAATAATTTTTACATATTCATGATATTATATGTGTAATTTTTAGTATATACACCATTTAATATAAATTTGGTGCATAATAATAAAATATTTCTCAATGATGGAAAAATTGGGATGAAATCCCTAACCTCAGGTTCGAATCGTCACTTATGTTCTTTATCTTTCAGAATAATAAACTTATGTTAATTAGTTATCTTCTTAAGTAAATTTTAATATTTAAAATTTATTGTATTTTATTTTACACCATGTTATATTTGATTACTTATTAAATTAAGTTCACGTCAGACGTTTTGATGATATTCAATTCATATGTCCGAAATTACTTCGATAGTTTGATTTTGGTAAAAGTGGACATTGTTCCTTCACCTATAGAATAATAAAAAAATAATTATAATATTCATACATAAATTATAAATTTTAAATGAACTATGATTTATGGTTATGAATAATTAAATATGTTAAAATCTAAGAGACGGTAAGTTGTACATACACATGAGTGAAATTTCCTTTTTTTAACGATCATGATATAAATAATGTTAGTATTATTTTACCTTTATAGAATGATAATTGTAAAGTTAATATAATATTATTTCATTAAATATACTTATATATAGTATTTATGTTATCTGGTTATGAAAAACGAATGGCATCATTTCATAGAGGTAGTAATCCACATGTACGCACGAACGACATTATCATTTTCAAATGAATAGAAAGGTAAGAAATTATATGATATATAGTGTTTATATAATTAAACATATGTCATGAATATCACAAAAACACACACACACATATATATATAGTAAATCCATAATTAAAACCATCCATGATCAGTGGTTATGGAAAAAAATTACATCGGTTTGGGAGGTGGTAGTCTGATGTACACAAAAACGACAGGTTCATTTCCCATTTGATAGAATATGATATGAATATAAGATATTCTATTAAAATAAAAACATATCATTATATGTTATATAATAATGTTATGATATTATCATGTTTAAATAGTATTTTAAGGAGGTGGAAGAAGAAATATAAAAATTTCTCGATTAAGAACAATAAATCTTCATTAGACGACCTCTTTAAGTTTACCCCAAAATCCTTCATAAACGGTTTTTCTGATCAATACAAGGATTATAAGTAATGGTAATGGAAGTAAAGAATGGAATTGGGATGTTATTTTTAGAACCAAAAGTATTTTTATGTGTGAAAAAAATAGAATATGAGGTTCCCTTTTATAAGTGAGGGGAGGAGCAATTTGGGAATTTCGTAAAGTATTAAATCAATACAATTTATTTATCATAAAAAAAGAATTAAAATTGATATATTTATAATATAGGATTATTATGGTTAGAAATAATATAATAAATTCATTTTTTTCAGGTTTATATGTGGTTTTTACCCTTATTTTATTTATTTTAATCCTCTTTAATCAGTTTTGATAATTACCAAGACAACACATATTTAGTCCATAGGTGTAATGATTGTTACTATAAAATAAAAACTGAAAAATTAATGGAACATGGTTCATATTTTAAATCATATCTCAATAATTTTTTTTAATTTATTTATTTAGTAATTTTAAACTATTTAATAAAATATTATTTACTATAAAATATCCATAATGTATTTTTTGTAAGAATTCCTTAAATTTGACTTAGAAAAAAACATTAAAACAAATAAATTAAAATATATTCCACTAAGATAAATATAACCTGTTATATTTACCTAAAAAAGTTAATGGAACACAATAATTATTTAAACTTATATTAATTTATATATTTTTAAAACCATTTATTTCATTTTTCCATTAATTGAATAAATAATGTGTCATCATTACGTATGAATTTAAGGTAATTATTTAATCAGAAAAAACTCGTAATAAATTTTCCTAATAAAAAAATAATTTATATTTTAAATTAATATTTATGACCTCACATAATATTTTTTAATCCCCATCAAAAAATATTATACATATTAAAAGAATGAAAGTGACATTTTTGTCTTTATCTTTTACATAATTGTTGTAAAGGACAAAATCAAGGGAATAAAGATTCAAGTTTCCATATATTAAGGTCTTGGATGTAAATTTATGACCTCTAAGAATCCAATAGGATAAAGGTAAATTATAGGTTCAATTTTATGTCCTTATCAAACTATTTTTAACATTAATTAACCAATTTACCCTTTTACCGTGGTGACACTTTTTTACTATTTTTACTATTCATTATGAAAAAAATGTTAGGTTTATAAAATAATATAAATCATGATTATTCTAAATATAGATTCAATTTTTCCCAATTTAATCCCTATAAGTTTAATAAATTCATTTTATAATAATTTCATAATGTTTGATGAAAAGAGTTTTTCTTAAAATTTCATTTTTCAAGGAAAAATTATTTTACATTAACACCATGACTAGTGATATTAATAATATGAATTTCAATTTAATTAGATATATAAAAAATGTATAAATATAATTTAAATAATTACTCATTAGGATTTATTTTAATTAATTAAATAGAAAGACATTAAGAACATAAAAACAGCTTTTAGAAAAATTATAAAAAAGATTTATAATAAAATCCTAAAGATTTCTAATTCAAATGAAATTTATTATTAATATTATATATATAATAGATCATATTTTACAATAATAGAATATAAAAAAATAAACCTGAATTTTAACCACTTTATTTAATGAAAATAAATGACAGTTTTACAAAAATTTATATTTTTCACTATTCAATGAAAAACCAATCTTTTTAGAAAAATATGAAAATTCCAGCCTAATATATTTTTGACAAGATGATTTAAAAAGTTATTTAATTATTATAAAATACTATTACTAAATTATTAAAAAATTAATTATATTTTCCACATACAAAATGTAATAAAAATCATTTTTGAAGAAAACGTATTTCTGAACCATAAATGACTTTACTAATTATTTTATGACTATTTTATAAGAATTAATAAATAAAATTTTACTTATTATAAAACAAATGTATATTTCATAATGCATTTTATAATATTTTTTTAACATCCCAATATTTTAAATGGAAAGGCTATGTTCAATAGCTTACAAGATACACAATATCAATCATAAACAAACAATAAAATCTTTTTATTTAAATGTGACTGTAATAATATATATGTTAAATTTAAAGGTATGAAAATTATTAAAAATATTATGAAATATATTATGGTGATACTTATTACTCAATTATTAGTTTATGATTTCTAAATAATCACTCAATTTTTTAGAAAATTCACTTTGTTCTTCAAAAATTGGCTTTCTTACATTTCATGTATAAATATTATAAATATGTTCTATATATTTTAGAAAATAAATTTCATAAAATAAAATAAGATTTTTAAATATTAATATCATGTTTTAATTTTTGGTGAAATTTTTTAATTCTTTATAAAATATTGGCTTCTCAGTGAATAGTAAAAAATACTGATTTTTGTAAAAATATCATTTCTTTTATGTAAACTAAATGATTTTAAATTACCCTAATGTTTTAAATTTTTTTAAGTAAAATAATTATTATTTAGTTATATTTCATCTTCATAAATTATTTTGAATCAAATTTATATTTTATTTTTTTATTAGTTTATTTTTGGGTTTAAAAACAGAATGTTTCAGTAAAATGATTTAAAGTACATAATGTTCCTCCATTTTAATTAATTAAAATTATATGTAATGGTGAATATTTAATATGAAATTTATAGATAGTATATAATTAAATATTAATTTCGTTTCATATAATGATTATTATTAATTATTTATTTAATATAAAATCATCTTTTCTTTGAAAGATACACTTCTTGAAAACCCGCTTTTTCATCGCATCAATGGGTTTTGTTTTAAATATATTTTTCACAATTATGTTAATTAAATTTGAAAAAATTAATTATATATTTGGATTCATAATGTAAAAAATATTTATTAAGGACATTTTCATTTTTATTGTTAAAAAATTTACGGTGGAAAAAACATATTTACCATAGTATAGGTAAAAAAATAAAACAGGTTAAAGTTAAAAGGTAAAAGACTAAAATACATAAAAACTATGACTTTAAATGGGGATTTGATTTGTTACTAGACCATAACCATCATTTACTACATAAATTTTTAATATAATTATTTTTAATTAATTCCACCCAAATGTGGTGGGCTTTAAATATAAAATAATCATTATTTAATCACTTTAAACTACCCCTCCCCATCTATAAATACGACTCATCACCAACCCATTTCTATTAACCAGCCTATAATCTATTGAAATATCTAAAAAAAATCTCATCCTCACTCTAACCACAACCAGGTTCTTCTGTTCTCACCAAAATATCAATTCCATGGTTCTTAAGGGGTCCTTCAAGGATGTGATATTCAAGAGGTAACTTTCTTAAACCACATGTCTTAATTTTCTTTTTTTTTCTACCTTCTAGTCAAGCCATTAACACAAAAAAATAAAAAAAAATTATCATTTATATACTGGAATTTTATATTTATAATTTAATACATTACATCCATCCCTTTTATGATCTTCTCATATTCTTAGAAATGAAACAATTTTCGAAATTATGGTGGTTAACCGTCTCAGTAGATAATGAGTTTTCGTTTTCCATTAAAGCCTTCAAGCCTCGACATAAAACTATTATTATGTTTAAATAATATTTTAATAAGTATAATATAACTTATTTCATGATCTATAACTAATATATAGACTTAATATTAAATAAAATGAAATTATTTTGTGATGGTTGGAAAACTAGGAAAAATAATTTGGCCATTTATTATTAACATTTTAATCAAATGAATCCTCCTCATATAAGAAATAAAAATGATATATTTTACCATTTATACATATGTAATTGAATTAATTCAATTTCATTCCACTTATATAGTTTTATTCCAATTTTACAAGAACATCCATAATTATACTCAAGTGAACCGACCATGAAACCTTGAAACAAAAGATCCCGGAATGTTGAAATTGATCCTTATAACTGATAGAAATGGACATAAATTAACTTAGTTTAATTATAATAAATAAAATATATTTATAAAAATTTCTTAATAAAGTAATTAATGAATCTAATTTTATTATCAAGGACTTCAAGGGAAAGTGAAAAACATTTGAACACAAGATAAGAGAATCCTTAACAAAAAAAAACAGTTTTAAATGTTTGGAAGATTTATTTTCAAAATCATTCTATTTCATGTAATATTTTAATAAAAGTATTTTTATTAATGAACTTATATAGAAAAGAATTATTTTAAAATGTAATTTTCTAATTTCTCACAATTTTTTTAAAAAGGGATATTTTTAAGGGTTTGGGTAATGGAATTATTAACTCGATTTCCATTCTTTAGGATAAAATTATAATTCATTATTATCTCATTCTAAGATCACGCCATGAACCATCCCTCGGGGCCCATTCCATGACTACCCTAAGCCCTACTTCCATTGGACTGGGGTTGGGGACTAGCACCGAAAAGGATTATCCCTAAAATGGGAAGTCGTTGCCTTTAAACTTGTACAAAGACACAGTCCAAGAACACAACAAGATGTAACCATGAAGTAGAACTGCAGTAGTAAATGTGCATACTGAAAGTAAAGGGGCCAGAATACAAGCCCAACTGAAAGGATACAACTACAAAAGGAAATAGAAAATAGTTCATGATATCGTCCTCCAAGGATCCTACCTGAAGGGTAGGTACAGGTTGTCTACACATCTCTCCACATCAACCGTCACCTCCATCCACCGTTAGGCTCATGCTCCCTGAATCTCATTCAAGGTTTCCCATTGTCTTCACAAAACACAACAAGGTGAAGATGAAGCCCATACAGGGGTGAGTATAACAATACCTAGTAGAGACTCTGAGACCCTCAAAGGTATCTCAGAATTCTACAAAAGAAAAACCACAAAGCATGATCTCAATCATAAAGTACAAAGAAAAAGAATCCTCTCAAAACTAGGTATAACTAAAGTACAGAAGGGAATATTATTAGTCGTCAAGCTTGATCATATTATTATTTAAATAGTCACTGATGCTAACCATAAAAAGTTTGAACCACATAGGATCAATAGGCACTAACCCCCACTGACCCACACAGGATCCGACCCGCCCCAGATCGATAGGTAATAAACCCTACTGACCCACACAGGATTCGACTTGCCTAGGATCGATAGGTACTACCCCCCCTCAAGACTAACACATGATCGATAGGTGGTGATACAAAGAGGAACGCTAGGTATTGATCCACACATGATTTCTAGGTGTTAATCCACACAGGGTTTCTAGGTAATGATCCACATAGGGACACTAGCTAGTGATCCATACAGGGTCACCAGGTTTTGATCCACACAGGGTTGCTTGGTACTGATCCACAGAGGGTCTCTAGGTGCTGAACCACACAGGATCTCTAGGTGCTAATCCACACAGGATCACTATGTGTTGATCCCTACATGATCTCTAGGTACTGAGCCACAAAATATTTCTAGGTGATGACCCACATAGGATCGCTAGGTGATGACCCACATAGGATCACTTGGTACTAACCTTCGTATGATCTGTCTCCAACCTCCATCTCACAGCCATCCAATGGATTCCCACTCATAACACGCTTGATTCTAGGACAAAATGATACTCAAGCCATTAGTTTTTTTCAATCAGCACGAAGACCCAAAAAGAAGTTACACAATGATCTGTCACATCATAAGGGTTCCAATGCAATAGACAGTGCGTCAACCAAATGCCTGGTTTTTATGTTATTGGCATTTTAGTCCCAAGGCCCTGACTGGATTTAGGGTTGATCCAACCCGACTTTACTTCAGTAATCTCCAAAACTCTCATGGATTATCTCAAAATGATCATCCCGCTCCAAGGATCCCAGCGCCGTAGACGGTTCATCAAACGAAAATTTGGTTCGTAAGATATGATATTTTGAGTGTATCAGGGACCAAGAGGGGTCCTATTCCAGTCCGATCGGGTCAAACCGACCCATCCCGGCTCGAACTGGCTTAGACAGGTGCAGTTGGGCTGGGCTGCTGTGGGCTCGGCCTTCTGGGCCACAGATTGGCTGAGACAGCCCCAACTGGGCTGGGCCGCAACGGCTCAGCCCACCGGTTGGTGTGACCCGCATGGGGATCTCGCCGTCTGCCTCCCAAATAACTCCAAGATTCGTTCAAATATTTAAATGGCAGTGCAAAGTGGCTCCACTTAATCACCTATGGGACCCACTAGGAACATGTCCCCTTATTCAATACAGCTTCATAGCCACGACCTGCACAATGCAGCGCGCGATGGCGCGCTGCCTCCCACCTCCACTGCTGGCTGAGAGCTAGCCGCCTATCGGTCTGCTATGGCACTGCCTCCCTCTACGGCCAGTGAAAACTATAGAGGCTTTTGTGGGCCACTAGGTGAGCTCATGTGGTCCTCTTTTTCTTACAGGCACACCTACAGGCATCGTTGGATGCCGCCGTCATTACATGCCTCCCAGTTTCCACTTTCCATCGAGTTGGAAATTTGTCCCCTGAAAAATGCAACATAAACGAAGCGGCTGAGGGTTTGACCTTCTTTGTTTGTCCAACATCCTCCATGTTAGCATTATTACAAGTGAGATATTATTCCATTCAAAAAAGATAATCTTTAATAAATAACCCCTACCTCAAGAATCAATGGAGTCGTTACGGTTTAGAGGGTGAAGAGTCCTCATTCGTAGAAGTCACTGGTGTTCATCGATCTCGTATCGATCACTCCAACAACATATAAGATTCCATTCCTCGTCGGTGGAAGACGCCGCGTCAATTTGACAGAGGTTCCTTGCTTAGTAAAGTCGTGTCAAAACCCCAACCCTAGATCCATTTAAATAGACAGTAGATGAGACTTTAACGCAACATATCTTTAATGAGGTCCATTAATAAGTTAATTAGTGAACCTATCATATCTCAATGGAGAGGTGAAAAAAACAAAGGGTCAGTCGATTAAATGGATTGACAAGTCATCGGTCCCGCCACCCGTTCTCAAGATTTACAAAAAAAGAAATAAAATATCATTTTTGTTTTATTATTATTATTATTTTTAATTCCAAAAAACTATCTTTTTCTCCCACCCTACTACGGTCAAAGTGAAGCCTTCCTTAAGAGAATCATGGTGCTGTATATTCAAAGGTTCCCTCATATTTCAATTCCTATCATCGGATCAAAAGTTAGAAAATGATGCATGTACGTTTACTAAACATACCTCAAAAAAATTTCAAAATTTCATTCCAGGCACACTGTACCTCAAAATCATGTGCCATCAATTTTCAAAGACTTATAATAATCTCAAATAATTAAAAAAACATTACATGTAATTTTTGGGTCTTTATATTCTCCACACCTTAGGGATTTTTGTCCCTAAAATCTATAACAAAACTAGGGAAATAGATGGGGGGTACTGAGCATGTATCTTAGCCTCTTGCTCACATGTGATCTTCTGGAGATTCCCATGCTTCTAATGAACTCATACCATAGGAATCGACTACCCACAAAGGTCCTGCTCATGTGGATCCTCTATCTCCATTGGGAACTCCACAAACATTTCCCCATCATTGATGTCCAGCTCTCCCCAGTCGATAATGTGTGATGGATCATGAACGTATCTCCTCAACTGTGACACGTGGAAAACATTATGCACCTGGTGCATCTGTGGGGGAAGATCTAGATGGTATACCACCTCTCCTCCTCTACTGAGGATCTGGAAAGGTCCGATGAACCACGGAGATAGCTTTCCTCCCCATCCAAACCTTCGTAATCCCCATCAGGGTGAGACATGTAGGAAGACATGGTCTCTCTCCTCAAACTCCAAGGGTATTTGTCTTTTATTAGTATAAGACTTATGCCGGATTTGTATAGTATTCATCTGCTCTTGGATTATCTGCACCTTCTCTGTGGTTTCTTGTACCAACTCTGGACACATAAGTGTTGAATCCCCTAGGTCTGTCTTGCAAAGAGGAGATCTGCATGGTCATCCATACAAGTCCTCAAATAGTGACATGACGGTGGTGGAGGGATAACTATTTTTTATGAGAAATACACCAGCGGCAGGTGTTATTCCCAACTACAGACAAAATAGAGGACGCAAGAACAAATCATGTCCTCAAGTGTTAGTATGGTTCGTTCCATCTGACCATCTGTCTGAGGATAGAAGGCGGTGCTCAAGAGTTGCTAACTATCAAATTCCTCCTACAATCCCTTATACAAGAAGTATATAAAACGTGCATCGTGATCTGAGATTATTGTTGAAATAACCCTATGTCTTCGCACAACCTCTTGCATGTAGAGGCATCCCAAGCCCTCTATTGATCCCTTCTCTCAGATGGGTAGGAAGTTGGCCGACTTTTTGAGTCTGTTAGTGATCACCCAGATGGAATCATGGACCCTGGAAATATGTGGTAGCCCTGTCACAAAGTCCATGGAGATACCATCCCACTTCCACTCTGGTATCTCGAGGGACTGAGCTAAGCCCACTGGTACCTGATGTTTATCCTTCACTTGCTGACAAGTGAGGCATCGGGATACAAACTCTACCACTGATTTGTTCATCCTTGGCCATCAGTACTGATACCGGAGGTCTTGGTACATCTTCGCCCCTCTAGGATGTACCGCTAAAGGGGATGTATGGAAATACCTCAACACCTCCTCTCATAGAATCACGGGTACCATGGTACGTCTTGTAAAGAGGATGATGTTGTCCCCACCTTCAAAAAATCCTTCAGGAGCCTCTCCTAATGAGATATGATCATGTTGGGACTTACAGTCAATATCCCCAAGATGTGCCTCCCGAGATCACTGTAGAAGTGGGGGAAAAACATTCATATACTGGAGATAAGCTGCTCCATCTTTATCCACGAAGGATATGTACAATGCGGCTAGATGCTTTTCCTCCTCACCCAATAGATATAGACGAGACCACCTCTAGAGTGTGTCTCTTACTACATTTTCCTTCCCAAGAGTATAGACTATCTCAAAGTCATGGTCCTAGAGGAACCCAAGCCATCGTCGCTGTATTAGGTTAAGGTCCTTCTATGAGAAGATATACTTGAGACTATTGTGGTTAGAGTAAATAGTAAACTGTTCACCCATCAAGTAGTGCTTCCACATCTTCAGCACAAAGACCACTAATGCTAACTCTAGGTCATGAGTAGCGTAGTTCTACTCATTTTGTCTTAACTTCTATAAGCCATAGGCAATCACCGCTCACTGTTGGATCAGGACACAACCTTGTCCGGTCCCGGATGCGTCGCAATAGACTACATACCCAACGCCCTCTTCTGGTAGCCTCAAGATGGGGTCACTTTTCACTCTTAATCTCATCTTCTAAAAACTCTACTGGCACTTATCCATCCACAAGAAAATATGACCCTTCTTCGTCAAGGATGACAAGGGTGCCGCTACCTGGGAGAAGTCAATTTTAATTCTTTGGTAGTACCCAGCCAATCCTAGGAAACTCCAAACCTCAGTCACACTCTCGGGTGGATCCCAAGAAAGAATTACCTCTATCTTATCTGGATCAAATGTGACTCTAACCTATGAGATAACATGCCCCCATAAGTTTACTTCTGATATCTAGAACTGGAACTTCAAGAACTATCCATAAAGCTTGTGCTCTCAGAGTGTATCCTTAATTATCTGTAGGTGTGTGGCATGCTCCTCCTCTGACACTGAGTATATCAAGATTTCGTCAATAAATACCACCACGAAGAGATCGAGGTATGGCTGGAAGATCCTGTTCATGAGCCCCATGAACACTACTGCAGCGTTGGTCACCCATAAAGTCATCACCAAGAAATCGTAATGGCCATACCGACATCTGAAGGTTGTCTTTGGTACGTCCTCATGTGAGCAAATCACATGTTCAAAAGTTGTAGCTGATTACTTATCGGTGCTTCGGATTCAACGGTGCCCTCAGATTTTTAATCAAATCACTTGTTCAAAAGTTAGAAAATGTCGCTCGCACGTTTAATGATTGTACCCAAAAAAACGGTCAGGAAATTATTAAGCGTCACCCTCAACTTGTAATAGTCAAGGATAGGCTCTACCTAAGTGAAACATTCCCCAAATAACCCAACTGTACTCACTTATTTTCTATCCGAGTTACCTTTTAAAAGATATTGATTTTATAAAAAAATAACTGTCACTTAAATATTTTATTTACAACCAAAAACTAACTTTCACTGGTGGCCCGTTCCGGCCAATGTTAGTATCTACCTAAACAGAGAATACCCCCCATGAGTTCAGCGGTGGTCTCAGATTGTTAATCTGAGTTACCATTTGTGAGTTATACGCAATTTAAAAATAAAATAACTTTATTTATTTATTTTATTTACGGTTATGCCATTTTCCGGTTTTCTCACCGGAGGCCGGCGCAGACTAAACTTAAGTCATGCCTAGGGTAAAACCGCCATCCTGAATGCAACAGTGCCCTCAGATTTCTGATCTGGGAAACCGTTTAAGATTTATTCCACTTTTTTAGGAAAACTGCTTATGTGTGCTAATTAAAGCATAACAAAACTTCGACGGATCATTCTGGGCACTCCGGGCCTCGGAATCGCACACCCTCAGATGTTGCGGTCTCGAAATAATTCCATATAATTAAAAAAAAATTATATGGAAATTCTGGGACATTACAACTATAATAAAAAATACCCTACTATAGCAAGTACACAAAATATCCAGAACTATCATATAATGGACACACTAAAGAGCCCTTATTCATGAGTACATTTATACGTTAAATTTAGGAATATTATAATTTTATTTCAAAAAAAAAACTTAATTTATGAATTCTTTGTAAATATATTATCATAAGATGATTATTTGGGATTTTTCTAAAAAAATTGTTTTTATGTTTATAGTGAAATATTAATTTTTTACTAATACTCCAAATTTTATGCCATTATTAGTATATAAGTATGAATTATTAATTTATAAAACCCATTTCTTTAAAAAATATGTACTTTATAATTTACATTATACATTTTAAAATATTTATTATAATTTACTAATCTATGATTGATATTTTAGAACACGAGTAATATTTTTCTCAAAAAGTATTTTAATATGTTATACATTTATCGTATTAAAATAAATTTTTAGAACTTTTAAAAACTGATTTATTAAAAATGGATATAAAATTTAAAATTATTAGTTCCAAATTATCTAATAAATAACACTTTTTTAGGCATAAATATTAAGTTACCTAAGGTGGAAACTAGTTATCACGGTAAAAGTATAAATGGAATGATTCAAACGGAAAAGGGATTGAAACATGTTAAAAAAATGATTCTAATTGAGTGGTTGAGATATTATAAACATTATATCATCCTAAACTAAATGATTTACTACTTTTATAGACAATTTATATGTTTAACATGTGTTCCTTTTATATTAAGTTGAAATATTTACAAAAACTAAAATTCGCCCCACAAATAAAAGGGGGCTCTCAGCCGCCATTCAAAACCACTCTAAAAATTCATTTTCCTACTTAGAATATTCCATATTTACTTAACTTAGAATAATATTTCACTCTCATAATCTTCTGGTTATAAGATATTATCCTAACCCCTTCATTCCCAAGGAATCATATAAGATAAACTCATAGTTCTCAACATAATTTTAAAATTTTCACTAACATCATTTCCTTTTATATTCCATTTCATTTTTTATTTTTGCAAATAAAATATTTTTATTTAATTAGTCATTTTATACACAATATTTTTATATTTTTTTAATAATCATTGAACTCCTTTCCCTTTTCCTGTAAGAAAATAAAAAATGATATTTGTTTGTGTGTGTGCAGACTACAACCTCCAAAAAAGTGTCATGTTTTGTTTTCCTTAACCACATTCCAAAAATTGTAATAATATTGAATTTAATATATAATTATGATATTTATTACATATTTTATATTCTGAAATTATAATCAATGTTACTACTTTTACCCATTCTCTAGGAAATGAAGTCATCATCCACGCATATGTGTGGACTACCACCTCAACAGAATGATTGAATTCCATTTTTATTTTCATAATTTCGTTAAATGGATGGTTATTAGAATGAGTTTAATTGATAAAAATGTTTATTATGATATATTCAAGGATCTATTATAAAATAATTGAGATCTTATTAATGATATGATCATCAAATGATCATTGTTAATTTAATTGTTCAAAACAAGCATACTAGGAGAAAAATGTTTTATTCATATTATGTAATATTTAAATATCCATTAATTATTCTTATAATTCCTTTAATTTTGATATATAATGAAAATATACAATAATTAATATCATTATAATTTTGGTATAATTATATTACAACTAAAAAAACTCATAATCAGCTAATAATCATGGTATGATCATGTTTGGGATTCATTATCCACACATGGTATACTATTATGAATTTATATCATGGATGACGATAAGAAATATATTAATGGAATACCATGATATAAATATTTACATAATGATTATATTATGGTTTTGGAATAGTTATATTAATTATTTAACATATTATTTAAAAATCATTATTGATCACTAAAGTATTAGAAATAAGCTGACATGGATTCCATTTTCATGAAATATAAATAAAACAATAATAGAATGAGATAATAAAATTATAAAATAATACAATTTATATACTCCATTAAATTATATTACCGAGGAATTTTTTAATTTTAGAGAAGAATAAGGAACAACACCTCTATTACAAAACTAGTATAAATGATCAAACTATAAACACCTGATGTAAGAAAAATGGTAAACTAACTATATTTCATATAGAGAATGACTATATAAGAAAAGTATAATTGAAAATAAATATTATTAAGGTCCTAAATTAATTTCCTATGATATATATATGTTTGGGAAGCATGATGTTAAATTATCATCATGGATGTTAGGACAAGAGGAATGGGTTTCCCATCTCAAATTCCACTCTTTGAGACATGTTTTGTATTATAAACCCAATTTATTTTATCTGGTGTTTATTATAAAGAACTATTATACTTGTCATATTTTATGGACTAAATGTCATTTTATGAAGTTAATATTTATTTTAGGATGTAATGTATTGAACAAACAAATAAAAAATTAATGGAATTATATATTGAAAAGATTTCACCCCATACATATTTGCACCATAATAAATACTTGTATACCATAAGAGGAACAAATATGTTAGTTTTATACGGAACCATATCTTTATAGACATAATTTATTTTTGATTTTGATATTTTGTCTTCAGATCATTATAGGCCATCAAAAGGTTGTTACTTGGGGTATAATGAGGTCCTCAGTCTTTGATCATTAAGATAGGAGTTACACAAGGAAATCTCATGAGAGTTAGGAATTATGATCCCATGTAAATACCCTTAATACATTTATTGATTCATAAGAATTAATTAAATCCAAGAAGTTCCAAAAATAAAATCTCCCACACCCTACACAACAGTCCCAGCTTCCTGTACCATTAAACCATGACCCTGTACTATGGAGGCACACCTTAAACTATATTTACACTATAATGGTTTGTTTTACAATGTAGGAGGTGTGAGGATGGTCTTAAAACACAATAATAACATTTATGATTTAAATTTTTGATCCAAATCATCCGTAGTAAGTTAGTAGTTATTCCATATCTGGAGTGGTCCTCTAGTACATAGGGGATGTGTTTATGTAACCAGAAGTCATTGGTGTGTCATTTTTCTCACATTTGGTGTGAGGACATGGGTATGGGGGGTGATATCCTTAGAAAACCATGACATCTACAAGGAAAATAATGTGTTTAAAAGTTTCTTACCTTTTTAGGCCCTTGTTTACACTTTTTTCAATGATGTTTATCTATGTGTTGAAATTTTGACACCATGTTTGATTATAATCACATGTGATTGTGTGTGTACCCATTGATATGTTATGTGATCTATGATTCTCATGAGTGATACTAGATTATCCTATTACTCTTTCAATTATTTTCACATGGTGTTTTTCTCTAATATATAATCACAATGTTATGTCATGCCTACTTGTTTACTCAACTTGTATACATGCTACAATTTCCTTGGAGGTTGTGATTAGTAATTGAGATAAATGGACCATTGTGAATTGTTTATCCTATATAATGGGAGTTCTCTTTTTTTTTATAATGATGGTAATGAGGGACCTGAACACAAGGTGGAGGTAAGAGGTAGGCATGGTGTCATGTTAAAGGAGTGACTGAGGTAGCCTTGATTTTACAAGTGACATTCACCTTTAAGAATCCCATTTGATGTGATTTACTATAAAAGTGAGTATATCAAGTGACATGGTCCTCTTTATGGATAGATGATGTCGTGTATCATCTCTATGAAACCATGATAACGTTGTACATGGGATGGTCTGGTTGTTACCAACTTATCCCATTATCTTCTAGAAATAGATCTGAATCAGGTATGGTTGGTGGTTTGTGGTGACTTGATTAGTGCATGATATCTCAATTTTGATTGTGTGTTTATTACAAACTTATTATAATTATTGTAATACACAAGTTACACTAGAACATTGGGTAAGGACACATTTTTTGTGTCTTACTGAGTCTTATACTCACACCCTACCCAAGAATTTTTGTGCACTTATAGATTTTATGAGAGATCCGGAGAAGGGAAAGGGACCTATGGTGGACATCTGAGAAGGTGGATCATGGAGCTGGAGAGGACCAAGACAGATACTAGAGTACCTTTTAATTATTTCGATTATTTATCTTCTTTCATTACTCTAGACAACTTTCCACATTGGTAGCTCTAATTTATATTGCATGTAAGTCATCTTTATTATTCCACATGATTGATTTGATGATTTATGGTTATATATTTATTGTTATATATTACTCATTTTCAATGTAATTATATAGAGGGTATAGTCTCCCTACTATCAGACATAGACACTCACTTATAGTCGACAGCCTCTTGTGTATGGGGAGGTGCCCACGAGGTCACGCAACAACCATATCAGACCCAGTGGGTATGTTGGGAGTGTTAGAAAGTATTATAAGAGACTTGGTATTTTTTTCTAACTTTTACTTTATTATACCTTGATTTGAGATAGGATATATAGGAATTAGTATAGTTGAGACTCAAGCAGGGGAACCATGAATGTTCCTAGCAAGCACTATATAGTGGACCTGTGAGATACCATGAAATTATGAATGATGTATTTTTTAAAAGTTGATTCAATTCACATTATGTGATGTACATTAAGTTGATATAAGATTTAATATATTTCACATACTTTCATGCATCATGTCTAGGAAGTTAGCCTCACAAGCCTTATATATACCGGTTGTTGTACTACATAGTAGTTATTTAATTAAATTTCTTAATTTGTACGATCTATTTGGGATAACTTCATTATACTTATGATATATTTATGCCTTCTATGTGTAATATATATTTAATAAAATTAATTAATATAACATTGCATGTTATTATGTTATTATATATGTAATGATTATGACTATCGTTCAAGGATTGGTTAGTTCTAGGAGGGTTAAACCTTCATATGAGGGTAGAATCCTAGGGAAACCTATATGTGATCACATATACTGTATATATCTTGATGTTTTCTTAATATTAATAATTTTTTAGAATATCCAACGTCATAGAAATTCATAAATACCATATAATGGGATGGTTGACCTAGATCCCATTCGCGCACTACCCTAGTGGTGTAGAGAATGGTTCCTTACTAGCTGCTACTAAAATCCATGGTGGACTATGACAAGGATTTTTAAATTTATCATCCCCTATAATTTTGAGGCACTTATGGCCCACATGATGATGAGGATTGGGTAGAAACCATAAATATCATCTTCAAATATGTTGAAACACTATTAGATAGAAAAGTGAAGTTAGAATCTTTTGAATTGTAACGACCTGCTAAGTGGTGGAGGGGAGTTATGGGTCAAGCTATATGATGAAAAAGTATAACTTGGGAGGAAGTTAAGGAATTTTTAAGTAGATAAATCTTCCCTAATACACTAATTATTTACTGTGAACCAGAGTTCATGGAACTGTATTAGGACTCTAGGACAGTATCAATATAATCCATTCACTTTACTGATCTCCTCTACTTTACACTGCTTCTAGCTGAAAATGTGGCTCGAAGGACCAGGATGTTTGATATGAGACTTAGAACAGACATTAGGTAGATGTTCTAGAGTTTTGTTATGTATCCTTAACTCAAGGCACTACATAAATCTTTGACTCTAGAGAAGATCTCCAAGGAGGGACAAATTTTCAGTATTCACCTACCCTTTAGCACTCATCCAAGTGGAGATCCCACTAGAACCATGATTACATATTCTAATTGTATGAAAATGAAGAATATGATGGTATGAGAGAGTAGAAGTATGAAGGTGGAATAAATTATAGTTTCTTCCACTCCATCTAAAGATAACCCACTTTTCTTCAATTGTGTGAAGTTCAAACACTATAGACAGGTGTTCACATCACCCCAAGTCCATTATTAGAAGTGTTCCCATACCAGACATCTCTATCAATTTTGGCTTGGAGGCAGTGGAATACATGATTAGGGAACTAGAGGCCTGGTTAGGGATCTGAGAAGTATACTTGGACTAGCCATGCACCATAGGGATAAGTTCATAATACTAAGACTGGTCACATTTTTTTTGGATCAGACTCCCACATATGGTGAAGATATACTATCTAGAGTTAAGGGTATGGTCTTGATTACATCCACTCCATATACTACTTTATTTGATATCAATGCATCCCATTCATCTATAGCTACCCAAGTAGTTGTAACTGACCTTCCAATTGAGTAATATTCAGGGTTATTATCCATAGACACACCATTGGGAACAAAAGTGGATTTTCTCTGGAGATTCCTAGAGTTCGATATACTTGTGGATGGATATGAAAATATATGATAGTTTATGATTCCATATATGAAGGCATTTGATGTGATGCTAAACATGGATTGGATAACCAGATTTTTAGCTCACATTTATTTCTATTAGAGGCATGTTTCATTAACATATCTAATGGGGGATATTTCCATGATGACCAGAGAGTGGGAAATTGGAGTAGGAAGAGTTGGACCCAAATTGAGTTATCTTAGGATGATCAAAGAACATATGAAAGGCTTGGCTATTTAAGTATTTTTTTTAAACACCATAATATTATCCTGCATTCATGGATCCCTATCAAGAAGTATATTCAAATGAATTCTCTAGAATTACTCTTAATACATGAATTGAATTTGAGTTATAGATCATTTTGAGAGTGCAACCCATTTTGATACCCCCTTATCTTATGAAATTAACAAATCTAAAGGAACTCAAGGTATAGTTGGATGATATGGACTGGGATTTATCTTGAAAATTAATTCACCATGGGGTTCACCAATGTTATTCACTAATAAGGAAAAGGTACTCTTAGGATATGTGTCACTACAGGAAAAAACCAATTCAGCAGCGGTTATTTGACGGTGGTTTTCAAAACCACTGATAATTTTTATTTGAGGAAATATTTTGAGGCTATTGTAAGGATATTTTATATAAACCTCAGTTAAATGTTTTCAAAATATACTTATTGGTTATTTTTTCAAAAAAAATCAATTTATTTTTAGTGGTGGTTTTAAAAAGCCGCTGCAAAATTGAAGGAAAATTTGAGA
This sequence comes from Viscum album, assembly GCA_963277665.1. Taxonomy (NCBI): domain Eukaryota; kingdom Viridiplantae; phylum Streptophyta; class Magnoliopsida; order Santalales; family Viscaceae; genus Viscum; species Viscum album. The sequence goes on from OY728141.1 coordinate 1,743,455,052, forward strand.
AATATATAATTTTTTGTGATTTGTGATTTTTATTTAATATAATAAATAGTTTATTATTTAAATTTTTTATTAATTATAAAATTTTACTTAATAAATATTTATAATTATTAGTTAAAAATAATTTTAAACTTGAAATAAATCTTCAATAAGTTGAAAATTTGAGTTTGACATCAAATGAACATAACTCTTGATCTAGAAATCCATTTTAGCTCCACAACTAGTCAAATAAAAGATTATGAAATGAACTAAGACCAAATTATATTTAAAATTTTTAATAATTAAAACAATAAATTTTTTTTTTTTCAAGAAAATTTGGAAATTGGACTTGAACTTCAAATGACCATTACATTTGATTCGGGTGTCCGTTTAGGCTCTACCACATAACAAATCGAATCCTCAGTTGATCAATACACCATAAAAAATTGGGGGATCTAGGTTCCATTTTTTATAGTCACAAAAAGCACCGAAGGTCTCCAAAACTGAGTTTTTAATCGATGTACCCCAATTTTTTTTAACATTAAATGGAATTTTAACCCCATTTAAGGGGGTCTTATTGTCTATTTTTTGGTGGGGGATGAATTTATTCTCAGGTATTACATTCATATTGATATAATGATTTTTCATTTTTATCAATTTTCACTATTTAGTTTTATTATAATTAAATATATGCATATTTTCTTGTATTTTCTTATTATGAATCACTTTTTATAAATGCATATTTACATATAAATGTATTTTTAAACATATAAACCATATATAAATAACTATTTTTTATTCATTTAATTTAAAATAAATAATTATCAACTTTATTTACCTTAAAAAATTCATTAATATGTATATATACCTATATAAGTAATGTGTATATATAAAATTTTGTGTTTCAATAAAAAAATTATATGTATGTGTATATACTAATATATGTAAATAAATACATGTGTATATGTAAATATTTTTGTGTATAAATATTATATAAATATTTTTTATATAAATGTACCATTATCACTAAATATATTATACAAATTTATTTACAGTAAAACTATATGAATACACACACACACACACAAATATATAAATAATATATATATATATATATACGTGAGTATTGACAGATAGATATATATTAATATTTATATACTAATACATGAAAATAAATATTAATATATAATATATTTATATAAATTTAAGTATATATATATCATTCACATTCAATAAGATTTCATATTCATTTAAGAGTGTCTTTTTATGCTTTTTATGTTATTTAAGAATTTATTCCACTGATTTACATTTCCATTAATTTGGTGACGTTGCAATTATTTTTCTTTATCCCCTTTTGGTAATTATTTATCCATTATATATATATATATATATGTTTGTGTTTATATGAATTTATGAATATTTGTGTATATTTATATACATTTTTACATATTTATGTTTATAATTTTTTATATCATATCTGTATAAATAAATAAATATATATATATATATATATTTAATTATGTTTATATATATATATATATTTATATTAATATCAAATTATATATCTATGTGTGTTTGATGGCATCGGGTCTGGGGTTGTTTCTTCGACGAACTCACCATGGATGTTAGGGTTCTAAATGGGACTTCGTTGTCTCCTTTCGAAGAGTAATTATTCCTTCCTCATGGTCATTTTGACACACGATTTTATAGGCGCTGTTTCGCCACCATTGTGAAAATTCAGATGGATACGGCCACTAAGAACACCTGAGAACCAGATGGTGTGACGAACGCTTCCTCAATGAAGAGGTTTTTTCTCAGAATCACTTTTTGATTCAATTTTCATTGAAAATATAATTACACAAAATTTTAGTATTACATTCATAGAGGAAAACACTCATATTTTTGCGAAATTGCAAGAATATTTATAGTTCTCTCTTCTTGCTCAAATATCAGGCTCTAGGTCTGAGTGGAGGCTTGATGACTTGAGAAATCACATCTAGTAGTGCCAGGGAATCCAAAATTGGAAATTTATCTCAATTTGGAGAGGATAATTTTGTCTCATTTTCCTATCAAAATAACTCATGTAGTTTTCATGGAGCTATTGGCCAATCCCTCTTAAACTTGGATAACTTACCCTACAATAGTTGGATCCTCTCTTGAACCCCTTCATGGTGCAGTGCTTGGTGCAGACATGGATTTGGATCAAGGGTCTGAGCTGGTTCTTCTGGCACCCTCGATCCATTGGGAGGTTGGTTTTTCAATGGGTATCCCAATAAAAATACTCAAAGAGACAGACCATTCTAGGTATGGGCACTTTTAATTAATTCTAATTGATGTTGATCTTTCATATAAACTAATTGAAAGACGTTATACTAATTGTAGGTGAAATAAAACTTGAGTTGTCTATCTGTTTTGAGTGGATACCCAGATTTTCTGATAGCTATGTATTTATTCAACACTCTTGTGATCAATGTTGATGGAATAAGAGTGAAAGACATTCCCCTGAATGCGAGAAACCGGCTGTGAGGAAGAGAAATCTCATTTTTAGGAAGAAATATATTGAACCTGGCATCCCACAATCTTTTGATGCTGTTGTCAAGCAGGATGTTCTTGGAGATATCACCCATGCTATGCCTTCTAAAGGCCTTATTTTTATCTCTCAAGGCCTTGAACTTGTTTCTCTAAGTGATAAGGGTCATGTATGTATGGAGGATGTTGTTGATTCACTTGTGGGTGTAAGTAGATTGAAGGAATCCTTGGACAACGTGGCTACTAAAGAAGAAAATCAGTCTTACCATGAGAATATGATCCAGGATGAGGTTAATTTTAATACAAGACAAGATGAACTAGTGTATAAAAATATGAAATTAAAGGATAAACTGATTGATGAGGAGGGATCTTAGTTGGTGATGTCGACAAAATTTCGAACTCCATGTCTAAGGGGTTTGAAAAGGAGCATGTGTTCAACACAGCTCTGGCACTAAGGGATCATGTGAGTTCCTCTTTGGATTTGACCACACCTAGCATGACAAGTGATGACAAGTATCCTATTAATTTTCAGATTGAGCACTCTTTTTTTCCCTCTCATAGGAATGTTGTGTGGAGTTATCGGCCTCATTTCTTTGATTTTATAAAAAGTGCCTATGTATCTTCTGGTAGTGCTACTAATAAGAAGTGCACAGCCACTCGAGTAAGGAATTTAAAGATTTACACTCTAGAAGGTCAATAAGGTGAGTGACCGATCAAATGCACCAGTATGGAAGCATCACAATGGTATTTCTCACAACATGAAGTGACCTTTGTTGGAATGGAACAAGAGGTTTTTGAATACAATGACTATATGGCATTGTAGAGGCTTTTATCTTTTAATTTTGAAAATGGATTTTTCTCCAATCCAAACATGGATTTTACCAATCAATCTTTGAAATTCATGGTTTTATCCACCCCAGAGGTCTTATCCTCATCGTCTTCAGAGGATGAATGTGTGGTTCCTTCAAGGACAAAGACACGGCGACATGGTCAACATCCAAATGGAAGAAGTTGATTTCTGGGGAATATTGGATCTAGATGACCTGCCTACTATTTGGACTCTGAAATTTGTGTAGACTTGCTTCCATCTTACTTTGTATGTTTTACTTTTTATTAATAAATTTTATGGTCATGGAGTTGGGCTTTCCAAATCCATGTTTGGGCTGCTTTGGTATATATATAAGGGTGTTAATATATATTATTATAACATAAATGTGTACTTATATATATTTATGTAATTTTATATATGTATATATATGTAGATATCTATATCCATTTAGCAATTTATTATTAAATATTAAATATTAAATATTAAATATTAAATATTTATGATTCATTATTCGTTATTTATTCAATTATAATTTATTTTTTTAAAATTTATTTATTATTGATTTATTATTTAGTATATATTATATATTATATATTATATATTATATATTATATATTATTTATCTATTATTTATTGATTTTTCATTTTTTTTATTTTATTTTATTATTTTATTATATTATTATTTATATTCTATCAGTTTATTTATTATTCAAAAATTTATAATTAATAATTATTAATTTATTTATTTTTTAGTTTTTTTGTGTACATTTGTTATCAATTTACTTTTAACATATTGTTACTTGATTATTAATTTACTATTATTTAATTATTAATTTATTATTAACAACTTATTTATTATTTATGATTTATGATTTGGTATTTAATATTTATTAATAATTAATAATTTTTTCTTTTTTTATTATTTATTTATTTATTATTTTTTGTTTCTTATTTATTAATTCATTATTTTTTTTATATTTCATAAATTAATTTTTTTTAATTTTTTTATTATTTTATTATCATAAATTAATTCATTATTAATGCACTTTTAATTACTTATCTATTATATATTTATTTTATATTATATAATTATTATTTATTTATTCATAATTCATAATTTATTATTTATTATTTATAAAATATTATTTATTAATTTATAAATTTTTTATCATATATTAATTTATTTTTATAATTAATTTATTATTTATACATTACTTATTTATTATATATCATATATCATATATCATATATCATATATTATATATTATATTTTATATATTATTTATGATTTATGATTTATGATTTATTATTTATTACTAATTATTTACTATTTGATATTTATTAATTATTATTATTATTATTTATTTTCTTCTTATTATTTACCATTTATTTCTGTATTATTTATTTATTTATTATTCATTTATATTTTATTTATTTATTAGTAATTTATACTTAATTTTTTTTCAATATTAATAATTAATAATTAATTAATAATTAATAATTACTAATTAATAATTAATAATTGATTATTCATTAATCGTTATTGACCAATTGTTGTTGATTAATATTAATTGATTACTAATTATTTCATTTACATCTATTTGTTATGTATTATTTGTTTTTTCAATTAATATATATATATATGTATATATATTTATATATATAAGTATATTAAATTCTATTTATTCACCACATGAAGAGCCTCCTAGAGTGGTAAAGTATTTGGAGAATAAGAGTTAAAGAGTTAAAATCTTACCAAACAAAGAATTTCTATATAAGGGAGGTTCATGTGCACCTGCATGATAATACATAGTAAATAATAAATATTAGTTAAATAATTAATTTTACAAAATTAAAATTAAAAAAATTAAATTAAAACCCTCTACTAAATCTTTCTCCCACGGGTTTTAAAAACTACCGCTAATAGATTTCCAACTCGCAGTTAAGAGGTGTTTTTACAAAACTGTCGTATAACGATTTAACAGCGGGTTTAAAAGACACAAAATGCCAATTTTGGAATAGTTTGTTAATTGTTGAAAGTTGAACCATGTAACGATGAATAATTGATATCCCCTACCCAGGATCGATAATATTTTTGATTATTTATGGGGATCCTAGTGATTCTCTAAGATAGTTATTCAATCAGGATATTATCATTATTGAGTTAAAGATGAGGACATACAAAAGACAATTTTTTCGAGAAGTTATGGGTTGTATGAGTACTTGGTGATGCTGTTCGGTTTGAAGAAATCAACGAAAGTGTTATTGGCCCTCATGAACCAGATCTTTCATCCATGATTATACTAATATGTTATAGTGTTTGTTGATGAAATCATTGTCTACTTGTCGACATAAGAGCATCATGTCAGGCACCTAGAGATAGTCCTAAGTAGGGTTTAAGCACATCAGATTTACATCAAGCTATCAAAGTGTGACTTTTGGATTAGAGAGGTGAAGTTCCTAGGAAATTAAGTGTCTAGTAAGGGTATATAAATGGACCCAGATAATGTACAGTTAGTCATTTCCTAGACACTTCTCCATAAAGTGTTTGGGATTAGATGCTTTCTCGATCTGAAAGGAAATTACCAATGGATTATCTAGGACTTCTTCCTAATATCATCAACCATGAAAACACTTATGATGAAGGGAGTGAAGTTCCAATTGTTATTTTATAGTGAAGAGGCATTCCTTGAGCTAAATAGATGGTCTAAGATGACTCTAGTACTGATAATCCCTAAACATTGGATTGGTAATACAATATACTATGATGCACCAGGTGTTGGACTGGTAGCAGTGCTGATAAAGAGGGTGCAGGTAGAAGCCTATGGGTCTCATGATCTATGACCCCATGAGAGTAACTACCCTACCCATTATTTGGAGTTGGTTTCCATGGTCCATGCACTAAAAATAAAATAAACACTATCTCTTCATGGAGACATTGTTTTGTGTACACAGGCCATAAGAGCCTTCACTATATCTTCACATAAAGTGACCAAACCCTGAGATAGAGGCATTGGGTTGAGTATAAGTAGAATTTTGAATTTGATAAGGCTTATGAACCAGAGAAGGGTTACATTTTTACAGATTCTCTTAGTTTTAAGATATAATATGAGTAAGAGGTTGGTGAGTGACCTTTTAAGGTGTAGTTGTACTTGATGAGCTTGTTGGCGAATTGGAGGATGGATGCCTTAGATGATGAAGTATTGAATATTTTTTCTCCCTTGGTAGTCACATCTTAAATTGTAAACCAGTTAAAATATGGTCATGATTTGGACTCATGGTGTGCTATAATTAGGGAACAACTAGCTGGAGGTGATTTGATACTTGAGTGGTCCTCGAGCTAAGATGTTGTGACATTGGTACATGGGAGACTAGTAGTCGTTGCATCCATCAGAGAGGAGATAATGTGAGACTAAAATACTTCTATATGGGTATTACATCCTGGTGAAACAAAGATGTCTCATGACATTAGATTCTAGTTCTGGTGGTGAAGGATGAAGAGGGGTATTTTCGGTAGCATCCCCTGATGCATTACTTGTAAGAGGGAGAAAGCTCAAAACCAGTGACCTGGTAGTTTTACTCAACCCCTTCTTATACCCATTTAGAAGTGGAAAGATATCATGATATAATATTTTAAGGTTTTACCCCATAACCCAAAGTGATATGTGACAATTTGTGTGATTATTTATCGATTAAAGAAGACTAGTCACTTATTATCGATCAGAGAGATTCACTCAATGGATGAGATGGGGAAGCTCTACGATAATGAGATTTTAATATGATACAGAGCTAGCGAGAGAATTTTTTTAGATATTGATGTATGTTTTATATCATGGTTTCAAAAAGGTTTGTGGAAGGCCCTACGGATTAAATAATATTGAGCATTACATACCATCCTCAGATAGATGTATTGTCTAAGAAGACTGTATACTTATTGGATAAAATTATTTGGAATTGCGTCATAGAAATTGGTGGATTATGGGATGATCACCAAGATGTGTTTGAGTTTGAATATAACTATACTTACTAGGATTCAATTAATATTTAACCTTATGAGTTTCTTTATTGGTGACCATCTTGATCACCATTTTTTAGCATGAGGTAGGTGAGGCAACATTTGTTAGACCTAGAATGGTTTAGGATACCTTTGAGAGAGTTATTATTATACAGAAGAGGTTTATCACTACTTATAGTAGACATAGATCTTATACAAACCAAAGTAAAAGACCTTTGGTGTTCACTGTGTGCAATTTATTTTTCTTGAGAGTGCTCATAAGTTAGGTCACAAACATTTGATGAAGCAGGTCAAACTAGAAAATTATTTTGTTTGAACCATTGAGTTTAATGAATATATAGAGGAAGCGGAATATTATCCAAACTATCCTATTCATTAAGAAGGTATTCATGACATATTTCATGTGTCACATATTTAGAGTTACATACCTGACCCTACACATGTTATCAATTGTGAGAACATTGATCTGGTGACAAACACACATTATAAGTATTTTTCGTTGAAGATTATAAACTATAGTGAGAAAGTCCTCAATGGGGAGACAATACCACATATCCAGATTCAGTTGAAGAATGGGAATATCTAGGAGGAGACATGGGAGAGAGAAGATGACATTCGAGCTCAGTGGCCTGAGTAATTCAAACAGGATATCTAGAGACCCTTCTTGGGGATAAGAAGTCCCTAGAGGGGGTTATTATAAATCCATGTTTTCATTGTCATCTTTTATAGCCAAAATGACATTTTATGGGGTAAATATTGTTTTTATGAGGTAAAAGTATCAACCAAACGTTTTATGTATTAAAGGAATTTTACATTGTAACTATTTCACCCTTTACATATTTGTTCCATGATAAATCCTTTTACACCTTAAGTGGTTAAACTCAACTGGTTTTATACTCTAACATCTCTTCGTCTACATCAGTTTCTATGGATATTTATATTTGGTATTCCTATCATTATATTCCTTCAAAATGATTTTACGTGGGTAGATAAGAGGCCCTTAGTCATAATACATTAGTAATTAATTTACATAGGTAAATATAAAATTGTGTTGGGCATGATGATCCCCTATAAATACCCTCCTTCACAATCTTCATTAGAAATATTTCTTTGTATCCCATAAGATCCATATATTTGACCTCCCTCACTCTATATATCAATACCAACCTCATATACCATGAATCCATTAACTTTCACTATAGAGGCAAAACCTAAACTATTTTTTTCCATAAGGATTAATTTATGATAAAATAGTTTTGTGGTTGGACTTACACTATGAGACTTCCATTTAAATTGAAAAAGATGTCACACAGATCTTATATTGAAATTATATTACTTATTCTATAAGTGGAGTGGTATTCCAGTATACAAGGGATTTACATTTTTAATAGGGAGTTAATTGTAGGTGATCTTTCTCCCGGGTTGTGTATGGATCTGGGTTCTAGGGACAAAACCTTGGAAAAATTAACATTGACTTCGAAAATCATACGGTAATAAGTTATTTAACTTCTTTGGATCTTGTTTACACAAGTTTAAATGATTTTTATATTTATGTATCATGTTTTATTGCGATCCCACATGGGTGTGCATGTAGCCTATGATATATTTTTTGTGATTCCCATAAGTGATATTAGAGTAGAATGTTTCCATGGTGATTATTTTCACATGATTCTTTTTTCTGCTATACACTCATGATGTTATTCTCTACCTACTTCTAGGATCACCTTATATGTAGATCACCATTTCCTTAGAGGTTGTGATTATTATTTGAGATAGATAGATAATTGTGAGATTTTTATCCCTTATAGGGGTAGTGTGCTTGTTTGTGACGGTGGGGATAAGGTACATGAACACAGGGTGGAGGTATGAGGTAGCAATGGTATCATGTCGAGGGTGTGACTGAGATAACCTTAATTTTCCAAGTTCCATTCACCACAAGGAATCCTAGTCAATGTGAGTAACTTCTGATGAGAGTATTCCTAGTTACATAGTCATTTTTATGGTTATATCACATAATTTATCATCTCCACGAAACTATGAGGACACTATACGAGTACTGGTTTGGTTGTTACCATATTATTCCATTATCTTCTCACATGGAGTTGAAGTAGGTATGGTCAGGGGTTTGTAGAAAATTTATTAGAGTATGAACACTTAGTTTTGATTGTATGTTTATTAGGTAATTATTATCATTATTAGTAGACATTAGATATACTTGACCACATCAAGTAAGGATGCATTTGTTATATCCTACAAAGCCTTGGAATTACACCCTACTCAGAAACTTTGGTTTTCTTAGAGATTTTATGAGAGATCCAGAAAAGGGAATGGGACCTATGGTGGATGGTTGAGTGGGTGAAGCACATAGTTAGAGTGAAACAAGAAGAAAACTAGAAGACCTCACTTTTCTTTTATTTATTTATCAGCTTTCATTACTCATGAAAACATTCCAAAATGGGAGATATTATTTATATTCCAATTGTCACATCTTTATTATTATCCATGATTACTTTGATGACTTAGGTTTCTTTATTTATATTTATATTTAACTCATATGTGATGACATGATATGTAGGTTATATTCTCCCCATTATCATACTTAGAACCTCATTACTATTTGAAAGCCTCTTGCGTATGAGGAGGTGTGCATTAGGCCACATAACACTCATCTTGGACCCGATCATTCGATTGAATGTGTAACATATATACTGCCTATTTGACATGTTAAATGATGAAATAAATTCTATTAAAGTTATTTGAGGACTAATTAAATACCCTATACTTCAAGATTATTTTATTTAATTATTACCCAACCCATAAGTGGGTTTTCCATCTCAATTTTAATTCTATAGGTGTAATGATATATTCACCACTTATTTACTTTTTATGGTGCATAAAACTCCATGAATTATTTTTTAGAATACTTATCCTGAAATTAAATGGATTTAAATGTATAAATTTATATCAAAATAAAATTTTATGCATAGATATTTATAATTATTAGATAAATATTCATTATATATCCACACAATCCATGCCAAAACCATATAGGTTTGGTGCATTTAGATTCTAGATACATAATCATATTATTTCATAAAATATATTCACAATAGACCATAAAGATCTTCACACATAGTACACTTCTTAGACATACCACAAATAAATCTTTTCTTCATAAGCTCGTAAAAGGAAACTTAAGAAAGGGTGAGCTCAGATGCTCGATAAGGGTAAACACAATATATATCAATTATTAACCACAAGGGAGTATAATATACTAAAAATTATATGAGAACATGATCATAAATTACAAAAATCATACCCAATAAGTCAAAAAAATTAATCATAAATTATGGTATAAGAGATTTTCATAAAAAAAATACAAGTCTTAAGTTAAAGAATCGATAATAATAAATTATGATCCATGCAAGCATATTATAAATATTGGAATATGTTAAAAAATATTATAACATTCTGTACATTTATAAATATAAATAGGATCACTCATTAAGTTATGGACATGAAATAAAGTCCTCATATGAAATTATAGACATGAAACCAAGCCCACATATAAAATTTTGGACAAGAAACCAAGTCCACTCATAAACTTATAGACATGAAACTAGGTCCACACATATTATTGTGAACATGAAATAAGTTTCATTCATAACATAATTATCTCATGAGTTTTCCATATTTACCTTATTAATTAGAGGTATATAAAAGACACACCCATATAATAATCATAATCCATTAATATGTATGCCAGAAGATCATGAAATAATTTCAAATGTCATCATAACTTGACCTATGGAAATGAAAACAGATGTGGTCAATTTTTCATCATTATAACCATAACCCATCAGGATAAATAATAAGGATAGTATCATAGAATAATATCTCCAGTAAAGTATAAATAACATCAAAGTATGTCAAAATAGATTAAAAATACATTTAAAATATCACTTGGAACATTTCATGATTAAAACACCCTTTTTATTTTGAAATCACTTATTTAAAATCAAAATATTTCCAAAAATACTAAGGAAAACAATTTTTGAACCATTATTAGTACCAAGGGGAGGAAAATTGTACTAAAAATTAAATTTTTTTGAAATAAATATAGGATAATAAAAATTAATGGGTTTTTTTAGATAATGATCACATAATTTCCCTCAATGGAAATTCAAGCATCATCAATCCCGATTAAAAAGAGATTAAAACCAGAATCCCATAGTCCTTGAGTAACTTTTGATTCATTACCATCATAAAGTAAATAACTAAAAATGAAACATTAAATAAAATAAAAATATGGATATTAATGATACAAAAAATGAAATAGAGAGTAGATAAACCTAATAAAATAAGATAGGTGTATAACATAACATATGTCCCAAAGAAGACAAATTGAGATGATAAACCCTTACCTTATGGTTTGTCGTAATTTATATGCTTTAAAATCAACTCTATAATTAATATATATTTAATATAACTATTTTTTTGAAACATATTTATATATAAAATACAAAATATGATTTACTTATAGAAAATTATCACCCATTTATTGACAATTATTTATTAAAATGAATATTCCCGGTGATAAATGCTTCATTTTTCATGTTTGTTTCATTTAGATGGTTCAAGTACCTCTACCATTGTCATGGATTAATCATATAAAAAATATCATTGATTAAATAAGTATAGTATTTATTCATCATAAACACTTTCATAATTATTCATATAATGTTGTGATGAAAAATGAATTACACAACTTCCCAGAGATAGTAGTCCGTACGTACACATGAGTCAAGTGTCCACATTTTGATGGTTAGAAGGAATGAAAGGTATATAGAAATTTACCATTAAATAATCATTATCATATCATACATATCATATATATTAATTGAATATATCATTATTACCATCCATGTAAAGAAATAATTAAAAAATCACAACGCTTTGTGGAGGTGGTAGTCCACACATACGCACAAGCGATGTTATCGTTGTTAAATGGATGAAAAAGTAACAATGTATATAAAAGTTTATAATTCCAAAACTATAATTTTTTTATTAATATCATATATGAAAATTTAATCCATCATAATAACCAATAATTAATTACGGTTATGGAGAATGAATCATATCGCTATGAGGTGGTGGTAGTCTACATGTACACATGACTGATAAATTCATTTCACATTTTATATAAAAAAGGGTTGATAATGGAGGTTTAATAATGATAAAAAAATAATTATATTTAGGATATTTAAGATATAATTTTATGATTAATACCATAGATTTATCATAGGTAGAAAAATAAATAAATTAAAAGAGTTTGGGTAAGATTATAACCTATTTTTCAATATACTTCTTTAGATATATTTTTAAAGACTGTTGCAATGGTATTTAATGAATAAAAGTTCTTCTAAATCATGGAATGGAAATTTGAGAAGAAAAATGATTAGGGTCTGGTTAATCTTGATGACTCAATAGGGTGTGAAGAAGAGAAAAGAGGGGAGTCATTTTATAAGGGAAGGAAGGGGCGCCCTTGTATTTTTTCAAAATATTAAAATATTATAAAGAAACATTCATGGAAAATTAGTTTAAAATTGACTTAATATATATATATATATATGAAAATGAGATAAAATAAAAATAAATGCATACATTAAGATTTAATTTTTTTTGTTGGCCATTTTAACCCAAATATATTTAGTTTAACCCCAGTGGGTCCTTTTTATACAGTAACTCATTTTTCAATCATTGAGGGTAATAAATTTATTTATAAGTAATATTTGATAGTAAAATGTTCAAGGGAATACATTATTGACTATATCCCATACCCCATGCCATTTTTAATATTTTTATGAATTTTAAATCATTCATTAAAATATTATATAACACAAAATATCATTAATGTTATTTTTGGGACTATTAATTGAATTTGACTTTAAAGTTAGAAATAAAAAAAAATTAATTCTAATTTATAAACTTTAAACATCACTTATAAAATATAAATACCCATCAAATTATTGTCACATAACAATTGATCCAAAACATATTTATTTTATGATTTTTAAAATTATTTAGTAAATTTTTCTAGTGTATGTACAAGAATTTTTGTAGTGTCGTGTAATCATTTATGATAATTATGACATAATTAAAAATTAAAAATAAATTATTATCATAAAAATAATTTATTAATTTTCAAAATAATCATTTATAACAGACCATAACCACTTTTTATCCCTATGATAAAATATTATAATTAAAAATAATTGAGTTAATTTTTTTTATTTTTCTTTAATTAAAATAATATATAATTCATTGTAAAATAAAAATGCTCAAAATTTCTATAACAATGAATCTTTGATGCATATAGTGAAAACCCACTCTTTCGCGGTTACTATTGATAATGATAAAAAATAAAAGGGACTTATTTACCAAATTTGAATGTCCTGGTTCCAAACATGGTTTAAATTTATAAATATTAAATATCTATAAGTTTCAAAAATACATTTTACTATAAATTCATAAAACGTAAAGGAAAACTGTTTTTAGAAAAATAGGTTTTAAGGATAAAAATTAAGTTATATCAAAATTATGAATACTTATGATTCAAATGGAATTAATTAAATTATTTAAAATAAAATGTCTCATATGTACCTTTAATGCTAAATCAAAAATAGAATAGGAATTTTAAATTAATTTATTTAATGAAATTAAATGATAGTATTTTGAAAATTTTGTATTTTTCACGGTTCACTGAAAAATCAATCATTTCAGAAAAATATCAAAATTTCACCCTATATTAGTTTTGATATGAAAATTTAAAAAATAAAATTACTTTTATAAAAAAAATTATAAAATAAATATAAATTAATCATAATTTCCACCCACAAAATCAAATAAAAATCATTTTTGAACCATAAAATTCTTCATCAAAAAAATGAGTGCATATTTCCTCAGAATGAATATATAAATTTGTATTGATTAGAAAAATTATATATATATATATATATATATATATCATAGTATGGTTACTCATATTCATATCCATCAACTCAATGATCATGTTATATTGGTCACATTTAAATAATAATATTTTTATAATATATATCAATTCACATAAAGCTCAGTGTTACGTGTTATGAAATCTATAGACCTCGTTATTATTTTAAAATAATGTTTTGGGTTGTTACATTCTTCCCCCTTAAATAAATTTCACGATCACAATTTTATATTGTTCATCAAAATTTCAATATTTGTAAATACCTTCGTTGAAAACCCACATCGTATATAGTGATAATAAAAATTTATATGAAAAAGGGAAGTATGAAAGGTAAATGTGACCTTAAATAAAACATAATCAGGTTCCCATATAAAGATAACATTGGTAGGACGTTAAAATACAGACATACAGGATAAAAGTATTTTCAAAGGACTAATATAGAGTGATAGAGTACATGGTCAAGAGAATGTTAATGACCACAAAACCATAAAATAATAAGGATTTAAATGACTCTAAATTTATCAAAAATTAAGGTAAAAGGATTAATATTTTATTTCAATATCCCTTACCTAAATATTAAGGATTATATTAATATAAAAATAGATAGCATTATAAAATACACTTTCTTTATATATTTTCATTTCATAAACACATTTTGATCCTTTTTTGTGCTTTAATCATTTTCCACTTCATCTCTTACTCCATGAAATTATATTCAAGATGATTTTTTCATGTCCGAATCACTTTAATTAACATTTAATGGATCATAATATCCACAAATGAATGAAACTTCATTCCTTATATGTATAAATATTTACCAAAACGAAAACGGTTTTCACAAGTTATCCAATATGTATAAATATTATACATTAATATCTAAAACCTCAAAAATAACACAAAAAGATTAGTTTAATCCAATCTATAAATAGTTAACCATAATACTTAACAAAAATATATATGAACAAATTAAAAGCCAAAAAATATGAATTATTTGATCACATGTTTTTTTTTCAAAATCAACTTTAACATTTATCCCCAAACAATATAATGTTTCCCATACTGTCACATACCAAGCATGAAAATACCTTGATCATATATTCTATTATGACATGTTAATAACTTTTATCACCATAAAAACTCAATAAATATATATATGATTTAAAAAATTAAAATTATCTTCACTCCTAAAATAATATCATATTATTAAATATATTTTATAAATCCAAACATATAAAAAACTTCATCAAATATGACATAAATCACTTTTTCATCAAATCAATAACCGATTTCTAGGTAACCATTACTATACCATTTACTTTATCAATTTCAATCATAAATTTATATAAAAAAACATTTTTATCTCAACAATAGGCATATATTAAGGTTTATCTTACCTTCAATCACGTGTTTCTATAAATTATCACCTTATAAAAAAATTACTTTTCAAGGTTATCTATATAATTTCACACATTCTTGCAGATCCATAATGAAAAACTTCTATAGAATAATATTAATATATTTTTTGATTATTATAATAATAATATCATTGATAAAACACATATATGACATAATTATTGAATCCCAATATGTACACACTTCAATCAATCCACATTAGAGATTGGCATAACATATACCCTTCCTTATTCTTTGATTTAACCATTGGAATACGAAATTGAAGTAGATAAGACCAATTTTCCCAACAGATAAGACATAAAAATACTTGAGAATTATTCTATCCATACCCTTCATTTCCATAAATAAAATTTTTCCCATTCCTTTAAGACATTCCAATGAGTACTTCTTCCCACATTATCAACATGTAGGAATATGAATCTTCTTTCCCTCAAATTATTAATTAAATAAATTCTCATGAAATACCATTTTTATCTTTTTAGGTATTTTATTAATCTTACACATATAGAATTTATTAATCATATGATGATATATATAATTAGTTATAATCATCAACATTTACACTCCATCTCTTGTTTCATTTGGTTTCTCATGAGGAAAATCATTCTAGTGTCTGTCACATTCATTGCTGACACGACTATTTTGAGATCCAAGAATTAGGTAAAAATAAAAAGTATAGTTTTAGAAATAATAATCATAGTGATAATCCATATAATCATTTTTATAATTCCTAAATCTAGTCACATTCTTTCCAATATATAAAACCTCATGTTTAACCTAGGCTATTCATGATCATTATCTATTCAAATCCATCATAGTGATTCATAAAGTAAATTTTAATTTACCCAAGACTATCCCCTTAGGGTGTATATCATAGTGTACAGTCATATGATCATTAATCTTCTACCAGTAATGATCATGTTAATACCCAATCTACAACATTAATAGATGTTAACCCTAAGTACATCTATTTCACAACTTTATCTAATTTCTAGTATCCAGACAAGGATATATTTTTCTCAATAACCCATATAATATCTTCCTTACCAAAAATTTAGTGTGATAAAAAATACTTATACATATCCCAAGGGTTTTGTACAATTTTTTATAACACTAATAGTAAAATATTAACTAAACCCTTCTATGATACCAAATATAGCAACCTTAACTTTTTATATATTGATATTACATCATATTAGATGAATATTCATTACATATCAGTGAAATATATGCTAGAACCATATAGTATTAGTGTATTTGGAGACTAGATACATAATATTCTTATTTCATGAAAGATCATCAACATCTCGCAAAAATATATTCTCACATAGTTCTATTTTTAGACATACCCTACTTAAAACCTTTCTTCATAACATGAGAAATGGAGACATAAGAAAGGGTGAGCTCAAATTATCATTAAGGTTAAACATAATATATATAAATCATTAATCATAAGTGAGAATAAGATAAGAATAATTGTATGAGAACATGATCATAACTTACAATAATCACATCCAATTGATCAAATATTATTAATCATAAATCGCGACATAAGGGTTTATCATAAAAAAATAAAAGTGCCATATGTTTACAAAATCAACAATAATCAATCACGATCCATGAGATCATATCATAATCCTATAAATGTTGAAAAAACGTAATATAATAACATTTTGAATATTTATAAACAAGAAAGGTTCACTCATTAATTTAGATACATGAAATTGGGTCCTAGAATAAATAGATTGACATGAAACAAGACCCACACACAAACTTGTGGATGTGAAACTAGGTCCACACATAAACATAGGGACATGATACTTGGTCTACACATCTTGTTTTGAAAATTAAATTAGTTTCATGAATAACCTAATTATATCATGAGTTATCAATATTTATAGAAGAAATTTGAAGGAAATAATATCCCCACCTGTCACATAATAATAATCAATTTATATGTATGCCTAAAGATTATGAAATTTTTAAAAATTTCATCATATAATAACCCATTGGAAAATAAATGGGTTTAAAGAACATTTCAATATCATAACTATACATTATATAGATAATGAATGAATATGGTGTCATATAATCATATCCCAATGAAACATAAGTGACGTTAAAGTATGTCATATAACATGAAAAGTATATTTAAAATATCACTTAGAACATTTTTTAGGAAATTATCAAATTCATTTTGAAATCACATTTTTAAAATAAAAATATTTCTATAAAATTAAGGAAAATATTTTTTTCAACCATTTTGAGTAGAAAAGTGAGGAAATTGGGAATAAAACATCAAAATTCAAAAAATAACTAGAGTATAAAAAAATACATTGGTTTTATTAGATATGGATCATATTATTTTTCTCAATGGAAATTCAAATATAATCAATCTTGATTAAAATGAAATTGAAATATAAATCCCTTTCCACTTGGGGAATGTTTGGTTCATAACCCCCATGAAAGAAATAAAATCATTTGAAATTTTAAATAACATGAAAATAAGGATATTCATAATAAAACCTAATAAAGGGGTATTAGATATACCACATTGAAGGTTCTAGGAGCTACGGAAGCTTGTGGGTAGATGTTCCCACTTGGATTTTTGTCATTAGCAATGATTAATCTGGGATCAATATGATGATAAACGTCAGTCTCCACAAATCAAATCACATAAATAGACAAAGAAGAAGGATGATCTCGGAACCACAAACTAGGATCATCACAGGTTATTATAATTAATTTAATCAATTGACAAGAAGTTCCTTTTGGATGTTATTGCTTCGTTGATATTCTTGATCATGTTCCGATGTGATTCGTCATTGTGCTGCAGAATCCAAGGGTAGACTTCATCTAGCGGTGATCAACACATGCACCAAATATCTTTGGATTTCGCCAAAGGATTATCTGGGTGCTAGCATGGAGAAACCTTTTCTTGCATTGTCTGCCTTAGATCACCTTGATCTGATAAAGGTGGATCTCTCTCTTGATCATGAGATCATTCTTGGAGGATGGAGTTCTTTCAGTCTTGAGTGAATTCTCCAGAATTGTTGTGCACAACAATTCTCATAGAAAAGGATTTGGGGTTGTGAGGATATTTATAATCGGGTTTGAGGTTGTAGAAATATGACAATAAATAAATGTGTTACACATTTTATTTATTTCGTTAACTATTTTTAAAACCCCATGTCGAGTCATTAATTCCTTGACATGCATCCACACTGATTATAATAAATATCATTTAATAAAATGATATTATATCCTCAAAATCCTGACTGGAAAAACAACACAAAGTGTAATTATAAATACACAGAGTGTACTTTTTTTTCATTGAAAACTACACAGCGTGTACATTCAATAATGTATGGTGTGTACTTGTTTTCAAAATAAAAACTACATGGCATGTAATCATCAATACACAACATGTACTTGTTCTCATTTTATTCTTCCTCAAACATTAAAACGATTTCGGCTTCTTTGAATAATTATTAAACCACGTATGGGAATAATATTTATTCTACTTGAGATTCTTGGATAACTTTGTGTGTGACCTTCTAGGCCTCTTTATCATTGACATTAGGCGGGCTTACCTAAAGTCCAAGATTACTATCTAGAAATGGGTCATGGAACCCAATAGAAAGAAGTTGACGTCGCATTGACGTGTCACCTCATACGAACACTTAATGTGTAATTTAATCCCTTTATCTCAATATCTCATCAAGCAGGTTTCATGGTAGTGTCATAACCCTATATTCTTCATCTTTCATTCTTTGACTTCTAGAAATAAACTCATCGTGTCACCATGGCCATGAAATTTGTTCTACAGTTCTATTTCAATCAAAGGGCTTGAGATATCTATTTTCATAAATATGGAAGGGAAGAATCCTTCCTCGACTTATCCATTAACAACATGTTATTCGTGACGCACCCAACGTACCCTACTTCTCGCTAACTCTCTTCATGACAGTTTTTTCCAGAAAATCTAAGTGCGTAAGTCATGACATGAGTTAATGAAAATAGTCCAGTCTAAGGACCATTACACACGCTCATAGATAGAAATGTCCGATGACACAAGACATGAGGAATTACTACTGGCAGGTCTGTTCTCATAATCTACCATCTTGTAGATTACCAAGTGCGAACTCCATGAGAGAGAGTCTCGTATTCTTATGAGTACTCGCACATGATAGTCTATATACTATGTGTCCTATCATAGTATTTCATCAAACCATAAAACATTATTTAATAATATTGTTATAGCATTTCAAGGTTCTCATCATAGTGGGGATCTGCCATGACCTTATAAATGAAACAAATATTTCAGGACATTATTATATTATAGTCATGTAGAAAATTAAACAATATATAATAAGTGAATATTTATGTAATCAAATATGAAATAGTTGGTTCTCAGGACACCAACCCTTACAAACTCTCACTTGGACTAGAGCCAACTGCCTAAAAATTTTAGTCCGCTAGACCTCACATGAAGATCATGTTTCTGCTGAGTCAAGGATTTAGTCAAGGGGTCTGCCATATTGTCTTATGTGGAAATACTGCTCACTGAAACTACACCTCCCTTAGAAAAATCCCTCAAGAGATGATACTTAGAAGTATGTGTTTTGTTTGCTGATGTGACCTTGGATCTTTTGCAAGTTCCACCGCTGCAGTATTAACACAATAGAGTGTGATAGGATATTTACTACTCAGTACTACATCCAACTATTGGATGAAGCTTCACATCCATACTTCTTCTTTATTTTCCTCAAAAGTTGCGATATACTCTTACTCTACTGTAGAATCTGTGACCACACCTTACTTTGAGCTCTTCCATCTCACTGCACCTCCATTCAAACAGAAGATGTATCCAGTCTATGGATTTATGTCATCTTGATCATTCTGGAAACTAGCATCTACATGTCCTCTGATGACTAGTTCCTCATCTCCTTCATAAACTAGGAACATGTCCTTAGTACGCCTCAGATACTTAAAGATAGTCTTTACTTTCATCCAATGGCAGTCTCCAGGATCAGCTTGATATCTTTCTACCACACTTAATGCATAGAAACATCTATCCTTGTACATATCATATCTGACATGACTGGCCCAATCGCGGATGCATAAAGAATCCTTGCCATTTTATTTCTTTCTTCATGTATCTGAGGACACATTTTCTTGGAAAGATGAATGCCATATGACACTAGAAACAATCCCCTCTTTGATTGTTCCATACTGTATCTCTTAAGTATCTTGTCCACGTATGTACTTTGACTCAGGACCAGCATTCTATTGGATCTATGACAATGGATCTTGAACCCAAGAATATATTGTGCCTCACCCAAGTCTTTCATAGAGAAGAATTTATCCAACCATGCCTTAACTGACTGTAAGACAGGTACTTCATTTCCAATTAGTAATATTTCATCAACATATACTATTATGAAA
The DNA here is from genome assembly GCA_963277665.1 of Viscum album. Taxonomy (NCBI): domain Eukaryota; kingdom Viridiplantae; phylum Streptophyta; class Magnoliopsida; order Santalales; family Viscaceae; genus Viscum; species Viscum album. The sequence goes on from OY728141.1 coordinate 1,743,476,271, forward strand.
GAAACTGCACTTCCACTAAACCTTTTATAGACACAAGGCTCACATTCATTCTTAACAAATCCAAATTTGGTTACGGCTTCATCAAAATGAATGTTCCATGACCTTGATTCTTTCTTTAATCCATAAATGGATTTCTGAAACATGCATACCTTCTTGTCATCTTTGGAGTCACAAAACCTTTAGGTTGTGTCATGTAGACATCTTCCAGGAGGTTCCCATTAAGGAATGCTATTTTGACATCCATTCTCCAAATTTTATATTTATGGTAAGAGGAAATGGCCAATAGGATTCTGATGGATTTAAGCATCACAACCAGTGAAAATCTTTCATCATAGTCAATTCCTGAATGCTGTCTAAAACCTTTTGCAACCAGTCGTACCTTATAGGTGCTGAATTTCCCCTCCATTTCTAGTTTCTTCTTGAATACCCACTTATTACCAACAGTATTTACATCAACTGGAGGATGTACCAAAATCTAGACTAGGTTGTGGTACATGGAATTCATTTCAGAATTCATGGATTCTTGCCACTTGGTTGCATCTGTTCCTTTAACTACTTAATTGTAGGTAATAGGATCATCATTTTCAACCAATAATGAGTCACCATCCTCGGTGAAAAGAAAACCATATCGTTATGGTTCTCTCACCTCTCTCCTGCTCCTACATAGTTCTTGTGTCTCTGGAACAGATTGTTCTTCCATGGGGTTTTGTGGAATCTCTTCTTGTACCAACTCCTGTGTTTCTTGAGCCACGACTTCATCGAAGTCTATCTCTCTCCCACTATCTCTTTTGAATATGTGCTCCATCTCAAGGAATATGACGTTTCATTCCACTATTACCTTTTTATCTGAGGGGTTGTATAGGTAATATCTCCTTGTTTCCTTAGGATATCCTATAAAGATACACTGTGTTCCTCGGGTTACAAGCTTGTTACCTAAAGAGGCCTTAAAAATTTCTTCGCTACCCCACACATGTAAATTTGATAACATGGATTTGCGTCCACTTTATAATTCAAATGGAATACCAATTATCAATTTAGTTGGTACTTGGTTTAGTATGTGTGCTACTGTTTGTAATGCATATCCCCAAAAGGATAATGGAAGAATCGAATGACTCATCATTGATCTCACCATGTCCAACAGGGTGGGGTTCCTCCTTTTACTTACACCATTCCAGTGAGGCGTGTAAGGAGGAGTGAGTTGAGATAGAATCCCAAACTCCCGTAAGAAATCAATGAATTCCTGATTAAGATATTATCCTCCTCTTTCTGAGCAGAGTTTCTTAATCTTCTTACCAAGTTGGTTCTCAACTTCATTCTTGTATTCTTTGAACCGATCAAAAGAATCTGATTTATACCTCATTATGTAAATATATCCATATCTACTAAAATCATTAGTAAAAGTCATGAAGTACAAGAACCCACGCCCTGATTCAACTGGAAATGGTCCACACACATATTTGTGAACTATTTATAGAATCTATTTAGCCATTTCACCTTTCCTATTAAATGGAGATTTGGTCATTTTTCCTTGTATACACGCATGACATATACCAAGTGGTATGAGTTAGAAAGAATCTAAATACCCATCTCGATGTAATTTTGTCAAACGTTTCTCATTAACATGACCTAGCCAATGATTCCAATGTTGGGTGTGGTATGAGTCATGTGAATTAACTTTGTCATCGATTTCCATTACTTGGGTTGAGTAGTCTAACACATAAAGGTCGTTATATAAATGTGCGCAACCAAAAAAAATTCTATCTTTATAAAAGTAGAAACATTAATTTCTAAACATGAAGATGAATCCATGAATATCTAATATGGATACTGAAATAATGTTTTTTGTAACATAAGGCACATAATAACAACCCTTTAACACCAAGATAATTCCAGTAGGTAATGTTAGGAGGTCATCCCCGACAGCTACAACAGGAAGTTTGGCTCTGTTGGATGCTCGTAAATCTACCTCCCATCGATCAATCTTCCTAAATCAACTTGGTTTCAGTATTTGGATACATATGTGAGCCCCAAAAGCTATATATAATACCCAATTTGTAGAAATAGATAGATTGCATTCGATGAAAAATGCACATGAAGCTTCCCCTTGCTTCCTTGGTTGGGTGGGGTTTTTATTCAAGTGGGCCTTCCTGCCACATGCGAAACAAAAAACATCATATTCTCTTTCCTCCCCTTTGATCTTCTTTATTCATGGAAGGCCTTGAAGAGTATTTGGGCATAAATCTCTTCACCTTAACTTTCCTTTTAATCCCCATAAGGATAGAAGGATTTTCATGCTTCAAATCATTGTTCACTTGGAAAATAAAGATAAGAAGATCAGATGGAGACTTCTTAATGTTGTCTATGTTGAAATTTAAAACAAAGTTAGAGAAGATCTGGGGAAGTGATGCGAGAATGAGATTGGTACCCAGTTCCTTGGGAGTTTAAACCCTAGAACCTCCAAGCACTCAATGTAGCAAATGAGCTTTACTATATGAGGCCCGGATGGGGCACCCTCTCCAAGCTTGCTCTGAAATAGAGCCTTAGAGATCTCAAACATTTCATATCTTTCTCTCTCTTTGTATAGACCACGGTGGTGCTTGAGCATGCAGTAGGCATCCATGTCTTCATGAGACTTCTTGAGCTCACTACACATTGATTATAGCATCAAACATTGAACATCGAGTGAATCATTCAAATGTTGATCATAGATCAAGAAATCTTGACCACTCTCCCCTTGGGCAGGAGAATAAGGAAGTGAGGACTCTAGCATGTAAAACTTTTTTTCATTGCATAGGATAACCCGAAGGCACCTAAACCATTACTGAAAGTTAATCCCAGTGAGGATATTTTTTTTGTCCAGACTTGATCACAGAGAAAATGTGGTTGACGATCTTGTCATATTGATTCTACAAATTAAAAGAGAAAATGTATTAGTACCTTTTGATTACATTTTATGAAAAATAATAAATGAATTTATTAATTCTCCCACTATTTTATCAAGTCCAAATGGACCTCACCATTGAACATGGAATGTCTAGTTTCTTTGACATTCTAGTGGCAAGGATCCATATTTCCCTTCGCATAACCCCAACAAGGGTTGGTCAAGCTAATTGAAGGTATTTAGGTAGGAAGGTCTTTGCCAACAGTGAGCATACAGTTCCTTGATCTGTTAAGTGGACTCCCCAATCCTGAAATCCTGACTTGGATTTCCTCAACACTTTCCTCCATTTTACAAAAAATCTAGCAAGGGTTACTCCTCTTGACGTATAATGTTTAAGTCAACCCGAAACTTTCATAAGATCTTCCTTTATCAAAGTAAGTATCCCAAAAAGGGTTGGTCAAACACATAATTTTATTGAGTCTGGCCCTTAATCAAGTAACAGAAGGCTTGGTCTGACTTAATATGGTATTTGTGGGATTTTATTCTTTATGCTAGTTTTTCATTATCACATTATTTTTAAAATTAATTGATTCTTGCTTAAGTGAATAACCATGTTCTGATAATGTTTACACATAGTCTGGTTTTTATTTTATTCCATCTATGCATGCTTGTTTATTTTATTAATTATATGAATGAGAAAACACATATATAATAAATAAACCATGCAATCAGATAGAAATAAAATAATATGGTATGAACATGAGATTCTATTGGTAAGCTTATCTTGCGGTTTTCATAAGCTAACCCTGACCCAGGGAAAACACCTTGAACCCGACGGTTCATGTTTTGTAGCTCCCATCTATCCACCATTTCATCTTCTTGGGTTGGTTTCTCTTTAGCTTCGAATTTTTAAACCATCTCCCCTGGCTTGGGAGAACCTCCATTACCTGGGGTTTACATTAAAGAAACCATAGGCACGCATGCCCTACATGTTTTTGGAATAAGGATCACAAGCCAACGAATTTAAATTAAACAAATATAAATGAAACCATACAAACATAAAAAGGGTCTTTGGTCTAGCTCATGATCATCCATAGCATGCAAAGACATTTACATATATTTAGCAATCAAGTTCTTTTAATCATTCTATTTATTAAAGTTAAGCCGCACTTGAATTAAATTAATTATGATATTATTATTAATCAATTCTTTATAAAAAATTCCTTTATGAATTTCCTTAAGTTTCCTCTCATCCATATTCCTTGTACAGGTCTTTGTAATTTTGGAGGAAACATGGTGAAATTCTATTTCTATAAAGTACATGATGTTTAATATATCCTACATGCCATGTGTTTTTCACCCTTTATCCAAAGTACTCACTGGGGGCTTTGGCGTGTTTTCTGTACTTTGGAAATTTTGGAGTACATGGCGTGTAGATTAATATAACATGGCGATTACTTACTTGTTATGCAGTCACCGTCCTGGAAATCCCATGTATGCGGAACACGGCTTCTCCTTGTACACAGTTTTACCTGGGATGGATCAGCCTACACGGCGTGTTGATTCAATATACATGCCGTGTATTCCGGTTCCCATGCGCTGTTCATTTCTGGTCAACATGGTGTAATAAAAACTTATGTATACTCAATTCACACGGCATGCTTTGGAGGACCAGTACTGGTTCGTTGAACCTAAGTACACGACATGTAGTTTTCACTACACACCATGTATTCTTGTGTTGTACAGAAGGAAAGAGTGGATCCTCCAGATGAGTTCCTCATTTTTAATTTAATCAAAATTAAAATTAAAATTTTTCTTCTGTGATGTGAATCGAGAAACGAAGGAGAATGAATAGATCTTGTTCATTCAGTATCATAGGATGATTTATCTTGAATTGAATCAAATATAAATGCGTAAATTATCAATGAAAATTAAATAACTATAATAAACGTTGTAACCTCACTTTGATACCAATTGAAGGTTCCGTGCACTACGGATGCTCATGGGTGGATTCTCCCACTTGTCTTTTTGTCATTTTCAATGATTCATCTGGGATCAATACAATTATAAACATTAGTCTCCACAGATCGAATCAAAAAAATAGACAAAGAAGAAGGATGGTCCTGGAACTACAAACGAGAATCATCACAGGTTGATTATAATAAATTAAATCAATTGACAAGAAGTACCTTTTTGAATGTTTGTTCTTCCTTGATATTCTTGATCACGTTCTGATGTGATTCATCGTTGCATCGTAAAAGCCAACGGTAGACTTCCTATAGCGTTTATCCACACATGCACCACATATCTCTGGATGTCACCAAAGGATTCTTCGGGTGAATGTATGGAGAAACCTTTTCTTGTATTTTCCACCTGAGATCGCCTAGATCTGATGGAGGTGGATCTTTCTTGGTCTTGAGAGTGTTCCTGGAGGATAGAGTTCTTTTGGTGTTGAGAAGTTTCTCCAGAATTTTTGGGCACAATGATTCTCTTAGGAAAAGTGTTGGGGTTGTGAGGATATTTATAATCGAGTTCGGGGTTGTAGAGTTATGATAATAAATAAACGCGTTACGAATTTTATTTATTTCATTAACTCTTTTGAAAAAACCATGTCGAGTCATTAATTACTTGACATGCACCCACACTGATATAATAAATATAATTTAATAAATTGATATTATTTCCTCAAAATCCCAACTAGAAAAACTAAACGGTATGTAATTTTAAATACATGGAGTGTACTTGTTTTTCATTGAAAACTACACAGTGTGTACATTCAATAATGTACAACGTGTAATTGTTTTCAAAATAAAAAAGCACACTGCGTGTAATCATTAATACACAACGTGAACTTGTTTTCATTTTATTCTCCCTCCAACATTAAAACGATTTTGGATTCTTTGAGTAATTATTAAACCACGTATGGGAATAATCTTTATTATACTTGAGATACTTGGATACACTTAGTGTGTGACCCTCTAGGCCTCTTTATCATTGGCATTAGGCGGGCTTGCCTAAATTACAAGATTACTATCTAGGAATGGGTCAAGGAACCCAAGAGAAATAAGTTGACACACCATTGACATGGCACCTTATACGAACGCTTACTATTTAATTTAATCCCTTTGTCTCAATATCTCATCAAGTAGGTTTCACAGTAGTGTCATAAACCTATGGGCTTGATCTATCATTCCTTGACTTCCAGAAATAAACTCGTCCTGTCATCATGGTCGTGGCATTTGTTTGAATGTTCTATTTCAATCAAAGGGCCCAAGATATATACATCCATAAATATGGATGGGACAAATCCTTCCCCGACTTATCCATTAACTATATGTCATTCATGACGCACCCAACATACCCTACTTCTTGCCAACTCTCTTCATGATGGTTTTTGTCAGAAAATCTAAGTGTGCGACTCATGACATGAGTTAATGATAATCTTCTAGTCTAAGGACCATTACACACACTCGTAGATAGCAATGTCCGATGACACCAAGACATGCGGAATTTCTACTGGCGGGTCTGTTCTCATAATCTCCCATCTTGGAGATTACCAAGTGTGAACTCCATGAGAGAGAGTATCGTCTTCTTACGAGTACTCACACATGATGGTCTATATAATATGTGTCCTATCATATTATTTCATCCAACAGTATAACTTTATTTAAGAAAATTTTATAGCATTTCAAGGTTCTCATCACAACGGGGATATTCCATGACCTTATCAATGCAACAAATATTCCAAGACATTATTATATTATAGTCATGCAGAACAATGACCAATATATAATAAGTGTACATTCATGTAATCAAAGTAAAAAATAGTTGGTTCTCAGGACACCAACCCTTACACTCATAAAATAAGATATGTGTACAATATAATATATGCCCCAAAGAAGACAATTTTAGATGATAAACCCTTACCAAAAGTTTCTTGTTTCTTCATACGCATTCAAATATACTGTATAGTAAGTATATAATTATTATAAATGTATTAAAGTAACATTTTCATACATATAATAACAAATATGATTTAATTATAACATCTTATCAGTCATTTATTAATAATTCTTTATTAAAATCACTATTTCAGGTGATAACTACTTTCTTTTTAATTTAGCTTTTGGTCAGATGGTTATAGTAACTACAACTTTTCCATGGATTCATCATATGAAGAATATTAATAATTAAATAATTATCATTATTATTCTCCATATAAAATTTCATAATTACTCATATAATATATTTACGAAAAATTAATTACATCACTTCATGGATATAGTGGTCAGTATGTATGAATAAGTGATGTTTCCACTTTTCATTAGTTGGGACTAAAGAAAGTTAAATAATAATTAAAATTCAAAGAATATTTATTATATCATATATATCACATATATTAGTCAAATATATTCTTATTAATATCCATGTAAATGTAAAATGAAAAAATGAATCACGTCATTTTGTAGAGGTGGTAGTCCACACGTACGACGAGCGATGTTATCATTTTTCAATGGATAGAATGATAAGAATCTAGATAATATTTATAATTAAAGAAGTTTTATTATTTTATAAATATAATATTTAAATAATAAATTCATCATAATAACCAACCATGAACTATGGTTATGGAGAATGAATCATATCACTATGTGGAGGCAGTAGTCCATACATGTTCATGAGCGATCTTTAATATCCAATTTGTTAGGAAAAGGGTAGATAGTGGTGGGTCCTTAATAATAATAAAATTTTAGTTTATTTATAATAATTAAGTTATTATTTCATGATTAATACCACATATATAGTAGAGATATAATAATAAACAAGTTTAAAGGGGCTGGGTAAGACGATTACCTCTTATTCAGTAGACATTATTTATATCCCTACTTAAGGACCCTTGGAATGGTATTTTAAGAATAAAATTGCCTATAATTAATGGATAGGGAATATGGGAAGATAAATGATCATTTATTTTTAGAGATATATTCCTAAAATTGGTGTAATTAAGAAAAAGGAGGGGTGCCCTTTTATATGTGAGGGAAGGGGCACTCTTATAAATTTTGAAAAATTTAAATTGTTATAAAGTAAAATTCATGGTAAATTGGTTTCAAATCGTCTAAATTTTTAGTTCAGGATGATATAGGATCTAAATAAACTTATATAGTAGGATGTTTACAAGGTTATAGGTCATTTTAAACCTTATCTCTTTAGTTTAACAATTCTATAACAATTTTTATCCTTTACCATAGTAAGACATTTTCAATCATTAAGGGTTATGAATTTAATTATAAGGTAAAAAATATGGCTATAATGGTCAATTTATTATATTATAAACCATATAAAGTTCCCATTTTCATATTTAAATATTTTTATGAACTTTAAATCATTGAATAAAATATTATATAACATAAAATATCATTAATGTTATTTTTGGGACTATTGGTTTAATTTTACGTCAAAGCTAGAAGAAAATAAATGTATTTGGAATATAGACCATTTCACCATATATTAAACATTATAATTACCCATAATTTTTTTATAAAACCATAATTAATCCCATAATTATTTATTTTATGGTTTTTAAAATGATTTAGTAATTTTTTTAACTATTTAAATATGAACTATATCAGTATTCATTAAGAATTTATGGTAATTAAACCATCATTAAAAATTAAAAATAATTTAATAACATAAAAATAATTGATTAATATTTAAAATAATCATTTATAACTATCCATTACCTCTTTTAATCCCCATGATAAAATATTATGGTTTTTGAATGAACAGAGTGACATTTTGAATTTTTCATTACTTAAAATAATATGTAATTCATTATCAAAAAAGGATATTAAATTTCATTAAATTAAAATAATGGAGTAGTATGGTTGAACCCCAAGAATACCATATATTAAAGGTAAATTTTAGAGTTATTTTGAAGTGGTATTCAATATTTTTAACCCTATTTTACCTTTATTACCGTTACTAAGGTTACAAATATTTACCATAGGTAGTATTCATAATGACAAAAAATAAAAGGGACCTATTTAAAAAATATGAACCTAATTATTACAAATATATTATCCATTTAATTTATTTAGTCTCTATATGTGAAAAAAAATCAATTTTAATATAAAAAAAATTCAACGGAATTTTTTTAGAAAAATGCATTTTATGCATAAAAATTAACCTATATAAAAATCATGAATATTTCTAATTGAAATGGAATCTATTTTATTATTATAAATAAAATGGATCATTTGAAACTTTATTACAAAATCCAAAAAAGACTGTTACTTTTAAATTGCTTGATTTAATGAATATAAATGCCAGTATTTGAAAAATCAATATTTATCATTATTCACTAAAAATCATCGGTTTCAGAAATGTATCAAATTTTACCCTTGGTTAAAAATTATTTTTGGAAGAATAAAAGGACTTCCCTAAAACAATAGTTCTTATTTAAAAATAATTAATAAATAATGTTTTTTTGATATGGACCATTATAAATACGTTTTGTAATGTGCCTACTCATAATCAAAGACACCAATTCAATGACAAGGTTATAATAGTCACATTTAAATTATAATATTATTATTATATGTACAATTCACTTAAATATTTGTGTTGCATGATAACAAAGATATGAGGCTCATTATTCTTTTAAAAAACATTTTTGGGATGTTACAACATTTTTATCCCTCCCTCAAATTCATCAAATTCAAGAGTTACCAAAACTATTATAAAACCTAATATTTTCCATGGTGGAAACCCATACTACGTTTTGGTAAGGTAAATGTGTGTTTAGTTTCATAGAAAATACATCCATGTTTGGACACTGGATATTGGATTTAGATATTTCACAGATTCACCTATAGTTAATAACCCAAAAAATGGTTTGGTTCAGTGTTGAATCAATCATCACCCTAATTCATGATGAGTGGGCCTTAGACTACAAAAATAACTATACACTCTCAGGGGGATATGCTATGGAGTATTCACAATCTTTATGAATCATGATGAATTTTTTTCCTACCATTTACTTGTTCTCCTACCAATGAAAGCTATTGATCCCAATTACTATCTTATATGGATATCTCAACACATTTAAATTTCCATCACCCATATATTTATTTGATAAGGTTACTTCCTACTATAATGATGATACCCCACATCTTCAAATTTGATTATTGTATATTCTACTAGACATCCAAATTATTCCATTAAGTGAGGAAGTATTTGTTTTCAATTTTTCTCAATATTTGGATAGACATATTTTTACATAGTTATAAGATCGTTGGGAAATGGTATGATTCATCTTGTTGAATCATATGTTAAATTCCTTAGACTCAGTTAATTGACATATAGGGACAAAATTTTTATATCCCATCGATGCATAAACAGTTTTCATAAGACAAAAAAATTAGGTTTTGGGGTATACCTCTCCACATATTAGTATAGTGTTTTAGAACAAGGCCTTGATTTTTTTAATCTTTTAAATTATGAATTCCATCAGTAGGAGATCAATGATTATTGTTATCTATTTTTTATTTATTTTCATGTATTTAAAATTCCCTTGGTTTTTAGTTTATGATGGATCCATATTTTGTATTTATTCATACCATATCACTTTTGTTTTATTTATGTTATGAAATTTTATACTAAATTATACTATTTACTGAGAATCGGAGTTCGCCAATAATTTTTTTCTTTCCCCTAGAATCCAAGAGGATAACTATGAGTAATTATCATGGGCATGATGGTAGGGATAAAAATGTTCTCCTAATGTGTTCTTATTGCATATTATGTTTTAAAATGTAATGTATATATGCATATACTATTCCAATACAACTAAGTCATTGGATCCTTTAAGAACACTTTTATTTTTTACTAAAAATATAATGTAACTATCAATACCAAGTTTATAGAGTTTGGCTTGTTACAACTTCCATAATAAACATAAATTTCATTTGTTAAAGAGTCACAATATGGATCTATCAATTCAATCTACTCTGTATACACCTTTGTTGATAAGGAATATTCATATAAATTTGAGTCCCCCATCAATATTCTAAGAAGAATTTGTAGAGGCTAAGGAGGTTAGGGAAGATGAAATAATCTGAGGGCATCAATGACGAGACATCATTTCAACTAATGCTATATTTGTAATTAAAACCAAGATACAAACACTCAAATATGATATATATAAACATAAATTTATTTCTTAATCATATAGGGATCATTAAGAAAAAAATGTATTAGAATAATAGTTATTAGACATGTAATTATCCAATCAATGTTGAAATATGAGATGATAGGTTTAGATTGACCCATATATAGAAAGTTTGACCCCAAAATTTTAGTTATGGAAAGGAGTCTCTAAAAAGTCCAACTTTGGCCCAAGGCCTCTGAAGATGGAGAAACCTCATGAAAGGATGTATAAACTTTTGGTACATAAATATAAAATTTTAAACAATATTGATGTTGTTCCATATAGGATATTCACCTTGTATTCCATTTATCATTTAAAAGAGCTCATTAAATCCCTCATTGAGGCACTTTCATGATGCTAAGAGTTTGATACTGAAGTCATTATATCTAAGATATACCATGTAGATACCATATATATGGAATTATATATGATAGTTTCCTTGATAGAACAATACTGGGAGACTACTTTATATGGGAATGTCCAGATCTTATAAATATATGGAAATCTTGAAAAAATAAATATTTATCGATCCCTAGTAAAGAATTTTTATGGGATCTACATTATCCCAATAATGACCCTTTGGTTCTTGGTATATATTGAAGTCCACTTGTCTCCTTCCATCCTAAAAATCTTGGGTTATTAAATGAGTTAGTGGATACTAGTTGATAAAATAATGTTGGGAACCCAATTTACTGATATCATTTATCAATCTTAAATCACGGTGGTTAATCAAGACATGTATTTCAACAACTTTCTATAAAGGAAATGACTCTATATACACATGGTAGTTTCCTCTTTTTATTAATAGTGCCTAAAATATTCCATTGGTGGTCTTTTTGGGGTACTATATAGTGATAATTCTCTTTTTGATTCATTTGAATACCGATACATAGACAAGGGATATTAAAAAATAGAGGGGATGAAAAAATGATAGATAATTATTTAAATATTACCACACATAATGGTTTGTAAATTTGTTATATGATTCCATAGAGTAAAATTAGTGTATAATTCGTGTTTCTTATGAACAAAATTGAGGAAAAAACTCCATATTTGATAATTTATTGGGTCACAAGGGTCATTATGTTGAATGAGCCAAACCCTCCAACCACGTTCCATTCATATAATTTTCAATAAGATTCATCCATTGAGTATCCATTATTAATAGAGTAAAAACATCAACACAGTCTATATAGATCAACCATGATTCCAATGGTATTTAATTATGTGATGATCTAACTGAATGACTAACAACATAGATGAGCCTCTTTAATTAACTATACATGAACCCTAGAACAAGAGTATAGGGTCAAAGAACCTTCACTATCATTCTCATAGTATCATATACATTTTGAGAACCTGATATTTTTGAAAAATGATGTGATATTGATAATGATAAAAATTCCCCATATCATTACATAGATCATCGAATTCTAGACTATATTATGATCTAAATGGCAATGAACATGAAGAGAATGAAATCAAGGATAAACCTCTGATATTAGAGGAATTTGTTTTGAATACCATAGATGACCTAAAATAGGTTGATCTGTGTACAATTAAAGATCCATGACACTCATTTATCAGTGATGATATAACCCCTGAGTAATAAGACATATGAATATCCTTTTTTAAGAAACATTGAGATTTATTTTCATTTAACTACATATAAATTTCTGGGTTGTGTAACACCCCAAGCTTCTACGGTACGCTTCTCTTTGAATAATGTGATAGCGTGTGTTGTACGCAACACCGAGTTCTAACACACCATAACTAATCAAACTAGCCGTTATGAATAGTAATACCTACTTTTTGAAATTATATATATTTTATATTTGAAAATGGACTTCATTTTTGGATTCGGAATATCGAATTTAGCCTAAGGTGAAATTTTGGTACATTTCGGATAACTTTCATATTTTGATGAATAGTGAAAATTACTAAGTTTTAATTAAAAACAACTTTTTTAATCAAAATAATTAATAGTGATAAATTATGAATTTGAGTGGTTTTAAAGTATATTTAGAATATATTTTTACCATTTAATATAATGTTGGTCATTGGACATAATTTTACAATTAAACCGAACATAAACGAGTGTCAATCTTTTGATAGTTATTATCTCTTAAAAACACGCTTTTTGTTTTGACAGCGGGAATTAATTTTAAATTAATTTCTGCCACTTCTGTGTTTTGAATTTAGGAAAATGGATTCCATATTTGGAATCAGGATGTTCAAATTGTGTAAATAGTTAACTTTTATTTTTAGACATTTTGAATAATTACTGCGGTAAATATTTTATTTACCATGGTTAAGGGTAAATCCGGTAAATAAGGGTTAAAAATAATATTATAATAATACTAAATTACCCTAAAACGTGTCTTAACCCTATTGGTTGATACATGGTCGACCATGGGAATCTTTGGGTCTATTTTGGGACCCCATGGATCCACTTGTAAGTGATAATGACACTTTATTTTAATTAAGTTAAAATGAATACAAAAATGACACAAGCATATATCTTTTAGAAAAAAAATTGTTACATAGGGTTATATATGTTGGATTTTAGATTATAAATATTCATTAGAAAGATAAATCGATTTCATACATAATGATATTTTATTTATAATTTTTATACATTAAATAATTTATTTTATTTATGACACAATGATGATGTAGTAATTACTATAATAGTGAAAAATTAAAATAATTGATATTATAAATACCCAAATAAATATAATATGAAACTTTTAATGAATTAAACTAATTTTCTAGGATAATATGATATATTAGGATTGATTTAATTGACTTTTTTCGAAGTAATCAATCTGTTATGAGTTTCACAAAAATCAACTATTGAATAGTGTCAAAATTGACATAAAAGAGTTCTTAAAACAAATATTATATTATTAATTGATATTAAATTCCTAAAAATCTAAGGTTCGGCCAAGAGACTTATATCATGATAGTTTCATCATTAATGTACCACTTGGGGGTCTCTTGGATGTATATAGTAATTTTATTAACCATATTATATAAAAATACAAAGAGACATTGTAAAAGTGAAACTAATTAACTTAGAGTTAATACTTAAATATAAGGTTAATATACGTACCCAAACCTGTCTAAATTCTATTGTTTGAGTTGTTTTCGACCTATCCCCACCTTAACCTTTGAATAATAAGCTTTGGAGCCATTAGAAACCGAATATGAATTTATTATAAATTAATATTTCTAGCTTTTCCAAAGGTGCCCCTCACCCCTCTTATAAAAGGGCACTCCTCCTTCTCATTTCTTCACACCTTCAAAGCCTTTTGGTTCGACCAAACTCTGCCCAAATACTCTCCCAACATCCCTCAATACAACCTAGAGGCCTTAGTTTGATCAGAAAGCCAACCTAAGGAGCCCTTTTGATCAAATCAAAAGGAAGAACCCGAAGAAGAGGTAATGATTTCACCACCCTTCTCCAAGTTCATTTCTTCTTCCACTTCTTCTTCCTTTGTTCTTACCATTATAAAATAATAACTCCAGTATCTCACATATACTCTGATGTTATTATAAATATGGTACAACCATATTCAGTATTCTATCCACCCTTTGAATAACATGTCACCATACGTGCGTACGTACGGACTACCGTCTCCACGTCGTGGTGTAATTGTTATTCAATATAATATTATTTGGATGGGTATAATAATGATGTGTAACTCATGTAAATAATAAATATAACATGTTAATTATTCTGTATATATGATATACCATCCATTTATATATTATTCTAATATCGAAAGAATGATATTGTCGCTCGTGCGTACGTACGGACTACCGTCTCCACGAACGCGATGAGATTCTTTCTCCATCGTATCCATTCACGTATAATTATCATTTGATGATTTAAAAATGATGTTTAAGGACTATATATCATTCTGGATATGAATAAGATACAACAACCATGGTTTATGTAACAAAACATATAAAAGAAAATGAGTAAGTTAACTCCCAAAACGACGATAATTCTAAGATATTATTAACAAATCAATGTTAAAAGATCATATATGATATCATATTATTATATATGATTCTTGTATAATTTAATAACAACTATTTCACCATTATACAGGAGGTTAACCTACCCCAACCAAGGAAAAGTACAAGGTAAGGGTTATTTCACAATCTCTTCATTATCCGAGGTTGTTTATACGTAATAATCTACTGGGATTTCTTTATCATCCAAATCCTTGTTTCTTCGAAATGTATTTCAAAACATATTTATTATTTACAAGAATATGGGTTAAAGTCATTTATACCGTTGTTTGACTTTTTATAAGAGTTTTATAAAGGAATCTTTCCGTCGTTTTCAAAACAAGGTCCTTTTTAACCTTTTCGACAGAATTAAGGTAAGAATGTTTTTTTAACTTATACGGCGGGTGCGGCTATTTTCCGCCGTTATAAAATCTTCAAATCTTCCCTTACAAGCTTATAAGAATATTTTCAAAGAAAATGTTTTATTTTATATGGATCTTAAATTATTTCAAAATAAAAGGAGATATTTTTTTAAAAGAATTTTGATTTCATCTATGTCAACATCCTTTGATGGATTTTAAGATTATTTGAAGTTGATTTATTATGATACAAAACTTCTATATTGTATTGAAGGTTTTGTGATATGTTTGACTGTGGATGTGCTATTTTTATACCATTCATAGTTTATGGTGAAAGTATTGACATTTCATATGTTAGTTTTAATATGAATGTTTATGTTATGTTTAAACCTTTTCATATGGGAATGCATTGGACTTAATATGTGACGGGTGGAGACCGTTATAGCTCCTCGATGCATCAGTAGGTCTCATGAGACAAACTAGTGTCTTGGCACAAGGCCTTGACAAAATCTTATTTGTAGTCTTGGCATGAGGCCTTGGCTATGTGGTTATGATAGTCTGGCATTATGCATTCCAACATTATGAAAGTGGTTATTGATTTTTGCATGTGATTATTCGATTAGTAGAATATCCATGTGAATAAGTAAATGGCATTATTTCATTTTATTTATGCCATACCATGTTGGAAGTTCATATTTAAAAGGCTTTTGTTTTAGTTATACATTGCCTTAAATGTTTATTCTTATTTATGAAAGTTTCCGCTATATTGTTATCCTTACTGGGCATTTGAGCTCACCCCTTTTCTATGTTTTATTTTTCCCAGGATGTGAAGAAGTAAGTTATGAATGACCTGCAGGGATTTTATGAGGGGTTAATAGTGTGGATTGTGGAAACATTATGTTGTTGTAGTAGTTTTTCATTTTATGATGTAATGTAAAACTTATGAATATATCTAGTGTTTCCAAGGCTACTAAACCAATCGGTCTTTCGAGATTTGATCTTTCTT
Source organism: Viscum album (assembly GCA_963277665.1). Classification (NCBI taxonomy): domain Eukaryota; kingdom Viridiplantae; phylum Streptophyta; class Magnoliopsida; order Santalales; family Viscaceae; genus Viscum; species Viscum album. The sequence goes on from OY728141.1 coordinate 1,743,492,749, forward strand.
GTGATCATGCCAATGTTATGTAATAATGCACCGACTCTGGGTAACTGGGGTCGGGGCGTCACAGTTGGTATCAGAGGAAGTTTAGTACAAACCTTGGAAGCTAGATTTAGATAAACTCTGATTAGAGCACGTAGACCTAAGATGAACTTTGAGGATTAGTATAGAAGAACTTCCTAGAATTTTGGTATTGTAGAGATTTTGTGAGTTTTCCAAGCAATACATCCCTGTCTGGATACGAGCAGGTAGAGGCGGCTCTGGCACAGATGTACCTAGGGGTAAAACCCGAAAACACCGCTTTGAGCTAGACTCGAACGGGAACTGGTGCACGACAACGGGCCTTGCTGTAGTCTTGGTTACGACACTCCCGGGGGATATGCTTAGGATAACTCTCATTTTCTTTACAAATAATTTTGAAGGGATTATGAGTATATACTTCCTCAAATAAAACATTATTATGATTATGGATTATATCCATAAATAGTTCAATTTATGTTAAGTGTTTTATAAGTATGGGATTATGTATTTTGATTCATAAACTGATCTAGTTTATGCCATTGTTTAGAAATGGCGCCTAGTGGAAGAAATGGAAACCGTATCAATGCACGCACTCCATGTAGGGATTTCCCTCCTGCTCAAGATAATTATAGTGGGGCTGGTGATGCAACTGGTGCTGATCAGCTAATCACCATACTGGGACAACTTACTCAGGTTATGAATAATAACCTTACCCGTATGGAGCACCCTGATCAGCAGCGTGGAGGATCAATGTTAGATCGATTCATGAGGCAACAACCACCAATGTTTAATGGGAATACAAATACCTTAGTAGCTGAGCAATGGATATTTTCCCTAGAGAAAATATTTCAGGCTTTGGGGAGCAGTGAAAGGGAAAAAGTTATCATAGCAGTTTACCGCCTCACTGGAGATGCTGATCAATGGTGGTCATTGATTCAGAACATGAAGGAAGATGATGAAGTATCAAATATGGAATGGAGGGAGTTCAAAGATCTGTTTTTAGAAAAATACTTCCCTCGCGACCATCGAGCAGATATGGAAAGGCAATTTCTGAGTCTGAGACAGAAGGAGGATGAGAATGTCACAAAGTATGAGGCTAACTTTACAAGGTTAGCGAGGTATGCTGGAGATTATATTCGCAACCCAAGAAGTAATATTGATCATTTCTTTGATGGGTTAAAACCATTTCTCCGTCGAGCGTTAGTCTCACAATCCTTTTCATCGTACGAAGACATTGTCTCATGTGCTATCAAGACCGAAAAGGAATTCTCTAAGTCTTATGACTTTAAAGCAAAGCAATAGAAGAAGAGACCTGCTGATCAATCTGGGAATGGAAATAAGGGGAAGAAGGGAAAGGTTGAATATCCATCTTGTGGTAAATGCGGGAAGAAACATCCTGGTACTTGCTTGAAGGGAATGGGAGTCTCTTACAAGTGTGGTGAAAAAGGCCACCAAGCTCATGATTGCAAGGGGAAGAAGGAAGCTACCAACGTTCAGTGCTACAATTGCAGGGAGATGGGGAATTATGCAAATGCATGTCCTAAGCGTCAGGAGAACTTACCTCAGAAAAGGCCAAGGGATCAAGGCCAGGCTTATGCTATCACTACTGCTGAGGTAGAAGCTCCGAAAGACGTGGTGGCAGGTAATTTAATGGTTTCCTCAAGTTTAGCAAATGCATTATTTGATTCTGGATCATCGCATTGTTTCATATCTTCCCAGTTTGCTAAGAAAATTAGATATTTCCAATTTGATTTAATAAGGGAGTTGTCAGTTAAAACTCCTAAGGGAAGTATCGTTGCAATAATGTTTTGTGAATCAGTCCCCATTAGAGCACATAAATTTTCTTTATCTGCTGATTTCATCGTCATACCTATGATTGAGTTTGATATAATCCTCGGTATGGACTGGCTTTCGGACTATGATGCGAAGATTTATTGTAAGAAGAAAGAGGTTACGATTCTTGATGATAATGATAAGGAGCACTTTATTTTTAGAGCAGAATCGTCACCACCTAATTCTTATTTAGATCCACCCCCAGTAGCTCAACTTAATTCAATTATTGGGGAGGAAGAGAATGAAATAACTGTCGGTGAGGAAAGGAATGTTCAAATAGAGGATGTACCTGTTGTGAAAGAATTTGTAGATGTATTTCCAGAAGATTTACCTGGACATCCTCCAGAACGAGAAGTTGAGTTTTCTATTGATTTGATTCCTGGATCAAGGCCTATATCGAAGACCCCTTATAGAATGGCCACTGTAGAGTTAGTCGAACTAAAGAAACAACTAGAGGAATTGAGTAATAAGGGATTTATTCGCCCTAGTGTTTCTCCATGGGGAGCCCCTGTTCTTTTTGTTAAAAAGAAAGATGGATCTATGAGGTTATGTATCGACTACAGGGAGATCAATGCTATAACGATAAAGAACAAGTATCCCCTACCTCGTATTGATGATTTATTTGACCAACTGCATGGAGCTCAATACTTTTCAAAGATTGACCTTCGATCTGGATACCATCAGTTGTGTGTGACGAAGGAAGACATTCCGAAAATAGCATTTCGAACCAGGTACGGGCATTATGAGTTTACTGTAATGCCGTTTGGATTGACTAATGCACCCTCTGTATTCATGGATCTGATGAATAGAGTTTTCAAGGAGTATCTCGATGAATTTTTGGTGGTATTTATTGATGATATTCTGGTATACTCCAAAACCTACGAAGATCATGAAAATCACTTGCGCATTATCTTGAAGACTCTGAGGAGGCATGAATTATATGGGATGTTTTGCAAGTGTGAATTCTGGCTTCAGGAGATTTCTTTTCTTGGCCATATTGTCTCTAAAGATGGAATCTCTGTTGATCCTTCTATGACCAAGGCAATCCAAGAATGGCCAGCACCTATGAGTATAACTGAGGTACGTAGTTTTATTGGTTTGGCAGGTTATTATCGACGTTTCGTCCAGAATTTTTCCCGATTGGCTAACCCATTAACGAAGCTCACACGTAAAGGGGTTAAATTTGTTTGGACAAAAGAGTGTGAAGAATGTTTTGAAGAACTGAAGAGAAGATTAGTCAATGCTCCTATATTGACTCTACCATCGGGGAATGATGGGTTTGTTATTTATAGTGATGCATCGAAGAAAGGACATGGCTGTGTCCTTATGCAGAATGATAGAGTTATTGCCTATGCATCACGACAGTTGAAAATTCATGAACAAAACTATCCTACTCATGATCTCGAGTTAGCAGCAGTGATCTTTTCTTTGAAGATATGGAGGCACTACCTCTATGGTGAAAAATGTGAGATTTATACTGATCACAAGAGTTTGAAGTATATTTTCTCACAAAAAGAACTCAACAAGAGGCAAAGGAGATGGCTTGAATTACTCAAGGATTATGATTGTACGATACACTACCACCCAGGGAAGGAAAACAAGGTGGCAGATGCTTTGAGTAGAAAAGACCATGGAGTTTTGAACAATATGAGAATTGAAAGGGATCCAATTTTCATGGATCTAGTGAAGATGGACATGGGAATAACCAGGGAAGGTGAAACATCAATTCTTTTTCAAATGGTTTCCAAACCATCTTTACTAGAAAGGATTAAGAGTTCTCAGACCGATGATGAAGAATTCCAAAAGAAGATTAAAGTTGTGAATGATGGGAGATTGAGAGACTTTGTGTATGAAGATGGAATTTTGAAATTCGGGAAGAGACTTTGTGTTCCCAATATATTTGATCTAAAAAGGGAATTGCTGGATGATGCTCATAGTTCCAATTTCTCTATACACCCTAGGAGCACCAAAATGTATAGAGATTTGAAGGAACATTTTTGGTGGGACAACATGAAGAGGGAGATTGCTGATTTTGTGTCAAGATGTATGGTTTGTCAACAAGTGAAAGCTGGAAGGCAACAGCCTGGAGGAGTCATGCAACCTCTTCCCATACCGGAGTGGAAATGGGACAATGTTACGATGGAATTTTTCATGGGGCTACCAAAGACTCCTAGAAGGAATGATGAAATATGGGTTATTGTTGATCGTCTTACCAAGACAGCACATTTTCTTGCTATAAGAGAAGATCTACCCCTGGAACGTCTAGCAAGACTATATATTAATGAAGTTGTGAGACTTCATGGAGTACCCCTATCGATTGTTTCTGATCGTGATCCCCATTTTACTTCAAGATTCTGGAAAAGTCTTCAAAAATCCCTGGATACTGAACTTCATTTGAGCACTGCTTACCACCCTCAGACGGACGGACAATCAGAACGGACTATTCAAACCATAGAAGACATGTTGAGATATTTCTCACTTGACTTTCAGGGTATGTGGGATCAATATTTACCTTTGGTAGAATTTTCCTATAACAATAGCTTCCATTAGAGTATTCAGATGGAACCATATGAAGCGTTATACGGAAAGAGATGTCGTACACCAACCTGTTGGGATGACGTTGGTGAAAGAAAACTTGTAGGCCCAGAACTGGTGGAGGAAATGGTGGAAAAGGTGAAAGTAATCCAAAATCACATCAAAGCAGCTCAAAGTAGGCAGAAGAGCTATGCCAATAATCGAAGGAAGGATTTGGAATTTCAAGTCAGTGATCATGTTTTTCTGAAGGTATCTCCGTGGAAGGGAGTCATACGTTTTGGTAAGAAAGGTAAATTGAGTCCCAGGTACATCGGACCTTTCGAAATTCTAGAACGAATTGGGGTTGTAGCTTACCGATTGGCAATGCCGCCAAGTCTCTCCAAAGTTCACGATGTGTTCCACGTATCTCTATTGAGGAAATACATGCCTGATCTGACGCATGTACTTACCTGTGAGGAATTAGAACTGGAACCCGATCTGTCTTATTGCGAAGAGCCCGTCAAGATTCTTGATACGAGAGAACAAGTGCTGAGAAACCGGACGACGCGTCTGGTAAAAGTTTTGTGGAGAAACCATAAGATGGAAGAGGCAACGTGGGAACCCGAGGAACTTATGATGAAGAACCACCCGAGTCTTTTTATGCAGTAATACCCTAGAAATTGCAAGGACGCAATTATTTGAAGGAGGGGAGAATGTAACACCCCAAGCTTCTACGGTACGCTTCTCTTTGAATAATGTGATAGCGTGTGTTGTACGCAACACCGAGTTCTAACACACCATAACTAATCAAACTAGCCGTTATGAATAGTAATACCTAATTTTTGAAATTATATATATTTTATATTTGAAAATGGACTTCATTTTTGGATTCGGAATATCGAATTTAGCCTAAGGTGAAATTTTGGTACATTTCGGATAACTTTCATATTTTGATGAATAGTGAAAATTACTAAGTTTTAATTAAAAACAACTTTTTTAATCAAAATAATTAATAGTGATAAATTATGAATTTGAGTGGTTTTAAAGTATATTTAGAATATATTTTTACCATTTAATATAATGTTGGTCATTGGACATAATTTTACAATTAAACCGAACATAAACGAGTGTCAATCTTTTGATAGTTATTATCTCTTAAAAACACGCTTTTTGTTTTGACAGAGGGAATTAATTTTAAATTAATTTCTGCCACTTCTGTGTTTTGAATTTAGGAAAATGGATTCCATATTTGGAATCAGGATGTTCAAATTGTGTAAATAGGTAACTTTTATTTTTAGACATTTTGAATAATTACTGCGGTAAATATTTTATTTACCATGGTTAAGGGTAAATCCGGTAAATAAGGGTTAAAAAATAATATTATAATAATACTAAATTACCCTAAAACGTGTCTTAACCCTATTGGTTGATACATGGTCGACCATGGGAATCTTTGGGTCTATTTTGGGACCCCATGGATCCACTTGTAAGTGATAATGACACTTTATTTTAATTAAGTTAAAATGAATACAAAAATGACACAAGCATATATCTTTTAGAAAAACAATTGTTACATAGGGTTATATATGTTGTATTTTAGATTATAAATATTCATTAGAAAGATAAAACGATTTCCTACATAATGATATTTTATTTATAATTTTTAGACATTAAATAATTTACTTTATTTATGACACAATGATGATGCAGTAATTACTATAATAGTGACAAATTAAAATAATTGATATTATAAATACCCAAATAAATATAATATGAAACTTTTAATGAATTAAACTAATTTTCTAGGATAATATGATATATTAGGAGTGATTTAATTGACTTTGTTCGAAGTAATCAATCTGTTATGAGTTTCACAAAAATCAACTATTGAATAGTGTCAAAATTGACATAAAAGAGTTCTTAAAACAAATATTATATTATTAATTGATATTAAATTCATAAAAATCTAAGGTTCGGCCAAGAGACTTATATCATGATAGTTTCATCATTAATGTACCACTTGGGGGTCTCTTGGATGTATATAGTAAGTTTATTAACCATATTATATAAAAATACAAAGAGACATTGTAAAAGTGAAACTAATTAACTTAGAGTTAATACTTAAAGATAAGGTTAATATAAGTACCCAAACCTGTCTAAATTCTATTGGTTGAGTGGTTTTCGACCTATCCCCACCTTAACCTTTGAATAATAAGCTTTGGAGCCATTAGAAACCGAATATGAATTTATTATAAATTAATATTTCTAGCTTTTCCAAAGGTTCCCCTCACCCCTCTTATAAAAGGGCACTCCTCCTTCTCATTTCTTCACACCTTCAAAGCCTTTTGGTTCGACCAAACTCTGCCCAAATACTCTCCCAACATCCCTCAATACAACCTAGAGGCATTAGTTTGATCAGAAAGCCAACCTAAGGAGCCCTTTTGATCAAATCAAAAGGAAGAACCCGAAGAAGAGGTAATGATTTCACCACCCTTCTCCAAGTTCATTTATTCTTCCACTTCTTCTTCCATCATTCTTACCATTATAAAATAATAACTCCAGTATCTCACATATACTGTGATGTTATTATAAATATGGTACAACCATATTCAGTATTCTATCCACCCTTTGAATAACATGTCACCATACGTGCGTACGTACGAACTACCGTCTCCACGTCGTGGTGTAATTGTTATTCAATATAATATTATTTGGATGGGTATAATAATGATGTGTAACTCATGTAAATAATAAATATAACATGTTAATGATTCTGTATATACGATATACCATCCATTTATATATTATTCTAATATCGAAAGAATGATATTGTCGCTCGTGCGTACGTACGGACTACCGTCTCCACGAACGCGATGAGATTCATTCTCCATCGTATCCATTCAAGTATAATTATCATTTGATGATTTAACAATGATGTTTAAGGACTAGATATCATTCTGTATATGAATAAGATACAACAACCATGGCTTATGTAACAAAACATATAAAAGAAAATGAGTAAGTTAACTCCCAAAACGACGATAATTCTAAGATATTATTAACAAATCAATGTTAAAAGATCATATATGATATCATATTATTATATATGATTCTTGTATAATTTAATAACAAATATTTCACCATTATACAGGAGTTTAACCTACCCCAACCAAGGAAAAGTACAAGGTAAGGGTTATTTCACAATCTCTTCATTATCCGAGGTTGTTTATACGTAATAATCTACTGGGATTTCTTTATCATCCAAATCCATGTTTCTTCGAAATGTATTTCAAAACATATTTATTATTTACAAGAATATGGGTTAAGTCATTTATACCCTTGTTTGACTTTTTATAAGAGGTTTATAAAGGAATCTTTCCGTCGTTTTCAAAACAAGGTCCTTTTTAACCTTTTCAACAGAATTAAGGTAAGAATGTTTTTTTAACTTATACGGCGGGTGCGGCTATTTTCCGCCGTTATAAAATCTTCAAAGCTTCCCTTACAAGCTTATAAGAATATTTTCAAAGAAAATGTTTTATTTTATATGGATCTTAAATTATTTCAAAATAAAAGGAGATATTTTTTTAAAAGAATTTTTATTTCATCTATGTCAACATCCTTTGATGGATTTTAAGATTATTTGAAGTTGATTTATTATGATACAAAACTTCTATATTGTATTGAAGGTTTTGTGATATGTTTGATTGTGGATGTGCTATTTTTATACCATTCATAGTTTATGGTGAAAGTATTGACATTTCATATGTTAGTTTTAATATGAATGTTTATGTTATGTTTAAACCTTTTCATATGGGAATGCATTGGACTTAATATGTGACGGGTGGAGCCCGCTATAGCTCCTCGATGCATCGGTAGGTCTCATGAGACAAACTAGTGTCTTGGAACAAGGCCTTGACAAAATCTTATTAGTAGTCTTGGCACGAGGCCTTGGCTATGTGGTTATGATAGTCTGGCATTATGCATTCCAACATTATGAAAGTGGTTATTGATTTTTGCATGTGATTATTCGATTAGGAGAATATCCATGTGAATAAGTAAATGGCATTATTTATTTTTATTTATGCCATACCATGTTGAAAGTTCATATTTAAAAGGCTTTTGTTTTAGTTATACATTGCCTTAAATGTTTATTCTTATTTATAAAAGTTTCCGCTATATTGTTATCCTTACTGGGCATTTGAGCTCACCCCTTTTCTATGTTTTATTTTTCCCAGGATGTGAAGAAGTAAGTTATGAATGACCTGCAGGGATTTTATGAGGGGTTAATAGTGTGGATTGTGGAAACATTATGTTGTTGTAGTAGTTTTTCATTTTATGATGTAATGTAAAACTTATGAATATATCTAGTGTTTCCAAGGCTACTAAACCAATCGGTCTTTCCAGATTTGATCTTTCTTTTGATCATGCCAATGTTATGTAATAATGCACCGACTCTGGGTAACTGGGGTCGGGGCGTCACAGGTTGCATTACTAAGTAGCTACTCATCATTTGATTTTTTTAGGACAACCACTTTGTGTATAAACAAGTGACAAGGAGACTGAATATGACCCATGATGCTAAGCTAGATGCTAAATATGGTAGTATTGTTGAGTCAAACATCATCCATAGAGTTCAATACTTGTAGTGAATAAATAATATCATCCTCGTCAATAATATAATGGGAAGATAATGGTTGATATTAATTTTTGGGATCTCATCCATCACTTACCAAATTATGATTTCCCAATCTATCATGGATCTATTAATTGATGCAATGAATGGATTTCAGGACCTCTCTTTTTTAAAATAGTATTATGGTTATAAATAAATATGAATGAACCCTGATGTTGAAAAGACCACTTCTTTCTGGGAACCCTAAGTGGTTTATTATCACCATTTACTTCCCTTTGGAATGATAGATCCACATACCAATGAATCATGCACTATACATTCACGCCTTATTTAGCGAAATACATGAATTGTTATGTCGATAATTTGGTAGTCAAGTCTCAATAACACTAGGATCAACTTTCCAATCTTGGTGTAGTATTCAAAAAACTATGAAAATAGAGATTAATTGTGAATCCCCTAAAACGTTCTTATGGGGTTATATCGAGGAAATTTCTTAGCTTTATGGTACACCTTTAGATTATTGAATCCATATTAAAAAAAACTAGAGTGACACTCGATATGCATCCTCCTAAAAACCATAAGTAATTAACAAAAAACATGGGATGTCTTTGTTATAATAGATGTTTGACAACTAACCTCTGAAACAAGTATTTACCAATCAAAAAGATGATTAATAAAGGGATTACTTATCACTATGATAGATATTGTAAAAATTAATTTGAAAATTCCAAAAATAATATCCTTTATCAATCATTCTTTATTCCTCTTATAGAAGGAAATTATATCACCCTTTATGTGGACACCCTGAAGCTATCACTCAGTGACCTCGTTGACCAGAAGAATAATAGGGGTAAGTGAAACAGTCTCTACTATAATAGTAGGATAATATTGGATTCTAATACCCAAAATTCCAAAATATAAAAGAAATTAATTTCATTAATTTTCATAGTGAAAAAGATGAGATACTTGGTGACTCATTTTCATCCACTCAAATATATCATTGGACATCCAATAAAAACTTGTCTTTTCAAATTCTAGTTAGTAATTCTACAATTTTTTATATCTAATTTGTATCTCATAATGAATTAAATAGGAAAAAATTAGCAAACTTCCTCATGGTGAAAATTATCCCAAAAAATTCAACGTTGAACCTGGAACTCCCTAATAAAGAGGTTTTATACATTCATGAAATCTCTTAGGTATGAGAGATTGACATTGATGATACCTTTATAAGACCAATAGGTAGGGGGATAGAAAACCCAAAACTCAATTGGGTCGGTATGGATACTGTATTCATCTCTCCAGAAAGATCGGTTCTACCATACTACTTTATTATCTAAGAGGGATGCACAAAAAATGAGGTGGAATCTCATGCCATCATCTTATTATTTGGACTAACCCTATAAATATAAGTATCCCATTTTAATATTATGGGTGTTTAACAGTTGGTGATTGAGAAAATTAATAGTGACTATTCCATAAATAAAGAAGATTTGATTCCATTTCTAGATTATGTACGAGGGTTGGTGGATGAATTCCCCATAGAACTGATACTCACATAACTCATTCATATAATAACCCAGAATATGAACTAAAAAATGAATATTTGACCCTGTAATAATCATACCAGTATGAGATGGTCAATCATATCACATATCATAGGGTGGTCTCTCCATTCATTAGAATTCACATGGAAGAAATAAAGGAATCTAACACAACCTTGATCCAATTGATGACTTTATCTACATTGTTTGATATTATGACTGGATGGATATATCCCATAATAGTCTATCTCAAAAGTAGGATACTTTCAAGAAATCAATCAATGAAGGAACAACTCTATTGTTAGGGACAAAATGTATCCTATATAATAACCCAAATTCCCAGAAGGTTATATATAAATAAGGCTTTGATGGAGTCTTATTCAGGTGCCTCAAAAAGGAGATAATGACACTTTAATACAATAGTTCCATGTTATCACTTGTGGAACCCATTATTCAAGAACCAAGCACCCCCATCTAATCAAGAGGCTTGTATATTTATCGACATAAATGCTACATCACTATATGGAATTCAAAAAGAAATTTAATACCTAAAATATATATGAAAAACTCATTGATTATCCCCCAAAATTATTTCATATTACTAAATACTTTTGGCCATTTTTATTATGGGGAATATATTTCAAAGTTTCATTCCCTCCATCAACAGCTAGGTAGTGTATGTTTATCTTTACTAAAACCTATTTATTTTCCAAATGGAACAAGGAAGTGACCCTTAAATAACATAGAACAAAATCCACCATCAATTTCATGATATCTAATAACATTACCTGATTTTTTGTCCCTCACACAATGTTGACAGATAATGACACATATTTCTATTCTTTTTAGTTGAAGTGGCTATATTAAAAATATAATATCCACTCCAACCATTCACATCAATATAATGATGTTAAAAATTGAAAGATAGAGGCCTCTAATAAAAATTTATCTAATATCCTTTATAATATTAGTGAAAAATATAATAATTAGTTTCCAAATAAACTCTTTCATTCTTTGTGGTATTATAACATTAAAATTTATATTTCCACATAAGAGACCCCGATATTACATTGTGTATAGGACTATGGTAGTATTACACATTGAGGTTTAACATACCTTACCCCACATCACCATTTATGATCACCTATGTAAAGATGATTAGTATTATATATGAGTTGATTAATTGGAGTTACATTATTAGAAAAGAGTGAACAAGTTTTAAAACATTTATAGCTATCAAAATTTATCCATACGAGCATTCAGTAAAAACCCCTTACATAATTATTCATACAATGAAAATAAATGCTTGTTTTTTGAACTATTATGATATTTGAGAAGATTCCCATATAACTCAAGATAAAATGATAAGGACCTTATACCATACACAAGGTCAATTAAAATAGATCATACCACTAGATTACCATAGATAGAGAGTATATCACGCCTAAAACTAATGAAATATTTCTTAAGAAATATTTTTCATAATTTCATGATGGGTTGATGGTGTATTTTCTGTATATGTTTAAACTGAATAGCATAATAGAACTCTTTGTAGAACCTTAAATTATATAGCTTCCATGTCATAGTTTTATGATTATAAACATCATATCCTAAAGTCCTTATCTAATGATGTCAAATTACTTGACATCCAGTCCATCACACATGAATTTAAATAGTTAGGAGTCATTTATCCTGTATGACCTTAACCCAACTAGATAGGTCTATTCCATGCGATGTTAAATATAAAATTCCCCCTATGTGATAGACCAATCCACGTAATATTTTTCCTTCGGGATTTAATGATGATGACTACACCTTCTATCCCCAATTCATAGTTCAACTATCTTAGGACAAAAATATCCCATACCAGAACAATGTGAGGGTTAATTGTCATTATTACTTAATAAATAGTTATTCCTAGATCTCATATCCCAATACAAACCACATATTCCATATTCGGGCCTAATTTTTCCAAGGATATAATACCTAAACCAAGTCACATCATGTTTTCCCAAGGCTTTGCATTAGGATAAGACTATATTAGTTTGTATTGAAGTTGAAATTAATTAATTTTGGGTTTCCTTACCTCTCACACTAGGATAACGATCGATTTCATTACTAAATCCCTTATGTAAGAGTTAAATCGACATAGAGTGACTTTTTTTAGATCTATATATGGTTTGATTCCCATTATCACATGATGCGTAGTGATACATGTAGATCTTAACCCAGTTCTAGCCAAAAACCCTGTAAGCATTAACCTCCTCTCCATCTTAGCGCTTGGTCCCTATTATATATATCCCAAAAAATTTATTTTAAAATAATAATAAGCTTTATATCTTTCTTAACATGAAATGTTGAGCGTTAATAGAATTGACATATATTATAGAAATATTATTTTTTAAACATGACCATTATGACCTAGCCCTTGAATTGGTGGGTATGAATATGAGTAACCATATAATTAATTATATGGTCTTACACAAAAAAAAATCACCGATTATTAGTAGTGAAATAATCACTCATTTTATATTCAAGTAATTTTATGCATTAAAAATTTATTTTCTTCAAAAATAGTATTTATTTCATTTTGATCATGGAAATTATAAATAATTTATAATTTTTCTGAATTTTTTTTATAAAATGAAAATAATTTATTAAGACAACTTATAAAAATTAAATTAGGGGGAATTTATTAGTTTTTTCTGAAATGGTTTATTTTTCAGTGAACAGCGAAAAGTTCCAATTTTTCAAATTCTCTAATGTATTTTCATTAAATCAAGTTATTTTAAATTACAATTATATTTTGGATTTTCTAATAAAGTTAAATATGATAATTTTTTATATATAATTATCTAATTTATTCAATTTTAATTAGAAATATTCATGTTTTCTACATAAGTTAATTTTGAATCATAAAAGTACATTAAAAAAACTATTTTTCACTGCATTTTACAAACTTAAATGAAAATTGACTTCTCCCACTTATAGAGATTTAATCTTGAAAAATTGATTTGATGTTTTAAATTAGTTTGTTCAAATTTGGTATCTAATACCCTTTTAGTTTTGGTCTTTATGAATTGTAACTATGGTAAATATTTGTAACCTTAGTAAGGGAAAAATGGGTAAAACTAGGATAAAAGCATAAGATAAGCTATCAAAATCAACAAAAAACATACATTTATTTAATTTTATGGAATTAATTCAACCATATAAATAAAAAATTAAAACATAGAAAATTTGGTTACATTTTTCCTTGATAATGACATTTATTTTATTTTAAGTAAAGAAAATTCTAAAATATCACTCTCTTGTATTTATTTTCTACTCTATGTTCAAAAATGGATAAAAAATAATTATAAATGAATATAAATTTTTATTTAAAACATTATTAATTTATTTGTATGGTGTTAATTTTTTTTAATTTTTAGTAATGTTATAATTACCTTAAATTCTTAGACAACCAGAATAGAATGCTTGCACATGCATTAGAAAAATCAAAGTAATTGATTTTAAAAACATCAAAATTAATATTATTTTTGATTATATATGGTGTCATAAAAAATTTATAGTTAATAATAATATAAAATTTATGTGTAAAGAGTTTATATTCAAACTCTTTTATTTTCTGGATTTTTTTAAATTCAATTTAAATTAATAGTGTAAAAAAATGGAAATAATGATATTTTATAAAAAATAATATTTTATTAAATTACTTAAAAATCATTAAAATAAGGAAAAAGAAAATATAGGATAAAAAATATTCTAAAACACCATATCTTGAGAATTTATGAGCAAATTTTTACATTATAATGAAAATTATAACCCTTTAAGATTGAAAAGGTCATTGTCATGGTTAAAGTAAAAACATGTTTATCAGGGGTTAATCCAAGATATAAGTTTAATTTTTACAATAATACATATTTAAATCATATTTTATGGATATGTATAATCCTAATACTATAGAAAATTTGAATATATTGCAATTAAGAGGTATTTGTTTAGATTATGACATTATTATATTTTAATCTTTTAAGAAATTCCATGTGTGTCCTCTGCCCCACTTATAAAAGGACAACCCACATTCATCTTATTTACATATCTTTGAGCCATTTTTATTTACAAGAACCTAAAAAATATCTTATAAAATTAATTATACATGAATTGGATGTTTTTTATTCTTCAAAGACCATTCCAAGTGTCACTAATATGGATTAAAAAGGAGGCCCACTGAAAAAGAGGTAATCATCTTACACAACCCCTTTCAAATTTATTCTTCTTATAGCTTCTACAAATATGTGTTATTCATCATAAAATAATAAATCAAGTATAATAAATATATTGAAATGTTATTATGATTATGGAACCACCTATATCCACTCTTTATTCCATCAAATTATAAGTGAATGTATCTCTTGTGCAAACATGTGGACAACTACCTCAAAGTACTGATACCATTCATTTTCCATCACCATCATTCGTGGATGGTTATTATGATGGATTTAATTTTTATACATTATATTTATTTCATAGTTATTCCTCTATAATTATAATATCATATCTACCTTCTTATCTTCCAATCCATTGGAAAACAATATCTTCGCTCATATTTACGTGTGGACTAGAACCTCTATGAAGAGAAGTGATTAGTTTATAATTTTTTATTTACATGGATGGTAATAAGGTAATATAAAATAAATATATAGTATATATAAGATATAATAATGATTATTTAAAGGTGAATTATTATTTAAATTTTTTTGTTCCATATTTTGACAAGTGAAAACAACGTTCATGCATACGTATGACCTACTGTCTCCATGAACAATGTAATTCATTTTTTATCTCTAAAATTTATGGATGAATATAAATATATATATATAATTACTATATATATATTATTTATATTATTATTTTAATTATTTATATGATGTAACCATGATCAAAGTAAAATTACTAGAGCTATAAAACTCAAATTCCCATGAAAAACTAAACAGTTAACAGCTAAAAAACAATTTTAATAAAGAATTATTAATAAATAAATGATGAAATATTAAAAATAGATAATAAGTGATATTATAATTATTATATTTTTTTATAATTATAATAAATTAAAATTTATTTTATAGGATGTTAGATAAATTTTGAAGTAATTCGAACTTGGGGTAAAGTATTTTCCCCTCACTTTTATTTTTGTGAAACACATGCCATATCCATCACTTGTTTATTTTATATAGTGTATATAATTCGAATGAATGTATTTTATGATTATTATTAGTAATATTATATATAATTACATATCCATATAATTTTCTTACATTCATGGGGTTTTGAATTGAAAGTTACCAAAGTGGTAATAATTTTATATTATAATCTCATTATTTAAGTGGATTTTTTAGGATTTAGTTTATGATGATGAAATTCATGATCTACCTCTCAATATTATCATAATATTTTTATAATTTAGTTATTTATATATAATACATGTGTTCTTTTCATTTTCCTCTCTTTATTAACTAAATATACCTAATGAATTTTTTTATGGAAAACCGACATTATTTCTCTCTTCGGTCGAAAATCCAATTTCATCCATGCCCATGTTTTCTAAAAATATTTATAAGAATGTTTTTAAATATTATAAAATAATTTTTAATGTAATTTTGACACATTTTTAGGTTTTTTATTTTTTTATAATAAATTTTATAATTTTTACCAAGTGAATTACTTTTTAATTTTAACCGAAAATATAAAATGATTTTTTGTTTTAACGTATAAGGAATGAAAATAATTTCACAAAATTATGATTAATAAAGAACTTGAATATTTATTTATAACTTTAAAAGATATTTTTAATGAAAATTTTTCTATAATATTTCGGAAATTATTAGATTTTAAAGAATTGATTTAGAAATAAAATGGGTATTTTCCTTATGAAATGTTTCAGTGATCTTTTCGTGTTATTTTTCATCTATCATAACATTAGTTAATGTCAATTATCCTTTAGTGGGGTTATGATTTTAATTATACCATCCAATTTAATTATATTTATGGATTGTGATGTTGATGATTTAAGGAAGATTCTATGAAACCCTTTCCTCTCCCACCAGTTAATTATGTTATGATGAAAATTTATGGAAACAAATTTATTTTCCATGAGCTATTGTATGGTACTATGATGAAATTTTTATGAAAAATATTTCCTTTAACCATGTTTTATGTGATAATTTTATTTATCTCGTGGAACTCATATATAAAATTTCCATTTTGTGATGGGATGGTACAGAATTTAATATCGCTCTAATGCATTGGGTAATGTTGGATATCTCATGAGAAAATAATGGAATTAATGGGGATGGAACCCACTTAATTAAGATAATTTTACACTATGGTAGTATGGTGAGTTAACATTGACTAAATATATAATGTAATGGGGAGTGAACACAATCCACTATGATAGTATTGGAAGTAAACATTGTCCAAGTAAATGATTTTGTATGATTATTTTTATTCCACACACTTACGTATTATGTTAATGTTATGCTCTAATGGATCATGTTATTTAATTCCTTTATGATTTATATATTATGAAATACCAATATTTATTCCAGGATTCAAGACTATGACATATTATATACTAGGTATGGTTTTCAAATGTTATGGTCATGTTCCCATACCGTTATTCTCATGTTATACATAAGTGACCATTTATATCTCCCTTGTTTACCTTTACAATGAATTTGAGCTCACACTTTCCTATGTTTCTTTTCCCTAGATTCTAAATAAAGGTTTTAAGTGGGGTACTTTTATGAACAATACTATTTTGTAAGATCTTTGTGTGATATGTTGTAGACCTTTCATGAAATTTTAAGATTGTGTATCTAGTATCCAAATACACTAAACCTTCATCATTTTACTGTGGAGTATAATTTTATATAATTAATATTAATCTATTAAGATATAATATATATGTATGAAAATTATATTTAACTATATTTGGTATCATAGCATGATGTAGTCAATATTTAGATATTATGATTAAATACATTTTGTGGAAACCCTGGGGAGAATTCTAACTATAAGATAATATCGAAAAGTTTTGGTAATTAAGATATTATGTAACTTTTCATGAAATAAATTCATGTATGGATACTATAATTTGACAAGGATTTTGAACAAATGCATCTAAAGGTAATAAACTAGAAAAGAGTTGGTCGAGTATATCTCAACCATAATTATAGTGCATGGTGACTATCCTCATAATTTGAACCTATTTTTACATTCAATAGGTACATTCTTGGGTTAATTCAAATTTTATTTATGAACCATTATGAAGGATTTGAATAGACAATGACCATGAACGACCTAGGTAATACATTTGGTGTCTTATATTTATAAGAAGGTGTCATGATTTATACATCATAAAAATTATTTTTCATGATTTTATGATTTCAATCTAGGATTATTTTTTCTCACATTATGATTCATGGTTATATTAAATGGTTAGAACCTAGAATAATATTGTTAATGATTAATGTTATAGAAAATGGAATGATTTTCCTCATTACAAACCAAATGAAATGAGTGACATAAGGTGAAACCTTGTGATTATGCCTGATCAGGCATCTCATTATGTGATTAATAAAATCAACTTGGGTGAGATTATGGAAAAATATAATGAGAGAAAAATATCATTTCATAAAGTCCATGTTGGGATAAAGATTCATTTTCCTACATATCACGTATGTGGGAATAATGAAATAGGAAAATTTCTCTGAGGAATGAGAAGATGTTTTATGTGTAGAAAACAATCTCAAAGAGCATGTAATTGATAAGGAAAAAATGAATATTTTATTGAAGGGTTGTGAATTTAATCTTATGTTATCATTTATTATTCAACATATTATGTGTGGGGAATATGGGAATTATCTGATTCAATACCTTAATCGATGGGATAACTCCTAGACCAAGGAAAGACCATTGTTATACCAATATTTAAAGTGAAATGATTGAAGAGTTTATGTGTTAGGACTCATGAATTATATTATTAATGTTTTATATCAATTATATTTTTGATATAGGAATAATGAAACATAGTAGTATTTTTTATATTAGTGTTTTATTAAGGATTTGAAAACATATGTTAAATTGTACCAATAACCAAGAAAAGTGATTTAGTGGGATGGTAATTTTTAAGAACAAATGATTAAGGGAAATATAACCCTTAATATATACCTGATGTTGAGTTAGTAATGATTAATAAGGTTAAATATATTATTTTCATTGATGAAGTAAATAGGATAGCATTAAATACCTGGAAATTGATTGGTTATTTGAGGAAAAAGTTATTAATGTGATATTTAGTGAAGTTCATTGATTTTTTTGGATTTATGTAATGTATTGGATATCTGGTAAGAATTCTTGTTTTTATTAATTTTTTATGGTGATTATAGTTATTTTAGTAAATCTTATTAGCTTGTTTTAGGAGAAAGTATGATCGAGGTAATCATATATTTATTATGTGACATTAAAAGAAACATTAATTTTTTTGGAGATTAATGTTGTGTTTATTTTATAAATTTATAGACCTTCTTCATATTTTTTTGGGTTTTGAATGAAAATAAAAATATTTTGGAGGATTCTTATGGTTAAAAATTTATGTAATGTATTTTGTTGATCTTTGGGTGTTATTATTTGGGTTTTAGAGGGTAATTCATTATATTTCACCGTATTTTATATATTGTTCTAACCATTGGATTTTGTAATTGATTAGATAGATAATGAAAGGATTTTTATTATTTTAGGGATATTATGATCACTTAAATGTTATTTATAATGATTTAGGGATGAGAAATTCATCTTTAATATTTATTTATTGGAGTAATAGATAAATTTGTAATTTTTTAAAGGACAACAAAATGATGAAATTGTGATAATTAAATAGAAAGAAATAATATATGTACAATTTCTCATGATCTTTATATGGATAGTTAATAAATATTTCAAATTTAGGAAAACATATTTAAATAAAAATGTTAACCTTTTACCTTGATTTCTGATGGATTTTTCACACATCATTGATTTATGGTTTTGTGGCCATTAACATTCACATGAAAATGTTATATATCTCTATCTACCAGTCATTTAATGTTAGTTTTCTACTCCATTTCCATATTTTAACATCCCAACAATGTTATCATTATCTGGGAACCTAATTATGTGTTTATTTATGTAACCTTTATGTTTTTCACATTCCCATTTTAATGGATGTTTCATTATCCCTTGATATAATGTGTGTTTTCAATAAAGGTATTTTCAAATATCGAACCTTTGATGACCCAGATAAAATTTTGAGGGAATAAGTTTATTTAAGGAGGGGGAGATAATTTAAAACCTATAAAATTTAGTTTAAAATAATAATAATGTATACATTTTTCGTAACATGTAACATTAAGCTTTAATATAATTGAGATATGTTTTACAAATATTATTATTTAAAAGTTACTGTTATAACCAATCCATTGATTTGGAGGGTATACATAAGAGTAATAGAATAATTAAATATATGGACTTACTCAATACAAATTTATTGATTAATCCTTAAGAAATAGGAACTCAATTTTTAGGGAAGCCATTTTATGCCTCAAAATTTCATTTTATTCAAAAATATTTTTTATTATATTTAGAGTGTGAAAATTATAATTAATTTCTTACAATTTTAGAAATTATATTTTTTAAAATGAATATTTATTTATAAATCATCATATAAAAATTTACTCAGGGTAAATTTTTTGGATTTTTCTAAAATGATGGATCTTTCAAGGTATAGTGAAAAATACAGATTTTTCAAAATACATTGATTTTTCAATTACAATGAGTAACTTAAATGAACCATTATATTTTAGATTTGTTATTAAAGTTACATTTGATAATTTTTTATTTATAATAATCTAATTGACTCTATTTTAATCTGAAATATTCATGTTTTATTTGAAAAGTTAATTTTTATTTTTAAAACACATTTTTTCTAAGAACTATTACTTTATTGCATTTCACACACTTATATTAAAATTATTTTTTCACTTATAGAGATTTAATATTGAAAATTTTATACCATATTTTGAATCAGGTGGTTTTTATTTTGTAAATAGGTGTGTTTTATTTTTAGTTATTATGAATAGTATACGTGGTAAATATTTTTCACCTTGGTAAGGGTAAAATGGATAAAAAGGGTTAAAACCATGGGATCAGGTCTCAGAATCTATCAAAAACATTCATTTTATTTCATTTTTTGGATTAATTTGATTATATACATAAAAAATTAATATATGTGGCCTTTTGGTTCCACTTTTAAATGATAAAAACATTTATATTATTTTATAGAATGAAAATTCCAAAATTTCACTCTCTTACCAATAATTTGTTTATATATTAACACAAAGACAAGAGTTTTTTATAAATTAATATAAAAGTTTATTTTGAACATGATTAATTTATTTTTATAATAGAAATTTATTTTAAATTTTTATTCATGATATAATTATGATAAATTATTACACAATGCGAACATAATGCTTGTGCAAGTAGTAAAAAATAAAAGTAAATGATTTTAAAAAGAGAAAAATTAATATTTTTTGACTGAATTATAGTGTGGAAATAATTTTATGGTTAATAATAATGTATAATAATGTTAAAATATTCTATGTTAAAATGGTTTTTTATCTTGACGTACTTAAAGTCAAATTAAATAAATAATGTCAAAATTGACATTATGGATATTTTATGAAAAATAATATTGTTTTGATTAATTTAAAAATGAAATAAAATCATGAAATAGGAAAAGTGGGATGATACATGGTATAAAATTTCATCCATTTCACATTTATGATCCAATTTTTACCTTATAAATAAAATTATAATACTTTAAGTTTGTAGAGGTCTTTACAACTCTTAAGATAAAACCATGTTTATTAGTGGTTAAACCAAGAGATAAGGCTATGTTTATCAATTTAACATGTATAAATTCTATTTTATAGGCATATTTAGACCTCATGCTACACGGCCTTAAAATATATGTTCATTTAAAAGCATTTGGATCAAGTATGAAATCATTATATTTTAATCTTTTTCAAAATACCATGTGTATCCTCTCCCCCATTTATAAAAGGACACCCTTACCTACTATTCCTTACAAAATTTTGAGCCATATAGCTCAAAAAAATCCTAAAAACTATGTTATAAAACTCATAATACATTAATTGGAGGTTATTTTCATCTTAATATACCATTTCATGGGACATTAACTAGGAATATAAAGGAGGCCTACTGAAGAATATGTAATCGTCTTACCTGACCTCTTTCAAATGATTTCTTATTCTACATACTCAAAATATGATGTATTAACTAAAAAATAATAACATTTTTATCCCCAATATAGCAATATTTTATTATGATTATTGAACAACCCATATACACTCTCTAGTCCATAAAATGGTAAGTGAAAGTATTGGTCATGAATACATGTGGACTATCGCCTCCACATAACAATACCATTTATTATCCGTCACCATATTTAATGGATGGTTATTATGATGGGTTTAATTTTTTTAAATTATAATTATGATATAATTATAATTCATTAATTTTATTATCACTTCTATCATATTATCTTCAAATATATTGTAAAATGATAACATCACTCATGTGTAAGTTGTGTCTACACTAGTTGAAAAAAATATTTTAACATCGATTTTTATAATTTTGAACATCATATTTTAACCAAAATTGATCCACACTTAGTTAAAAATAATAGTTTTTCCATACATTTAAAAAAAATTAATATTCAAATAAAATAAAATTTAATTGATGTTTCAATGCCAGTTTAAAAAAACCGACATTGATTATGTCATTCAATAAAATCCACATCATTTTACAGAAAACATGATGTGGAAGGTATCTTATAATTCCAGTTTTTGGTAAAAATAAGTATCTAAAGAAACTATAAACATCAATTTTTACCAAAAAATGACAATGAAATTTTTATAACATATATTCAACACTTTTTTGTAAAAAAACAAATTTGGAAATTTGGATTTTTTTGAAATAGATTAAATTAAATCCAATAAAAAATATCTAAAACCCAATAAGAATAAATAGAATATAACAACTTAAAGAAATAATTAACCCTTAAAAAACAAAATATACCAACTTAAGGAAGAAATTCATTTCCTAAATACTTATTTTTTTCATTATTTAAAAGATACATAATCGATAATTTAAAATTTAATCATAGATAACAAATAGTTTGAAAACAATCTTTTAAGATGGGTAGGGTATTTATTCTAATATAACTCAATGTCATTGAATATCTTCAATAACAATGTCTTTTATAAGATTAAAAAAATAATATTTTATCATACAACTTAAATTAAAAATTACATTTATTGATAAATCGAAAAAAACAAAATTTAATGTAAGTGAAAGTAAAATAATAAGTATGATGTGATTTATAAAATAAATGGATTATAAAGATGTAATTTATAAAAAATCAATCAACATTAATTACATGGGTTTCTGTTGATTTTAGTGATTTATTAATTATGGAATATCTTATCTTGTATTGCATGGTTATGAAATATTGTCTAACGGTTTATAGGGGATTGTTTTTGTCCAGGAAAAATTCCTTGGATGTCATTTAGTTGATATAACTTTCCAATGAATAAGGCAGGGGGTCTCAAATCATCGTGTGAATTTATAGGATACACCTAGGATATTCCTTCTAATTATTTACCGATATGAATGATAAGAATAACACTTTAGGTTAAGAATTATTAATTGATGATTTTTTAAAATATTTCAATAAATTTAGTAAACTAATTATCAAGAGTATATTATAGTTTTAATTAATGTTTCTCTTCATTAAAAACATATTATTTATGGTTCTATTAAAATTTATTTTAAGAAAAGTTTCTCATTTCAAAATTATAATTATTATAAATTATGGTATGATTATTGTGCTCTTTAGTTTCTTTATATTGACACCATTATACATTCTTATATGTTTATAATATAATATAATTTTAGTGGATATATGTTTTTCTAAGATTAATTTGTTTTTATTATATTTCATGTCTATATTTTCTACAATGTTACGTATGTATGCTATATTGGTTTTATCTTATTATTACATGACTTAAAGTATTTCCATATTAATTCAATCATTAATTTTATCTCACACATATGATTTCATGGTCGGGTTACTCAATTCCTTTGGTATTCCTGATGTATCATTACAAATTAATGGATTTTATAGTTAATTAATTGTTTTATAAATATGAAACCCTTGATATAGAAGATAAAAACCGTATAAAAAAATATAGAATATATAAAATTATAGTATAAAAATATTTTATAAATACACATTGTTCATATTTTAATTAAAAGTGAAATACTTGATAATTTAAAATTTAATCATTCTTAACTAATAGTTTAAAAAAAACCTCAATTACGGGAATGTTATTAATTCATATATGACTCGAAATCATAAAAAATATATAATAATAATGAGTGTAATAAAATTAAAAAATATAATATTTTGATATAAAGCATAAAATAATTAATATTACTAGCTCTATCATATTCATTCATTAGCGTAGTTGTGATTATCTCAAACATGAATCTTATAACATAATAACAACATTACACCATTATTTTTGGATTATGAAACTGTTGTAATAAAACATTAACTTGAAAATAAAACACACACACACACACATATATATATATGAAAAACAAATTATCTAATATAAAATATATTTACCCTTAATTTCACGTATTGAATATTATTTGGCTCCTGCATCAACAAGTTATCAATATTAAAATTTATCTTGACCTATATTTTTCATATATATCAACTAAAAAAACATGTATACACAATAATAATTAAAAATAAAGAACCCATAAAAATAATAAATCTTACTTTTTTTTAACAATTTGTTAAAACTTTTAGGAACACCACCTAATAAAGAGAAAAACTAATATAACATGAATTCATGTGAGTAAAATTCACCTAACATAAAATGATGAATACAATATAAAAAGTTAAAAATTAATGAAATTATAATTAATATTTGTTCATAATAATCTTATTCTTCATACACATACTGGAATTGAAAAACCTGACTCCCAATAACCATAGTTTATAATCTATCACACATATATATAACTCTAACATCATTTTCAAGATATTACAGATATATTGAAATTTATTATGGATCTATAAGACCATAAAGACTAGTGATCTCATTTTGAATAAAATGAGTGCGTGGATAACTAATTGAATATGTAATATATTAAGTCACTTGAAGTCATCTTTATATAAATAAAGATAAAATAAAACAAAAATTTACATACATTGAAACAAAGTGCAATATAAGAATGCTGAGATCATGAAAAATAAATAGATCCAAGATATATTTTTTGAATATTCTCAATGGATAGTCTCTTTCACATATATTGGATTTCATTTGAAACTCATAAATATTTTCCAAGGAAGAAGAATCCTTGGATAATCTTTTTATACCATCATAAATTGAAAAGTATCTAAAGTTCTTGGTTCTTAAACCTCTTATTTGTTTTGTACTAATTATTTTTAATTTTAAATACTCATATATAAATTAAATGAAATTAAACATTATATGTAATTTTTAATCAAATGTAAATAATATTTTAAAACCATCACATACCTCGTATGTTAGATGATGAAGATGGATAACTGAGAATATTAAAAAATAACCCATGTAATCTCAAACTATGGTAACCTCCTTTGTAGAAAATGGTTTTAGAGTATTTGGATCAACAATATCATGCACCGATACTCTTACCTAACCCAACTACATAGAATGGTGATGTACATAATCCCCCAAAATATTTATGAATCCACACACTATAATACATACATTGTTCTTAAACATACAACTCATAGTATAAGAATATGTCTGAATGAGGAAGTGTAGGATATAAATATGAAGGTTGTGGAGGCTACGAATATCTCTTAAATAGTTCAAACATAGCCTGCATTGGTGATTGAATTTGATCACAAATGAACTATTTTAGGTTATTCTACTCAACTTTTAAGGAATCTATTTCTGGGTACCATGATTTATTAATTTGATAACAAAAAACATTCCTAATACTCACACCCACCTTATATCATATTATGTGGCTGGAGTGTTTTGGATTTCATAAATTAGTAGCTAGGGTGTCTATCCAACCCTCAAGGATAAAAGTACCCAACATGACTTTCTTTTGATGGTCATCCTAGAATGAAAATTTAAAATAGTATTATCATGTTAATAATTAAAAAAAACAAAACATCTTGGACAATAAAAATTAATTTGATATAATTTTATTTAACTACTATCTTCAATTGATATATAAGATATCATCACTTTTTCCACCTCATATGTGATTGGGAGGAGATGTAGGAATGAAATATTCTTATTTCGAACCACTACTAGATGTAGATCTTAATGCATCAAAATTTTATTCAATAATTTTAACTTCTAGTAAATGATACCCTCCACATGATAATGTTAGAGGGTATACATTATGAAACTTGATATCATGATGAGATCTCCCAAAAACATATTACTTGAAAATAAACTAATAATTAACCAGGTAATATTCCCGAAATTTTACAATATAAAAATTATAATCACACAAAAAATTCTTCATCATATCGGATGGTGACAACATTATTCCATATATCTGCATCTAAAAACCCATACTTTAGGCATAGTTTTTCATTCTACAACTTCTTAAAAAAGGAATTTTTTTTAAATTTTGTTTTAAAAACACTCCATAGAACTACCACTAAAGATAAAAATATTTTCTTTATTTATTTGGTTTCTTGAAAATTTAATGTTTTCAATAAATTAATAAATAAAATATTATTAAAATAAAATATATAATATTATATGAATGAGATAAAAATAAATCAATTAAGAAATTTTACCATTACGGACTCCCACTATTTCTTTTTATCTATCATGATGGAATACATCTAATCAGGATTTATAAATTTAAACATTAAATGGCTTTTCATGGTGATATAACTCGTAAATAACATTACATTTGGACCAAATGCGTTATTATCATCATAGAAAATAATATGTATTCTCTGGTCTCCATAAGCAAGTAATGTTTTTGGTAAACATGTAATCCCACATCTACCAACTATAGAGAATCATTCTCTTTATAAAAAAAAGAAGACTCTTCTATAAGAGGCACATCGATAATCCCAATATTATTATCTTTAAATCAACATTTTAATTCATTAAATAATTATATTAGTGAAAAATTAATCATATGAAAAAATAAATATACCAAAATAAATGTCCCTCTATCCCAATATATTCCATTGAAATACTAAAAATGTAATGATATTATGTTTACCAGCATATTACTAGAAAAGTGAATATTTAAAAACAATGTTTAAAATAATATGTATAAACAAAATAGTTTCACACATATGTTTGTTTTTTTAAAAATAATTCCTCGTGATTCATAAGAAAAAAGTATGCAAGTTAAACTATTAAATATAAAAATTGTTTATAAAATGATAGAAACAATCAGCATTTATAAATTTAAATATCATAGTTTAAAAAGTGTGATTGTAAGCATAAATTTAACTATAACATAATGTTGTATGTTGGGTTTTTCAATCACAAAATGTTTAACCATAACTGTTGAAGATAAAATTTAACAATAAAAAATAATAATCAATATATGTAATTAAAATTTTATATTAAAAAAAAGAGTTTTTACACATTTAAATTTCAAAAAATGAAGAATATATAAATATTTAATAGAATAATTAGGAGAGTAATTTATTGTATTATATATCCATTCAGCATGATCATTTTATAAAGTATGGAATATGTTTTCATTATAGTTATTTTCATCATTTATAAATTGGGTAAAATATGAAGAAACCTCACATAAATCTATTACATCATCCACATCCTCATTTCAAAAATAATTTGTTCGCTTCAAAAATGATGGTTCACTTATTTTTAGATGGATCAATAATATAAAATATTTGATTTTCATGTGTCTCCATGATAAATGGTTCCTATTTGGGACTAAATCTTTTCAAATCAACTAGTGTAGACCCATAATAATAATGTTTCAACAAACTATTAATATCAACCGAGTTATACTAAGACATGGTTACTCAAAATGTAGTTTAATAAATTTTCCATATATCCTCATGCACTCCATAACATGTCGTTGATACCAAAATCAGGTTTTTATCTTTTTCACTAAAAAATGAAGTTCTTAAATTATGACAATTACCCCACTATTTTAAATAGTACTCTTGTCATCCTGAATTTTTATGTATAGTGTGTACCCATTACTATCATAACCAGACCATATGATTACATCAAGAGACCATCCAATTCCAATCATTTCAATGATTTTGATACTGATATATCTAGATCGAATTTGTATTTAAATCATAAAAAAAAGTTCTTTTTATGTTCAATCATCAATTACTTTTGATTTTTTTGGATATCATGCATTTAATTTAAAAATATGTGATGATATATGTGTTTTAACCTCAGCCATGTTATTCAAAATATATAAATATTCCCAAATAAATTCATCACATTGAATGAAATTTCAATTTAAGCCATGAATCCCTCTATCTTCACAATCAAATATAAAATTTTGAGATATAGGGAGACCAATATGCTCCACTTCATACAAATAATCAGTATAGAACTTAATCACCTATTTTGATACATATTATTGAACAATATAGGCTTCTGTTTGATAAGTATTTTTATTATATCCCTTAAAATTTGAATATATATTTATAAATAATACAGCCATCCTAAATAATTAATCCCACATATTCTTATCTCATGCACTAAATGAATCACCAAATGCACTATAATATCAAAAAACAGGGGGGGAATACAATTCTAGTTGAAAATGTATGAGAGATTCTTTTTTCGCTAACACATCTAACAAATTTAGATCAGTGACTTTGCTACAATTTAATTTTAAAAACTAACATAACATGATGATATTATTTTTGATAGGTGTAAATAATATATCATGAAGTGTAACTGGTAGATTTTTGTCATCAATACAAGATACTAAATAGATTCCATACCTATTAATTTACAGTTCTTCAATGGAACTAAATTATTTATGTTTCAAGAATATTAACTAGGTTCTTTAATACCATGAAGAAACTGAAAAAAACTATCTTCTCACACTTTCATAATGTGTGATAGGTTGGAGGAAATTTGTTCTATTTCCTATCATAGTGGGAGCTTACTGCAAATGTATTCCCATGTATATTAAGTCCAATATGGCATGCAATTCACCTTTTTTTTATTTTATATCTAACAAAGTTCTAATCAAACCATCAAATATTATTTTATCAAAATGAATAACTCTTATTTTTTGTTTTATATATAAAAATATCTAACATGTTAGTTCAAATAATATACACTTTTTCTTCCAGATATTTTCTGATGACTAATACAATCTTTATTTCCAAAATTGAAAAAAAAAATCACAATATTGTAATATTCTTTAGATAAAAATGGTTATTTGGGGTGGATTATATTTTAATAAACCGTAAAATTCTTTTTTTTTAAATCTATGATGAGGATGATAAATTTGAAAAAAAAATCTATGTCCCTTGAATAATTTATTTCATTCATTATTAAATTCATAATATTAAAAATCTTCTTCACAAATTGGATATGATTTATTTTACTAAACATTGTATCTAGATATGTTTTCATATATAGGAAATTACTTTATAGTGATCATTATCATAGAGAAAAAAATAAAATACTATTTATTTTATGCATTAAAATTTTATCAAATATCTCCCATATAGGTTTCAAATCATCAATAAATGGTGAAGGATACACATAAATATCATTTACTAGTGTTTTTCATCCATAAATCATAAAGCTCATCATAAAATATTTTTTCTACTTATATAAATGTGGGGAAAAGTTGTAAACCACTATTCAAATAAGCCATGAACTATGTTGGATGACAAGGATCTAATATGGATTCATTTCACTTTTGTATAATCCCATTATTATATTTTCAAATCACTTCAAAAATCGGTTTTTTTTATCAAATCCATTCCACTATAGTGAATTAACTGGGTGACATAAGTTTATATCATAGATTTTCATATTTTTATTTCATCTAATGATTTTTTATCATTTGAATTTGATAATATACATTTCAAATGAGAAATTATTTGACGGATCCAAATTTATTTAGTAGGTGGATTGATTTTTGTACCTGAGAATAGATTATAGTTGAATTTTTCATCCATCTTATAGCATGATATCCCACATTTAGGACACTTTAATAAAAATTCTTATTTATTCCTATACAATAAAGACTAACTAGGGAAAGTGTTCATTTTATTATAAACTAATCATATTGGGAATAACATTTTATTTACCTCATAATTGTAATCAAGAGTGCTGGTTCATTCTGGAAGTAGATCTTTTAAAATTTTGAGAAATTTTGAGAAAATTTTACCATTCCACTCATTTTTCCTTTCATGTTAATCTCAAAACTTCTTAAAACACTATAAATTAAGTGAAACCTAAAGATAACTATATCCCTGAATCATCATACAATCAGTAATATTTTTTTTGTTTTATGATGGTTTCAGTGCTTTCATCTTGAATTAATTCTTCAATACGATCCTCTATCTCATTATGAATATTTCCATCAATATTAGATGTTGAATTATCAATTATTTCACAATGCAATATCCAACAAGTATAATTATGGATAAAACCCTAGAAAATAGGATGATTCATTATTTATCTAGAATATATGTATCTTATATTCAAACACTTTATGTATGGAGGGAAAATCAAATCTTTTTTTGAGGATTTCATTTAGAAAATTCCATGAAATAATCAACTCATTTTTCATAATCATTGCTGGTTAATTTTAAATTCATCCAATTAAAATCAATTAATTACCTAATAACACAATATAAAAGGTTAATATAATAAAAAATATAATTTTTTTAAAAAATATAATTTTTTTAAAAAATATATAAACTGATAAATTTTAAACATAAAAATATATTATCATAACAATGAATTATTGATAAATATTTGATCATAATTAACAATTATACATAATGATGAAGGCATGTCACACAATAATTTAAATACAAGGGATTAATCGTGTATATAAATAGACAATTTAAACATTCATAAATTTTTATCAAATAAATTTTCTTCAAAACAATTTAAAAATGAAAAATAATTTAAAACCAAAAACATAATCAAAACACATTATTTCCACAAAAAAAATTTATAAATGATTTATTTTAAGGAAAATATTATTTCAACCATAAAAAAATATAAGGATAAAAAATTTATAAATATAGATAGTTATAAATACAAATATCTCCAAAAATATTATAGTGAAAAACAAATAATCAAAAAAAGTTATGATATTAAACTAATTTTAACAAAAAAATTATAATTGACCATAAAATTTATAAAAAAAGTTAAAGAATGAATCCAATTTATAAATTTCATAAAATTAATTTTTCTTGAAAAATAAGAAAAGAAATTACCAAATATGGAGGCAGATAGTGTAGAATATATCATTAATTATGAAAACTTCACTCAAATTTAGTAGAAACTGGGTGAATGTTGCAAGGTAGAATATTATTTTTAGAAACATTATGTATAAAATCAAAAAAATATTGAATTATGGTTGTTTATTGATCAAAATAGGGTTTCTTTGGACTAACTAACATAGAGGGTTGTTAAAAAAAGATGATGGATTAAAGATTGAGGAGAAATAAAATGAAAAAGTGATAAAAATCAGCATAAAATGAATGATCAATCACCATAGAGGGTATTGGGTGCCATTAGTTCCATCAAAGGTCAAGAGATGTGGGTTATTAAATTGAAAATAAATATAAGGTTTTAGGTTCCAACATTTTTTTTAAAACACTTTTAATGTTAGTTTTCATAAAAACCGATGTTAAAGTAATTTTTTTAAAAAATCACAACAATTTTCTTAAAAATAGATTTTAAAAGGTTATTTTATTCCTGTTAACATCAATTTTATAAAAAAATAACATTAAAATTTCCCCAACATCACTTTTAATGTTGGTTTATAACAATCCAATGTTAAAACCTCAATGTCGAAGCCACTATTTCTACTAGTGCTACCATATTTATGAAGCGATGTAATTTTTTTTTCTCAATTCCTCTTTAAATGGATGGTAATAAGGATATATTTAAATAATTTATATGATATATATGATATAAAAATTATTATATAAATGTTAATTATTATTTATCTTTCTTTTATTCCATTATTCAAAAATTTAAAGAAATATTCATGAGTAGTATGGCCGACTGTCTCCATAAAGAACACAAATTCATTTTTATATCTCTAAGTATTATGGATTAATATATATATATATATATATAATTAATATATATGATATTTAAATCATGAATAATTTTAAAAATATGACAAACCATGATAAAAGTACAAGTAACATAACTATGTGCCAATATAATCATGAAAAAAGAAACAGTTAACACCCCAAAATAATGATTTTCATAATGAATTATTAGTAAATGGCTATTGAAATGTTAAAAGTGTATCAAATATTATATTATATAAAAGTTATTATTTTTTATACTTATAATGAATTTAAATATATTATATATAATATTAGAGTACTTCTAAATCAATTTGAACTTGATTAATGGTATTTTCATCTAACTTTTATTTATACAAGGAAGATTCCATATTCATTACATGGTTTATTTATATATAGAATATAATTACCATGAATGTATTTCGGAATTATTTTCATGAATATTTTGGGTATTTATATATCCATATAATTTTTTCACTTTCATAAGGTTTTAATTTGAAATATACCAATGTGGTAAGGGTTTAATGTTATAATCTCATTGTTTACCTGGTTTGTTTATGATTATGTTTCTAATGATAGAATATCCTGATATTCCTATCAATAATCTAATAATTTCAATTATATTGTGGTTATTTCTATAGAATACACATTTTCCTTTTATTTTCCTCTCATTAATAACTCAAGAAAATAAAAAATTGACTGTTTTTTCTATCTTTGGTGTGAAATCCTTTTTCATCCATGCTAATGTTTTCCAAAACTTATTTCAAGAATTATTCTACAATTCTACTAGGAATTTTGAAATTATTTTTTTCCTATTTTTGAATTTTTTTAAAATGGTTTTAAAGGAATCTTTATTTCATTTTACAAATGACATACTTTTCTTTTTTTAATAAAAATTTGAAAGGGATATTTTTTAACTTACAAATAATAAACATGATTTCCCCCCATCATGACTAATAATTTCTTTGAAAATTCTTTTTTATGTTTCTGGGGATATTTTCAATGAATTTTTTTTCCCATAATATATTTGAAATTTTTATATTTTAAATCAGTGATTCCAAAATGAAAAGGATATTTTCTTGAAGAAATTCATTAGATATATTTTAAAGGTATTTTTCATAGAATATATCATCCTTTTATGTTATTTATGTTTAAATGGGGATATAATAAAATATTATAATCCACTTTTATTCTTTGAGGGGATAATTATGAAGATGATTTAAATATGATTCTATAAAACTGGTTTCTTTATAATACGTTAATTATGTTATGATGAATCCTTTATAAAAATCATTTCTTTTCCATTGGATGTGCTAAGATGCTATGAAGAAATATTAATGAAACTTATTTCCATTACATAGGTTATTATATGATTAATGTTATATGATTTTGTGGCACACATGTTTGTTATTTTCATTATGTGATGACTTGGACTATAATTATATTTCCCTCTAATGCATTGGGTAAAGATGGCTATCTCATGGGACAATAAGGACTCGATTGTAGAGTCCAACTAGTTAAGTATGGAAATTTTTCCACTATGATAGATTAGGGATTGAACCATGACTAATAATATAATTAAATGGGCTGTGAACCAAATCCAGTATGATAGTCTTAGAAGTGATCATTGACTAAAAAATAATTTTATATGATTTTTTTAATGCCCTAAACTTTTGAATTATGCCAATGTTATAATCTCATTAATCATGTTCTTCTATTTCTTTATGATTTATTTATTATGAACTTCAAATATTTATGCTATGATTCAAGATTATGATCTATGATAAATAGGGTATGGGTTTAGAAAGTTAATCTCATGTTATCGTACCCCTTTGATTATGTTATACTTAAGTGATCATTTATCTCTCTTGTTTACTATTATTCCACATATTATCTCACCCACTCTTATTTTGTTCTTTTAGGTCTTGAAAAAATGTTTTAAGTGGGGTATTTATAAGAAGGGTAATATGTTGGAAGATATATGTAGGATATGTTAAATATATTTCATGATATTAAAAGATTGTGTGCCCAGTCTCCAAATACGCTAAACTTTAATAGTTCTATCATGGATTGTAATATTTTTTTAATGAATATTCATATATTAAGATGTTATATCTATGTATAAAAAGTATGCTTCGCTATAAATTATTCACATTGTGTTTCTCAAGGACCCTACATTGGAATGAATAACCTTCCCCCTTCTCCCTACACATGAGTCTAATATGTGAAGATACTACTCTATAGAAATATATATGGATTGATTCATATTTCTAAGGATACATATTGTTTTATAGAACACCTATTTTGGAAATAGTGACATGTTTTTTCCTAATAAAACCCCTTCTATATCTTGGATTCTAATGCATCACCAAATCAAATTGGGTTTCCTCCACTAGTTCAAAACAAAGATAAATGAATTTCAATTATTAAACATGATCCAAATATTTATAATGACCCGTGGATAATGGTCCTCATCATATGATCTCAAACTATATAGCGTCTGAGTCCTTATCTCATGATGATAAACTATAAGACATATGTTCAACCCTGCATGAACAATAAACTATTTAGAGTAGTCTGTGTTATACAACCTAATTTTAATACACATGAGATAGATATGTATATAATTACTCGAGGTATTATTCATTTTATGTAAATCTTCACTAGGATAAAATAACCCCATTTTATAGAATTGTTTCCAAATTTTTGGGATCTTGTCATCCACCTTGGGTTTTCTATTTCGTAGTCCAAAAATAAGACACAAACATCGTATATTTCCCTTAAATGTGTGACATAACTCCATCTAGACTTCTCAAAATAACTATGTGTGGATATATTGTAGTTATTTTAGGAGACATAGTGATATTTAAACATATACCATAGACCCAACCACAAAATGTGAATTTATCTGAGGTCACTTGTTGTATGGGAATCCCATAATTATCATCAAGTTATTTTCCTTAATAATTCACTAATACAATAAATAATAATAATCCAATCTCGAATCATGTGTATTAGCATAGGTCTTTCTTTTGGTTTTGAAGTAGCACTAGAACATAAAATTTCACCATCAATAACTACATGTCTCTTGATTTATATTATTTCATGAAATGTATTTATGTACATATTATCTACCTTGGGCCTAAGAATAAATTAAATAATTATCAAACCACCTACCCACTTTATGATTGCATCATTCATGTATAATATTTTTTATATTTTACTCTACACTGAGACAACATATTTTCTTGAAGAAGTATTTGTGGATTAATTTTTGTTATTGATGGACACATAATGATATCCATATTATCTATATTCATCCCCTCTATAAATTTAATCAACATAAACCCCTCCATGTGTACGATATCCTTATTCAAATTAGATCATTTTATTTTAGACTCTATAATGGAAAAATATATATTTAATAAGAAATATGAAATTATTAATTCCTATAATTTTTGGATACATTGTGATGCCTGAGATATACAACTTATACCCAACCACATATCATTATCCGTTTCAACTCTCCTAAAAAATTCCATCATAATAAAATCTTGGTTATATTTTTATTGGAGTGTTTCAATTCCCTTTAAAATATCTTATTTTTATCTGACACCCTCCATGTTTAAGTGTTTGGATCACAATAAAACATTCATGGCTACTGGTAACGAGTGCATATGATTCCAAAATATAAATTTATTCATTGTAATGATATTCTTTCTATATATCTGGGTTTTTTACTAGATGAATGTTTTTATCTCAAGGTTAATGCCCTCTAACCCCATGTACCCTTGACAACATTTTCCTAGAACCTTCTATTTTATCATTGTTCAAAGTTTATACTCAACATGTTTTTTTCTATATCGTCACTTCCCAACTCAAATACCATAGATGTTTATTTACATAATTTTAAATCTTTTATTCAAAGGTGTTAAAGTAATAATAGTTCTCAAGATCTCTTTGGGTTTTTATACCACACCCTTTATCATTGTTTCTATCACCATGAACTTAAACAAAGTATTGGTTTGTCATTCACTATTGGTT
The DNA here is from genome assembly GCA_963277665.1 of Viscum album. Classification (NCBI taxonomy): domain Eukaryota; kingdom Viridiplantae; phylum Streptophyta; class Magnoliopsida; order Santalales; family Viscaceae; genus Viscum; species Viscum album. The sequence continues at coordinate 1,743,528,813 of OY728141.1, forward strand.
GTCACCATGTCCTTTCTATCTATATTGTCTCATATTTTACTCAAATTTGTTTTACCTTACAACCCCAACAAATCTTTGTTTGGGTACTTTGAACTCAAACTTCCTGAACCTTCTTCTAAGTGATCAATAATAGCACATAGAACTCTATTCACCTCACATTTAACTCACCCTTGTTACTATATAGAATGGCTTATTTTTTTGGGTCAAAGATGTACAATTTTAAACCTCAATGACATTTAATAAAGTTGCAACATCTTTTCCCTTTTGATAATATCCATCCCATTATTTTTGGACTTTTAAACCAGCATCCACTACTCCTATACTAATTTTTTGGAAGTATCCAATTCTTGATGGAGTCGGTACACCAGGGACTTCCTTTATATGAACATATGTTGTTTTCATACCGCTACTTCCACATGTTAGGAAACATCATGATGTTCTGTGGTCCTATGGTTGAAGAAATAGGATGAAGATTCTATGGTTAAAAGCCTTAGATAAATCACCCTCACCTAATATAGATCACTAATAAACTACTTCATGATATCATGGATTACATTTTAATCGTACCTAACATAGCCTAGAGTATTGAACATATGATGAAGGTGATATTGTTGGCCTATAAGGTTTCTAAGTTGAGTCTTATGAACCAACATCTAGATATTCTTCCACACCCACTATTGTATCTTATATTGAAGTGACATATAATCCAAGTCTAAGATAGTGTCTATCATAGTAGTCATCATATTATTTGGGAGAAAATCACACAGAGAGGATCCAATATAAATATCCCTTAAGTGTGTTGGAACCAAACTAATCAGTACCCCTTTGAATCCCATTAATTGACACTCTAATGAAGTGACCCATTGAGTTTCATGGTTTGTGGTAGAGCTATTGAAAATAACATCTACAATAAGTTATCTAACAAAAATAAGAGAAAACTGGATAATAATAAGTGTGAATACCCTATTACATTTACTATAGAACTAACATATTTAACTATTTCTACATCATTGTAAGGTGAAAAAAGGGTCTTCCTAAGAAGGTAAATCCACTTGTAGATTAGTAGGATTAAAGGGAACCTTTTTAAAAAGCATATCCATAAAATAAACCTATAGGGATACATATGAAAACAAATTTTGATTAGTGAAACAAAGAAAGAAAGTAAAAAAATACAGATAAAAACCCATTTTATAGAGATACATTGAATTCAATGAACTCCAATTCAGGGTAGTCAACCTATTCATCAGTATCCTTGTGGTATCATACATTATCTAAATGATTTGAAACATGGTATGAAACATTTAAGATATGGTTTTACTCTGATACATATTATAATTTTACTATATACAATTGACAAACTAACATTCTAGAACCTATGATGATTGATTTAACACCTGAATAAGTTGATAGATAAATGTTTAATCATAGGTTTAGATTGTATATATAGAATTTACCTACTAGTAATTGATATATACAAATATCTAGATATATCATCTAAAAAATCTATATATATATATATATATACTAAATACATTTCTATATAAGTAATTACTAGCAACGACTCTATAAATACTCCAATGGGGTAGAGAAGACTACTCAAAGTTGTGGAATATTGGTGGATGAGGCCTCTTATACAACCCCATTGTCTAAATAAGTATATGGATAGAGAATGACCCTCCAACCAAATAATACAGTGATATCATGGGTGATCATGTTTGTTTATATTCCTATAGAATATAAATAAGAGATAAATAAGGAAATGAGTAGTGACATGTGATATACAATGGGGAATAAATGTCACCTCCACCTGGGGAGAGCTTTGACCAACCTCATCATTATTGGAGATATTCATCACTTCATAAGGACCCTCATTGTAGTGAACCAAGCTTCTGATACATAAATATTATATATTTTTAAACGAATATACAATAAATTACACAAACACACATCTGTGGACTTTGTTGGTTTTGTGTCCTTAGAGACTAGGAACACAATCTTCTAATTTTGTGAAAGATCATAAACATATCCCATAAAGATCTCACCATTTTATTACTCTTAAAAAACATACCCTATATAAAATGATTCTTTATAACATAGGAAATGGAAACATAAGAAAGGGGGAGATCAGATGCTCAGTAATTATAATCAATGGTGATACGTAAGAATAACATGAGTATAAGGACATGAGACCATGAGAACAATATTTGAAAACCATACCCTGCATATTAAAGATAATAAAAATGAGTCATGGAATAAATAATATAGGTTTTTAAGATATAAATCATAAGTAAATCAATTAGCATCAGCTATGAAAGATTAAAATCTTCATAATATTGAGAATTGTGGCATACACATAAGCATCAAAAATAATATCTCAAGGTTATCTACAAATACATTCATAACAATTTAGGCTTGGGATAATATCCCATGTATCTACTTAGAGCTTGAGATAAACTCCCATGTAACCTCTTGTTTTGGGATTGGTATAAACTCACATGTACCATATTGTTTCAGATATGGGACAACCTCCCATATACCTTTTGAGCTCATATAACATTAATCATTAACCAATGAATTTTCGGAAGATATAGATCCCACCCATCACATAATTAAAACCACATAGATGTTTTACACAAGATTATAAAACATTTATCATATCAAACCCCATGAAAATAAATAGGTTTAATAGGCATGTTGTTATATCATAACATCTGGAGAAGAAACATATTTATAATTATTTCATTATTTCATCAAATCATAACCCCTATAAACGAAGTGGGTTTAATAAGAATTTTATAAGGGTATAACCCAAGGAAGAAGAATAGGGTTTCATAAATATCATGTCATCATAAGCATAAAATATTTAGAGAAATAAAAAGAATGGTATCCTTGGATCATATCCCGAGTTAATGTAATATAACCCTCAATGTATTTCATCTTAGATGGAGAATGACTTTGATATAAAAATCACTCAGATTATTTATTAAGGAAAATAAACTTTCTTTGAAAATAAATTTATAAAAATAAGTTTATAAAAAATATTGAAATAAATTTTTTAAAAATAAACTTTGAAAACCTATAAAGTAATTTTTAAAAACCATTTAAAAAATTTCTTAAGGAAAACAACCTTTCTGATTTGAAAAAAAAAACCTTTTTAAAACCGAAAAAAATTATAAAAAATTTCTTTCAAAATAAGATTAAAAGTTTATAAAGGAATTTTCAGAACAAATAATGTTCATGGTGGTAGAAATTATATTTATTCTGTGCATGTTAAAATAATGATTCCTTTTACATTTTATGTATAATCTAAACATGAAATATTTGTAAAATGAAATAATTATTCCTTTTAATTTTTTTATAAAAATTAAAACATGGTTAAATGTTTCTTTAATAAATTATTTCATTAATTTAAAAAAAAATTGAAAACATTTTAAGAAAATAGTGTTTTGGAAGAAAATGGCATTTCAATCAAAGAGAGAAATAAAGATGCTTTTTCTTAAAAACATTATTTTGAACTCCTGATTACATAAAAAGAGAAAAAGGAAGGGAGAAAATGTATTATCCATAAATAACCCACGAATAAAAAAATTCAAGAGTTTTTTGAGAGGTATATAATAATATTTTATCATTGGAAGCATAATCATAAAAAAACCATATAAAGGTTGATATTGTATCATAAAAACTGAAAAGATTTGGTAACTTTGAAACATAAGTACCATTAATGATTAAAATAAAATGAAACAATAAATATCATGAAAATAAGGATATTCATGATATAAATTTTCAATGTGTGATGTATATACATCTCATAAAATAAGGTAGGTGCATAACATATATCTTAAATAATGAAAAATTGAGGCAAAAATCCATTACCGATTTGGTAAATATTTAATCATCAACCCCATGAAAGACATATCATAAAATGGATATTGAAATAAAAATATTTTTCATTAAAATAATCATAGAATACATTCATGGGTAGTATATACACCACATAAAACAAATAGGTTGTGAATATGGTATGCAACTCATAGAAGTAAAAAGTGAGATTGAAATTCCTTACCTTAAGTCTTGACTCCCATCTTACATGTTCAAAAATTCATTATAATAAGTATAAGTTAATTATATATCTATTAAAAAACTATATATATATATATATTACCATATATTATTTACTTATTAAATTTTATTACCTACTTATTAATAATTCTCTTTCAATGTCGCGTTACAGGCAATAACTGCTTTGTTATTCATGTATGTTTTGATTTTTTCCCCTCTTACATTGATATTGGTTAAATATTATCCAGATTTTTAACCATGATATAAATTTCATATATATTCAGTATAAAAGTATTTATATTTACCCATAAAATTTAGAGTTACAAAATAAAATACAGAATTCATGGAGATGGTAGGTCGTACATACGCATTGACTTTGTTTCCATTTAAAAATGAAAAGAAATAAATAAAGGTAAATTATATATTAAAATTATATATTCATTTTTTATGTCTTATATACCAAGTATTTTTACTGAACCAATTATTATCACCTTCCATTTAATGCGTGAACGAATCACATCGCTTCACCCGACGATAATCCCCTATACACATAGACGATGTTGTTGTATTCCCACAGAATGGAAATTAAGAAGAAAATATTATATATGGATTTAATAATCATAATATTATCCTAAATATCTTATATAAACAATAAATACATCATTATATTCATCCATAAGAAGTGGTAATAGAAAAATTAATGAAATCGGTTTGTGAGGTGGTAGTCCACCGTACACATAAGTGATGATTTTATAACTCATTTGATGGAAGAGGAGATAGTTGTAGGTAATTAAATTAAAATAAACACATATAATTATATGTAATATATTTATTTTATTATATAATCATGTATTAATAATAATTTAAGGAGGCATAGGAAGAAATATAATAAAATGCTTGTTTAGGGACATTACCTCTTCTCCAAACAACTTCGTTTAGTTTGCACCAAAAGGATTATTAGGTTGGATTTATAATAATAATAAGGATTATAAGATTAGAGGAGTAAATTTAAGAATTTATTTGGGTAGGTATTGGACATAAAAAATTGATTTTTAATTGTGATGAGTTGAGGAGAAAGAGTGGCCTTTTACATTGGAGGTGAGTGGCACACTTACATGTTTTGAAAAAAAAGGTATACCCACATTTTTCACATGCCAGAAGGATGAAAATGTGAAATTATCTAACCAATAACATATAAATCCAATAAAACTCTATAAAATAGGGTTTGAGAACATTTTGGGTCATTTTTAACCCTTATCTTTTTAGTTTAACCCATGTTAAACCTATTTTTACCATAATTGCGATAAATAATGTTTACTATTTTTACTTTTAATTATGGTAAAAATTATGATTAAAATATTATATAATATAAATTAATCTAATTTAAAATATGAAATCAATTCTTTTAAATTACATCCTTGTAAGGGGAAAATTTTAATTTAAAATTAATCCCATGGACACAATGAGAAAACACGTTTTTCAAAGAGAAAATGATCAAAAGATTATAAAGATTACTTTTTTCCAAATTCAATATGAAATTTATTCTAATGAATTTAATTGGATTTATAGATATATATTTTAACTAATAATACTTTTGAAACTATATTAAAACAAATTTTAGGTTTTTAAAAGATTTAATGGAAATAAAAATTCATAATAAAAACTAGTATTTTTCACAATTCATTGAAAATTTTGTATTTCCATAAAAATAAAAAAAATAAACACTAATATAAATTTTATATTATGATTTAAAAAAATAATTAAAATTTTATAAATAAATTAGCTTAAGTTGGGAAAAATTAAATTTTAAAAAACCCATAGATTCGATGAAAAATTGGGTTTTTAAGACATGTTTTTTTCAAGCACAAGATGACTTTATATTAACTCTTTGTCTAATAGTAATAATTGTAAGAATAAAAATAAAAATTTATTGATATATAATATATAAATTTAATTTAAACCATTACTAATTATGTATTAATTTAATTAATTAAAATGGACAAACATTATGCACTTTGAAATAGTTTTCAGAAAGAACCTATTTTTTAAACCAAAAAATAAATTTATATTAAAATACAATATAAAGTTGATTAAAAATTAATTAAGTGGATTAAATATAACTAAATAATATGTATGTTACTTTGAAACATAATGGGGAATTTAAATTATATAATTTTTTCAAAATAAATGATTGTTTTACAAAAAACGGAATTTTGTACTATTCACTAAAAAATAAATATTTTTCAAAAAATCACAAAATTTCATCACAACATCATTTTTATATGATGATTTATTAATGAATTTAATTTTATCAATAGTTTTTACAAGAAATATATAAATTAATTATTATATTTGTTTATGAAAATAATTAAATATCATTTTTGAAGAATACATATTTTTTATGAATATAATTACTTTACTAAAACTTTATTGATTATTTACTAAGAATTTACAAATAAATTTATATTTAGTTGGATATTTATATGTTTATTTCATAAATTAGTTAATATAATTCATACCATCCTACTTAATGTCTATGTTGTAATATTCACATTTAAAATAATATTATTTGATGTTTTACTAAAGATCGGTGTTGTGTTTTATGCACAATATCAAAGAAACTAATTTTTTAATAAAACAAAAACTAAAATATATGTTTCATAAAACACAAGATACCTAAAAATTTAAATTAATTTGAAAAAAAATATTTCGCAAAATAACAGGATGTTATATTTTACCCCTCCTAAAATTTATTTCACCCTCAAAATTCATCTCAATCATCAAAGGCTTAACATTTTAAAATTAATTCATAGAAACCCACATAATAAAAAATGGTTAATAAAAAATCCTCTAGAAATTAGAGAAATGGATGTCTGAAGGTCATTTGGAATAACACATACTAGAGTTTTAAGTAGGATAACATAGGTAAGAAGTGAAAACATGGACATATTAGAGAAAACTAATACCCAAATACTGATGGAGAGTGATAAATAACATGGTTGGGAGAAAGTTAAAGACCAAAAATCCATAAAAAAGTTGTGAAAATTTTTACTGATATCTTAAAAAATAATGATAATATGGAAATATTTTATTTTAAGATCATTTTCCTAATTTTAGGGAATTTTCATGAGAATATAAACTTGATTTCATTCCATTTCATAAGAAGAATCTCATCATTTGGTTGTGACCTGATCAGTTTCCACATCATCTATTACTCTAAGAGACAAACATTTCATGAGTAAAGCACTAAATAAAATCCATAAAATAATTATAAATAATTCCTTCTATATATAGTTATTATATAAAACAAAATGGTTAGAACAAGGTATGGACAATACCTCAAATGGTGAAATAAAACCTTAATCTCTAAAACCTCATCAAAAATTTAACTTAAAACCGTTCCAAAAATGGTAAACCTTATATCCATTCCAAAATAAAAAAATTTATAAATAAGTTAATGAAATTTCTCAAAATCAACTTAACATTAATACCTTGAACAACATAAATTATCTCTTATTGGTCACATATTAAAAATTTGTATACCTATATCATGTTTTATCTTGAAACATAGTAATAAATTGAATTTCAATAAAACATAAATAAAACCCGCACACTTCCTCATTCCTGGAATGAAACTACATATTATTTAATATATTCCATAGATCGAACAATTTTGTAAAATCCCATAATGATAACATAAACCACCTTTTCAAAAAATCATTTATCATTTCTGAGGTCATTATTACTATACAATTTACTTTATCAATATCAATAATCTCTTTATCCAAACTAAACACAATTCTCACAATATTATGAACATAGTAATGGTTATCTTACCTTAATCATGTTTTACCCATAAAATGTCACATTTTCATTAATTCACCTTCCTAGTTCATCATTACTATTCATCATATTCTTGAAAATCCTTAATAAAATATTCTATGAAACAATTATTATATATTCTTTAATTCTTTAATTCCAACACATAAACACTTCATTCATTCTACTTCATTTGTAAACCATTATCTAGGATTCTACATATTATCCATTAATATATTCGTCCCTTCATATATCATTTATGGTATCTTAATCATCAATAGTATAACTATTATATGTATAGCCATACTGATTCTCTTTATGAACATTCCCCTTTGGACAACTATTATCACAATTACCATACTTTCGACATTTAAAAAATTCATCCATTAATAATACTCTAAGGAGACTAATTGTAGAAACTGCAACCCTAGTATCCCATATTTGGTACAATATATTATTTCATTAACAAATATGCAAGACTTTAATCCCAAAGGAATAATCATTTTAGTAGTTTTTGAATCTGTAATTCATACATGAATTTTACATTACATCTTGAAAGAAAAAATAGCATAGAAAGTCCATTGGAAACACCCATAAACACTTAGATTATCATTTCAAGTCATTCATAATATAAATATTTCATCCTGGGGGAAAATAAAATGTAATAAAAGTGTGATCTTATATGCTCAGTATTGGTAATCAATACAGTGCAAGATATCATAAACAAAAACAATAAGTCATGTATAATTACTAAAAACATAGGTTAATAAAACATAATCATGAGCACAAAACGGTAGAGATAAAAGATGATTAAATATTTCCATAATAAAATATAACAATGGATATTATACTAGTAAAATAATTACATATATTATAAATTACTAGTTTCTTATTGAGGGGATGTATAATTTCAAAAATCATAAACATATCGTTAAGGCCTCAGCCAAGACACCATACATAATGGGTAAAAATTCATTCTTGTTTGTCTCATGAGATCTAATGATTAATCTAGTATATATATTAGGCCCCACCCATCACTTACTAAGTCCAATTAATTTTTAAAATGAATTGCGATAAACATAAACAATATATACATATTAAATGTAAATAACTTTCCTCAATCTATAAACATAATCACTAACCACTCTGAGCAGTATGGTGAATGGTATCAAGATAGCACAACCACACTAAAAATTATCATAAACCATTTAGTAAAATATGGTGGATGATAAAAATAATAGATAAATCCAAATAAATTATAAAATAAAAAATAGATGTTTAAATAAATGAAAACACTTTAATAAAATCATCAATAAATTCTTTAGAGAAATATACCCTTTACTTTTCAAAGAAGAGTTATTTTGAAAATATCAATTATATTTTTCATAATTATTTATTTAAATCTAGAATGAACTAATTTTATTTTTTATGAAAAAATTATTTAATTATTAAAAATATTGGAGTCTTAAAACAAATTGTGTATGGTACTTGAAAATAGGTAAGAAATCATGAATTTCCCTTTAATTAGGCATGTGTATCGCAAAGAATTGGGATGCGAACCTTACAATATAAGTATTATCCCATAAATGAAATATGAACTGATATGGATATATGTTTTTGGAATATATAAAAATAATTTATAAGAATTATATAAAATTAATGAATAATTACATCGGTTTATAGAGGGAGAAAATATAACTCAAATGAAAATAGAGGTTTGGGAAGAAAACACTTACTACTTTGTAATCAATCTAATCGTATATCAAAAAATTAATAATCATCCAATGAATCATTTAATAGAATGAATATAAATATATTCACAATATTATATATAAAATTTCACTATACACACACTACATACAAGAAATAAGTGGTGAATGATTGAAATCTCCCAATAATAAAAGTGAGATGAGAAACCTCGTACCTTATGTTCAAATGTGTTATGGACATGAATTTAATGTCTGGGATAATCAAATTAAATCCATTAATTAATTGATGAGTAAAATTTTATATATGTATTTGATTCATTATGGTTTTATTAAGTTAATTTATGGCCTCATTGATGAGTTATAAGGTTCAATTTCATCGTTCGGGAGCATTTATTTTCTTGGTATTCATGATTGGTTCACTTTTTTATAAGTAATGGAGTTCATGAATTTTTTTTATAATTATATAGAATTGTATTTATATTTTATTTCTGAAAATCAATAAGATTAATTAGTTATATATAATTTTTTATCCTAGATACAATGAAGAATAATTAGATATCATGTTAATGATATTCCTTTAGATTAATTTAAGTGGTTTTAGATCAAAAATAACTCATTTTGTTTTATTATTTAGTATTATGTAAATATGATACATACAAAACATAAAACGTTTTGTAATATACACTTCACATTTTTCTTCAACCATTAAAATAGTTTTATGAATATCCTTGAAGACGATGAAGGAAAATAAAAACTTCTCATCCTTGAAGGTGTTGAAACAATGCCGCATGGACGACGTTTCCATTTTCAGAGTAAAGGGATTGGATAAGGGGTTTGATGATTTATTATTATAATAGAATAAAAAATCAAAGTATATTTAATGTAATTAAGTTAACATGATATTTTGATGATGGTTGGTGTGGAGAGAATAATAAAAGAAAATAAATTGAAAAGAAATTAAAAGGAAAAGGAAGAGGATTTTATATCTTGAATTATTCTCCTTGAGAACCTCATTAGGGAAATTGTTTTTTTATTTAAATTATACCATGAGATCATAGATGTGGGGGGACATCATAAGACTATTGGGATGAAATTTGAAAAATATCAAGGCATTGGAAGGTGTAGGGAGAAGGGGTGGTGAGTGGTGGTATCTGTAGAGGAGGAGAGGGGTGTTTTTTAATATTATAGTCATTCGTCCATTATTTGGTCTAAAAACTATCTATATATAGATAATTATCACCAAATATATTAAAATAATTAACTATTTTTAGAGATTATTATCTTAAATCATCCATACATCACCTATAACTCAGTAATTCTTGTATTTAACATTTATCGCAAATTATCGTATTTTATTATTCACAAAAAAATCATGTATTTTAGAACAATAAAAAAACATTACCCTAACCATTTTCACATTTGTATAATTAAAATAATGAACTCCATATTATGAAAATTATTTTCTAAATATGTGGAATTTAATTTTTAATTAAAATCATCATTTACTTAAAAAAACTGATTTAAAATTTATAACTTATTTTATAACACTCTGAAAAATTAACTAAGTTCTAATTAAATTATCTTAAAATAATAAGACAAAAAAATATTTATTTATGAATAAATTTTATTAAAATTAATTATCATATAAATAATTTTATTAATTATAAAAATGTAATTAAATATTTATGATACACAAAAATACCAACACATAATTATGTTTTTTTAAAATATTCATTTACTTATACTATAATATAATTATTTTATACTCTTATTTATAAGATTTTTAAATGTTATATATACTTTCATGGGTGTGGTTACTATTCATTTGGCCGATTTACTATTCACAATGGTCATATTACTATTCCTATGTTCATGTTACAATTTCATCAGCATAAGTTTTTTATCTTCTAGAAATACATCTTATTTCATTAATTCTTTATTTATAATGTTTCTATTATGTCGTATAATTTATTTTATGTGATTTATACTATATGAAATATTTATAAGAAGGTAGTTTTTTTATAGAATCCTAGGTCATTAGATTCTCCCCTCCGAAAAAATTTTCACCCTCAAAATTTCCAGAACATCACCTCTTAAAAATATTTAGGTAGTTATTCATCATAAAATCTTTCGGTAAACATGTCTTCCCTTCAATTTTATGATTCATATAAAGTAAATTTACCTAACGAGTCATTTTATTCTTCAAAACCTGCTCTTTAGTGTCTGGAATATGGATATTCTCTTCATTGTAAGATAAATTAGGTTCCAATTATAATTATTTAAAACTGAGAACATGCTTTGGGTATGGCATGTACTTCTTTATCAAAGAGATGTGCAACACATTTTAAACTTTGGAAAGTCTTGCTGGCATTGCCAAATGATAAGCCATAGCTCTAATTATCTCCAAAATTTCAAAAGGTTCAATGTACCTAGGGATCAGTTTTCCTTTCTTCCCAAATAATATAAAACCTTTGCATAGAGATATTTTGAAGAAAACATGATCTACCACTTTAAATTCAAAATATATTATTTGAATAATGGAATAACTCTTTTTCCTACTTTGAGAGTATTTGATATGGGTTTGAATAGTCTTTATCTTTTCTATTGTTTTCTCTATAAGCTTTGTGCCTACGAGTTTCCTTTCACAAAATCCATCTCAACATGTTGGTGTACAAACTATATTTCTATACAACGATTTATATAGTTAAATTGAATACTAAAATGAAAACCATTGTTGTAAGAAAATTATACCAAAGGAAAATACTAATCCCACATACCTTGAAAGTTGAATGAGTACGAAATCAACATATCTACTACTGTTTGAATGGTCCTTTCAGACTACCTATCCATTTGATGGTGATAAATAGTACTTAAACAAAGATATGTATCAAAATATTTATAAATACTTTTCCTGAATTTTGATTTAAATCATGATTAAAGATCAAGAACAATAGAAGATGGTGCTCCATTAAGTCTTACAACATCATTAATATAGAGATGTGAAAGGTTCTGTAGTGTAAAATCCTCTCTTATAGTAAGTAAATGTGTAGATTTGGTAATTTAATCAATAATTACCCATATTGCATATTTAATTATTGGAGTTTTTGGTAATCCAATGAAATAATCCAGAGTGATGTCAACTCATTTAAATGTAGGAATATGAATTGGTTGCATGACTCCTCTAGGATGTTGTCTTTCATCCTTCACCTGTTGAAATACTAAAAATATTGATACATAATAAGGAATTTCTTGATTTATATTATCCCACTAAAGAGTTTCCTTCATATCTATATGCATATTAGGGGAACCATGGAGTATAGAGAAAATCGAGATATGGGAATCATCTAATAACTCTCTTTTTAGATCGAGTATAGAGGAAACACATTGCCTCCTCCCAAATTTCAGTATTTCATCTTCAAACATGATTTCTACTGACATCCTATCCTTAAAAACTTTAATTTTCTTTTTAATAGTCACATAATCAGATTGGGAACTTATAATTCTTTCAAATAAAGGTGGTTGGGAAACCAGTTGAAAAAGTAACGAAGTTTCACCTTTCTTGATAATTTCTATCTCCATATTTTCAAGATCCATGTACACAGGATCCTTTTCACTCTTAATTTTCTTCAAAACTCCTTCATTCTTCATACTAAATGCATTTGAAACCATATTCAACTTTACTGGGTGGTAGTGTTTTGAACAATCATAATTCTTGAGCAGCTCAAGCCATCACATTTTCCTCTTGTTGAGTTCTTTATGTGAGAAGATAAATTTTTAACTCTTGTGATCTGTATATATCTCACTTTTTTCCCAATAGAGATAGTGTCTCGATATTATTAGATAAAATATTATAGATGATAATTCAAGATCATGATTTGGATAGTTTAGTTCATGAGTTTATAACTTCCTTGATGTACAAGAAATAACTCTATCATTCTGCATAAGGACACAACCACATCATTTCTTTTATGAATCATTGTAAATCATGAATGCACCAGTTTCCAATGGAAGATTCAAGATCAGATAATTAATTAATCTCCTATTAAATTCTTCAAAACAATATTCACATTATTTTGTCCAAACCAACGTAATCCCTTTATGAGTATTATTCTTTAACAAGTTAACTAATTGTAATTTTTTTTAAAAAAAATACCGATAGTAACCTCATAAACCAATGAAACTATGTTCCTTGGTTATGTTAGTTGGTGTAGGACATTACTGAATTTCCTTTGTCTATTCAGGATAAACTATGATTCCATCAGTTGAGACAATATGACCATTAAATGAATCTTATTGAATCCAAAATCCAAACTTTCTATACTTCCCATATAAATACTTTCTTTAAAAATTCTTCATAAAAATATGAAATTGATTATAATTGTCTTTGTATATTTTGGAGTATACCAATATATCAGTAATAAATAACACAAAAAATTCATCAAGATATTCCTTGAAAACATTGTTCATTAGGCATGAAAACTGGGGGTGCATTAGTCAGTCAAACTGGAATTCTTCTAAACTGGTAATTTATATACTTAGTTCGGAATGTCTTATATGGAATATCTTCCTTCCTCACATGCAATTGATGATATCCAAATCGATAGTCAATCTTCAAAAATAATTGAGCTCCATGAATTTGATCAAAAATATAATCAATGTGAAGAAGGGGATACTAGTTCTTTATTTTAATTTAATTGATTTCTCAATAGTCAATGTATAGCCTCATGGATATATCTTTCATGTTGAAAAAGATAATAAGGTCTCCCCATTGAGAAAAACTATGGCAGATAAACCCCTTTTCACTAAATTCCTATAGTTTTTTCTTCTACACCACTAATTCAATAGTTTCCCTTTTAATGGAAGTCCTTGATATATCCATTACACCAGGAATTTAATTATTAAAGAACTCAACCTATCACTATGGAGGGTGTGCATGTAAATCCTCTTAAACTATGTCAATGTATTCTTGAAAAATAGGTACATGTTAAATTTTAATATTTATTTCCTCATCCATAGATAATTTTTCCTCTTCCTCCCCATGGATTTTTTTCAGTAGAGCTGCTGGGGGTGGGTATGGATAATAGTTGGATGATGAAGTTTCTACTATAAAGACAAGTGATTCTACATCGTTCTCAAAAATTGTAACTTCCTTATTCTTGAAATATATTTTCACAAAATAATTTTAAATAAAATATATATCTAGGATTATGTTAAATAAAATTATGGGTATAATGAAGAGATCAGAAACTAAATCAAATTTATGTGTCATAAAGGGGACTGATAGACACATATTTGTTGCAATGATACTTTCTTTAAGAGTCTTGACTGACAAGTACATTATTAAATCCAGAGGGTAATGTCTAATTTGTGACACCCCGACCCCAGTTACCCAGAGTCGGTGCATTATTACATAACATTGGCATGATCACAAGAAAGATCAAATCTCGAAAGACCGATTGGTTTAGTAGCCTTGGAAACACTAGATATATTCATAAGTTTTACATTACATCATAAAATGAAAAACTACTACAACAACATAATGTTTCCACAATCCACACTATTAACCCCTCATAAAATCCCTACAGGTCATTCATAACTTACTTCTTCACATCCTGGGAAAAATAAAACATAGAAAAGGGGTGAGCTCAAATGCCCAGTAAGGATAACAATATAGCGGAAACTTTCATAAATAAGAATAAACATTTAAGGCAATGTATAACTAAAACAAAAGCCTTTTAAATATGAACTTTCAACATGGTATGGCATAAATAAAATGAAATAATGCCATTTACTTATTCACATGGATATTCTACTAATCGAATAATCACATGCAAAAATCAATAACCACTTTCATAATGTTGGAATGCATAATGCCAGACTATCATAACCACATAGCCAAGGCCTCGTGCCAAGACTACAAATAAGATTTTGTCAAGACCTTGTGCCAAGACACTAGTTTGTCTCATGAGACCTACCGATGCATCGAGGAGCTATAGCGGGCTCCACCCGTCACATATTAAGTCCAATGCATTCCCATATGAAAAGGTTTAAACATAACATAAACATTCATATTAAAACTAACATATGAAATGTAAATACTTTCACCATAAACTATGAATGGTATAAAAATATCACATCCACATTCAAACATATCACAAAACCTTCAATACAATATAGAAGTTTTGTATCATAATAAATCAACTTCAAATAATCTTAAAATCCATCAAAGGATGTTGACATAGATGAAATCAAAATTCTTTTAAAAAAATATCTCTTTTTATTTTGAAATAATTTAAGATCCATATAAAATAAAAAATTTTCTTTGAAAATATTCTTATAAGCTTGTAAGGGAAGCTTTGAAGATTTTATAACGGCGGAAAATAGCCGCACCCGCCATATAAGTTAAAAAAACATTCTTACCTTAATTCTGTCGAAAAGGTTAAAAAGGACCTTGTTTTGAAAACAACGAAAAGATTCCTTTATAAACCTCTTATAAAAAGTCAAACAAGGGTATAAATGACTTTAACCCATATTCTTGTAAATAATAAATATGTTTTGAAATACATTTCGAAGAAACATGGATTTGGATGATAAAGAAATCCCAGTAGATTATTACGTATAAACAACCTCGGATAATGAAGAGATTGTGAAATAACCCTTACCTTGTACTTTTCCTTGGTTGGGGTAGGTTAACCTCCTGTATAATGGTGAAATAGTTTTTATTAAATTATACAAGAATCATATATAATAATATGATATCATATATGATCTTTTAACATTGATTTGTTAATAATATCTTAGAATTATCGTCATTTTGGGAGTTAACTTACTCATTTTCTTTTATATGTTTTGTTACATAAGCCATGGTTTTTGTATCTTATTCATATCCATAATGATATCTAGTCCTTAAACATCATTTTTAAATCATCAAATGATAATTATACTTGAATGGATACGATGGAGAATGAATCTCATCGCGTTCGTGGAGACGGTAGTCCGTACGTACGCACGAGCGACAATATCATTCTTTCGATATTAGAATAATATATAAATGGATGGTTTATCATATATACAGAATCATTAACATGTTATATTTATTATTTACATGAGTTACACATCATTATTATACCCATCCAAATAATATTATATTGAATAACAATTACACCACGACGTGGAGACGGTAGTCCGTACGTACGCACGTATGGTGACATGTTATTCAAAGGGTGGATAGAATACTGAATATGGTTGTACCATATTTATAATAACATCACAGTATATGTGAGATACTGGAGTTATTATTTTATAATGGTAAGAACAAAGGAAGAAGAAGTGGAAGAAGAAATGAACTTGGAGAAGGGTGGTGAAACCATTACCTCTTCTTCGGGTTCTTCCTTTTGATTTGATCAAAAGGGCTCCTTAGGTTGGCTTTCTGATCAAACTAAGGCCTCTAGGTTGTAGTGAGGGATGTTGGGAGAGTATTGGGGCAGATTTTGGTCGAACCAAAAGGCTTTGAAGGTGTGAAGAAATGATAAGGAGGAGTGCCCTTTTATAAGAGGGGTGAGGGGCACCTTTGGAAATGCTAGAAATATTAATTTATAATAAATTCATATTCAGTTTCTAATGGCTCAAAAGCTTATTATTCAAAGTTTAAGGTGGGTATAGGTCGAAAACCACTCAACCAATAGAATTTAGACAGGTTTGGGTACTTATATTAACATTATCATTAAGTATTAACTCTAAGTTAATTAGTTTCACTTTTATAATGTCTCTTTGTATTTTTATATAATATGGTTAATAAACTTACTATATACAACCAAGAGACCCCCAAGTGGTACATTAATGATGAACCTATCATGATATAAGTCTCTTGGCCGAACCTTAGATTTTTAGGAATTTAATATCAATTAATAATATAATATTTTCTTTAAGAACTCTTTTATGTCAATTTTGACACTATTCAATAGTTGATTTGTGTGAAACTTATAACAGATTGATTACTTCGAAAAAAGTCAATTAAATCAATCCTAATATATCATATTATCCTATAAAATTAGTTTAATTCATTAAAAGTTTCATATTATATTTATTTGGGTATTTATAATATCAATTATTTTAATTTTTCACTATTATAGTAATTACTGCATCATCATTGTGTCATCAATAAAATAAATTATTTAATGTCTAAAAATTATAAATAAAATATCATTATGTATGAAATCTTTTTATCTTTCTAATGAATATTTATAATCTAAAATCCAACATATATAATCCTATTTAACAATTGTTTTTCTAAAAGATATATTCTTGTGTCATTTTTGTATTAATTTTAACTTAATTAAAATAAAGTGTCATTATCACTTACAAGTGGATCCATGGGGTCCCAAAATAGACCCAAAGATTCCCATGGTCGACCATGTATCAACCAATAGGGTTAAGACACGTTTTAGGGTAATTTAGTATTATTATAATATTATTTTTTAACCCTTATTTACCGGATTTACCCTTAACCATGGTAAATAAAATATTTACCGCAATAATTATTCAAAATGTCTAAAAATAAAAGTTACCTATTTACACAATTTGAACATCCTGATTCCAAATATGGAATCCATTTTCCTAAATTCAAAACACAGAAGTGGCAGAAATTAATTTAAAATTAATTCCCGCTGTCAAAACAAAAAGCGTGTTTTTAAGAGATAATAACTATCAAAAGATTGACACTCGTTTATGTTCGGTTTAATTGTAAAATTATGTCCAATGACCAACATTATATTAAATGGTAAAAATATATTCTAAATATACTTTAAAACCACTCAAATTTATAATTTATCACTATTAATTATTTTGATTAAAAAAGTTGTTTTTAATTAAAACTTAGTAATTTTCACTATTCATCAAAATATGAAAGTTATCCGAAATGTACCAAAATTTCACCTTAGGCTAAATTCGATATTCAGAATCCAAAAATGAAGTCCATTTTCAAATATAAAATATATAATTTCAAAAAGTAGGTATTACTATTCATAACGGCTAGTTTGATTAGTTATGGTGTGTAAGAACTCGGTGTTGCGTACAACACACGCTATCACATTATTCAAAGAGAAGCGTACCGTAGAAGTTTGGGGTGTTACATTCTCCCCTCCTTCAAATAATTGCGTCCTCGCAATTTCTAGGGTATTACTGCATAAAAATACTTGGGCGGTTCTTCATCATAAGTTCCTCGGGTTCCCACGTTGCCTCTTCCATCTTATGGTTTCTCCACAAAACTTTTACCAGACGCGTCGTCCGGTTTCTCAGCACTTGTTCTCTCGTATCAAGAATCTTGACGGGCTCTTCGCAATAAGACAGATCGGGTTCCAGTTCTAATTCCTCACAGGTGAGTACATGCGTCGGATCAGGCATGTATTTCCTCAATAGATATACGTGGAACACATCGTGAACTTTGGAGAGACTTGGCGGCATTGCCAATCGGTAAGCTACAACCCCAATTCGTTCTAGAATTTCGAAAGGTCCGATGTACCTGGGACTCAATTTACCTTTCTTACCAAAACGTATGACTCCCTTCCACGGAGATACCTTCAGAAAAACATGATCACCGACTTGAAATTCCAAATCCTTCCTTCGATTATCGGCATAGCTCTTCTGCCTACTTTGAGCTGCTTTGATGTGATTTTGGATTACTTTCACCTTTTCCACCATTTCCTCCACCAGTTCTGGGCCTACAAGTTTTCTTTCACCAACGTCATCCCAACAGGTTGGTGTACGACATCTCTTTCCGTATAACGCTTCATATGGTGCCATCTGAATACTCGAATGGAAGCTATTGTTATAGGAAAATTCTACCAAAGGTAAATATTGATCCCACATACCCTGAAAGTCAAGTGAGCAAGATCTCAACATGTCTTCTAAGGTTTGAATAGTCCATTCTGATTGTCTGTCTGTCTGAGGGTGGTAAGCAGTGCTCAAATGAAGTTCAGTATCCAGGGATTTCTGAAGACTTTTCCAGAATCTTGAAGTAAAACGGGGATCACGATCAGAAACAATCGATAGGGGTACTCCATGAAGTCTCACAAATTCATTAATATATAGTCTTGCTAGACGTTCCAGGGGTAGATCTTCTCTTATAGCAAGAAAATGTGCTGTCTTGGTAAGACGATCAACAATAACCCATATTGCATCATTCCTTCTAGGAGTCTTTGGTAGCCCCATGACAAAGTCCATCGTAACATTGTCCCATTTCCACTCCGGTATGGGAAGAGGTTGCATGACTCCTCCAGGCTGTTGCCTTCCAGCTTTCACTTGTTGACAAACCATACATCTTGACACAAAATCAGCAATCTCCCTCTTCATGTTGTCCCACCAAAAATGTTCCTTCAAATCTCTATACATTTTGGTGCTCCCAG
Source organism: Viscum album (assembly GCA_963277665.1). Classification (NCBI taxonomy): domain Eukaryota; kingdom Viridiplantae; phylum Streptophyta; class Magnoliopsida; order Santalales; family Viscaceae; genus Viscum; species Viscum album. Next base: position 1,743,548,803 of record OY728141.1, read on the forward strand.
GGTGTATAGAGAAATTGGAACTATGAGCATCATCCAGCAATTCCCTTTTTAGATCAGGTATATTGGGAACACAAAGTCTCTTCCCGAATTTCAAAATTCCATCTTCATACACAAAGTCTCTCAATCTCCCATCATTCACAGCTTTAATCTTCTTTTGGAATTCTTCATCATCGGTCTGAGAACTCTTATGCCTTTCTAGTAAAGATGGTTTGGCAACCATTTGAAAAATCATTGATGTTTCACCTTCCCTGGTTATTCCCATGTCCATCTTCACTAGATCCATGAAAATTGGATCCCTTTCAATTCTCATATTGTTCAAAACTCCATGGTCTTTTCTACTCAAAGCATCTGCCACCTTGTTTGCCTTCCCTGGGTGGTAGTGTATCGTACAATCATAATCCTTGAGTAATTCAAGCCATCTCCTTTGCCTCATGTTGAGTTCTTTTTGTGAGAAAATATACTTCAAACTCTTGTGATCAGTATAAATCTCACATTTTTCACCATAGAGGTAGTGCCTCCATATCTTCAAAGCAAAGATCACTACTGCTAACTCGAGATCATGAGTAGGATAGTTTTGTTCATGAATTTTCAACTGTCGTGATGCATAGGCAATAACTCTCTCATTCTGCATAAGGACACGGCCAAGTCCTTTCTTCGATGCATCACTATAAATAATGAACCCATCATTCCCCGATGGTAGAGTCAATATAGGAGCATTGACTAATCTTCTCTTCAGTTCTTCGAAACATTCTTCACACTCTTTTGTCCAAACAAATTTAACCCTTTTTCATGTGAGCTTCGTTAATGGGTTATCCAATCGGGCAAAATTCTGGACGAAACGTCGATAATAACCTGCCAAACCAATAAAACTACGTACCTCAGTTATACTCGTAGGTGCTGTCCATTCTTGGATTGCCTTGGTCATAGAAGGATCAACAGAGATTCCATCTTTAGAGACAATATGGCCAAGAAAAGAAATCTCCTGAATCCAGAATTCACACTTGCTAAACTTCCCATATAATTCATGCCTCCTCAGAGTCTTCAAGATAATGCGCAAGTGATTTTCATGATCTTCGTAGGTTTTGGAGTATACCAGAATATCATCAATAAATACCACCACAAATTCATTGAGATACTCCTTGAAAACTCTATTCATCAGATCCATGAATACATAGGGTGCATTAGTCAATCCAAACGGCATTACAGTAAACTCGTAATGCCCGTACCTGGTTCGAAATGCTGTTTTCGGAATGTCTTCCTTCTTCACACACAACTGATGGTATCCAGATCGAAGGTCAATCTTTGAAAAGTATTGAGCTCCATGCAGTTGGTCAAATAAATCATCAATACGAGGTAGGGGATACTTGTTCTTTATCGTTATAGCATTGATCTCCCTGTAGTCGATACATAACCTCATAGATCCATCTTTCTTTTTAACAAAAAGAACAGGGGCTCCCCATGGAGAAACACTAGGGCGAATAAATCCCTTATTACTCAATTCCTCTAGTTGTTTCTTTAGTTCGACTAACTCTACAGTGGCCATTCTATAAGGGGTATTCGATATAGGCCTTGATCCAGGAATCAAATCAATAGAAAACTCAACTTCTCGTTCTGGAGGATGTCCAGGTAAATCTTCCGGAAATACAACTACAAATTCTTTCACAACAGGTACATCCTCTATTTGAACATTCCTTTCCTCACCGAAAGTTATTTCATTCTCTTCCTCCCCAATAATTGAATTAAGTTGAGCTACTGGGGGTGGATCTAAATAAGAATTAGGTGGTGACGATTCTGCTCTAAAAATAAGGTGCTCCTTATCATTATCATCAAGAATCGTAACCTCTTTCTTCTTACAATAAATCTTCGCATCATAGTCCGAAAGCCAGTCCATACCGAGGATTATATCAAACTCAATCATAGGTATGACGATGAAATCAGCAGATAAAGAAAATTTATGTGCTCTAATGGGGACTGATTCACAAAACTTTGTTGAAACGATACTTCCCTTAGGAGTTTTAACTGACAACTCCCTTATTAAATCAAATTGGAAATATCTAATTTTCTTAGCAAACTGGGAAGATATGAAACAATGCGATGATCCATAATCAAATAATGCATTTGATAAACTTGAGGAAACCATTAAATTACCTGTCACCACGTCTTTCGGAGCTTCTACCTCAGCAGTAGTGATAGCATAAGCCTGGCCTTGATCCCTTGGCCTTTTCTGAGGTAAGTTCTCCTGATGCTTAGGACATGCATTTGCATAATGCCCCATCTCCCTGCAATTGTAGCACTGAACGTTGGTAGCTTCCTTCTTCCCCTTGAAATCATGAGCTTGGTGGCCTTTTTCACCACACTTGTAACAGACTCCCATTCCCTTCAAGCAAGTACCAGGATGTTTCTTCCCGCATTTACCACAAGATGGATATTCAACCTTTCCCTTATTCCCCTTATTTCCATTCCCAGATTGATCAGTAGGTCTCTTCTTCTCTTTCTTTGCTTTAAAGTCATAAGACTTAGAGAATTCCTTTTCGGTCTTGATAGCACATGAGACAATGTCTTCGTACGATGAAAAGGATTGTGAGACTAACACTCGACGGAGAAATGGTTTTAACCCATCAAAGAAATGATCAATCTTACTTCTTGGGTTGCGAATATAATCTCCAGCATACCTCGCTAACGTTGTAAAGTTAGCCTCATACTTTGGGACATTCTCATCCTCCTTCTGTCTCAGACTCAGAAATTGCCTTTCCATATCTGCTCGATGGTCGCGAGGGAAGGATTTTTCTAAAAACAGATCTTTTAACTCCCTCCATTCCATATTTGATACTTCATCATCTTCCTTCATGTTCTGAATCAATGACCACCATTGATCAGCATCTCCAGTGAGGCGGTAAACTGCCATGATAACTTTTTCCCTTTCACTGCTCCCCAAAGCCTGAAATATTTTCTCTAGGGAAAATATCCATTGCTCAGCTACTAAGGGATTTGTATTCCCATTGAACTTTGGTGGTTGTTTCCTCATGAATCGATCTAACATTGATCCTCCACGCTGTGGATCAGGGTGCTCCATACGGGTAAGGTTATTATTCATAACCTGAGTAAGTTGTCCCAGTATGGTGATTAGCTGATCAGCACCAGTTGCATCACCAGCCCCACTATAATTATCTTGAGCAGGAGGGCAATCCCTACATGGAGTGCGTGCATTGATACAGTTTCCATTTCTTCCACTAGGCGCCATTTCTAAAAAATGGCATAAACTAGATCAGTTTATGAATCAAAATACATAATCCCATACTTATAAAACACTTAACATAAATTGAACTATTTATGGATATAATCCATAATCATAATAATGTTTTCTTTGAGGAAGTATATACTCATAATCCCTTCAAAATGATTTGTAAAGAAAATGAGAGTTATCCTAAGCATATCCCTCGGGAGTGTCGTAACCAAGAGTGCAGCAAGGCCCGTTGTCGTGCACCAGTTCCCGTTCGAGTCTAGCTCAAAGCGGTGTTTTCGGGTTTTACCCCTAGGTACATCTGTGCCAGAGCCGCCTCTACCTGCTCGTATCCAGACAGGGATGTATTGCTTGGAAAACTCACAAAATCTCTACAATACCAAAATTCTAGGAAGTTCTTCTATACTAATCCTCAAAGTTCATCTTAGGTCTACGTGCTCTAATCAGAGTTTATCTAAATCTAGCTTCCAAGGTTTGTACTAAACTTCCTCTGATACCAACTGTGATGCCCCGACCCCAGTTACCCAGAGTCGGTGCATTATTACATAACATTGGCATGATCACAAGAAAGATCAAATCTCGAAAGACCGATTGGTTTAGTAGCCTTGGAAACACTAGATATATTCATAAGTTTTACATTACATCATAAAATGAAAAACTACTACAACAACATAATGTTTCCACAATCCACAATATTAACCCCTCATAAAATCCCTGCAGGTCATTCATAACTTACTTCTTCACATCCTGGAAAAAATAAAACATAGAAAAGGGGTGAGCTCAAATGCCCAGTAAGGATAACAATATAGCGGAAACTTTCATAAATAAGAATAAACATTTAAGGCAATGTATAACTAAAACAAAAGCCTTTTAAATATGAACTTTCAACATGGTATGGCATAAATAAAATGAAATAATGCCATTTAATTATTCACATGGATATTCTACTAATCGAATAATCACATGAAAAAATCAATAACCACTTTCATAATGTTGGAATGCATAATGCCAGACTATCATAACCACATAGCCAAGGCCTCGTGCCAAGACTAAAAATAAGATTTTGTCAAGGCCTTGTGCCAAGACACTAGTTTGTCTCATGAGACCTACCGATGCATCGAGGAGCTATAGCGGGCTCCACCCGTCACATATTAAGTCCAATGCATTCCCATATGAAAAGGTTTAAACATAACATAAACATTCATATTAAAACTAACATATGAAATGTCAATACTTTCACCATAAACTATGAATGGTATAAAAATATCACATCCACAGTCAAACATATCACAAAACCTTCAATACAATATAGAAGTTTTGTATCATAATAAATCAACTTCAAATAATCTTAAAATCCATCAAAGGATGTTGACATAGATGAAATCAAAACTCTTTTAAAAAAATATCTCCTTTTATTTTGAAATAATTTAAGATCCATATAAAATAAAATATTTTCTTTGAAAATATTCTTATTAGCTTGTAAGGGAAGCTTTGAAGATTTTATAACGGCGGAAAATAGCCGCACCCGCCGTATAAGTTAAAAAAACATTCTTACCTTAATTCTGTCGAAAAGGTTAAAAAGGACCTTGTTTTGAAAATGACGGAAAGATTCCTTTATAAACCTCTTATAAAAAGTCAAACAAGGGTATAAATGACTTTAACCCATATTCTTGTAAATAATAAATATGTTTTGAAATACATTTCGAAGAAACATGGATTTGGATGATAAAGAAATCCCAGTAGATTATTACGTATAAACAACCTCGGATAATGAAGAGATTGTGAAATAACCCTTACCTTGTACTTTTCCTTGGTTGGTGTAGGTTAACCTCCTGTATAATGGTGAAATAGTTGTTATTAAATTATACAAGAATCATATATAATAATATGATATCATATATGATCTTTTAACATTGATTTGTTAATAATATCTTAGAATTATCGTCGTTTTGGGAGTTAACTTACTCATTTTCTTTTATATGTTTTGTTACATAAGACATGGTTGTTGTATCTTATTCATATCCAGAATGATATCTAGTCCTTAAACATCATTTTTAAATCATCAAATGATAATTATACTTGAATGGATACGATGGAGAATGAATCTCATCGCGTTCGTGGAGACGGTAGTCCGTACGTACGCACGAGCGACAATATCATTCTTTCGATATTAGAATAATATATAAATGTATGTTGTATCATATATACAGAATCATTAAAATGTTATATTTATTATTTACATGAGTTACACATCATTATTATACCCATCCAAATAATATTATATTGAATAACAATTACACCACGACGTGGAGACGGTAGTCCGTACGTACGCACGTATGGTGACATGTTATTCAAAGGGTGGATAGAATACTGAATATGGTTGTACCATATTTATAATAACATCACAGTATATGTGAGATACTGGAGTTATTATTTTATAATGGTAAGAACAAAGGAAGAAGAAGTGGAAGAAGAAATGAACTTGGAGAAGGGTGGTGAAACCATTACCTCTTCTTCGGGTTCTTCCTTTTGATTTGATCAAAAGGGCACCTTAGGTTGGCTTTCTGATCAAACTAAGGCCTCTAGGTTGTATTGAGGGATGTTGGGAGAGTATTTGGGAAGAGTTTGGTCGAACCAAAAGGCTTTGAAGGTGTGAATAAATGAGAAGAAGGAGTTCCCTTTTATAAGAGGGGTGAGGGGCACCTCTGGAAAAGCTAGAAATATTAATTTATAATAAATTCATATTAGGTTTCTAATGGCTCCAAAGCTTATTATTCAAAGGTTAAGGTGGTGATAGGTCTAAAACCACTCAACCAATAGAATTTAGACAGGTTTGGGTACTTATATTAACCTTATCTTTAAGTATTAACTCTAAGTTAATTAGTTTCACTTTTATAATGTCTCTTTGTATTTTTATATAATATGGTTAATAAACTTACTATATACATCCAATAGACCCCCAAGTGGTACATTAATGATGAACCTATCATGATATAAGTCTCTTGGCCGAACCTTAGATTTTTAGGAATTTAATATCAATTAATAATATAATATTTGTTTTAAGAACTCTTTTATGTCAATTTTGACACTATTCAATAGTTGATTTTTGTGAAACTCATAACAGATTGATTACTTCGAACAAAGTCAATTAAATCAATCCTAATATATCATATTATCCTAGAAAATTAGTTTAATTCATTAAAAGTTTCATATTATATTTATTTGGGTATTTATAATATCAATTGTTTTAATTTTTCACTATTATAGTAATTACTGCATCATCATTGTGTCATTAATAAAATACATTATTTAATGTCTAAAAATTATAAATAAAATATCATTATGTAGGAACTCCTTTTAGCTTTCTAATGAATATTTATAATCTAAAATCCAACATATATAACCCTATGTAACAATTTTTTTTCTAAAAGATATATGCTTGTGTCATTTTTGTATTCATTTTAACTTAATTAAAATAAAGTGTCATTATCACTTACAAGTGGATCCATGGGGTCCCAAAATAGACCCAAAGATTCCCATGGTCGACCATGTATCAACCAATAGGGTTAAGACACGTTTTAGGGTAGTTTAGTATTATTATAATATTATTTTTTAACCCTTATTTACCAGATTTACCCTTAACCATGGTAAATAAAATATTTACCGCAGTAATTATTCAAAATGTCTAAAAATAAAAGTTACATATTTACACAATTTGAACATCCTGATTCCAAATATGGAATCCATTTTCCTAAATTCAAAACATAGAAGTGGCAGAAATTAATTTAAAATTAATTCCCGCTGTCAAAACAAAAAGCGTGTTTTTAAGAGATAATAACTATCAAAAGATTGACACTCGTTTATGTTCGGTTTAATTGTAAAATTATGTCCAATGACCAACATTATATTAAATGGTAAAAATATATTCTAAATATACTTTAAAACCACTCAAATTCATAATTTATCACTATTAATTATTTTGATTAAAAAAGTTGTTTTTAATTAAAACTTAGTAATTTTCACTATTCATCAAAATATGAAAGTTATCCGAAATGTACCAAAATTTCACCTTAGGCTAAATTCGATATTCCGAATCCAAAAATGAAGTCCATTTTCAAATATAAAATATATAATTTCAAAAATTAGGTATTACTATTCATAACGGCTAGTTTGATTAGTTATGGTGTGTTAGAACTCGGTGTTGCGTACAACACACGCTATCACATTATTCAAAGAGAAGCGTACCGTAGAAGCTTGGGGTGTTACATAATTTTCATGTAAACTAGGAAGATATAAGAGGATTAAATGATCTATAATCAAATAAGGCACTCTATAAGTTTGAGGAAACAATTAATGTACCTACCACAACATTATTAAGAACTTCAACGTCGATAGATGTGTCAACATAAGCTTAGACATTCTCCCTAGGCCTTATTTGGAGAAATATTTCCTTGATGTTTAGGACAATCATTTTCATAATGAACCATATCTTTAACATTGTATAATTGAACATTGGTAGGTTTGTTTCTTTCCCTTACAATCATGGACTTGTTGTGCCTTTTCTCCATACTTGAAATAAACACCCCTACCTTTTAGATAAGTACGAGGGTTTTTCTTCCCACAATTATCATAGGATGAAAAATAAACTCTTACCTTTTCATATTTTCATTATTTCCTTTTGTAAAGTGTATAGAATCCTTCTTATTCTCTTAATTTCCTTTAAATTCGTAAGACTTTGAGAATTATATTTTTTTCTTTATATCACATGAGACTATATCTTCATATGAGATGAAAATTTGTGAGACCAGTTCCCTTCTTTGTAATGGTTTAAAACCATAAAATAATTGATCAATAAAACTCCATGGATTAAATATATATTCCATTAAATGCCTTTATAACCTTGTAATGTTAGTTTTATACTTGGAAACATTCTCATCCTCCTTTTTACCCAGATTAACAAAATCTTCTCTCTTTATCTTTTCACTGTTCGTACAAGAAATATTTTTCTAGGAACATTTCCTTAAAATATTTTCATTTAATATTTACCATTTCTTTCTCCTTTTTGTTTTGAATAAATTACCACCATTGATCAGTATATTCTAAGATATGATAAACTTCCATGATAACTTTCTCCCTTTCATTACGTCCAAAAGAAAGAAATGCATTTTCAAAAGAACTTATCTACTAATCAACTACAAATGGGTTCATAGACCCATTTGATGATGGATTTTGTTGTATCATAAAGTAGTCTAACATTGCTCTTACACATTATTGATCAAGATGCTCCATACAGGTAAGGTTATTTTTCCTAACCCGAGTCAACCATCCCCGTATAGTTATAGGTTTCTCATTAGTCGCAACTGCAATACCAATATCATTATATTGCATTAGAAGGTAATCCATAATGGGATACACACATTGATATAGTTTCAATTCCTTCCACTATAAACCATTTAAAAATAATGGAATACACTAGATTAGGTTATGAATCATAACGTGTAATCTAAAACTATAAAATTAAATAACATAAATTGAAATCTTATGCATAGATAATCTCATAATTATTAACATGGTTTCTTTGGGAACATATTAATTTTATATCCTTCATATTGGTTTGTAAAGAAAATGTGAATTATCCAAAGCATATCCCTAAAGATTGTGAAATTAAGATCACATTAAGGCACATTATCGTGTACCAGGTTACCTCAAGTCCGGCTCATGACATCTTGTTAGATTATTTACCCCTAGGAATATTCGTACAAGAACCACATCTACATGTAGTATCCATAAAGTGATGTATTTCTTAGTAGACCCACATAATAGCCACTTTAGAAAACTTTTAGGATGTTATTCAATGATTATCCTCAAATTCTATTTTATGTTTATGTTCACTAATCCATGTTTTATAAATCTAGTTTCTAAAGATTATACTAATCTTTATCTGATAAAAACTATAGAGACCCTAACCCCAGTAGCCCAGGGTCGGTGACCTATATTAATAAATTGATAAAGATACAAGACTTGACTTCAAAAGGACTAATAATTTTAGTATTTTTGGAAGTTATAATACATACATGAATTTTAAATTACATCTTGAATGAAAGAATGACCCAGAAAATCCATTGGAAACACCCATAGACTCCTAGATTATCCCTAAAAGTAATTCATAATATACATCTTTGAAACCTGGTGAAAAATAAAACATAAGAAAGTGGTGATCTCATATTATTCGTAAGAATAAGTAATATAATGGAATATATCATAAACATAAACAATAAGGCATAGTGAATGACTAAAAATATCTGTCAATAATTCATAATCTTTAGAATAAAATGGATGAAATAAAAAAAGATTAAATAATTCCATAACAAAACATAACCATGGATATTATACTTGTCAAATAACGACATATACTATCAATTAATTGTTTCATAATGAGTTAATTCACAATTCTGGACATCATAAACATACTATCAAGGCCTTGGCCAAGAAACCATACATGATGGGTAAAAACCCAGTCTAGTTTGTCTCATGAGACCAAACGATGCATAAAGGGGGTATAACGAGACCCAACCATCACAAAATAAGAAAATTGAATTCCTCATATGAATGGTAATAAACATAAACAACATATACATATTAAATGTAAGTAACATTCTACAATCTTTAAACATAATCACCAACCATTCTTAGTAGTATAGTGAATGGTATCAATATACCATTTCCACAGTCAACCTAATTACAAACCATTTAGTATAATATGGTGGATGATAGAAATAAGGGATAAATATCAATAAATAATAAAATTAAATAGATTTATAGAAATAAATTAAAATACATTAATAAAATCATTGAGAAATTCTTGAGTTAAATACTCTTTTACACTTTGCAAAGAATAATTCTATTGGAAAAATCATTTGAATCATTTATAATTTTTTGTATAAAACTCAAATGAAAAAATATGGTTTTCTAATACAAAATTATATTAATTATGAAAAATAAGGGAGTCTTAAAAAATTTTATGTATGGTACTTGAAAATGGGTACAAAATCAGAAAGTTCACTTTAATCGGGCTTGCGTATCGAGAAGAATTGTGAAGGAAACCTTATATAACATGTATTATCCCAAAAATGAATGATGAAACATATGTATATATGTTTATAGGAAATATAAAAAAAGTTTAGAATAATTGTATGCAAATAATAAATAATTACATTGGTGTATATATGGAGAATGTATAACCAGAATGAAAATGAAGGGTCAATAAGAAAACCCATACCACTCTGTAATCAATTGAATCGTATGTCCAAAAATAAATATTCAACAAATTCATAATTTAATACCTTATAGATAAATAGATTTATGATATTATATATCAAATTTATATATACAAAAAACACATAGAATAAATAAGTGGTGAATAATAGAAATCTTGTGGAAATAAAAGTGAGATGAGAAACCCCTTACCTTAGGTCCAAATGTGTTCTGTACTTAACCCTATTATCCTGGATAATCAAATAAAATACATTAATTAATTGATTTAGAACATTTCATAATTTTATTTAATTAATTATATTTTTATTATGATCATTTATGTACTTATTTATGAGTTATAAAGTTTAATTTTATCATTTTAGATCATTCATTTTCTTGGATTTCATGACCGGTTCGCTTTTTTATAAGTAATTGAGTTCATAAAAAATGGAGATAATTTTCCAGAATTAGAATTATATGTTAATAAATAACATAAATAATTTTAACTGGTTTTATATATTGTTTTTATCCAAGATATTATGATGATTCATTAAATTACATGTTATTTATATTCGCTTATATTAATTTAAGTGGTGTCAGATCACAATGAACTTGTTTTGTTTTATCATTTAGTATTATGTAAATAAGTAAATTACAGAACATAAAAAAGGTTGTAATGTAAACATTAAAATCTATGTCCACCATTATTTTTTTATGAACAACCTTGAAGATGGTGAAAGAAAATGAAAATTGTTCATCCTTGAAGGTGATGAAACAACACCTCACGGATGAGGTTTCCATTTTTAGAATAAAAGAGAGAGGAGAGGGGGGTTGATGATGGATTATTACATTAGAATGAAAAATTATATTATATTTAAGGTACTAAATTTATCATTATATTTTAATGAGGGAATGTGAGGATAGAATAATAAAATAAAATAACTTGAAAATAAATTAAAAGAAAAAGGAATATGATTTTTCCTCTTGAATTATACTCCATGAGAACCTCTTAAGGGAAATTGTTTTCATATATTTATGTGAAAAAATTCTTCTGGAAGTGGATGAGGGACTTTATAATAGGATTAGGAATAAAATTTACAAGGTTTAATTCTTCGAAGATGTGAGGATAAGGGGTGGTATTTATAGTGGAGGAGAGTAGTGTATTTTGAACATTTTATTCATTTGTATACTATTTTGGCTCAAGAATATGAATAGTTTTATAATTATCTCCAAATATATAAATATAATTAATTATAGTTTGATATTATGGTCTTATATAAACTATAAATCACCTATGACTCAATAATTCATGTATTTAACATTTATCGTAAATAATCATATTTTACTATTCACTAAAAAATTCAATTATTTTAGAAAAATCCCAAAAAATCAATGTATACATTTTTTGATATGTAGAATTCAAAAATGAACTCTAAATTATGAAAATAATTTTATAAATACATTATATTTAATTTTTTATTGAAATCATCATTTACTAGAAAAATACATATTTTAAATTTTTAACTAATTTTATAACACTCTATAAAATTAACTAATGTCTAATAAAATTATCATAAAATTATAAGAAAACAAAATATTTATTTATTAATACAATTTATGATAATTAATTATCTTTTCAAAAAATTTATTAATTATAAAATTATAATTAAATATTTATGACTCACAAAAATACCAACAATTAATTAATATTTTTTTTAAATATTCATTTACTTATACTATGATATAATTATATCATATTCTTATTTATATGATTCATAAATATTATTTATACTTTGATCGGTGTATTTATTATTCATTGGGTCAATTTACTATTCATAAGGGTCATATTACTATTCCTAAGGTCAAATTACTATTTCATCGATATAGGTTTCTTAACTTATATAAATACATATTATTTCATTCATTATTCATTTATAAATTTGTATTGTGTTATATAATTTATTTTCTATTATTTATACTATATGAAATAATTATAATAATGGAAATTTTGTTGATAGAATCATGGGTCATTACACCAAAATTCTCATTTATTGCATTAAATGAAAATTTCATTTTTCCTAGAAATCACTTTCTTTGTGTCCTTCATTTCCACACTCGATATATATTCCCTTTCTTATGAGAAATTCACTTGGGGAATTCTTCCAAAAATCTTGACATATATAAAACTTATTCATATTTACTCCATGGTATCCACCACCAAAGATGTTATAAAACATTATCCTTCTCTTCTTTTTTATTTTGAGATTTTGTTTAGGTGCAAGTTGTTAATCATATATTGAGATAACTGATTAGGCATTATCACAGTATCCTTCACTCTAATCATCACACCATTTGGATTCCCATAAACTGATTTTCTATCACATTAAATGTTAACTAAGTTTTATCTAGTTCTTTCCATTGAGTAATACCAAAAAGCATAGTGTGAAAAACAATAATCATAGTGAGAACCATATAATCATGAAAAATTACTTATAAGATATCTAAATCATGAAACTTTAATGAAAAATTAGGTTTATCCTATGTGATTCTTTAAATCCTCCATGATATTTTATCATGAATTTGTTAATATCCAAAGCATATCCCTCAGGGGTGTCAAACCAGGTGTACAACAAGGCCCATTTTCGCACACCAGGTGATGATTTATTCTAGATCAATGCACCCTTTTCATATTTATTACCCCATGTACCATTTTTATAGAGTCATCCACTTTCAGTATCTAAAAGGGATTAAATTTCTTGGATACCACTTATATTATCCTTTAGTAATATTTCAGGACATTTTCCAATACATTGACTCATCCTTAGACTTATCATTAGAGATATCCCTAAGTACATCCTTAGATTTATCTACAAGGATCTCATTAAAGGTTTCTCATTGTAGTTTCCAAAGGTTATATAAATATTTACTCTTATACCAAATATAGAAAACTATGATTCTCATATATAAATATTAAATATTTTTAGATGAATATTCAATACATTACAAAAACACACACTTGATAAATGTATTGATTTAGTGCCTTTCGAGACTAGGTACACAATTATATAATTTTGTGAAATATGTTTAATATCTACCATAAATATATTACCCTTTAGTACTATTTACAAACATTCCCTACTTAAAACCATTATTCATATCCTTTTGAACGAAAACATAAGAAAAGGTGATATCAGATACTCCATAATGGTAAACATGGATGATACATTAGAATAACATGAGAACAAGGGTATAATAACATGATTAGATAATTTGAAACCCATACCCTTCATTTCAAAGACCAAACTCTTGAGTTATTGAATAAATATTTAAATTTCACATAATTTTAATTGTATGAAAATCAGAGAACATGAGACATGATAGATTAACAATGGCGTAAGACATAGAATTGTGGAATACACAAAAGCACCGAAAATCTTATGTTAAGGATATATACCGAGAAATTCATTACATGTTAGTGTTGATATAATCAATTATATACCTTATTTGGGTTAGGGATAAACTATCATGAAACCTCTTTTTTTGGGCTTGGGAGAACCTCCCTTGTACCCTATTATTTCGAGCTTGGAATAACTTTTTGGGTACCCTCTTATTTTGAGCTTATGATAACCTCCCATTTACCCTCTTTTTTCGGCATGGGATAACCATCAATGTAGCCTTTTAGATCAAATAACATTAATCATTACCAAATACATTGGAAAAAATATATGTCCCATAAGTCACAAAATGAAAATCATACAAATGTGTTCACAATATGATAAAATTTTATTTATATCTGAACCCATGAAAATAAATGGATTTCATAAACATTTCATCCTAGTATAACCTTTGGAAATGAAATATGTTCATAATAATTTAACCATAGCATCACTCATATAAATGAAGTAGGTTTCATATGAATTTCATCATGGTATTACCTATGAAAAAAGAATCAATTTTCAAAAATATCATTTCATCATAAACAGAAACCATTTAGAGAATGAATATGAATTGTATCCATGGATAATATCCCCAGTAAATCATAATTATCTTCAAATTATGTCATCAAATATGGGATATGATTTTAAAATAAAAATCAAATAGAACATTTCTTAATAAAAATAAACATTATTTAAAAATAAAATTTTAAAACTACACAATATAAATTATATTAGAAATCATTTTATTTTAAAATAATCATTTAAAATCAATAAGGGAAGCATAAAAATAATTTAAAATTTTTCTTAAGGAAAATATACATTCCACTTTCGAAAAAAAATTTAAAACATAAAATATTTTAAAAATCATTTTCTCGGAAAATATCTTTGAAAACTAATAAAAGAATATTTGAAGAAGTTAATGGTCATGATGCTGAAAATTACATTCATGATGCATAGAAAAAAGATTCCTTTAACATTTTCAGTAAAATAAAAATGGTCATTGTGTGGAAAATGACATGAATATTCATTTTTAATTTTTTTAAAAGTAAAACATCTGTAAAAATTTATTTAATAAGTGATTTTAATAAAGTTAAAAATATTTTTTAAAACATTTTTAGTGAAATTGGTTTTGGAAGAAAACCTGATTTATATTGAAGAGATAAATAAAGACAAGTTATATTATAAATAATATTTGTAAAAATTGTTAAATACAGAGAAAAATATAGGGAAAACATGTATTGTAAGGAAATAACCAAAGGATAAAAAAACAAAGAGTTTCTTGAGTTCATTATTGTAATAATTATTGTAAATAATCTTGATAAATGATGATATTTTATTATATAAACCATACAACATTAGTGACATTAAATCATATGTAACATTAAATAATAACATAAAATGAATCATTAAATATCCTAATAAAAAGTATATACATGATATAACATGTCAGGTGTGGTTGTATATACACCTTAAAAAATAATATATGTGTATAAGACATATCTTACAGAATGAAAATTATAGACAAAAATACCTTACCACTTTGGTAACTTTTGAATTACAAACCCCATGAAATAGAGATAATAAAATGGATAATTAAATACAAATAAATTTCAGGTAAATAATTATAAAACACAATCATGGGTAGTATATATACCACATAAATGAAATTGTTAGTGAATATGGAATGTGTCTCATAGAAGTAAAAAGTTAGACGAAAATACATTACCCTAAGACTTGAAATTCATCATAGATGTTTAAAAATCATTTCTAATATATATATGTTTATTAAAAATATATTAAAGAACTATGAATATTTATAACATACCATATATGATTTAATAATAAACATCTATTACCAATTTATTAACATTTCAATGTTAAAGTCATGTTTTGGGAAATAACTACTTTGTTTTTCATGTATGTTTTGATTTTTTAGTTCTGGTCATTTTACTTTTTTCATGGTTCCAAAATATATATAATTTTATCCAGGATATAAATATAATATATATTCCGAATAAATTTATTTAGAGTGATCCATAAAATTTTGAGATAAAAATGAAATACACCATTCCCAAAGATGATGGGTCATGCGTACACATGAATGTTGATTCCATTTTTCTGACAGAAAAAATAAATAAAGGTAAATAATATATTTCAATTACATAATACTTTTATGTCATATATATCACATATTTTCATTAAACCCATACTTATTAAATTTCATTTAAATCGTGAATGAATCACATCGCTTCACGAGGCAGTAGTCTGTCGTTCACATGAACGACATTATCAAATTCCTATATAATGGAATGTAAGAAGAATCATGTGATATCATGATATTATAAGAAAAATAATATCATATATATGACATATAAAAAATATATCAATCATTATATCAAGTTTTTAGTGGTGGTATTGGAAAAATAAATGACATCGTCTCGCGAGATGGTAGTCCGCCGTACACACGAAAGGTGAGTCAAAACCCATTTCATGGAAGGGAATATGGTTGTATTGTGTTACCTTAAAATAAAAAAAATATCAATATATGTATGATATTGACTTTATTATATCATAATGGTTTAATAATAATTGTAGGAAGTGGAGGAATAAATAAAATAAAATTCATGATTACAGACGTTACCTCTTCACCATACAACTTCTTTTAGTTTGATCAAAAATGATTCTTAGGTTGAATTTATGTACAAAATAAAGATTCAAGGATTATATGATGAAATTAAGGAATTTATTTTTATAGGTATTGGATGATCCAAATGGTTTTAGAAGTTTGAAGGGGAATTTATAGGCTGTGACCTAAATATAAATAGGACCTATACCAACAGGTTTGTCCAAACTATTGGTATAAGTCACTAATTTGGACCTATGACAATTCTTGGGACAAAACATTTGGTATTGGACACTTATATGGACCTATACCAATGGTTTTGGACAAAACTATTGGTATATGTACATTATAGAGACAATATACCAACAGTTTTGGAAAAACCATTGGTATAGGTCTGTTGGAAAAGCTTAATAAATCAAGGAAACAATTCCATCATTTCTCAAAACCGTTGGTATAGGTACCCACATTTTTATGGATTTTTTTAAATAACATTAAATAAATCAAAAGATAAAATAATTATGAATATATATATATATATATATATATATATAGTTTTATGAAATTATGTTCAGAAAAGTCATGTTAGGTTAGTGTTTAGGTCATTTGATTATAAATGGGAGGTGCTGGGATCCAAACCAAGCGGGGTTTTTATTTGAATTACATATACCAGCAGTTTTATGAAACCATTGGTA
This sequence comes from Viscum album, assembly GCA_963277665.1. Lineage (NCBI taxonomy): Eukaryota > Viridiplantae > Streptophyta > Magnoliopsida > Santalales > Viscaceae > Viscum > Viscum album. The sequence goes on from OY728141.1 coordinate 1,743,566,050, forward strand.
TAGGTTTTCCATATAACCTATATCATTACCAAACCATCCAATGGTCCTCCAAAATCTTGGTATAGGTTATACCAACAGTTTTGAGAGTTATACCAATGGTTCCAAACCATTGTTATAAGGTATTTTTCAATTAGTGTGACCTTTTATATGTGAAAACTGGGGCCCACTTGTAATTTTTGAAAATAAAATGGTGTAACAATGTTTTTTACATTCCAAAAGGATTCAAAATAGAAAATAATCAAAAATAAAATAGATATGATCAAAATATATTCATAAAATGGGTTTTAGACAACTTATGGTTCATTTTCAACTCTTATCTTTATTTATCCCCTCGATAAACCCATTTTTACCCTAACTGCATTAAATATATTTTAATGTTTTTATTATTAATTATGGTAAAAATTAAGTAGATATTATTATATAATATATATTAAGATTATTCTAAATATTTAATAAATTTTTTTAAATTCCATTCACATATGAGGAAAAAATTAATTTAAAATTTATCCTGCATGCACGACGAGAAAGCGGGGTTTCAAAGATAAAATGTTCAAAATTTGAAAAACAATTATATAAAAATTAAATATTATGTTTATTAGAATGACTTAAATTGTATTAATATATATAATTGAAATAATTATACTTTTGAAAACATATTAAAACAATTTAGTAGTTTTTAAATTCTTTAAAAGAAATGGAACTTCTTAAAAAAACAAGTATTTTTAATAATTCATTGAAGTATTTATCTTTTAAGAAAATTATCAAATGTATACCCTAAGATAATTTTGATATGATAAATTTTAAAATTAATTTTATTTTTTAGATAAATTTTATAAAGGTGGAAAAAATTAAAATTAACACAAAACTCGTAAACATGATGAAAAATCGGGTTTTTCGGAATTGTATTTTTCAAGCATATGATAATTTTATATTAAATTTATGTGTAATAATAATAATTTTATTATTATAAATTATAATTTTTCAATATAAAATATATCTATTTCATTTAAAATATTCCTCATTATGAATCATTTTAATTAATTATAATAGAGTAACATTATGTCCTTCAATATAGTTTTCAAAAAAAACATTCTTTTTAAACCAAAAAATAAACTTATTCTGATATCCAATATAAAGTTGATTAAAAAGAAATTAATTGGATTAAATATAACTAATAAATAATTATTTTACTTTAAAACACAATGGGGAATTTAAATTAATTAATTTATTGATAATAAATTATAGATTTTCAAAAATCGTTATATCTCATTATTCACTAAAAAATCATTATTTTATGAAACATCCCAAAATTTCATAGTAATTATATTTGATATGATGATTCAAAAAATTAATTTAATTTTATAAAATACATTTTCAAGTAATATATTTAAATTAATCATAATATTTTCTCATAAGAATAAATGTTTTTTTCAAGAAAGCATATTTTTTATTAATGTAATTACTTTGCTAAAAATTTATTTATTATATACTAAGGATTTATAAATAAATTTATATTGGGAAGGAAATTTATATGTATATTTCATAATGTTGTTAATATTATTCATACCCACATATTTAATGCCTAATTTATAATGGTCATATTTAAAATAATATTATTCCATGGTTTTCTAAAGCTCGTTGTTTCGTGTCATGCATGTTATTTAAAAAACTCATTATTTCATGTAATTCAAGCTAAAATTATTATTTAATATAACATAAGATATCTATAAATTTAAATTAGTTTTAAAAAAAACCATAAAACATGGGATGTTATACTTACCATCATCATTCTCATCAGGTGTTGAATCAGGATCCACTGATTTGCAAACTCAATTTAAGTAATAAGTTTTAACCTTGAGGGAGTGGACCATATATTTGAGTTCCCATATGTAAGGTTTCACTTCTCTAGGATTATCCTCATAGGTAAAACGAATAGGTGAATTTACTTACCCAAAATCTATTAGAACAACCTCATCCACTTGTAGTGTATCCAAGATCTTCTTTATGGATAAATTTCTCCCCTAGGATCTCCAATCCGTCTAGGACTTTGGAAACTAAATATCAATAGATACCAATGATAGAAGAACTACCTCATATTTGATGGGGATGTCTCCAAGTCCATCATCTGTATTCGGGCATCTGAGACAACCAAGGATTTCTTATTACTAGAATATTATAAGGCCTTATTGCATCGATTTATTGATAAAGTTATTCTCCAACTGTATTCAACGGTGGTGTAGTGACCCAACCCCAGAAATATCATATCTAATGTCTACGACAAATTACATTAGAATTATTACAAGGTATCAAATCTCAGTGGAATGATAATTTAGTAGTCTTGGTAAACCAAATACATACATGAGTCTTTTATTACAAAATGATACACTAATTAAAACATACTTTTATTATTTTAAATGAATAACATCTAGGATAACTCTGATATATTTAGTAAATCCCTAAATAAAATTCATATTATACTTCTTGGATTCCTATGAAAATAAATATAATACGGGTGAGCTCAAATTCTATGTTTGGAAAAAATAGAGCATAAGAAATAAGGAATCAATGTGAATAATGGTAATAACTAGACTCACATGCCATATAATAAATAAACTGAGTTGGAAGTGAATAAATAATATTTCAAGTTAATAACTAGAAACACATGCCATTCAACTAACTAGATATGGAAAAATAAATATGGAAAGGTAAGAAACTAAAACACATGTCATTTAATCAATCAGAGGAAAATGAAATGTATCCAAAGATATATCGATATAAATTCTAATGTATGAATAATATATAAAACTAATATGATGGTAATATTTTCTTAATGGACGCATTGTTTAAGGAAAATAAAAATGTATACCATTAAGACCTTTCACAAGATGGTTTAAACTATGTGTAGAAAGCCATATATACTACTTGGAAACAAACTCTAAGGGTTTTTCTCAAACTAATTTCATCACATGAGACTACTAATGCATCTTGTAGATTTCATTAACTGATCCCTAACCCTTATAGATTGCATTAACTGGTCTTTAACTCATAGTTATTTCATTAACCGGTCCTCAAACCATATAGTGCATGTCCAAAGCAGTTTAATAAACAACGTGAATTATAAAATATCTATATTGAATAAATGATATAGTTTTATCAATATTTTCCCAAAAAATCAAATAACTTTAAAAGTAAAAATCCTATGAAAAATATTATATAGTTCAGGCAGAAATAGCATCCATAAAAATGATATGGATATTTAGGGGAAATTCAATGTCAAATGATCATAGGAAATTGAAAATTTTAAGGGGATTAAAATAAATCAAGGAAGTGAATGTGAATAATATTCGTGGACAAATAAATAATAAACCATCCTAAGTATGTAACATGATGGTTTTAATACAATATATCCCATGTAATGTAAAATAAAGTGTTTTTTGTTTATGAATATAAATACTATAATAAAATATTAAAAAAAAATTCTTGAGGAAAATACCCTTTTGTTTTGAAAAAAAAACTTTAAAAATAAAATTTTATAAAATTTTGCTTAAAAATCTACCTTTTTAACATGAAAAGAAAGCTTTAAAAAATAACGGTGGGTAAATCTGTAAAATTTGGATGAGGTAAAAGAACATTCCTTTTGCACGGTAAAAGGTTGGAAAAATTCATTGTTCGGAAAGCGATAAGAATATTCTTGTGAAAAAATTGGTAAAAGTAAAAAAGGGTAAAAATTTATTTACCAAATAATTTTAATTTTTTTAAAAAATATATATTAATAAAACATTGGTTTTAAAAGAAAATTGGTTCTCTGACTAATGAGAGATACAAAATTGTGTTTTCTGGAAAACATTTTATAAAACATTTTCAGTACCAAAGAGTGGGAAAATGGTACTGATACTTAAAAATGGTCTTGAATAACTATAAGAGAGAAAATGAAAGGTTTTACTGAACAATTTTCATATAATTTCTTTGAATGGAAGTACAATTTAAAGAAAATTAATGTTATTATTGAGGAAAATAATCTTTAAACATTCCAAAGTGTCCCATAACACATAGAAACATTTTAAATTGTAATAATCATGAAGGAATAAAATTAAATGAATGTAATAATATCATGAGAGTAAGTAGATTCCTGATATATCATGTAAAATGGAAATATATACTCTATATAAAAGAAACTAGGTTTATAACAACAAATAAGTCTCAATAGAATTGAAATTGAGACGAAATATCATACATTGTGTTTCCTTTTGGGTGAATATACTTTAACTTATTTTATATTAAAATAATTTAAATATATACATTATTTAAAACCTTTTTCTTATTTATAATTAATTTTAAATCAATTATTACTATGTTTTTTACATCTATTTAAACAATTATTTTTACATTGGGTGTTTTGACCAAATTTAGTTTATGTGTCAAAAATGATTTTGGTAGGTAAACTATGGTCCAAGAGGTCATTATATAAAACCTCCATAATAATAATAATTATATTTTTATCATATTTATACATTAATTATACTTTTAAAATCAAAAATTCATAACTGTTATGAAAAATGAATCAAAATTATAATCATGGATACGGTATGTCATGCGCACACATGAGTAACGTTCTTATTTTTCAATGATCGTTATGGAATGAAGGAAAGTAAAAAACTATATATTTATATAATGGTAATTATATCATAAATAACATGTTATATAATCACATATACTTATATATATCATTCTTTTTATGAAAAATTCATCACATCATGTCATGGAGGCGGTAATCCACACGTCTATGAATAACGTTATCACTATTTAAGTGTGTGAAGGGGTAATAATATATATATATATATATTTAAAGGTAATTGTTTCATTAATATAATATATATATTTTGTATATATAATATTTTTTTTATTATAATCGTCTTTTATACATTCCATGTATCATGTGAACGAATCACATCACTTTGAGGGGGCAGTAGTCCACACTTCCTCAAACGATGTTATCGTATTAATAAAAAATAGAAATCATTAAATTCATGTGTTGAAAAATGACATAAAAAGTATAAAGAAATAATAAATTTCATATATATCATATATAAAAATATTTTCCATCAAAACGTTCACTGTGAAAGGTGGTAAAGGAAAAATGAATAATCATCATTTTGTGAGGTAGTAGTTCTCCGTACATATAAATATTATGTTTGTTACCCATTAGATGAATGTTTGTATAAGTTTAGGTATAAACCATAGCATAAAATATCCTATTATATTTAATATATTAGTTTTTTGAAAAAATAATAGAACAATAATATATGAGGGGTTGGAGAATAGAAATAAAACTAAAAAAGCATAAGAGAATATGTTACCGCTTAATCGGGTAACTACTTTGGGTTTATACGAAAATGATTCCTTGGAATGATTACTACTCAATGAGAGGATTTAAGGTTTATGGGATAGATTTTTGAAATCTATATAGGAATATTATGTCTGAAACTAATTTTTTTTGAGAGGTGTGAGGAATTGGGAGAGGTTGTGGGATTTTATAAGGGAGGAAAAGGACTCATTTGGTATTTTTGAAAAGAAGTTAGGTGTACCTATGTTTTTACCTAAAAAAGTCTTTAAAAAAATAATGGAAGTTTCATGGATGATTTATGGCCAGATGATGGTTTTTGGACAAGTCGATAGGTCATTTGGGCTCTAAAGTAAAAGGTTTAGTCCTTTATTAAGCTTAATGTTTCTTTAATAATTGAAATTAATTTTAATCACTATCACTAATATTTTTTGTCAAAAACAAAATGTGTATTATTTTACATTATAAATTATCCTGATTCAAAATATAAAATCAATTTTTACAAATTCCAATAATATAATCAGCAGAAATTAATTTAAAATTCATCATGTTGGCCGAACAACAATGTAGGTTTTTAAAGTAAAAACGTCTAAAAGTTTGTTATTCTTTTATAATCTATTTAAAATTTAAATTTATTCCAATGAAATAAATTGTATTGAATAAATAAATATGTTATAATTAATCTTTAAAACAAATTAAAAATAAAATTTAATAATATAATTAAATTAGATGAAAAAAAAATTGAACTAAAATTCAATATTTTCAACTATTCATTAAAAAGTGAAATGTTTCAGAAAACTATCAAAAATTCACCCTAATGCTATTATTTTTTTATTTAAAATATTAATTTTATTTTGAGAAATAAATTAAATAAAGTGTCAAAATTCATATTTAAAATGGGTTCACCATTACAAGACAGTAAAATTTCCATTATTAAAATATAGGATTTTATGTATGTAATAGATTTTGTTCATATCTTAAAGATATAAAATCTAATGGAGGAATATAAAAAATATTCTATAAAATATATAACATATTTATTTCATTAAAATCATTTATTAATTGTAATTAATTGTTTTTATTAATATAACACTATTTTGGAAGCCAAAAAATAAATATATTTCTTTTTATATAAAATTGAATTATTATTTTCATTTCTCATTAATTGGTAACCCATGAATTAATTTTATATTTATATAAAATATATATTTTCATAATTTAGTTAATAATATTCATAATGGAAAGTTTATATCTTATTATATTAAATAATACTATTTTAAAAATACATTTTTATCTAGTGAAACTTTGTATTGTGTATAATACAAGATATTGTGGAAGGTTTCTCTTGTGTGTAACACAAGCTATCGAGGAAGGTATTTCTTATGTGTAACACAATATAACTTTGTTTTTATTACATTGAAATATATAGAATATATTTTATATAGTAAATATATTATAATGTATCAGGGAATTATATTCCCTTAAGTGCTTGGTGTTGCGCATCATACACACTATCAAATACAAGGTTTTTACTTTAGAATTTATTGGTGTTACTGGTGTAACTTTGCATTGAGGCACCAATCCATCCAATTATCCACTATATTATGAACAACTCTAGGTTTCTACATATCATTAAATATCCTGATGATGAAATTAATTTTTCAGAAAGGGAATTATTGGACCATATCTTACCTCATGAGCATAAACCCAAACGAGAGTGCCACCAAGGGGTTTTGTTTTACGTATTCACTTTGAATTAGGGAATCAAAATTACCTTACATATAAAAATATTCCACATGAATTCATAGGGTACATACCCCTTAAATATAGTCTCCTTATAGTTTATGGATTATATCATTTACTCTCATAGAGATGTCAAGTATTTTTACTTTAGTTAGGTTTATGTTGTGTTGTCAGTGATCATATAAGTTCAGGATGGGTCTGACTTGATGATGAAAAAGTTTTAGATGTTATAGATATTTTTGATATGTTGATCATAAATTTGGGTTGGATTAACTCTTCTCATTCTCTTGATATTTTACTAAAATAATCACTTGAAAAAAAATATTTGTCATTGATAAACCCATAGCCTCCCATATGGGCTGAAATAAAACCCCATAACAACTAAAAGAGACCAAAATGATTGAATAAGTTCTTCCCCTAAAGTTGTTTCTATGATTTTTTATATATTGGAAAATATTGGCATGACCATGTTGATCCACCAGCTGCATTCCAAATAAGCATCTACCTTGGATGTCCCTATTCTTACCTTGGTGTGTGAATTAGGCATTACAAGGAGGTACCTGTTGATGAAAATATCCTCAAAGGCTTCCAAGATAATGAGTTGGTTGACCCTGGGAGTAACCTTTTAACTCTAATCTATATATTGGACTTCCTTTAGTTTTTTACAAAAAGAAATGGGAATCATTCAAGTCTTTTTGGTTGGGAATATTTGAGGTTTCATTTTTCGTAGCTCTCATATGTTTAGTATGAGGAAAATATTAGGAAAATATTTAGAGGAACATCAAATCATGGGAAATTATAATGTGACATGGTTTTCATCACAATAAATAGAAATTACCTTTCATGTGGGCGCAGTCCTCTCTACATTTTCCTATATAGAGGTTAGAGGAATTAATTCTTTAGACAGATCTCCCAGAATCAAAGCCCACTAATCATGTTCACATCCCAATATCATATCCCAACTGATCTTTATAACAAGTGGAACTTTTTTTTTTGTGAAACACATACTAAAAAATATAATATGATATTATTTTTATGGTTATAGAAACATTGTGACTCTTATACTGCATAATATTGATCAACATCCTTAAGCCCATCCTCAAAATCCATGTAAAATTGATGAATCCAGAAATGAAATCTCTAATCCCTATCAAAGAAACCTCTGATAAAAATATCCCATCTTGGAGAATATCCTAATATTTATTCAATAGTAGATTTATTTTTAATCAATGAATAACTATTTAGATTTGGTCTTAGGATGCATCATCCTTCCTCAAGCGACAAAAGAGTATTACCAAGAATAATGAGCTATGTACGATCAAAATCCTTGATGAATAATCAAATCATGTAAATGTTAGCTCATGATATATCATAATTATGGTTGAACTTTATTCTTGGTTGATTCTCTAGTTTTAGAGCATGAATGGTTACATCGACCAAAATTAAAAATCCATAGGTTGATAACATCTTTGATACCTAGTTGTCTTGAATAATTTCTTCTCTCAACATTTTGTTCAGAAAATGTTTTGGGTGAAAAATTTGGGATTAAATAACTTCAACCCTATTGATCATATCCATCTTCATCACTGTGGTAGGTTTTATAGTTTTTATGGAGTCATTTACAAAAAAAGTAAAAAACATTCATACCTAATAAAAATTTGGACGAAAGAAATTAATAAAAATTAAAAATAAGAATTTTCATATACAAGTCATATTAATTGAATTTAGAAAACATAAAAACTATATGAATGGTTGAAGTCATCATATGTTCTTTGTGAAAAAAGGTTCTCATAAATCGTATACATTTCCTTAATTTATTAATTTATTGATGGTTTAATTCATGAGGATCATATTTCATGCGGATATTTATCCATAGATTGAAAAAGACTCATCCATGAATGAGAGAGTCTTTAAAAAACTAATGTATCAAAATATCCCCCTTTGACCTATATATAGAGGCATAGATCCTATAAACACCATTTATAACTAATGAATCCCACCATGTTTTCATTAGAATTAGATTATTCCCATTTTAATTGAATCTAATTTTAGGAGGTGAATTTAATGATTCCACAAAAAGAGATGATTGACACATTGAAGAAGATCAGAGAGAAAAATTGAAAAGAAATACTTTCCAAAAAAAACATGATTATTCATAAAAAAACCTAATTGTTTTTGTGAATCCAATCCATCACTACCATGTAAAAGCCTCATAGTGAACCATTTTTTGTAACATTGAAATGACTATCCTTCATAACTATGATACAAATTTTTTCCAGCTAACAATTGTTAGAAATTCAATAGTGATGCTTCATGCTTGTATATAATCTTAATTTTTGATGCGATGATAATGATCTATCATGGCCGCATAACATATTCTTGGATTCATATCACTTTATGAACACAAGATGGTGATCCATTACATCTACAAGCCATTATCATTGTACATATATGCGGTAGTGATATGTTGTATCCATGTAACTCCATTGTGAAACTAGTTTTTATGATTGCATGAAACATAGTTATGTTTTAATCTACTAAATACCGAGAACACAATTCCAAACACAATAGACTTTGATGAGGGATTTTTTTCTATAATATAAAGTTAGATGGAGGAATCAAATATATTAAAAATCATTTCCATCACATGATATTTTGAATAAATATCTCAGGTTACTCCAAATTTCAATATATAGAGAGGGGGAAGATGGAACAAAATATCTTAATTGTAATTTACTCCATGTGTAAGAATTTCATAGATTCTAATAAATATGGTCCTCTGAAAATGACTCCCATTAAATTCTTTTATAGAGTTATATTCTTGTATATTTTTCATTAAAAGAAGACATAAAATTTCATGGTTTTAAAAATATTTACCCCCTCCCATAAAACCACAATGGTTTTTCAAAATTGTGTTTTCCTAAAGTATATTTTGGCCTCTTTCCTACGTTATATCATTGAGAAATATTTGAACCATGGCTAATTAATATGAGAAAAACCACTATTACTGGTAACTAGTCCCGCATTATATCAATTCTTCCACCTAGATCATGTACCTAGACTATATTAACCTGAATGACCTCACTGGATTCATTTGACATAGGTCAAATCCCAAAAAAAATCCTATTTCATCAACTCCCCCTCCAAAAGCTATGAATTTTTCATGATCAGGAATTCATGAACACTAGAGTTCTCCCGTTAGATCATTTATTATATTGATAATTAGTACCTTCTAGGAATCCCAACCTAAACAATAAGACATTCATGGTGTTATCAATAATTTATTCCCATGATAATGCGGGTTCCTATCATTATTTGATCTATAAAACAGCCCCTGAATCAATATATTCTTTTTAGATTCCCTATATCAAGCATCATGTTGGCTTCAAAGAATTAGGGTTTCCTATCTAGTCTACTCAATGAGTTAGAGATTGACATATGGTCCTATGATCCATTATAATAATCAATCACTCCTTTTTAGTCCATAACCCCATGAATATAGTATTCAATCATAATATACTTATCAATAGGTAATGGGTAAGAATCCACTTATGGGCTTCCAATTCAGTGTAATGCCAATCCTTCATTATAAGGCCATTTTCCCAATGATTACAATCTTATTTCTTATTACAATTATCAATAGAAAATGGGTATACATCAAGTTACATGGCTCTAATTTGTTCTAATACCTAACTATTCCATGTTGGGCCATATCCCTTATGAGTATGATCTTACTTCCTCTCCTAATTATTTTAAGGATAAAGGCATGCATATATATTATGGGCCTACAACTAGGGATACTCCCTGACCATATCCTCAGTAAGGAAATCATTCTCATACCCCATCATGGATGCATGAATATATGTTCTTCATTTTAGGTGAAATACCTACCCATTACTTCCCTTGTTTTGTCACCAACCCATTGGATAAGCTAGAAAGGTACATTCACGCATAAGTTCCAAACCGACCATTACTAGGAAACTTTTCCTTAATATTAATAGATATATAAATTTAAAATACATAGAATTTATACTATTCCATATGATTTTAAACTTCTCAAATAGGTTTCTAATGCTCAAACTTGAATGGAAATTTGATTAGTCATAGCTATATAACCTTAAAAGTAACCACCTTTCTCTTTATCAAATGAGTATAAAATGTTTAGTGTGTACCATTAAGTGAAACTAAACTACATGGATTCTGGTTCCCATTAAAGGGATCCATCAAAATAACCTATCATGGGATTTATCCCAACTTCACAACACCCACCGCTTCTCTAGATGGTGAAAAATTCCAGACCACCTCAACTATGCGGCTTTAAACTAGTGTATATTAGGATAATAGTAAGAGACAAACATACAACATCTGATACATACATATGTTCAAATTTATGAATGATATTAATTGATAAATCATATCTAGCTAACCTATATTATTACTGGTAATTATTTCATGAACACATCTTAAATATATAAAATAGTCACAGAATAGGAAATTAGACCCCTTAAGGGATGAGATGACTTCCCATCCTCTGAACCAATACACAACCCAGATCATAACAATTATGTACCATTGAAGGTTTTCCTTTTTAAATAAGGTTGAAACTAAATATAAATTCACAAACATGGGGTCATGTTAGAAACACCATGTAATATTGGAAAAGAACCCGTTTTAGAGCATTCCATGTTTAAGATTTTTAAAAATTTATCAATTTATATTCATTGAAAAATGGAAATCAACCATTTAGATATATCACTATAGATATTCATACTAATTATATATATTGGTTCACCAAGATCCTTTATTGATATAAAATATCCCAATTAATTTTTTCTTTATTATAACATTGGGGCTTCATCTCCAACGAGAAGTATTTTATCTATATACACAAATAGAAATAAAAATATTCTCTAATTAACCCATTTCATTAGAAAAGGTTAATCTTTATTTTCAATAAAGTCAAAATATTTGACAGTTTTATGAGAATCAATATTATAAAATGAAGAAGTTTTCTTCAACCCATAAATGGATAACTATGTCCAAAATTTCTTATCAAAATTCCTTGGATATTCAAAACCTTTAATTTTTATCATATATACACCCTAAAAAATATTCCCATAAAGCAATAAATCTTTTTTACATCAATTTAGTGTATATAATAATAACAATTTGATAATATGGATAAAAAATCCAAATAGATTTGATCATATCCATTGTAAAAATGGTTTGATCATATTCAATAGCAAGAATTTTTTTAAAACCTTAAGCTACCAAAAAATATTTATAGATAGACACTCTACCATCCAAGTTACACTTTTTGTAATAGAACCACTTGAACTTAATTGGATTTACCCCTTTACATGGATCCATCTGGTTCCAAACTGGATTAGTGTGTGTAGATTCCATTTAAGATTCCATTTCTTATTACCATTTATTATATTTACAACTGAGTACAACATCTTAGTAATATGATGGATAATATTTTATGAACAGTATATCAACTTTAAAAAAATTAGAAATCAATTTATCTTATTTTATTGATGAAATCTAACCAACCATCATGAATAATTTGTATACCAATTCAGTTAATTTTCTACTTTACTTTTGGTTTCCACCTCATCTATCTCAAGATCAAGATCATATTATTGGTCTTGAACTTATTTAATTTCATCTTTATTCAATGTAATTATTTTAAAAATAAATTACTTGTCTAGAAATAAAATATGTGGATCTATAAAAATATTTTCCACTAATAGATTACGAAAATAGTAACCCACTATTTCATTCAAATAGAAAATAAATAAACATTTATCTAATTTGGGATCAAGTTTAGTTGAGATAATACTTTTCGCATATTCATCACAACCAAAAATATTCCTAAATGAAAAATTATGATACTTCCCACTCTAGATATCATTTAGTGTCTTTCGAATAACCTTTGATATAACAAAATTTAGTGTAAATAAAAAAATTTCTATAACATAATTGTAAAATGAAAGAGGATTTTATGCATCACTCATCATTGATTGAACCATATCCTATATTGTTTAATTTTTTCATTTCAGATTCACCATTTAATTGTGTTATACTAGTTGGAGTGAGTTGTGATAATGTTGGAAAATCTCATACATAGTCACAAATTATTTAATTATTAACTATTCAACATGATTAGAATAATTTATTTTAATATTATTTGATTTTATAATCCATTTTTGAATTGTTTAAACAATTTAATGGATTTTTACTTGTGTTTCCTAAGATACTCATTCCCATACCTACTTAATTCATCATTAATGACAATAAATTACTCAAATCCACCCATTGAAACATTAATTATAAGAACCCATACATTATTATGTATAAGTCATAATAAATCATTAACTTTTTCCCTTTATCCTTTAAAAATTATTCGGTAATTTTTATAATAAATAAGAATCATGTATTTTTAATACTTTCATAATCATTTGAATACTGTAATTCATCATTATAGAGTAGTTTTATGTAATTATTACTTATATATCATATGAAAAAATTACAAAGATAAGTGTATTTCAAATAATTTGTTTTGGACTTATTTTTATTTACATTATAAATAAGATTGTCAAAATCAAATATATATCATCCACTAAAAATTACATTATAACCAGAAAAAATAGATTTCATATAAGTAGAATAATATTTTCTCTTTATTATAGATTAAAGTCCTAACTAATATTGGAAATACACTAAAACACTCCTTTCATGGGGCATGATAAAATCATATTTCTAAATGTTTTTCTTTTGTAGCATAGTGGGTGACTAGGGTCGTCTAACATGAGGAGCTTCTCAATTTTTTCACTTACATAATCTAAATCACCTAAAATAATAATTTTTATTATTTTTATTATTTTATGAAAACAATGATTAATTTGATGTTTTTTGTCATTCTAAAACAAGGAAATGTCATGCAATATGGAAAATAAAATTAACATTTAGTACTAAAAAATATATAATTATGAATTACTATCAATTAATTTCTAAATTTTAAAATCTCAAATGTTTAAGCAATCTAAATTTAACCTCCTCTGGTAATCAAGGTTGATGACACAACCTGAATATGGGTGTGATATCATCCAGGAACTGGCTCTATTGATGTCATTTTATCCACTAATTGGATCCACTATATTTTATAAAGAGATAAGCAATGAATAGATGGAAAGAAGTAAAAATTAATAGGATTAAATTGAGGTTTGTGGCACTATGGACATATGAAACTCCCATTCATTTCAATCAAATCTACCTTAAACATAAAATAAATATTAAATAAAAATTCAATAACCCCTTGACCTCCCCCGGGCAAAGCCTTAGGTGATCCCCTAATTGTTGAGGGTAAGATATCACAATGGTCTAATGGGAAATAATATAATAGTAAAATAAATAAAATTAAATTAATATAATAGAATAAAAAAATAATGGGGATAAGCAAACAATGACAAAACAAACTCATTAAATCACAAAATAAATATAGAAGCAGATGCGAGAGAGAGATAAAAATGAGAAATAAAATAAAATTAAAGAAAAATATATAATATATATTGGGGTTGAATAATTTATTGAAATAAATAAATAAAATAAAAACAATAATAAGAAAAATGAGAAGAATAATAAAATAGAATAATTGGGGGGTGGTGAATAAAATGATGCATGGATTTTATTTAAAGAAAAATAAATTAACATTTAAATTAAAATAAAACTAAAAATAAAATGAAATGAAAATAAAAAACATAATAAGACACAATACAACATCATGGAGGCTCAACCTTCATCATGGCCTCCTCCCACACGGTTGCAAACTCTCTTCTTCATGAGTAAAGCCTCTCATTTTATAGGCAGTGAGAACATAATCAAGCCCCTTGTTTAAGGAAGATCTTTATTTAAATATATTTGTTCTAAGATTATGGTGAGGAATTTGAAACAACCAATGTTCTTAGGATTTCCATTTACTATAGTGTGAACTGAGCTTTGGAATTCCCTCATTCAATGTACATGGTAAACAGATGAGGTGGCATTTCTCATAGAGGATGTGGTAGTGGAATCCAAGAATGGTTAATGTCAGTGGAGTCCTCCTCTTCCTACGTCCTTTGAGTGGCTAGAGAAGGCTTTGAAAAAGGATTCATGTGGGTCAGAACTAGTCTTTTAAGACCTTTATAGTGGTTAATGAACTTGGCCTGGGTTAATTGATTTAGATCAAGCTCCAATAGTGGTGGAAATCAAGATTTTCGATTTAGATCGATGGTAGACAACAAGTGTAGATAGTAGAGCTGTGGTTGAGATCGGCAGAGTAGGAACATGGATCTGTACGAGAACGTAGTACATGACTATGACATGAAACAATGATTTTTTGTTAAAAATTAAAGAATACCTCACATTTTATTCATCACACATCAAATCGAACAGGTGGGGGTGAGTGTTTATTAATGATTCATGCATCTCCTAAGGCATTGAAGTCTAATGGGGGATGGAATAATCCCACTATCCATTGTGGAATAACCCATCCCATAAATTCTCTCATCATATCATTATATAGAGTCAACCCATGCGCCATCATGCTTCAGCTTCTTCCAACCAATGAATGCCCACAGATTTAATCACTTTGAGCCCTACACGGGCCTGACCCCTTTCTTTAGAATGCTACCCAGGATGGTTATCTCAAGGGTTTTCATGGCCAGGTGACCCATTAGGGTTCCTATGTGATGTGTGGGCCCCTTATTTGTAGGTTATCTCAAGTAGATTTATTTTTTGATAAAGAAATTTCCCAGAACAAAATGAAAAACAATAGAGTGAATCTTTTAAAATATTTTTAAATAAATTTCAGACATCAAATTCTTAATAAATTAAAAATATTAAAACATTTTAATTCCATATTCATTATTATAAATTATTTTAATAAAACAATGTAATATAAGTGAATTTATATTCAAAATCATTAAAAATTAATTATAAATTGATTAAAAATATTAACAAAAAATGAGTATATCAAATACACCTTATTTGAACCATGATTTTCTCAAGCATAAAATCTCAAGAATGAATATTAGAGGGCTACAATGTTAAAACTATTTAAATTTAAAAGTAATAAAATCAAACAATTATAAATTTTTAACAAAAATTTCAAAATTCATATAAAATATTAATTCATTTCCTCAATTTTTCAAACAAACAATAAATTTAATAATTTTACTTTTCCCCTTTGAAAAATGGTGGAAGATATCATTTCATTTATTTAAGATCTTGATTTCATTATTATTAAAAAAGTAAAATCTTGATCTACCTCAAAATGGATTCTTTTCTCTCATTACTCATGATACATTTCAAGTAGAGTTATTCTCATATCATGAATACATTATCCTTATACATAGTCTTGTAAAGGAACTTATTTATATGCTTTGTAAAAGTCCAAAGTCACATAAAATCATGAGATATTTCATTAAAGGTTCAAATGACTTTAAGACTTAAGGTTGGTCGGAATTAAATATTAAAGCTCAAGGATGAGGCTAATCTCTATAGTACAAGATATAAAAAGTGAAAGCTTAATGAAATTATCCCATTTAAAAATTACAAATCCCACTTTCCCAAAACATAAAGTAAAGATCATGATTAAATAAAGTATATTGAATGATTTGTGAACCGTCTTGAAATTTTCACTAAATTTTTTCAATTTTGAATGTTATTCTTATAATAAAACTCACATATTCCACATATACATATAGGATAAAAATAATAGGAATTCTAATGATGATTTTAGGGTTTCCCAAATCATAGCCCTTTTTTCTATTTTTTTGGTTCATTCTTCAATTTTACCTTTTTTAAGAGGGTGAGAACAAAAAAGTTTAATGAATAAATCAACAAACATTGTCTATTCCCACAATTAGCATCAACAAAATCTGTCCTTACAATTTAGTTCATCCCTTCCACTATGAATCCCTTCACCCCAACACTTCATCTTAAAATTATCATTAAAATACTAAAGGGATGGTAAGAATGGATAAAAATGGCTTAAAACATGGATAGTTCCAAACCAGTCCATTAATGGTTTCTATGGGAAAAATAAGGAATAATGTAAAGGTTATTTTCAAGGATGAGTTATTTTCAAAAGATGACTCAATTATTTTAAATGTGTATTTTCATAGTCATAGAATTTAAAAGTTTCAATGCAAGTTATGGTAGGAGGAAGTCTTAAGATCACTTAGGAAATAAGCTCTAGAATAAAATAGGGAGTAGTTACTCTAGGAATATTATCAATAATGGAAGAATTATTTTTTGACAATCATACAAGGAAATAATTATAATATCAAATCAATTCACGTGAATTTCATAAATTTAAAGCATGAAAAAGTGAATGTGAAATTTCATTTACACGAATCAATTAATTCACTCAAATCATGATTCCTCATTTTAATATCTGTGCTTCACATTAATTATACAATTATCCATTTTACTCATTCAATATCATTAACACTGAAATCTAAAACATGGCATCATAAAATTCTTAAGAAACTCATGTCTCATAGATAAGTCAAGTTTAACATAAATTGAATCATAGGAATATAATTTTCTATTTGAATGATCAATTCATATTCTTGGAAAAAATGTAGAGAGTTGAAAATAGAAACATTAAAAGTGAACTCCCTTTCTCATGAAGCTTAGTACCATTTCTCCACTACAAGGGTTCTACTTATACCATCGTGAACATATAAAATAAATTCAATCATTAAAACAAAAGGATCATGTCATTAAAGTTAAAAAATGATAGATGTGGTAGGGATGCATGATGGACTAATTATTAATAATGAATTTGAAATAAAATTCCTAGAAAATAAGTAAAAGGAAAATACATAGTATGATCTCCCTAGTAGAACATGAATTTTACTACCTCTAGAGGGAAGTACCATCAGTTCTCTAATGTCTGATGGTGGATATAGATTCTTTGACTTATACCACCACATGTGGATTTTTCCAGTTTGTACTTCTTCCTTCTTGGTGAGGAATTCTCCATGCCTAGAGTATACCAGATCCATTCCCTACACAATTATTTATAGCTTTCATGGTATGAGAAGGATGAAATATGGATTATCCTCCTTATTTTCTACTTGTGTAACCTCTTATTTTTCTATTGTTGGATTAACATGGGATGCACAAATTGAATAATCAGAGGGAAATTGAGGAGGTATTTTTACTTGGTTATAATTTAAATTTGATTTTTTAACAAGTAATTTTTTTCCTTTCATTATGAACAACCTATTTCTTGATTTCCTCTGGCTCAATTACATAGACTTATTCATGGGCATCCTCAAATGTATTTTCATCAAAATTAGGGAGCTCTATGTGTTCCTAAACTATTTCATGTATTGTTTCTTCATATTCCTCTATGAAATGAAAAGAATTGAAAAAATCTAAAAATTAAAAACAATAAAGAGTGAAACTCAAATACAATTGAATAAGATGAGAAAAATAATTTAAAATACATTCCTCTCCCAGAGATTTGTTTGGTTCAATAACCGTGTCATTGGTGAGTTACTCTTGAAGTTTTATCTCAATAGATGGTGGTAAGTAGTTAGGATCCTCATTCTTTTTTTTCAAATTCCACCACTTGGGTGGTGTATTCCTTCACTGGTGATGGATATTCTTCTTTGTAAGTCAAGGGGAGATCAATTAGTTCCTCACATTCATTCCAAAATTTATCCAGATGTTTTTGATCTTCCACATGTATCTCATTAGACAAGTCTTCCTCATCATGGATCAAATATATATCATCATAATCCTATTGGATCTAGTTCTTCAAATGGTTGGGTTGTGGATACTCCTCATGTTTGGATCATCTTAAATTACATCTTCAAAAAAAATTAGGAATTTCTAGTGGCTCATATTCTAGTTCAGGTTTAGGTTAATCAATGGTTAAATTGTAGTGCTCAATAATATAATACATTTTACCTTGAAAATATTACACCATCTCTTTAAGATTTTGAATATATTATTTGACATTGTGCTTATCCAATTTCCCCTACAATTTTTATAGGGAACTTCTTCAAATGTTTTGGGAGAATACAAGGATGTATATTCTTGTGCCTTGGTCAATTCTTGTGAAAATTATGGGAATTACTTCCAAAATTAATTTAAATATTTAGAAAATCCTTCACCTAGTGATTTTTTAGGGTTCCTTTTAGATAATTGATGAGTTACTTAAATTACACATATTGGTTAATTAGGTTTCGAAACCCCATAATCTATTTAACCAATATAACCACACTATATTCTATAGAATAAGCTGATTCAACTACTGGTTATTGAACCTATTTGTTTCTAATCCATTTAGAATAATAATCATTTGAATACATAATGGAAAAATATTATTTTTTGGTTTTTTTAAATGAAAAAAATATCTACAAAGTGAAAATAGAAAAGGATAAGAAAAAAATAATTTTCTCCCTGACAACAACTGTAGTTTTGACACACGCCTGTCACGTAACATAGAAAAGGAAATTATTTATATGTTTTCATAGTGCATCACAATGGATAACCAAGGTCATATCATTTTAAGAGCTTCTTAGTTTGTTCAGTTAATTATTCTAAATAACATAAAAAAATTATTTTTATTTTTTTTATTTTCTAAAAATAGTAATAAATTGGAGATTTGATTACTTTCTAAATAAATGAAATTAAATTCAATATGAAAATTTAACTAACAATAAATACTAAATAAAATTGAATTAAGAAGAACGAACTTGGTCCTGAGTTTGGTTTTTGTTTCCATCATTATTATCTTTTATTTTTTTATTTTATTTTGATAATCTAATCATGAAATATCGTAATGAATTATTATAATTTTATTTAGAAATTTTAAAATCTAAAATTCCTAAGAAATATAAATTCCACCTCCTATAGTAATCAAAGTTGATGAGACACCTTGGTTGTTGGTGTGACATCTTCTAGGATCCAACTCAATCGATGTCTTTTCATCCATTGTTTGGTTCAAATCCATCATGTGAATAACTAACCAATTATGATCGGAAAATAAATTAAACAAAAGAATAGAAAAAATTTATGTTTCATGTCATGGGGGATATTCTCCACACCCATGCATGAAAATAATACCTACCACAAACATCCAATAAAATTTAATTACTAATTTATGAAAACCTTGACATCCCCTAGGCCAAGAATCAATTCATCCCCTCATTATCTAGGGGAAGATATCACATTGGTGTAATGAGAAATAAGTGAATTAGAAAATAAATAAAATTAAATTAAATGAAGAGAATAAAATAAAAATAATGTAGATGATAAAAAAGAAGGAGAAAACACAAACGTGAAATCCAGAAATAAAAAATAGAAGAAGATAAGAGAGAGAGTGATATGGAAGGGTAAAATAAAATAAGATGAAAGAAAAATTTATAATATATATGGGATGTTAAAATAAAAAACTAATAGTAAATAAAATAAAAAGGAGAAGAGTAATGATAATTATATTAAAATAGAAGAATTAGGGGTGGTTAATAAAAGGATGCATGAATTTTATTTAAAGAAAACAAAATTAACAATATAATTAAAATAAAACTTAAAAAAAATGAAAATAAAAAAAATTAAAATAGAATAATAATAGTGAAATTGAATGGAGGATATTCCTTCATCGTGGCCTCCTCCCTCACAGTTGTAGAATTTCATTTGGTCTAGGAAAGACTCCATTTTATAGGTTGTGGGAACATGTTCAGCCCCCTCCTTCATAGAAGATCTTTATATAAAAATATTTGATCCAAGATTTGGATGAATAATTTGAACCACCTAAAGATCACAAGATTTCCATTTACTACAAGTTGGATCAATCCTTGAAAGGGAATCCTTCAGCGTGCATTGAAGAAAGATGTTGTGGCATTGATCTTAGAGGACATGGAACCAACATCTAAGAATGGTTCATGGTAGTAGTGGCCTCTTCTTCCCCCAACCATTAATGTGGTCAGAGTTTACTTTGAAAAAGGATTAATTAAGGTTTGAACTGGTCTTTTAGGATATCCATAGTAGTCAAAATCTTTACCTAGGTGAACAGATAGAGATAGAGCTCTAATAGTGGTGGAAATGGAGATTTTTGGTTGAGATATGTGGCATTTGGTGTGTATAGGTGGAAGAAATGTGGTTATAAGTGGCAGAGAGATCTACCCGAGCACCAAGGATATGAATGTTAGGAGGAAAATTTGTGTTTTTGTTAAAAATTGAATAGTACACTCATTTTAAGCATACCACATCGAATCATGAAAGAGGAGGGGAGTATTTATCAATGATGTTGCACCTCTCCTAATAATTTTTTCTAACTTTGATAATACACATGTCACGAGGCATAAAAAACAATCGTAAAGTTTTTCCTATTGTAGCAGAGTGTCTACCCATGATTTTCTCACTTGAGGAGGTTATCAGTTTGTTCAGTCACTTAATCCAATTTACATAAACTAATTCTTTTTTTATTTTTTTATGAATAAAATGATAATTTTTTTTGTGATTTTATCACATTATAAATTATTCAAATGTGAAGAATAATGGAAATTATAAACTTATACTAATAAGAAATTCTAAACATAATGAATTAAGAAAGAAAAAAGAACATGGTATTATGCTCAATTTGGAGTTAAATAATTATTCACCTTTATTTTTTCAATTCTATTTTGATAATCTAATTATGAAATATTATAATGAAATACTTTCATTATATTAGAAAATTGTGAAATTTTGAATGGATTAAGAAATCACGATTTCACCTCCCGCTATAATCAAGGTTAATAACACATCTTAGCCTAGGGTGTGCTATCTTTCGAGACCCAACTCAATCAAATATTGTTTCATCCATTCATTGGATCAAATACTTTCTGTGAAGATATAAAATAATAGAGAGAGAAAAGATATTAAACAAAAGAATATGAATAAATTTTAGTTCATTTCTTGGGGGATAATCACCATAACCATTCATGATACTCTTTTCTATCACAAACATAAAATAAACTTTAAGAAATATTTCAATAACACCTTAACCTCCCCTAGTACAATCATCGGGTCAGATTTCCATTATCGAGAGTAAGAGGTCATAATGGAGGAATTGTAGATAATATAATAAAATAAATAAATAAATTTAATAGATGAAATAAAAAGAATAAAAGAATAAAAGAATAAAAATTGAAGTAGAAGAGAGCTAGAGAGAGAGTGAATAAAATAAAATAGAAAATAATATTAAGAAGATAATAATAAGACACATAAAATAGTATAATAATAATAGTAGAAGAGTAAATAAATAAAGAAATGGAAGAAGAATAAAATAAAATATAGAATAAAATAAAAATAAATAATATATATATATGGAGGATTAAAAAAGTGATTAAGAAAATATAATAAGAATATGAATAAAAGAGGAAAATATGGATAAGGGTGGTGGAAACACTTAAAAAATGCATGAATTATATTTAATAAAATAATACTACAATTATAATTAAACAAAAAAAATGAAAATAAAATGAACAAAATAAAAAGTGATTTAATAGAAGCATCCTTGGGGATTCTCCCTCAGCATGGGTGTCGAGCTCTCATTTGGCCATGGAAAATATATAATTTTATAGGTAGTTGGAACAGGATTGGAACCATCCTTCAAGGAATTTATTGATTTAAAAATATTTTATTGGAGATTCGTGTGAAGTATATGAAATATTCAAAGATCGTGTGATTCATAATTACTATAGTGTGGATTGAGCCTTGGAAAGGCCTCCTTCAGCATACACGGAGGACAGATGACATGTTGGTTCTCTTAGAGGACATGGAAGAAGCAACCAAGAATACTGCATAGAAGTGGTGTCCTTCTCATCCTATGGACGTTGATGTGGAATATTTTCCTTTAAATTATTCTTTATGAGGGTTGTAATAGGTCTTCAAGGACCTACATGGTGGTAGGGGACTTGGACTAGGTGAAAAGATCAAGCTGAAGCATGAATAGTGGTTGTAATGGAGATTTTTTATTGAGATTCATAGGATTAGGCGAGTGAAGGTGGTGGAGTTTTGGTTACGAGCATTGGAGCAGGGAAGGGGATCTTTCTATGAATGTGGGATAGACCTGTGGGGTGGAAAAATGACGTTATTGTTAAAATTTGAACAATATTTCTCATTTTATGTGTCTCACATTGAATCTCATAGGCATGTTGTTTTCAATAATGTTTCACCTCTCCCCGATAATGGCTCTAGATTTGAAACACTCCCCCTTTTTATGCATTAATGTCATGGGGTGTGGTAAAAAAAATCTAAAGGTTTTACTCCTATAACAATGTGGATGATTAGGGTCATCTCTCTTGAAGAGATTCTCAGTTTTTTCACCTACATTAAATTAATCACATAAAATATTTTTTTTTTATTTCTATAATTTAATGAAAAAACTAATAAAATGGGGTTTTTTACCTTAATAAATAATTAACTTACATGAAATATAAATGTTTAAACTAACATTCAATACTAAAAAGAGTGGAATTATGAAGAAAGAACTTAGACATGAGTTTGGTTTTGGGTTCCATGATTATTCTCCATTATTTTTGAGATTTTATTTTGATAATAAAATCATAAAATATCATGATGAATTACTATCCTTTTATTTATAAATATTTAAATAATCAATACCTAAGTAATATAAATTCCATATCCTCTTATAATCAAGGTCAATGACACACCTTGGTTTCGAATGAAACATATTCCAGGACATGGCCCTATTGATGTCATTTCATCAATTGATTATCTCAAATCCATCATGTTAAGAGATAACCAATTAATAGAGGAAAAATAATTTAAAAAAATAATAGGAATATATTGAGTTTTTTTTCATGGGTGACACTCACAACACCCATACATTCTAATTAGATCTACCACAAACAAAAAATAAACATCACGTAATAATTTATGAACGCCTTGACCACTCCTGAGCCAAGCCACAGGTCAGCCCCTCATTGTCAAGGGTAAGAGATAAAAATGTTGAAATAAGAAATAAGATAATAAGGAAATAAAGAGAATAAAATAAAAAACAAATAATAAAATAAAAATAATGTGGATGAGAAAATAAGTTGGAGAAAACACACACACAAAACCAAAAAAAATAAAACTAGAAGCATATGAGAGAGAGAGAGAGAAGTGGAAAATAAAATAAAATGAAATAAAAATATATAATTTATAGAGGGTATGATAAAATAATAAAAGGATATGAAATAAAATAAAATAAGAAGAATAAGATTCAGAAGTAGAAGAAAAAAACAATTGGGGTGTGGTTACCCAAAGGATTTGTGGAATTTATTTAAAGAAAAACAAATTAATATGATAAATAAAATAAAATTAAAAATAAATTGAAAATAAAAAAATAGAAGAAAAAACGTAGAATCATGGAGGATCATCCTTCATTGTGGCATCCCCCATCATTTTTTCAGACTCTCCTTTGGCTGGGTAATGGCTCTCCTTTTATAGGTAATGGGAATATGCTCAAAACCCTCCTTTAAGAATGATCTTCATTTAAACATATATTATCTAATATTTAAGTGAAGAAATTAAAATACATGATGATCTCAGTATTTCTAATTACATTATTTTAGACCGAGCCTTGGAAGGGCCTCCTTCAGTTTGCTTGTAAGATTTGTGATGTGGCAGTACTCTTGGAGGATGTGGTAGCCGCAACCGAGAATATTTCATGAGGGCGGCGACCTTATCTTTCTCCGAACATAAAAGTAGTCAGAGGAGACTTTGAAAAATAATTCATAAGGGTCAGAACAGGTATTCAAGGACCTCTATGGTGGTATCAATCCTTGACATGGGTGAACTGCTCAAGGATGAGATCAAATGGTGGTGGAAATAAAGATTTCTAGTTGAGATCAGTGGCGGATGGTGACAAAAAGTAGTGAAACATGCAGAGGGATATGTTTGGGAGTGCGAGATATAACCACAATGTGGAATGTTGACTTGTTTTGCTAAAATTCTAGATGGAATGCTAATTTTAATTTCCCCACATTGAATCCCATAGGATGGGGTGAGTGTTTATTAATTATGTCACACCACTCTCTAGGAAATGAAGTAATGAAAGCATCAGAGGACCCCCACCCACCATTGTGGGCCACCCCATCCTAGAAATTCTCTCCTCCCACAATATTACAGAGTCTCCCCATGAACTGATGTCCTCATGCTTCGACCATCCTACGATTTCCACATATATGATCATTGCAGGCCTTATATGGGACTGAACCCCCATGTGCATCCTACTACATGAGTTGGATCTTCGGTGGGTCTGTATGGCCATATGCCCCTTGTGGTTTCCTATGTGTTGTGTGGGCCTCTAGGTTGGGGGGTGGGCCAAGTGGCTATAATTTTTTCTAAAGAAAATACATGAAAGAAAATGAACCACAATTATGTAAATTATTACTAGTATTTCCAAGTAAATCTAAAACATTTAAATTTTTAATAACTCAAACAATTTGAACAATTTAAATCCCATATTCACTATTTACCATTATTTTAATAAACCAATATAGTATAAGATAATTTACCTTCAAATTCATCAGAAAATAATTAGAAATTTATTAAAAATATGCCCCAAAAAATTAGTGTGTCAGATACATAACAAAAATTTTAATTTATTAATGGTATATTGTAAAAATATTTTTTATATAATGTAAATCCACTATAAATAATTAAATTTTCTATATCCACCAATAATGTAGTAAATATTACAAATTTCATTACTCATAGGTCCACTTATCCCTTAGTAAACATATATTATTATCTAAACACATACTCCTTACCAAAAAATATGCGATGCACATCTGGTATATAAAACCCACGATTCAGAGATAGATAAATTGATTTTTATTACATAAACTCATGTGGTGGTCAAAATATCACAATGTTTCTTATTAAGAATATCTAATTATCGAGGATAATTCCTCTTCAAAACCTTTAATTAATTGTAAATTTAATATTATATCTCTTTTACAATGCTGACTTTATATAGTTTTTATTTATAAATTATATAATTTTACATTAAATATTTTTCTTCTTATTGGACATGACTTTACCCTTTCCTTTATTCATCATCGTGATAGGGATTTGGATTTTTTTTTCATTATTCAAAACATTTTTAGATGATCTACAAGAGTAAAATCAGTCTTTTTGATATTGAAATTAATAATAAACTCAATAAATGACTCTGAAAATAATTATAATACCACATCAATGGATATCTATTTCTTTAGAGGGGAATAAATCCCTTTCAAATTGTTCGTGTTCCCAAATATTTGAGCATATTAGTAGAAATTATGGTACCTTCTGACATATTTTACAAAAAAATGACATTGTTGTATCATACCATACAATTATATATTTCCATAGATAAATATATTTATGTCGTTCAATTATATTTAAGTCCCCCATAGATTCATGTTTCTTTTAAATTTATGGAATCATGGTATCTAAAATCAACCATGTCATATCCAAAAAATATTTCATATTTTTCTTATTATAATCCTTATTATTACATGGGTTAGTGGAAGTAGGTTTATCTTGGATAGATTACTCCAAAATATATAATTTATCATCATATTTGATAATAGTTCTCAAATTATGATTCCAATCAGTAAATTTTTTCTATTCAATTATTCCTTCTCAAGGAATAATCTTAATGATAAATTTTAGTATTCTATTGATTCGATGAATATATATAATAATATATTTTGCATTATTTGTTTAATGTTTGTTATTATTATATATGTACTTTTATTAAATATACTCCAACTAAAATAATAAAACTTAATATTATAGATTTAGTGGCCCAAAATCAATTTTTTAACATGTCTTAACTCAGATAATATCATCTCATAAGGAATTTCTATTTAGGTAAATATCAATATTTAATTATAACTAATAAAAATATTTGATTTTTTAACTCCGATTGAATTCCAAGGTGTGTTTGTATTTAACTTTTATCAATCATGTGCATCTTGGTGATTTAGGGTTATTTGAGGCGTCGTATTTGTATTCTAGGAATCAAAACTCAAGTGATGTCTTAGACTCATGTTTGAAATTTTGTTATAGTAGAAGACCATGACATGAAATAGAGGATCATAACAAGGATAAGGGGATGCATGATTTTGGTGTGGTTTGGAGGTCACTACATGGCCAAGGGGATCCGTGGTGTAAATTATGGAATGAAGGATGAATATTAATTTTAGGTGTGTTTTTCTATTAATTAAGAATTATGGTCATATATAATTAATTCTGGGATGTATTCTGGAAATGATTGGAAAATAAAGGTCAACTCCTCATATGAGAGGGTCATTTTCCAGAGGGTACTCTTACATATGGATATTACTCATGCATAAGGGTCCAAATTCAAAAGTGTATTATTATGTAAGGGTAGTCCTTATACAATATGATCATCTTACATAATATGCCTAATGTGTAAGGATTCCTTATGAATTGAAAAATATGTTAATTATTGAAAACCTATTGAGATGTAAGGGTAGATATGATGATATATAAGGGTTCAATTTTGGTTACACTATGATATGTAATGGATGAGCTAATGGTACATAAGGATTAACACTTTGACACTTAAGGTTCATCCTATGAATAAGTATTAATTCATAAGGTTTACCACTACTGGTTCAAAAATATAACAAATTCCTAGAACTTATTGGTTGATATTTAAGGGTAACTAGAAATTCCCTAGTAATATATACTGGTTTATACCTTGTGATATGTAAGGATTTAATCCGTGTACATAAATATTTTCACTATAATGATACTTAAGGGTTACCCTGTATATAAGGGTTACTGCAACTGGCTTGAAAATAGTTATATTGAGGAATTCGTGTGATACATTAGTGTTGTGTATGTGTTGACACAGGGGGATTAGAGGATATTTTAGGGTTACACACTTAGAAAAATTTTAGTGTAATGGTATATATGTGGAAATCATATAGTGATTTAGTGGCTTATTCTATGACATGATCTATTGTGTTTGTAGGGGGAAACATGCTAAAAAGGAAGGATCACACCATGATGTTCCATGATAATTTTTTATTGAAAATCATTATCTAAATAAGTTAAATTAAATATAGATTTTGATTTTATATATTTCAACTATAAATATATATAGCACGCCATAATTCACTTTGCCTCTCCCATTCCCTCTTCCCTCTTGAGATATCTTCAATGATTCTTATTCACTCAAAGTTCAGTTCATTGTAGAATCTGTCTCTCGGTAAGTCCAATTCCATCCATTACTTAAGTTCCTCCTTCTTTCGATTTATACTTTTGTAAATCTCAAATACCAAATTATGAGGGTTGGGTGGATGATATTGTATTTCAATAGATTGGATGTGAATTTGAGAGTTATTCTTACTCTATTAAGTTTTATATATGATTCCATTACCATGTTATTACATTCATATACAGTTGTATAGCCTGACTTGTAAGTGGGTGGGTGGGTTAGCCCGATAAAGTTTTATGTTTCGTATAGAAGTAACTGATTGTATCTATATTGATGAGTTTTACCCCTAGAGGGTAGTTGTGGGTAAATGGATTAGAAATATTTAAACATGACCTCATTTTGTTGTTCATAATAGGGATATTTACTTGAGTAAATTGGTCTTAGAGTGAGATTTTTAGGATTGGTTATGGATTGATTTGCCTAGTAGGGTGGTATTTGGGTAAAGGATACATGTTCCATCACTTTAATTGGTATTGGGTTCATAAACATAGATGATTCGAGTAACCTATAGGGGGTAGTATGGGAGAAGATGAGGGGATAATCTTGTGGTACTATTAAAATTGGGATGTGCTATTGAGATGGTGTAAGATTTTTGTACATTGATTATTAATTGTTCAAACTATTTACTATATGATAGTTTTGGATTAATGGTTATGACTATGTTCTATTTGGGAGTATGGGGGGTTGTTATATGATGTAATGGGACCATGGATGTTGGGGACACCCCGAGTGAGATAGTTGGACTCCAAGATGGTGGTGTGGGGCTAACCACGACTGAGAAGGTGTGATTAAAAACATGGTATGAGTTATTGTAGGTGGCCTCCCTTGAGAGATAAGGTGCGGTCTGGTGCTTGATTTGAGATATGAATTTGTACTTGATGTGTGGTCAGGCCTTGGGTTAGAGGGTTCTAGTCATTCTTTGTGATGTATTTATGGATATACATGACTCTTACTTATATTAGTGAGATGAAGTTTTTCTAGTTTTGAATTGTAGAGTCGTGTCCTGTGAATAATGACATAAAATAGTGGTGTTATATATATATATATATATATATATATTCTATTAGTCTATACACATTCATATATCTAATTTACATATGATAATAATGTGTTGGCATTTTGTTATTGGGTTTATTACGCAAACCATGCACGAGTACCACATTATGCATGAACATTTTGTTATCTGGGATCCTTCCATGGGAAAGAGACCTATGATAGGATACTAAATAAGTGTAACTAGTTGTTGACTTGAGGTTATTTCATGACATAATCTAGTATCCTTTTTCTGTTTCAACTCTAATATTGTTTTTCAATTTTTTATGGCTTATATTGACGGACTGGTTATGGGTATTCTTTTATATGGATGTATGATTAGTTGTATCTCATTTTGATATTACATGTTATTTAGTTTTTCCTATATTAAATACTTATTTCTATTTATTTGTCATAACATCGAATATTTTAGTGATTTATTGTTATCTTGTTTCAAGGTAATTCCCTCCCCGCTATAAGACTTAACCCTTATTGATATTCGGTATCATATTTCATGTGAGGAGGTGAATATGAGGTTGTGAGGAACACTATATTTGTCCTAGTAAACTAGGAAATATTGTTATAAAATTTAATCATAGCCTTCTTTTTTCTTTTATTTATTATGTTGGTCTTGGTAGAGTATAGATACGATGGTCAAGTCTTGATTTGGAAGTTACAACTATGTCTATCCATCACATCTATAGTGAAAATTTGATTATCCAATGAAGTGGGATTCCATTTTTTGATTGTACATTTTTTGTTTCATATCATTATTTGAGTTTTCTTATGAATTTACATATTATAGTATTTCCCTCTTGCCTGGGGAGGTAATAATGGGTGACTTCATCCATTATGAATAGAAACATAAATTTACATGTACTTATCTTTATTTCATGTGGTTGATATATTTTTAAATTAATTAACTTAAAAAAAATTATATATATAGTGTTTTCCTAAATACATTATTGGGGTCATATAATTAATTTAACTTGGGTATAACGATAAATAAGTTTTATCTGATTATGAATTACATTAGTATGTGCTTAGGAATTAGGTGAGTAGCTGGTGGTTAGGTTTAGTTTTTGTGGTCTATATACTAGGGTTATTGTGTGCATGTGTTTCTATTAAATTCTTAAATTTCATTAAATATTTAAGCTATTAAATAATGTTTAAAATCTATATATTACAATTTTAAAAAATTCCTCCTTGATGACATTATATGATTCTCCATAAGGACTAAATTGAAGAATGCTCTTTATGTAGGGAACACTCTTGTTATCCTTCTATGTTTACGTGATTTTAACACCCCAAGCTTCCACGGTACGTTTCCCTTTGAATAATGAAATAGTGTGCATTGTACGCAACTTCGAGATTCTAACACACCACAACCAATCAAACTAGTCGTTATGAACAATAATACCTACTTTTTGAAATTTTATAAATTTTATCTTTCTAAATGGAATTAATTTTTGGATTCGGAATATCGAAATTATCCTAGGATGAAATTTTGGTACTTTTCGGATAACTTTCATATTTTGATGAATAGTGAAAATTACTAAATTTTAATTAAAAACAAATTTTTTAATAGAAATAATAATAGTGATAAATTATTAATTTGAGTTGTTTTAAAGTATATTAAGAATATATTTTTACCATTTAATAAAATTTTGGTCATTGGATGTAATTTCACATTTAAAATAGACATAAACAAGTGTCAATCTTTTGATAGTTATTATCTCTTAAAAACACGCTATTTGTTTTGACGACGAGAATTAATTTTTAAATTAATTAACGAAACTGATTATTTTTTTAATTTGGAAAAATAGAAATCATTTTTGAATTCATAATATCAAATATATCTTAGGCCTAATTTTTGGTATTTTTCTGGAAACTTTCATTTTTTGAAGAATAGTGAAACCACTAAGTGGTAGTTAAAAAACTGAATTTTTCATAAAACATAATTTTACCGCTTCTGTGAGTGGAATTTTGAAAATCTGAGAGACACAGTTAATATCAAGGAGTAAAATGTGGTTCAACGAGATGAAAATAATTTTTGGTGAATAGTAACATTCTACTTTTATTTACCACAGTTAAAAGTAAATAGGGTAATTAAGGGTAAAAATGATATTAATATTACCATAACACATGTCCTAATTCTATTGGAAAATTGTATCTCGACCAAAAATAACCATAGGAGAAAAATATTATCATTTAGGTCCACTTGTATTAGATTAGGACATTTATTATTATTTAATTCAAAGAAGAGTTAAAAGAGTTAAAATCAAAGTTTATTTACTAAAACATTTTTAATATAGGGTTATACATAAGATAAATTCTATTTTAAATATTCATTAGAAATCTAAAAATATTTTCTACATAATGGTATTTTATTTATAATTTTTAGACCTTAAATAATTTATTTTCTTTGTGACACAATGGTGATGCAGTAATTACCTAATTAATGAAATATTAAAAAAATTGATATTATAAATATCAAAATAAATGTAATTTGAGACTTTTTTATGAATTCCACTAATTTTCTAGGTTAATATGACATATTAGTATTGAATATATAATTTTTTTAAGTAATAATGCTGTTATAAATTTATCAAAAACAAAATACCCAATAGTGTCAAAATTGACATAAAAGAGTTTTTAAACAAATATTATATTATTAATTTATATTCAATTCCTAAAAATCTAAGGTTCTTCCAAGAGACTTATATCATGATAGTTGTATCATTAATGGACCACTTGGGGATCTCTTGGATGTATATAGTATGTTTATTAACCATATAATATAAAAATACAAAGAGACATTGTAAAAGTGAAACTAATTAACTAAGAGTTCATACTTAAAGATAAGGTTAATATAATGACCCAAACCTGTCTAAATTCTATTGGTTGAGTGGTTTTATACCAATACCGACCTTAAAATTTAAATAATCTACTTTTGGAGCCATTATAAATCGAATATGAATTTATAATAAAATAATATTTTTAGCTTTTCCAAAGGTGCCCCTCACCCCTCTTATAAAAGGGCACTCCCCCTTCTCACTAATTCACACATTCAAAGCCTTTTGGTTCGGCCAAACCCTGCCCAAATACTCTCTCAACTTCCCTCACTACAACCTAGAGGCCTTATTTTGATCATAAAACCAACCTAAGGAGCCCTTTTGATCAAATCAAAAGGAAGAACCCGAAGAAGAGGTAATGTTTTCACCACCCTCTTTCAAGTTCCTTTCTTCTTCAACTTCTTCTTTCTTTGTTATTTCTATTCTAAAATAATAACTCCAGTATCTTCTATATACTGTAATGTAGTTATAAATATGGTACAACCATATTAATTATTCTATCCATCCTTTGAATGGCATGTCACCATACATGCGTACGTATGGCTTACCGTCTCCACGTCGTAGTGTAATTGTCATTCAATAAATTATTATTTGGATGGGTATAATAATGATGTGTAATTCATGTAAATAATAAATATAACATGATAATTATTATGTCTATATGATATACCATCCAATATATATTATTTTAACATCAAAAGAATGATATTGTCTCCTGTGCGTACATACGGACTACCGTCTCCACGAACGCGATGAGATTCATTCTCCATCGTATCCATTCCAGTATAATTCTAATTTGATGATTAAAAATAATTTTTAAGGACTTGATATAATTCTTGATATGAATAAGATACAATATATTCATAACAAACACGGCTTACGTAACAAATAATATAAAGGAAAACAAGTAAGTTAACACCCGAAATGACGATAATACTAAGATATTATTAACAAATCAATGTTAAAAGTTCATATATGATATCATATTAATATAAATTATTCTTGTATAATTCAATAAAAATTATTTCACCATTATACAGGAGGTTAATCTACCGTCTACCAAGAAAAAAGTACAAAGTAAGGGGTTTCTTATCTCACTTTTAATTCTGTGAGAATTCCATTGTTCACCGCTTATTTATTAAAGGTGGTGTGTGTACTGCCCATGTTTGTATTCATTGTGTAATATACTTTAATTCATGTATATTTACATCATCATTTTATTATCCTTATTTCATGGGTGTATGTTTTGTATGATACCAAATCAATAAGGGAATTTGAAATTTCAATTTCCACTCATTCAGCGTTACACATACTTCATTGATTATTTTACTCCAAGATTATGTGTAGAATCACTATTCATTTGATTATGTAATAAATTACACTCCCCTTTCTGTGGATATATTTTTGATACACATAATCACTCCATTGATAAATTATCAGGTCATCGGTATGAACTTGATAAGAGTAATTTTTACTCAATCTCGATTTGTTGAGTTAAACATCCAATTCATTGGTGTTGTTTTTACAATAATATGTGTGAATTTCATCTGATTGATTTACACTAAATATAAAATATTATTGAGTGTATTTATATTTTTCACTCATAATTTTTTCGTTGATTTATCCTTAACTTAAGGATATGGTCTTTATAAGATAATTCATCTCTATTTACATTCCATTGATACTTCTTGGTTGTTATACACCAAATCACTTTTATATGGTGTATATAATGTACTTTGACATAGTATATCATGAATCAATTTATTCTCATGATATTATAAAGTTTTTATTACCTCAATTATTTTTATTCAAGTGTCTCTATTTTTGTTATAAACTCTAACTAAAATATATTTTTAATTGTTTTAAATATTTATTCTTCTAAATATTTCTCATTAATGTCCATGTTTTAAAAACGGTTTTAAGAATTTATATATATGGACATTAAAGTTTTAAAATAAAAATTACTTTTAATAGTTTCAAAGTGTTATGTGACACTTTGATTCAAAAATATATTTTTAAAGGGCTTCTTGACAAATTGTATGACTTTTAAATGATTTCAATAAAAAGGGGGATATTTCTCTCTAATAGTTTTGAGGATTATTTTCATCTATGTCAATATCCATCATTATTCTTGATTGAGATTAATCTAATACAATACAATCTTCCATATTGTATTGAATGAGTTATGTTTCACTGTGGATGTGCTATTTTTATACCATGCATGGTTTGTCGATTAAGTATTGACATTTCGTATGCTAGTTTAATATGAATGTTTAAGTCATATTTAAAACTTTTCATATGAAGAATGCATTGGACTTAGTAAGTGATGGGTGGAGCCCGCTATAGCTCCTCGATGCATCGGTAGGTCTCATAAGACAAACTAGTGTCTTGGCATAAGGCCTTGACAAAATCTTATTTGTAGTCTTGGCACGAGGCTTTGGCTATGTGGTTATGATAGTCTGGAATTATGCATTTCGTCATTATGAAAGTGGTTATTAATATTTTCATGTTATTATTCAACTAGTAGAATATCCATGTGAATAAGTAAATGTCATTATTTTATTTTATCCTTTCCATATTATTCCGAAGTTCAAGTTTAAAAGGCTTTTGTTTTAGTTATACATTGCCTTAAATTTTTATGTTTATTTATGAAAGTTTCTTCTATATTGTTATCCTTACCGAGCATCTGATCTCACCCCTTTCAATGTTTTATTTTCCCAGGATGTGGAGAAGTATTTTATGAATGACCTTTAGGGATAGTATGAGGGGATATGAAGACAATATTTTGTTGTAGTTTTTCACTTATTGATGTAATGTAAACTTTATGAATATATCTAGTATTTCCAAGGATACTAAACTAATCAGTCTTTCGAGACTTGATCTTTCTTGTGATCATGCCAATGTTATGTAATAATGCACCGACTCTGGGTATCTAGGGTTGGGGTGTTACAGTTGGTATCAAAGGAAGTTTAGTACAAACCTTGGATGCTAGATTTAGATAAAATCTGATTAGAGCACATAGACCTAAGATGAACATTGAGGATTAGTATAGAAGAACTTCCTAGAATTTTGGTATTGTAGAGGTTTTGTGAGTTTTTCGAGAAATACATCCCTGTCTGGATACGAGCAGGTACCGGTGGCTCTGGCACAGATGTACCTAGGGGTAAAACCCAAAAACACTGCTTTGAGCTAGACTCGAACGGGAACTGGTGCATGACCACAGGCCTTGCTGCACTCTTGGTTACGACACTCCCGGGTGATATGCTTAGTATAATTTACATTTTCTTTACAAACCAATTTGAAGTATTATATATATAAGATGAGAGTAAATGACCTTGGTTAATCCTAATGTGTTTCAAATTGATAATATGGTGACATGTTAATCTCTAAATGATTTTATGACTACTGTTACTCACACAATGCTTTCTTGTTTTAGTCAATGGTTGGATTCCAAGGAAGTCATAGTGACTTTGAGAATGACGTACAAGGTGGGAACGGGGGTGGAAATGAGCAACAAAATGGAATGTTGATAGGCGTAAAAGATATCGTCTTTATTCCAAATCAATTTTCCAAAAATATGATCAACAATATATATATTAACCAATTCCCAGACTCAAAAAAGAAGAGAAAGGTGATAAATGATAAGAGCTCCAGCAGTGGAGACCATGGATAAAGGAATCCTCAATTTCCATCATGCAGGAAATATGGAAGGAGACACCCAGGAAAGTGTCTCAATGGGACAACGAAATGTTTTATGGAAGGACATAAAGTAAAGAATTCCCGAAGAAAAATGAAGAGCACTATGGAAGAAGAAAAAAATTGTCCCAAGAATCCATTTACAGTCATTTTCTGTAAATGAAGGGGACCTGGCCATTACCCGAGTGAATGCCCTATTCTATAGGATATTTTCTTGGTCAAAAAAGAATGTATGTGGAAATAAATGGTTGGATAAATGTTTAAAAATTATTAGTTCTTCTTGTTGATGGGTTTACTTTGGAATAATTTTCTCTTGTATTTTTAACCCTGCAGTTTTCCATGTGAGAATGATATTTGAGGAAGAATTATCTTTTCTCTTGTGGATATAGTTATAAATAACCATTTGGTTTTATATGATCATTGGGTTTGAGGCAATTACAAGTTATTATAATTTGGGATGAAAATTCAAGGTATGAGATAACATTTGTGGTTAAATTATGTTATGGTGATTTTGAGGAATTTATCTCATTTTGGTAATGTTATAAAATATAGTTTTTGAAAAAGGACAACACGCAGACCGTTTGACAACCCGTCACATCGGACAAAGCTGTGGGAATCGAACCCACAAACAAAGTGCGATTAGTATTTATCGCCTACCACTGGACTATGTGAAGTCCCAGGTTAGTGTGACTATTATTTTTAGTTAAATGATTTTATTGATCAATAATAATTTGATTTTAGATCTTATGTCTAATCAAATTAATACCCTTAGTATAGGAAAATGATTTGGTGATTAAGTGATAAATGTTATTTTGGAAGTTGTTCGCTTTGTTGTGAACACTATATGCCCAAGAAAAATATAATAGTATGGGATTTCATTTGAGGAGTAATGGTGGATTTTTATCTATGTTTTTATTGTGGATTTATAGTGATTTGGGTTATTTATGGAAATGATTAGGTTAATTACTTTTAAGTATGTGACTTTAAGAGTAATTAATGTCACTTGGAGATACAATTTAACATGGAAGACTACATTCTTATACGTTTTGGTTTTCAATATTAGTTTGGATTATATTGAAGGATTTTAAGGACAATTGATTATTGAATGGTATTTTTTTAACTTTGGGGTATTGATGGTTTAATTTTAGAAATTAAGATTAGTGTTTTTTTTCTCTAATGGAATATCCATTTGGGGGATCATCAAATATTATACTAACCATTTTGGTTTTGATTAATCTCTAAAGACAAGGTAAATATATAGTTTATCCTGCGTGGATCATGTATTTCTATAGAAGTTTATTCTAGCTCTTCCATTGTGACCAAGTCTTCTTGAATACTCATTGTTCAAAAAAACAGGAGTTAGTGGTAAAAATTTATTAAAGAATGAAACACTACTTAAAAAGTAAGTATATGTCTTTATGTTCTTAGTCAATATCATAAATGAATCCCTCATACTTATGTAATATAACTTTAAACCAAAAATGTTGTCCGTTTACTTTTCCTACTGGGAGACTAATGACAGTTTGTCCCAACACAAGTTTGTGATTTTCTTATTGTTAACTTTCTCCTGATCATGTTTTCTATCCCTCTCCATCAGAACATAACACTTAGTTTATCATCCATATCCATGTTTTCCTACATGTAATCCTAGTATGGGTTCTCTTGGGTGACCTATATACTTCTCTTCCTTTCTTTTAAAGTGATAGTTTTGTTGACTCTTTTTCCGATGTGGGACTTTCCATTATATTCTCAAGTCCAATTTTAAAAAAAAATTGTGAGGACGTAATTTACTGAAGGAGGGGAGAATGTAATGCCCCAAGCTTCCACGGTATATTTCCCTTTGAATAATGCAATGGCGTGCATTGTACGCAACATCAAGATTCTAACACACCACAACCAATCAAACTAGCCGTTATGAACAATAATACCTACTTTTTTGAAATTTTATAAATTTTTTCATTCTAAATGGACTTAATTTTTGGATTCTGAATATCGAAATTAGCCTAGGGTGAAATTTTGGTACTTTTCGGATAACTTTCATATTTTGATGAATAGTGAAAATTACTAAATTTTAATTAAAAACAACTTTTTAAATCAAAATAATTAATAGTGATAAATTATTAATTTTAGTGGTTTTAAAGTATATTTAGAATATATTTTTACCATTTAATACAATGTTGGTAATTGGATGTAATTTCACATTTAAACCAAACATAAACAAGTGTCAATCTTTTGATAGTTATTATCTCTTAAAAACACGCTATTTGTTTTGACGACGAGAATTAATTTTTAAATTAATTAATGAAACTGATTTGTTTTTAATTTGGTAAAATAGACATCATTTTTGAATTCATAATATCAAATATAGATTAGGCCTAATTTTTGGTATTTTTCTGGAAACTTTCATTTTTTGAAGAATAGTGAAACCACTAAGTGGTAGTTAAAAAACTGAATTTTTCATAAAACTTAATTTTACCGCTTTTGTGAGTAGAATTTAGAAAATCCGAGAGACACGGTTAATATCAAGGAGTAAAATGTGGTTCAACGAGATGAAAATAATTTTTGGTGAATAGTAACTTTCTACTTTTATTTACCACGGTTAAAAGTAAATAGGGTAATTAAGGGTAAAAATTATATTAATTTTACCATAACAGATGTCCTAATTCTATTGGAAAAGTGTATCTAGACCAAAAACTACCTTAGGAGTAAAATATTATCATTTAGGTCCACTTGTATTGGATTAAGACATTTATTATTATTTAATTCAAAGAAGAGTTAAAAGAGTTAAAATCAAAGATTATTTACTAAAACATTTTTAATATAGAGTTATACATAAGATAAATTCTATTGTAAATATTCATTAGAAATATAAAAATATTTCCTACATAATGGTATTTTATTTATAATTTTTAGACATTAAATAATTTAATTTATTTATGACACAATGATGATGCAGTAATTACCTAATTAAAGAAATATTAAAATAATTGATATTATAAATATCAAAATAAATGTAATTTGATACTTTTTATGAATTCCAATAATTTTATAGGTTAATATGACATATTAGTATTGAATATATAAATTGTGTTCGAAGTAATAATTCTAATGAATTTATCAAAAACAAAATACCCAATAGTGTCAAAATTGACATAAAAGAGTTTTTAAAACAAATATTATATTATTAATTTATATTCAATTCCTAAAAATATAAGGATCGTCCAAGAGACTTATATCATGATAAGTGTATCATTAATGGATCACTTGGGGGTATCTTGGATTATATAGTAAGTTTATTAACCATATAATATAAAAATAAAAAGAGACATTGTAAAAGTGAAACTAATTAACTAAGAGTTAATACTTACATATAAGGTTAATATAATGACGCAAACCTGTCTAAATTCTATATGTTAAGTGGTTTTCGACCCATCCCCACTTTAACCTTTAAATAATCCACTTTGGAGCCATTAGAAACCGAATATGAATTTAATATAAAATAATATTTTTAGCTTTTCCAAAGGTGCCCATCACCCCTCTTATAAAAGGGAACTCCCCCTTCTCACTAATTCACACATTCAAAACATTTGGTTCGGCCAAAACCTGCCCAAATACTCTCTCAACTTCCCTCACTACAACCTAGAGGGATTAGTTTGATCAGAAAGCCAACATAAGGAGCCCTTTTGATCAAATCAAAAGGAAGAACCCGAAGAAGAGGTAATGTTTTCACCACCCTCTTTCAAGTTCCTTTCTTCTTCAACTTCTTCTTTCTTTGTTATTTATATTCTAAAATAATAACTCCAGTATCTTCTATATACTGTAATATTATTATAAATATGGTACAACCATATTCAGTATTCTATCCATCCTTTGAATGGCATGTCACCATACGTGCGTACGTACGGCTTACCGTCTCCACGTCGTAGTGTAATTGTCATTCAATAAATTATTATTTGGATGGGTATAATAATGATGTGTAATTCATGTAAATAATAAATATAACATGATAATTATTCTGTCAATATGATATACCATCCAATTATATATTATTTTAACATAAAAAGAATGATATTGTCGCTCGTGCGTACGTACAGACTACCGTCTCTACGGACGCGATAGGATTCATTCTCCATCTTATCCATTCAAGTATAGTTATCATTTGATGATTAAAAATAATTTTTAAGGACTTGATATAATTCTTGATATGAATAAGATAAAACTTATCCATAACAAACACGGCTTATGTAACAAAGAATATAAAGGAAAACGAGTAAGTTAACACCCGAAATGACGATAATACTAAGATATTATTAACAAATCAATGTTAAAAGATCATATATGATATCATATTAATGTAAATGATTATTTTATAATTAAATAACAATTATTTCACCATTATAGATTGGTTAACCTACCATCGACCAAGGAAAAGGTACAAAGGGGTTTCTTATCTCACTTTTAATTCCATGAGAATTCCATTGTTCACCACTTATTTATTACAGGTGGTGTGTGTACTGCCCATGTTTGTATTCATTGTGTAATATAATTTAATTAATTTATATTTACATAATCATTGTATGATACTTATTCCATGGGTGTATGTTTTTTATGTTACCGAATCAATAAGGGAATTTGAAATTTCAATTTCCACTCATTCGGCTTTACGCATACTTCATTGATTATTTTACTCCAAGATTATGTGTAGAATCACTATTTATTTGATTATGTAATAACTTCCACTCCTATTTCTATGGATATAATTTTGATACACATAATCACTCCATTGATAAATTATCAGGTCATCGGTATGAACTTGATAAGAGTAATTTTTACTCAATATCGATTTGTTGAGTTAAACATCCAATTCATTGGTGTTGTTTTTACAAGAATATGTGTGAATGTCATCTGATTTATTTACACTAAATATCCAATAATATTGAGTGTATTTATATTTTTCACACATAATTATGTCATTGATTTATCCTTAACCTAAGTAT
The DNA here is from genome assembly GCA_963277665.1 of Viscum album. Taxonomy (NCBI): domain Eukaryota; kingdom Viridiplantae; phylum Streptophyta; class Magnoliopsida; order Santalales; family Viscaceae; genus Viscum; species Viscum album. The sequence goes on from OY728141.1 coordinate 1,743,607,012, forward strand.
ATGGTCTTTATAGGAGAATTCATCTCAATTTACATTCCATTGATACTTCTTGGTTGTTATACACCAAATCACTTTTATATGGTGTATATAATGTACTTTGACATAGTATATCATGAATCCCTTTATTCTCATGATATTATAAAGTTTTTATTACCTCAATTATTTGTATTCAAGTGTCTCTATTTTGGTTATAAACTCAAACTAAAATACATTTTTAATTGTTTTAAAGATTTATTCTTCTAAATATTTCTCATTAATGTCCATGTTTTAAAAATGGTTTTAAGAATTTATTTATATGGACATTAAAGTTTTAAAATTAAAATTACTTTTAAATGTTTTAATGTGGTATGGGACACTTTGATTCAAAAATCTATTTTTAAAGGGCTTCTTGACAAATAGTATGACTTTTAAATGATTTCAAGAAAAAGGGGGATATTTCTCTCTAATTGTTTTGAGGATTATTTTCATCTATGTCAATATCCTTCATTTCTCTTGATTGATATTAATCTGATAAAATACAATCTTAAATATATTATCTTTTTAAACTAAAAAAAATTCATTTAAGAAAATAAATGTGTCATTATTAAAAAGTTTTTTAGTGAAAAAGTATCTTAAATTATAAAATATGAAATATAGGTATGTAAACTAAAAATTATTTTCTCAAATTTTTATTTCACTGATAAATAAATATTCGATCTTGAAAATGTTTTCATAAGTATCTAATTCATAGGTGTATACTAATAATTCAATAAAATTCAATGTATTTATAAAAATGATAATTTTTATTGTTCACCAAAAAATAAAATGTTTTAGAAAAATCCAAAAATTTCACGCTAAGTGAATTTGGATATTATAAATTCAAAAATGATGTTAATTTTATATAATTAAAATTATGAATCTTATATATTGATATTTATAAAAAAAATAGAAAACATAAAGACAAATTTATTTTATTGAAAAATTTTGTTTTTGAACATTATGTGTACTTAATATTATTCCACATCAATTTATGAATTAAAACATATTAATATAATAATATTTTAAAAGTGGTCAATTTAATTTTTTAGGATAATATACAAATTACTTAATAAAATAGTTCTTTAAAAAAATATATTACTTTCATACTAAATATGATTTAACAAATATCATTAAAAATAATTGTTCATATTCTAAAATTTAATTTTTATAGTCCATCGATAATGAAATATTTATTTGAATTTTATATAAAAATAATATCATAATTTAATAATATTTTTAATACATATACGTAATTTATAAATAAAATAATATATATATATATATATATATATATAAATTTTATATCATATTTTTATTTCATTGAGAGTTTTATTATTTTAAATTTTTGATTAAACAATAGACATATTGAATTTACCTATTCAATGTGTGTAAAATGACTATATTCTCAATGACCATATTTCCAATGACCATATTTCCAAAAACCATATTTATATTTTCCAGATCTAATTCATATATATATACCTACTAAATCATTCTTTTATTCCAATTTCACTTTACAGGTTATGGTTGATATTTCATATTTTAGATTTTTTATAATGAATTATATGTGCATGGGGATCTTCCTTATTATAGTTTTTTTCTATTAGTGACCCTCATGGATGAAGATGATATATGTGATTTCATAATTTTAATGATTTTATTATTTTTATTCTATTTTCCAATGTTGATTTATGAATGTTTAATGGATGTATTAATCCATGGTGAGTAATAATCCATAGTCTGAAATACTTTTTTATGTTCTTTTGTTGTAATTTTTCACTCATGAATGAATAATGTATTTTTAGTTAAATTCATATCTTTTATGAAATATTTCCTAATCAATTTGAAATCCATTTAACTTAATAAATATTATAATTATAATCACATTGTTTATAAATAACATCCTTCCAAAAAACATGGGTCGTTACCTTCTCCCCCTTAAACAAATAAAGTCCTCCCAATTTTAATTACCAATCAATGATTAAAGTAAGTCATGGTATTTTTAAATGATTTATCATTTAAAATATAACTTATAATATTAACTATACCTTCTAATATACTCAGGTTTGTATATACCCTAATAATGCATTCTATAGAATATACATTTACCAAAACCATCTGAATCACTAAGACCATAAAATATATATTTATTAGGAAATTAACACTATTAATAACCCAAATTTTTTTTAATAACTATTTTATAAGACCACACACTATCCAATATATACCATAATTACAAAAATGCAACGAACATCACTAAAAATCATGAATCAATAATCAATTCCAATGTTACAAGAACTAACTTACTTTTTTTAAATTAATCAACCATTTATTAACTAAAAAGAAAAAATTTATCAATCTTAAGAATTTTCCATCCATAAATAATTTTTTATTCAATAGTTATCCCCACTAACAAAAATATAACCATGTGATAAAAAAACTTTTCAAGTTTGTTAACACCATTTCATATATGTATCAAAAATTAAAATGTAAAACTACTGAAGAATAATCCTCCTAGATTTTAAAATATACCAAAATATCATTGATAATTATAACTCACTAATGAGAATAGTTAAGAGTATAAATATTTAATTTCTATTCTGATATCATCCTCACTATCTTAGGTAAGACTATTAAACTCACATTTTCTATCATAACATAGGTATTCTTAAATTATCAACTATTTTTTTGATCCCATATTCATTTATAATAAATATTTGTTTCTATATACTTACCATTCACATATTCACTTTGGTATCCTATTTTAATTAAATAATAAAACCTATAATAGTTATGAATGAAATTAATGTGAATTTTAATATGAATATGAAAACTCAATCTTATAATGTCTTATCTAATGATAGATTCATTTGATCATTTAATACTTTTAGGTTAATATATATTTTTGTTAGGTTCTATTATACTTCTTAGCATAATCCAATAAATAATTGTCCCAAAATTATCTTGAACTTTTTTACAATACTCTATGCTCTAAAATCATTGAAATATATTCTATCAAATTTTGAATTAACCTTTATCCATAAAAGAACATATCATTTTCTTTGTACATTAAACTTTTATCTTTGTTAGCCATAGTCATTAATTATTATGTTTTCTATAATAATGATTTTCAAATCCTTTATAATGGTCAATATAAAGAATTTTAATTAACCAAATAATTTACATAAGGTCATTCAAACAAGGATTTCAATTAATCCTATTTATCATGAAAATAGTGATGATCGAGTTAATAAAAAATCCACCATTTTTAGGGTTATTAATCCTTGGTACATCTGTGCTGGAGCCTACATCCACATGAAGTATCCAGATGGTTGGAAAATTTCTTACAGAACCACACAACCAATACTTTACCAAATTTTTTTGATGTTATCATATACATAAACTTTTCCAATAGTCTTGTCCTTAGGTTTCACTAAAGTTATTGGATCATAATCACTAGAATATTCAGTATTACATCAATTAACCTAAAGGTTTCTATATACCTTTGAAATTATGTTCAAAATAAACTTATCAACCCTTATATTATCATGATATAACAAAAAATCCTCTAAAGTTATATTTTCCTTTCCTCTAATACCAAATGTCAAACCAACAGACCTATATTCCTAGATCTGGTGAAAAAAACAACATACATTACATGATGTCATTGATATAAATCATTAATTAAAATATCTTTTAAAAATAATATTTCATTTACATTCAAATTTTTTTAGGATTATAGTATTATATAATTATTAAAAACATTTAACTAATTAGACCCTCAATCTTTATATCAAATAGACATTTTCCCACTATATAAGAGTTTAGTTAATCTAAAATAAGTCTTCAACATCTTCCAAAATTATTACACATAAGATACTACTCTAGAAACATCTTATGTATTAATTTTATTTATAACTTGTGAATTTAAAACATAATAAAGGTTGAGCTCCAAATGAACAGTATGGGTAAATATAAGAATTATCATTTGATGATTAGAAGTTAGCATAATAAGAACATGTATGTATCATCATGATACTGAAGAAAAAATACACAGTTAAACAAAGAACATTAAACATATAATAAAAAATGGAATAACATAAGACATTAAATAAAATAGTGTGGAAACCTAAGACAAAAAACATGATCCTGGATATCATAACATAATAATGAGAATAAGCATAAAATTTGTTTAACTTTCAAATATTTAACAAATATTAGTATTGGGAAACATTTATTTAAGGATCCACATCATCAATAACATGTTTATGAGAAACTAAAATGTACTCTTGGATAATTTTCTCATGATATATAAACTTTTAACCAATTAATTGGGGGTGATATAGGACCCACTCTTCATCATCCATACTTTTCAATTCCACTTGAATTTCATTCAATTATTTCATGATACTGAACCCATTGAAATAAAACGTGCTTTATAAAACCTTCAAATGAAAATCATTCAACTTTTGTAGAATAAAGAACCAATGTAAAAGAAATATGTTTCATATTATTTTCAAATGAAATCATATAAATAAATCATTCATAGTCATAGAAAGACAAACCCATTGAACATAAATGGGTATGAAAATATATTCAGTAACGTTTTATGTAAATACCATTAAATTAAGATAATAAACCATATGGTATTTAAATTATATTGATAAATTGTATATAATTAAGAAAATAAGTACCATAATCAAAAAAATTATAGAATATAAGTGAACAACCTTCAATTAATAGAATGAAAAATATGTTATTTACAAAGGAAAGGTATTGGATGAAATATTACCATTATACACTGATGATGATTAGGATATATAAATTAAGTGATGAATAAGTTCTTAATAAGGAAAGGTTATACCATAATCCATCTCACAAAAAAGGTGTATGTTTTAATTATAATAATATCATCGATCAATCATCAAAATTTTCAATGTACAAGGTCTCAATTAAAAAATAATTTTAAAGAGTTTTAGAGAAATAAATTTTGAAAGAAGACATATCCTTGATCTTTTAAAATAATTTTAAAATACATATTTTATAAATATAGGAGAAAAAACATTTATTTTATAAACTGTGTAAACATATATAGATAGATATATATATTCTTGTAAAATGAAAACGGTGGAGGAATGATGTGTTCACATATAAATTCTAAAAAATATGCTTTCAAAATTTTGAATAAAATAACCCATATGAAAAAAGATAATTTTTTCCAAATAAGATGAATTATTAGAAGAAGAAATTAATAAATTATTGGGTAATAGATAAGAAATTTTCAAAATCATATAATGAATATGAATATTGAAAATAGATGTGTCTATACAAGAAGAATAGACATCGTTGGTTTCACTTATAAGAAATGATTTATGTGAAATATTATTCAAAAAGTAATGAAATGTTTATGGTACATTTAAAATTCCATTAATATCAAAAATTATATAATGTGGGTTTTTAGATAGAATGCAAATTAACTACAAAAACTATAGTTTTTAAGAAATATTTATATTAACATAACATTGGCACTCGAAACAATTATGGTTTGATTAACATTTTATTCAAAACCCCTCTTCAATTTTGGTATATTTTGAATCAAAGTATATTTATGAAAATAACACAATATATATCTTAAAATCCCATGAATTACATTAATATGGTAAAATACACTAATTAGTAAGTAATCACACCATATCAAAGATATCATGGTGCATAAAATCAAACATGTCTTATGAAAATAAATTTATGACCAAGAACCCCTTATAAACATAAATAATTTCTAGTCAAAACACATGGAAGGATATGATTTGAAATGAAACATTAAATACCATTAATAATGAGAGGATCATGATACAAAATATTAAAGGGTAATTAGACACATCATTCTAAATGAAATATGGTGTATAATAAGAAATATCTCTTAAATGGTGAAAATTTAAGATAAGAAAATATTACCTTGTTTCCCGTTTAGTCAAATACACTCTAAATAGAGTATAATAAACATAAATATATTAGAATAAAATTTAATAACCTTATTAATGTTCATTTATAATAATTATCTTCATGTATATTATTGAGTTATTAACTATTCTCAATATCATGTGTGTGTAGTCTTGGCCATTTAGAACCAGTTTCAGAATAACAATGTTGTTATTATTTTAATCTCAGAAATATGATATGTAAAAAATAATATAAGTTATTGGAATTTATTGTTTAGAATTATTTATATTTTTATAATTTCATTCTATGGGAGTTTAGGTTATAATATTTAAAGACGGATTTAATGATGAATATGTTTCAATGATTTTATTGAACAGAAATTGGTATCTAATTAATGATCAAAATATTATTATTATCACTAAATAACCAAAATAAAATCATTTTTTTATTTATATCTTATATCATTAGTATTTAGTTTATCATAGTCATCCATGATACTATTTTAGTTAATTGTTCAAGTAGATGGTTAAATAGACCCAAACATGAACATACCACAATTTAGTGGATCATTATGAGGTGGTTTAGTTATAATATCATTTTCATATAGGAATAATGATATTATTTATGTTTTACTATAATAATATATTAAAATTTTATAGAAATATAATATGATGTAATGTATATGAAATTATTACATAGTATAAATAAATTGTTCTTCATCTTAATAAGACTATTTTAGATGGTTGAATTTTGAATGATCAATTGTCACTAATATTATTAATAGGTTTCCCAATTGGATTCCCCGAAATCATAATAATTTCATAAAAAAATATTTATCCCTCAAACCCTATCACATAACAATCCATGAAAGGTGGAAATGAATGTCAAAATACACTCTTCTATGGAGGCGATAGTCTTCACGTTCACATGGATGATGATTTTGTTTTACATAGAGAGAGATAGAAATGTATAATATGTTTTATTAATTTTTAACCTAAAATTGTTATAAATAAGATACTTATGTATTTAATTCCATTGTATGTCAATCCTTGTATGGTGGTTAAGTAAAATGAAACACACAATGTTGTAGAGATAGTGGTCCACACATACACACGATTGGAGTTTTTTCTTTAATCAAGGGAAAAGATAAAGGGTAGATAAGATATATCCCATAAACATAAATAAATAATATTATAGGTAATAATTATGTAATCATTTCATAATGGTTAATTTAAGTTTAAAGGTTAAGTATATATGGGGAAAATATTAGAGAGTGGGGAGTACTTTGAGATTTTGAACATTCTATTGAATTACATCTTGGAAAGGGTTGAATTTTACAAAAATCATGTGACCATAATGTTATTAGGGAGAAATAGGATTATAAGGGAAGTAATAAGGGAACTGTTTTAAGAGGAAACTGAATTTTTTTGAGTGGTATCGAAGGGGTGGTGATAGGTCCCTTTTATAAGTGGTGCGAATGATATTTTTGTAAATATAGGAAATTAATATAAATATATCATATGTAAAGAAAATTCAAATATAGAAAATAATGGTTTGAAGGCTGATATAAGGTGAATAATATCTCAACAAAATCAATTTTAACTAAGTTTTTAACATGTTACGATCCATTTTCTTTGAAATTCCGAAGGCCTTATATTTTTATTTATTTTTGGATAATACCCCCTTTTAAGGGTTGAGGGGGAACCCTTAAATGGACCATATCCCAAGGAAAAATTCTCATACATGAACCAAATGTCCATAGGCACAAGACCCATTACATTTATTACTTTTAAAATTTTAGATCTTACCATGATAAGTTGTTTTTACCTAAGTAATTTATATTTTGTGGATAAAAATAAAGTGTTTATTATTTAATAATAATGACCTTATAATTAAAATTTTTTTATTAATTTTATTACATTCACTTACTAATACTGATAAATACTATTTTAAAATAATAAATGTATAGTGTATTATAGGTAATTTTTAGAGAAAAAATAAGACGATTTCTAAAAAAAATAAAATACAGGTTTGGAAACTAATTTGGATTTTAATTTATAATGTCTCTTATAAAATAAATATTTGATCTAGAAAAGGGTTTCATAAGTCTATAAGTCATACTTCTATAATAAAAATGTCAAAAAACTCATAGTATTTTCAAACATGATATTTGACATTGTTCACCTAAAAATCAAATGATTTAGAAAAATACCAATATTTAACCCTAAGATATTTTTTGAAATTACAAAATTAAAAAATATCTCCACTTCATATAATTCATATTTAAAAGATTATATATTTAAATTTTATATTAAAAAAATATAAGGGCACACTACATTTATTAGCAATTTTCATTTTACACGTCATGTCTTATTAATAAGATTTAAAATCAATTTAATATTTAAATAATGTTAATACTATAATATTATAAAATTAGATGATTTATTTTATCAAGATAAATTATAAAATACCTAAAACATTATTTATTTGAAAAAAATATATTTATTTTATACAAAATTTTCTGAACAAATATCATTAATTTAATTATTTAAATTCTAAAATTTAGTTTTACTAGTCAATTGATATTGAAATATTTATTTAAATTTAATATATAAATAATATCGTATTTTAATAATATTTATAATAATATTTACATATAATTCATAATTATATATTTATAATATTTTAATATCATTTTTCTATTTCGTTTGGAATTATATTATTTTAAATTTACTATTAAACATTACATGACTTGGGTTTACGAGTTGGATGTATATCCAACAACCATATTCTAAATGGACATATTTACAATGAACATATTTTTTGCTGAAAATATTTATAATTCCCAAATTTCATTCATTCATATATATACTAACTAAATCATTTGTTCATTCCAATCACATATTACAAGTAATTATTCTTATTTCACATTATAGTTTTTTCATAATGATTTATTCTTTCATGGTGTTATTCCTTATTAAAGGTTTTTTTATCGATTTTTATCCTTAATGTTGATGACTATATAGAGGATTTCTTAATCATGAAGATTTATTTTTTTATATTTATTTTTCCTGATTGATTTATGCACTTTTAATTGATGTATTAATCTATGGAGAGTAATAATAAATAGTCTAAAATACTTATTTTTATGTTCTTCAATTTTATTTTTCCAGTCACGAATGAATAAAGTTTTATTAGTATTATTCATATCTTGTATGAATTATTTCCCAATAAATTTTAAATCCTTTGAACTAAAAAGAGTGTATAATTATAAACATATTGTTTATAAAATGAAAATGTTTCCCATAAACCTTGGGAGTTATAAGTTATCGATCCATTAAATTGTAAAGGTAATGGATTCATGATAGTTCAATGATTTTTTGAAGTTACATTTATTTAATGGTATATATGGATATTTTTTTGATGAAATTATCCATGATGCATTTGTTCATGGGGAATAAATGAACCATATGGTGATATTTTATTACTAATTTTTTATTTGAGTATCAAAATTAAGGAAACATATAAATAATTTAAAATTAAAATTATTTCCATACAGAACTATTATTTATGTTTCCTTAATTAACTAGGATGATAGTGATGATTATAAGGTAACATCATTCATGTAAGTGGATAAACTGATCGAAACATAAACATGATGAAAATAAATAATAAATTTGGATATGTAATTATTAAATTTTCATATACTTCATCAAATCCTATGGAATTTAATAATATGTTATTATAAAACATAATAATTTTTAATAATATTTATAATGGAATGATAAAATAAATATATTGAGAATATGTGGAAATATAATTAGAAAAAATAAAAACCTTCACTTCGGTCTTTTCTTTGTTTTAAAGCCTTTGAGATTTTTTACATACGGAAAGGATATCCCAAAAATATATATGTTTTTTAGGGGTAGGAATTAAGATATATTTTAAAGAATAGTTATAACATTAGGCGTGGTTTGAAAAGGGAATAAGGAGGTTACTTTTATAAATTATATTGGGTGATATTTTTTGGAAATACCCATTATTTAATAGTTAAAGAATATATTTATCTGTGGAAAGTGATAGAAAAATGGAAAAATAAAGAAATATATCATTTATTACTCTATTTTAGATGATATATATTTATATATTTTACAATATACACCTTCTAAATATATACCATATTTTATAATATTTACTATACAGCAACACATTTAACTTTTCAACTAGATAAATTGTTTTTTGTAAATAAAATAATTACCCTATTAAGTAATTTTAATTTACAAATTTAAATTAAATATTTTTTTTAATAAAATAATTATATAAATATAAGAAATTTATTTTCCAAATAAATTCACACAATTCCATAATAACATGATAAAAAATATTTATTTATAAAGGACATGATATGTTTTATTAAAAGAAAATTGTTTAACATTTATAATTGGTTTTAATGGAAAATGTTATATTTGGATTAGAATTTCAAAGTAATGGATGATTTCAATTGGTTGTTTTTAAAAAAAATTAAATAATTTATTCTTATTTTCATTTTTTCTCTTGATTATTTATTTACTTATATAATATAAATATATTATTTATAGTGGTTTAATATATATATATATATGTGTGTGTGTGTGTATTTTTAAATAAAATAAAAGGATTACATGAAATGATAACAACATTAATATAACTTTCGACTATATATATATAATAACTATAAAAAACTAACTACTATATAAAGGTCACTTTTCCCTCTTAAAATAATATATATTTATTTATGTAGATATCACAAAATAAGAAATACCATTAACTAATTTATTCCTTGAAATATGAATCATATTGCTATATGTTTTATTTTTTTATTGAGTTCTAGCATGTATGGTATTTTTAAGGGACTGCAAACTATTGTATTTCTACCTTATTATCATTATCATTATTTTTATTTATTTACTATTGTTATTCAGTTCAGTATTAAAAAACATATAACATTACATTTTATTATTATTATATTGAAATAATACCATGATGTTTTAATTTTATTTTTTATTTTGGACAAAATAGTTCATTATGAAAAGATATGATGATTTATTTAATGTTCAATAAAACATTAGGTCATTTTATTCTTCCCCCATTTATAAAACTGTTCAAAATATTTTTAATTTATTAATTTAGATAGAAATATATAAGTGTGTCTCTAAAATATCCATGACCCTAATTATATGTTCTATGTATAACTCAAATTAACCATCTTAGTAGGGCTGAGAAAGAAATTTTGGAATATATCATCATATTCCATCACACGAGTTAAAATTTGAGATTTTACTTATCATTAACCATTTGTAACAAGTATGTTTTTTCATTATGTAATAATAATCTTACATATGAAGGAGTTTCTAAAAAAAATTAATAATTTTCCTTTCATTTACATATATGGGTGGTATGGTTTTTTATGTAAAATAATATTTCACCCTCTATGTATTTTAGAGTTGAACTATTTAATAAAGATCCAAATATTGATATATTTTCAATTTTTTAAATTTAAAAGACATCCAATGAATATGGGTATAATTGAAATTCATTATTTTATAGAATTTTATTTTCAGTGTTCCATTAGATTCAGGATGTGACATTTATCGTTGTGTAGTAATTTTGAAATTATATTTTGTGGTTGGTTTTCCTAAATATGTAAGGATTCAGAATAATAATAATAATAATAATAATAATAATATAGTGAAATAGTTAGTTTTAATTGAATTATTTTTTTATGCATGTAATCTGGAATGTGATGGTGGTGATGTGGGGTTATAAGAGTGTATTTTTGAAGATAAATATTTCATTAAAAAGATTTCATGGAATGTTTGAGGATTGAAATGGAATGTAAAAAAAAGAATAATGTTTTATTATTCTTGGAATTTATCATCATGGTTAGAGGAAATTTAATTAAAGTGAATAGTGATAATATATTTTTTCACTGGGGGAATTTGGTTAGAAATTATCTACTAAAAATTCTATTAGGAGGGAGAGTAATCCTAGAATTTTGGTGATGTGGAAATATTGAAAATTATATGAAAAATAAATGATATTACTATCAATTAAATGATTATAAATGGTGATTAAAATAATAAGGAATAACAATTTTCATTGAATTGAGTTTGGTGACTCAAAATTCACATCTATCATCTTATCTATATGAGTTTATCATGATTTTAATCCTTGTATTGGATAATTCATTCCTAATAATATAGTAATTATATCTAATTATGATTATTAATTTAGATTTTGAATACTTAGATGAATAGAAATTATTTCCATTATGAAAATTAATTGGAAATATATTTTATGAATATGTGATTTGGAGGAAATATTAATCTTGATGAACAATTGAATTTATAGATTTTGAATTGGTGAAATATTACGAATAAAAAATAAATAGTGATCAGATATATAATTCTATATTAAAATAATTATAAATTATATTCATATGGTAAAAAATGAAAACCGAAAGAAATAGTGAATAGTGAAGTTAAAAATAGAAATAATGAATTTGTTTTGTTTATAGTTTATAATTCATGAGGGAATTTAATTGACATTTTTTTTATGATGAAATTTATTTTTTATAATTGGTATTTTATAAAATATGATATTTTTAAAGTATCTAATGTGAATTTTCTACATGTAATAAAGTAATCCATCAAAAATACTTTGGAGGTGAGATGGTGAAATTTATAACTTTTTTCACTATCCATTCCAATTCAGTGTGGGGGTCATGAAACTTTCTAGGTTTGAATACTAATGTAATATTTATGGATTGGGGGGATATGTTGTATATATTTTTTTGTTATATCAAAATTTTTCCTAGGTTTATGTTATATTATTTAATTGGAAGGTTTTTGATAGTGTGTTACATAGTGTGGCATGATTTCTACGCAAGTCATTCCATTTCATCATGGTTATGTTCCAAATATAGTACAGGTCATGCTGATTATTGAACTCAAGACATGATATTAATGTGGGATGTTAATTTTAGTAGTGGAACATGAATCTATTAATAACCCCTAACTTCATAAGTGTGAAAAAATGGAGGTTTGAATAGGTAATGGTATAATAAATGATGTGGTTTTATTAAATGGGTTCAATTAATATTTCATATATATATGATGAGGTTATGGTGTTATTTTATTATTAATATATGAGAATTTTTTGTAATTTGGTGTGGTTAGACTCCCTAGGATATAAATTTTGTAGATCCAAGTTGCAGTATGGTATAAAAATGAGATGTGGTGATTACACCCTAGGATATGATTCCAATATTACTTGGTGGGAGTCTGTTATATATTTGTATTATGATTAAATTATAATAATATCTGACAAATATATGAAATTAAATACTAGTTAATGGAAAATTAATTTTTAATGATTATGATGATGAGATGATGATATTGTAAAATAGGGTTATCCATGGTGGATAAGTTATATGGGGATGATGTCACATGTTAGGGTGAAGAGAGTCCTTGAGTATAGAAATCATATAATAAATTAAGAGTCCTTTAGGGTGGATAGTTTCCCAACATATAAATGTTTTAGGAGGGAAGTGTCTCTAAATGTGCACACCCATAGAACTAGTGAGAGTCCCTACATATAGAAAACAACCCAACCAAAAAATTTGGATGATATCAAAGCATGTTATTTGTGAGTTGATAACCACTTATTGACAGTTAAGATATTATAGATAGTTCTATAAGAGTGGATAAATACATTATGATATGGATATCCAATGAGTTCCATATGGTAGTATAGCTACATGGTAGTTGTATTATATTAGTGAGGTCTATGAATGTGTATTATTACATGAGAATATTATAGTAAGGCATATACAAGTGGACACCTACTTGGTTCTTGGGTGATGATAAATGATGATTGTAAAAGTTCCCAGTTAGAGTATCGTATCACTGAGAGGGGAAGGGGGTGGATCAATGATACTCTTTTCTTTTATGTTTACTTTCAATTGAAACAACCTTCACCTTCAGTTAAATATTTCAATTCCCTTCTAAGAAACAAGTCAACCCACATATAGAGGAACATAATGATTTACAAGGTTCACAATTAAATAAGAATATCTACATCCTTGGTATGGTTTCGAAATGATCCAATAATATACAATCCAGTAAGAAAACAATCCTTGGATTACAACGAGAAGGATATACCCTTACAATCATGTAGCACTATGAACCAGTCCCACTAGTGCATGTGCATCCTCCTAGCACAATAGGGTAATAAAAATTGTTTTGTAACAACTCAAGTTACCTATTCTTCTTTTCAATTCAACAAATATATTCAAATTTTATTACAATTAATCAATTCCTTACCCAAAAAAGGTAATTACCTCAGAGGAAGTTGATAAAGAAATCATCCTGACTGTCGAGTCCAATTTTCCCAGTCTAATTACATGAGAAAGATTCATTCAATACAATTTTTCAAGTTTGATTTTCTTTATAGAATGAAATACAAATGAATTGGCACCACTTTAATTCACAATACAATACTTCCTTAGTCTGAGAAACCCAATACGAGATAACAATTATGGAAATCCTGAAACCAATTAATTCATCCCAATATCAATATCCTACAAATACAATTGACAAGATGAATATGATGATTTTATAAATATGATAAATCTTAAATACAATGATTAGTCGAATACAATCATTGCAATATTGACTCTTATCTTTCACGTCTTCCCTATCAAAATGTCTTTAATAGAAAACAAAATAGTACCACTTTCTATCTCTTAAAACACAAAGCTTATATCTCTAATATAATGAACAATACTTCATTTTCACACAATTAAAATATACTTTACACCTTTTATAGGTGACCCATGACACCATTGGTGGGAATCCAAAAATTCATTCCTACTTACTCAAATTTATCCAAATTTTTTATTTCCCCCAAAAATATTGGGATACATTTTAACATTGTCAAAACTTCTCAAAGATTCTCTAATCCTCTACAATCTTCATCTATTCTTTTCCAGACACTCATTTCAAATGTCAATATGATTAAAATTGATGAGAAATACATGGGTCCGATCATCTAAATCTGATTCTCCCCAAACTTATTTCATCAAAACAATGATTGATACCATACCAATTTAATGTGTTTGAAGAAATGAACTTCTCCACTTGAGATAAAATCACTCTTTTAAATGAAAATATCCCCCTTTAAAATTAATTCTTTAATCTTAACTTTATTTTATTTTAACATGACCCACTTGAGATACTACATCATCACATTCAAAACCGGTTCTCAAATCATTACATCATTCATGAATTTTAATGCATCGAGGGTCATCTTTAGCATCATATGAATTCAATTGGAAAGTATTGTAACATTACATTAATTACTATTTTTTTCTTTTCAACTCAACCCAAGAATCATATTTTCCAAATACAAGTGGTCTTGATACTATTATATAAAATATGATCATATCTGGTTATGATCATTCTGGTTATGATCATCCTAGATAAAATCATTCTGATTATGATCATCCTAGATATGATAATTCTAGAGATGATAATTTCTGGTTATGATCATTCTGGTTATGATTTCTGGGTACTATCAACTATAATTTGAAAACATTGATATGCCTAGATACGATGTAGTACAATCTAAAAATAATTCCTTCTTTATCGGCACCACCTTTTTATTTTCTTCTACCCGAATAAAATTGTTTTGGGTAAAAATAAATGTATCATATTCCATCGGTGTCACCTCTTCCATCAACACCACTTCAACCGACACCACATTCCATCAGCATCACATTTCCCATTGGCACCACCTATTCAAAAAGCATAACCTATTCAATCGACATCACCTATTCCATTGTCATCACCCTTTTCATCAGCACCATCTTTTCCTTCGGCGCCACCTTTTCATCGGTACCACATTCATCGGCACAAACTTTCCATCAGTACCACTTTGATTGTTTTGAAACACAATCGGTACTATCTCTTCAACCTGGATACAATTGTTTTGAAAAAAAATCCACACCACCTTTTCAATCTGGATACTATTATTTTGAAAACAATCGGTACAATATGGATATGATTCTTTTCTTATTTTTTTGAAAAAAAAAATCGATACCACTTTTTTCTTTCTGCCATCCAGATCTGAATATAATTATTTTCTAATTGGCATAATCTATTTCACTCCCCCTTTATTCTATCATGCTCAAATAAAAAGTTCTCACTTCAACTCATGATTTATATGATCAACAAATCAGCAAATCATCTTCACAATTGAAACATTATAGTCACGCTAACTCTGATTCTACAGAAAAACAAAAACTTCTTTCTCATCATATTCAGAGTGAATCTGATGACCATTAACTTCCATCAAGATGTTTTCACTTTCATCCGGACCTGAGGTGAGTCCGATCAGAAATAATTCCTCCCATTACAATGGACTTTCACTGTGAGTCCAATTCTTATAAAAACATGGATCTGATAATTTTCAAAACATGGATCTGATTGTTTTTTAAAACATGAATCTAATTCCTTTAAAACCAATCCTCAATACATTTTTTTTGAAATCAATAAAATTTTTGATGAAAAAAATACACCATAATACCTTTATTTTTTTCTTTCAATCCCTTTCAATCTGAATTCACATTCATCATCTTTATCAACATCCTTTATTTATTCAGCATACTGATAAATTGACAACAAATACAACCAGAACACAAAATGGTCTTAACAATATCCCCCTTTGTATTTGTTTTCAACACCTACTTCAATAACTTCAACAACAAAAAACAATAAGTGGTATTATTTTGTTTCTTGATCCCCATATTAATTGTTTATTCTCTCCCCCTTTCTCTTATCTATCCCCATTATTAACAATCAAATTCAATGGGGTTGTCATGATAATTTCTCCCATATTGGATAATGATCTCATTTTACAGAGGTTAGGAATTTTCTTGGACATTGGATCACACGATTTTCTCAACAAATAACCATTAACTGAAAAATATAAGTCTACATGGGCGAACCCAGTGTAGAAAAAAATAGTGTATAATAAAAGTGATCAATGTTTTCCACAACAAAATTTTCATGTAATACCTTTTCCATAATTATTTCAACAATATCAATACTTTGGGAACCCATAAAATAATTTTTTAAGGATAAAGTAACCTTCACCCATCTCAACAAACAAATCAAAAGGTTTAGATGTATAAAAAATACAACTTTTCAAATCCTCATTACTTTATTTTTTAAGAAATGTAACTGACTCATCAATTACATCTTACTTATTTACACTCCTTAAATTCCTTACAAGTTATCACAAGTATACTAAGATATTTAGAATAAGGTGGAACCTCTATTGTTCCTTATAAATGAAAACTATACTAAGAGTCCTCTCTCAGTCTTATATTCTTCCTCTTCTTCCTAGATTTTTCATTCAATGATTTTATTCCTTATATTCATCCTTCTTTACTTTTGTAACAACTTTCTTCTTATCTATTGAATATTTTAATGAGTGTGTAGACTTTTCTTATCATTAGAAACATCTTTATTACAATCAGTTTGTTCCATGTTGTCTATTCCCATCTTTTCCTCTAGCATGATAGTAGAAAAAATTCTAATATCATTCCCGTGTTTCGTATCTCCAAAATTTGTTGATACATTTTTTCAAAAATTCCTCACTTTATTAGAAGTATATTTCATCCTCTCTTCTCCAATTTTATTTTGTGCTTCCACCAATTTCTTAGCCATGTCAATATGTTCTATCCATACAACTAAGAAATCTTTATTTTGAAACATTGCAGACCTGTCTTTCATGACATTCAAAGCATCCCACTTTTGAGAATAGTTTAGAAACTTTTTATATGCTAGTAACAAAACAAGACCTCTTTTTTCATGTTTTCCTAGTTCTCCACACCTTTCACAAATAGGTTTAATGGTTGGAACCTATTTTCAATATTTACTCCATTATTCTTTGATTTCTTCAACAAAACCTTCTCAGAATTATTCTTTTGATGGAATCGACTCCCACTCAAACCTTGGAATACATTAAATGTGGAATAATAGTAGTGTTGTGGGTTAAAACAACATATATTTTCCATATGTACAAATCCAACACAATTCTAGAAATATCCATAAAACGAGTATTTGCATCTAAAACTTCCATATTGATTAGAATTTTGAATACATTCCTCACCTATTTTCTAATCTATCTTTTCTGAGCCACCAACATCATTGATATTGATCGGATTATTCTTTTTCCTTCCAACCATATTAGAATTAAAAGTATTTTAATCCTTTTTGAATATATATTTTTTCAAAACATTTTCTGATTCAAGTATCATTGATACTCCATAATTTATAGGAGTGTTGTTTTTGGAAACATACCTAACCTTTACAGCATCCTTCTTTTCCAAATAAATTCCATTATTATTCTCACCTTTTTTATGTAACTTTTGCTGAACCTTCTCAGGTATCTCATTCCTAGAATATTCACGAATTCTAGTGATAGTGTTTTGGAATCTTGTATTTCTCAATTTAGCTTCAGATAAATATTTTTGGCCAAGTCCCAAATCTTCTTCCTTTTCTTTCATATTCACTTCCAGATACCCATTATGATTCTTTTCTTCTTCATGATATTTCTTCAAATAATCAATATATTGCTCTATCTTCTCTTTCTATACAACAAAATATCCTTGATTTTTTATTGAAAAAGATTCATCTTCCAACTTTTTGTTTTTCTTTTCAGTACTTCTAATATTTCTCAATAATTATTTCAATTATTCTTTCAAATGCATCTAAAGTTGAGAATCTTCTTCATTAAAACTCCTACTTCTGAATTCATCTTCATTCATCATTGTAATAAAATTATTTTTCCTAGCATGCTCAATGGAATTTTTGGATTCATCTTCACTTTATTCTTCTTATTCTCCACAACAACTTTAATTACTGGAAGAACATTCTTTATTAACTGTTAAAATGAAAAAGTTTGTTTCACCATCATCTGTAACATCCACACTATCATATTCCTTAGAAAAAAGGCTCTCAATTTATATTTGGAGAATCTTTTATCTTCCCTCTTGGAATAAAATATTTCTTTATCACCATTTTCATCCAAGATATTCATGGATTTGTTTTTTCATCTTCACTTTATTCATCTTTACATTCTTCCTAATTTAATCTTTGAGGACAATTGGAATCAAAATTCCCAATGGCTTCACATCTAAAACACTTTAAGGGAAGTTTTCATTTATACCTTCTTGTACCTCTTTTCACATTTTTTGCGAAAAAAAAACTGAATCAAGATTTTTACATACCTCATTTTCGGAGTTAGAATCTTCTTCTTCTTCTTCTTCAAGAATACTATTTTATTTCTAGGAAGGCTTGAAGTAAATATTTCTATAAAATATAGTTTTTACTTTTATATAATTCTACCTTATTATTTTTTAAGTAACAAGAGTACTATGAAAATCATCAAGAGATAATGTTTTAGGATCTCTGTCTTCCGATGAAGAAACATTTCCATCAAATTAATTGGGTAGGACTCTCAAGATGTTTTCAACCATAATAAAATTATCCACCATTTCACCATGAAATCTGATAGTACTTACTATGTCTTTTACCTAGGTAAAGAAGTCCCCAATGGATTCATGCTCATCTATCTTGAGATCTTCATACTTCAATTTCTTTATTTGTAACTTTTCCTTCTTCACTTTTTTATTAGATTCATATTTGTTTTTCAATTTATCCCATATAACTTTGGCTATAAAAACTCTTTCCACTCTCAAGAATTCACTTTTAGAAAGTGATGATAATATATAATTATTTACCCTTACATAATTAAAAAGAAACTTTTTTTCAACAGGTGTAAGTGGAGCACTATCATCAATGGGATAAAACCCAACTGTTGTAGCTTCAAGAACATCATAACTGACAAACATAAGATATGGAAGCATTATATCTTTCTAAATATGATAGTTTTTTCCATCAAGGACTCGAATACCATTACTGTTCATATAGTTCACATTATCCATCAGCAAAGAATAGAAAAGGGAACCTCCCTTTGATACCAATTGAAAGTGCCCAGTTGGAGTATTGTATCACCAATAGGATAAGGGGTGAATCTGTGAAACTCTTTTCTTTTATGTTTCTTTTCAATTCATACAACCTTCACCTCCTGTTAAATATTTCAATTCTCTTCTATGAAACAAATCAACAAACATCTAAAGGAACACAATGATTTACAAGGTTCACTATTCAGTAAGAATAACTACGTCCTTGGTATGGTTTGAAAATTATCCAATACCATACAATTCACTAAGAAAACAATCCTTGGATTATAATGAGTAGGATATACCAATAAAATTTTGCAACACTATGAAACAATCCCACCAATGTATTTCCATCCTCAAAGAACAATAGTGTAATACAATTGTTTGGTAACAACTCATGTTACCTGCAATTCTTTTAAATTTAAAAAATGTATTAAATTTTAATACAATTCATCAATTCCTTACCCAGAATAAAGGTAAAAACCTTAAAGGACATTAATAAATAAATTATACCAAATGCTAAGTTCGATTTTCCTAGTCTGATTATCTAAGTATGATTATTTCAATATAATTATTCAAATCGGATTTTCCTAAGAGAATGAAAAACAAGTGAATTGACATTGCTTCAATTTAGAATACAATACTTCTTTAGTTTGAGAAACCCAATACGGAGATACCCAGTATGAAATTCCCAATGTAGATTAATCTAGCCCAATACCAAAATCTGCCGAATACAATTGACAATATGAATATTTTGATTCACTGAATATGATAAATCCAAAATAAAACAATCAACCGAATATAATTGTTTCAATATTTCCACTTCTCTTTCACTTCTTCCTCGTTGAATTGTTTTCATTACAAAAAAATGGTTCCACTTTATCTCTCTGAAAACTCATAGCTTCTCTCTATAATAATGAAAAGTACTTCTTTGTCACACAAGTACAATTTACTTCACACCCTTCATAGAAGACCCATGAAACCATTGTTGGGAATAAAAAAAATTCATTCTCGCTTACTCAAATTTATCTAAAATTGAACTTCCCCTCTAAAATATTGGGATACATTGTATCTTTGTCAACACATCTTGAAGCTTCTTGAATCGTCTACAATATTCATCACTTCTTTTCCGAAATGTCTTTTCAAATGTAAATATGATTACAATTGGTGAGAAATACATGGGTACAATCATCTAAAACTAAATCTCCCATATTGATTTATTCAAAATAATGCTTGATAACATACCAATTTAATGTGTTTGAGGAAATGAAATTATCCACTTGAGATACAATCGCTCTTTTAAATGAAATTATCCCCCTTGAAAATTCATTCATCAATATTCACTTTCTTTTCTTTTCTGCTGACCCACTTGGGAAAACAGATCATCACATTCAAAACCTATTCTTGAATCATGACTTCATTCACGAATTTGAATGCATTGAGGGACAAATTTATCATCATATAAACTCAATTTGGAAGTATTATAACTCTCCATTTATTCCTGATTATTTCTTTTCATCTCAACCAAAGCATGATAATTTTTGAATAAAAGTAATATAGATACTATTATCCTGAATACAATCATATCTGGTTACAATAATTCTGGTTATGATCATCCTAGATATGATCATTCTGATTACAATCATCCTAGATACGATCACTCTGAATATGATCATTTCAGTTTATGATCATTATGGGTACGATTGGTGGGTATGATCAGATACAATCTAAAAGCAATGATTTCCCCATATATGATACAGTACAATATGAAAATGAATCCTTCTTGATTGGCACCATCTCTTTTCTTTTCTTCTATCGGAATATGATTGTTTTGAAAAACAATAGTTGTCTCATCTTCCATCGGTATCACCTGTTCCATCGGCACCACTTCGATCGTCACCACTTTCCATCGACATCAACTTTCACATCATCACCACCTATTCAATATGCGTCACTTATTAAATCGGTGCCAACTATTCCAAAAGCATCAACATTTTAATTGACATCTCATTTTCCTTCGGCGCCACCTTTCCATTGGTACCAAATTCATCAGGACCACCCTTCCATTGATACCACTTTGATTGTTTTGAAACACAATCGGTACTATCTCTTAAATCTGGATACAATTGTTCTGAAAAACAATCAGCACCACCTCTTCAATATGGATATTATTATTTTGAAAACAATTCATACAATCTGGATATGACTCTTTTCTGATTTTTTTGAAAAACAATCGGTACCACTAATTTCATTCTTCCATCCGAATATGAATATGATTCTTTTTTGATTGTTTTGAAAAAACAATCTGAATATGATTATTTTTTGATTATTTTGAAAAAAATCTGAATATTATTCTTTTCTAATTGGAATCATCTCATTCACCTACCCTTTCTTCTATAATTCTTTAATCACAAGTTTTCACTTCAAGTAAAGATTTATATGAACAAAAAATTATCAAATCATCGTCACAATTGGAACATCGTAGTCACGCTGACTCCGATTCTCCAACAACACAAATGCTTCTTTCTTGTCGTATTTAGAGTGAATTTCATGAACATGAACTTCCAGTAATATGTTTTCACTTTCAATCGGACCCGAGGTGAGTCCGATCAGAAAAAATTCCTCCCATTACAATGGACTTTCACTGTGAGTTTGATTCTATTAAAAACATAGATCTGATTCTTTTAAAAACATGGATCTGATTTTTTTTGAAAACATGAATCTGATTCCTTTCAAAACAATCCTCAATTCCATTTTTTTGAAACCAATACAATTTTTTCTAAAAACAACATGATTCAAAATACCTTTATTCTTTCTTTCAATGCCTTTCAATCCAAATTCCCATTCATACTATTTCTCAACATCCTGTCTTCATCATATTGATCGATTAACAACAAATACAAAAAAAAACACAACTTGGTCCTAACATATTGTCATGTAATGGTGGTTATTAAATAATATAAAAATTGTATAGTGTTATGGTTTGAAATGTGGGATTATTATGTTGTATATATTGGATAATTTATTATGGTTAGCTTATATGAGATGGTTATTAGTTGATTATTTTGATTTATTCATTCTAGGAATGGATATATTAGTATTATTAATTCAAATAGACACCTTATATTTCTATAGAGGATTTAATTGAGTATATTAATATTCTCAGGCCTATATAATATTTATTATTTTTTAGATTATCTTGAAATATTTAGTAGTGTTGTTCTTAAATCCTATCATTTTAAATGATACTTATTTACAGAGGTGGATTATATTATACATTACATAATACACCTAAGAGTTAATAGACTTCTAGTTATTTTACCAATAATGTTTCGATTTAATGACATGAAATTCACTGTATCGAATAATTTATATTTTTAGAATGGGATTATCATTTATATTGGTCCTAATATTGTGTATTTTTTATAATAATGTGTAATTACTTCCACATATGTGTGATATTACACCCCTGATGCTAGTCACCAACCCTAGGACTATTGAAGGGGTTATATAAGTGTTACAATATTACTAAAATTTAGATTAATTGAAGTCTTAGTGTAATATCCCATGTCTATGGACAAGTTTAAATTTCAAGAGGTTTTTGAATTTTTATTTAGTGGGTGGGAAAATTTTTGTGTAGAGGCTCAGAATAGTATTATGAGTGTTTGAGAATCCCATAAGGGGTTCTTTAGATGTGGTTGGTGGCCCATAAGGAATCTTGGGAACTCGTGCTTATAGGGAAGGTAGCTTATGGTGGTTGGGGTTCTAGAGGCTAGGTTCCATTATCCACAACCTAGCTAGTGGTTTGATAGAGAAAACTACAAGTTACAGGTATTCACTAGCTAGCCAATGTCCCATTACCATCTATCAAGTGGACATTAATAGGGGTGAATTTACTATTTTTTACCATCTAATTTTTATAGTGGGAATCCCCTTCGCCTCAAATTTTGGTTTCTACAAGATGAATCCTCCCTCCACTTTTATCCCTTATTCCTCTTTAACCTGGGATAGATTTAATGGGATTTTCATAGGGATTTGAGGAAAACATATTATTATTGTGATAATAAATTTTATTATCCACTAATAACCCTAATTTAAACCTTCTCCAGTTAGGGATTTGGTGTTGAGTCCTATGAATCATGGTGGAATCATTTGGTTGTCATGGGGATTTTATTTTTCTTATATAATGGACATACCAAGACAAAATATGCATTCTGATAACTGGAGATCTAATGAGTTATTTCACCATCATCAATTTATTATTAGGATTTCCTTAAGTTAAATTAGTTTTCATTTTTTGTGAATGTTGGGAAATTTTCTCAGGATAAGACTTGTAGGATGTGACAGACCTTCTAGGTGCCATTGGGAGATATTTTGGTGTGGTGGATGCACTAGGTGAGAATTTATCCATTATGACTTTTAATTGTATAAAATTAATTAATTTTTTTATTGTATCATTTGATGATACTTGATGTGGTTTGGAACATTAGGTGGTAGCACGATGGCCTGTTTATCCAAGACAAGGTTCGAGGGGGATTTTGAAGAAGATATCGGACGTTGAGTTAAATGGGGATTATTTTTAAAAGTGGTATGTGGCCTTGGTACTTACCCTATAAATTTATGCTTATATTATGGTTCATTAGGATGTTTGTTCGTTCCATTAATGGTGATTTTTAACTATTAAATAATTGAACCATCATATTTTGAAATAAATTGTTTAAATTTGAATGTCACATATCGACCCTTGGATCAAGAAATGTGCCAAGGGTAACGACGGGCCCTTGATCACTATTTTTCTTTCCTTGATAACCAATGGATGATTATATGATAATTTAAATGATTTTATATAGTATTTTATCCACTTTAGGGATGTTACTAGGCTAGGTATGACACAACGCCCTTATTTAGGATTCTTTAGCCACCTCCATGTAGTGGCATGTCATGAATTGACTGGAGAATCTTGGATATACCTTATGGGGATCCTTGAGATACCTTATAGTCATTAAATTGTTGATACTAGATTGAATATTAGGATATCCTAAGTGATGGGTTGAACCAATGAAGGAGTTCAATTAATAAAGGACCCAATATGGGTTCCTTCTCCTTGACGAGAGAATTGGGACCCAAGTTGGTTTCCACAAAGGGTGGTGACCTATAAAAACACATATGGGTGTCTTTTATATGTTTATTATTGAGGAACATGAGTGGGTTTCTAAGGGCTATATTGACATTAGTGATAGGGTGTACATGGATGTGGACAGTGGTGATGGGTTTAGGAATTCATTCAAGAATTTTTATTATTATTATATGTAATGAGTTATTGTGTATACCATTGGGATGGTCTTGTATGAACTAAAAAATACTCATGGGTGTTAGTTTATATCGATGATTAAATAAGGAACCCTAATGTGTTAGTATATAGTGACTAAAGAGAACTCTCATAGTGTAGGTCTATGATACTTGTAAAAGAAAACACATATAGGTTTGTTCTATGATTATAAATAAAGATTTATCTGAGTGTTATATGTTTATTGGTAGAGAAAGCTCTCATAAGGGTGGTCTATGATACTTGACAAAGAAAACACCCACAGGGGAGCTCTATGAAACTATTAGTGGGGATACCATGGAATCATATCTGGTTTTGGGATAGTATACCGGGTGAATATTTATAATATTTTTTAGAACTTGATACTTATATGTATACTATGGAGACCAGTGTATGTTATATTGGTTAGTACAATCATCGTGATGTGCTCAGAGACATCCTGACACTGAATGAAGAATGCATGGATGATTGAGGTCATGGATCAAATGATCGATGATGGTTATTGGGATTTTAATATGATACATATATACATATTAGGGATGTTTTGATATTATGATTATAATAGTTCAAATTACACGCTTAGAGAAATTATAGCACTGGTTAAAGCTGGTATTTCTGGTTGTTTTATTTATTTATTTTATTAGTTTATATATATATATATATATATATATTCTTAGCACGTCACATGAACATATCCCTACATTAAAGGTATAGTATGAGACCATGTTGGTGGTTACCTACTATGTTATGCACTCACACACTACTTTGTCCTCCATTTCATTTATATAATCTAGAATCCCTCACTTGTTTATGGTTCAAATCAGGAAAAAGCTTGATATTTCTTGATCTATCTGGCATATCTTAGATGATTTTTGGATTTTTGGATGATCTGAGGCTTGATGACTTTAGAAAATCATCATATAGTTTTATTATTTATCATTATTTATTATTTTATTTTTATTTATAATGGGATCGACCTAGTGGGAGACCAGTCTTGTATTCCTATGTGAATGCTTCTCATTTTTTATAGCATGTCCAATTTTTTTATTATTCCTATATTCTATGATGTGTATGATTTTTAGTTATTTAAATTATGATTAGGAAAGATGGTATTTGGGGTATAGTCTCCCCATGATACTTCCTTAGAGCCTCAATACTAGTCAGAATCCTATGAAATGTAAAGAGTTGCACTAGAGGTATAATAACAAGTACTATTTCAGGAACTGATTAGTAGTACATATAGAGGTACATTACAAAGTGGTATGAGAAATAACCATTTAAATTTGTCTTATTATTTTTGTTGTGGTATCCTATAGATTTAGGAATGTGATATAGACAATGATGAATTTAAGATGGTGCATCATGAACACCTGTTCTAGTTGGAATTCTTGGTTACCATGGGATTGGGGTTGATTTTATTAGTTTTATTTGTTATAATTATATAATTTTCACCACTTTTAAAGTAAATTATGTGTGTATTTATTTATTGTGATTTATTGTGGAGATTTGATCTTGGAATACAGATTAAGGAGGGGTATCGTGCCTCATGATCATACACATTTTATTCACATGAATTGTAGGCCTTCTCGTGTGATTTTTTCACTTCAAATAAAGGCCAATCTGTTTAAAGTGTCAACAATAGATTATGTATTTTTCCATAAAATTCATTTCTAGAATTGAAATCATAAGGGACAACATTTATATGAATTTCTTTATGATGTAAGGTCATGTGGATATATTTTGACACACTTATTAGGATGATGACATAGTCCCTCAATGTAAAGGACATGGGGTGATCATAGGTTTTTGGTACAGGAAAATGATTCCATAGGGAGGAACCCCTAGAGGGTAACTATTATTTGGGATTTGTTATTTAATGTTTTGGTAAGAACATATATAATGTTTTACCAGTTATCTTTGAATGAAACTCTACTTAACCAAACTATATTTTGTGATTCTCATGATATGTATCACCATTTGGTGATGCTAGTTATATGAGTAACCATTTGTGGTGAGACCAGATCCATTAAGGAGTATTTTTATCTGAATATTCTTAGAGAGTGTGGGTTACCTAGGTGTGACTGGTTTTTTTGAAATATTATGTTAATGTTATATATAAGGAAACTATAATGGGTATTTGGTATGTAAGTTTCCATGAGTTGTGAACCTTTTGATTTTTAGTTTACGGGATATCTAGGAGACCATAGTGACCAAGGGTAAAACCTAAATTATGGTCAACTAATGGTTTACGATGATCATTGGTGACCAGTTAGAGGGGATATCCTATGTTTTTTTCATTAGACACAGTAATAATATTTAGGTGCTTTGGGGAATGGTATTGGGTAGGATAGGTGCTACCTAATATGTGGTATAAGTGTGGTGATGCCTTGATATTCTTTTTAAAGAAAAGATACATGAATTTTAGTGATTATAAATGTGACACACATGAATTGACTTGGTGTTAAGGCTATATTCATAGATAATAACTATTTAGGTTGTCGTAATGAATGTTTGTTACTCTGTTCTGTATTCATGGGAGCATGGGTCGAGAGTTGTGGCATGGAAGTGGCGTTAGACAATTCCAAAGTGTGTGTTTGGGATATCCATGAAAAAAAATTAGGTTTCTAGATTAGAAAATCTTTTTTTTCTTTTGGATATAATTTTTTTATATATAATGGTTATTTTTTTAGAACATGTTTTTATTTTAGAGATATATGACACTTGAGGGTGTGATTTGGGTTTATAATTGGGTTTCATGGGGATGTGAAACTATTGAGTTTTAAAGAGAAAATAGTAGTAAAGGAATTCCATTGAGTTATAATGGATTTGGTGGTATAAGAGCATACACCTACTAAATTTTAATGGTTTTGAGATAGTTCATGTTGGATACATATGATGTTCTTGAATGGTATGTCGATGTGAGACCATGTGCAATTTGGGAACATAGACCTTTAATGAAATGTGTAACCCATAGTTTACCAAGGGTTTGGATCATGTAAGAAGTTCTAGGTGGTGAGGTTTGTTTGGAAAATGGATCTAGTGTGTTTCATAGTTGAACCATGTCTTGGTTAAAGTAATGTGTTATCTGGGATGAAATAGGTGTATCCTAGGAAGATCGACATGAATATTCGATGATAATGTTGATTGGGTTGTGCCTGAGAAGTGGTTCAAGTAAATACATATGTTAAAGAGTAACCTAATGGAGAATAGAGTGGAGAACCTCATTTTGAATTAAAATTTAGTTGATTCCATGGATGAAGTTCCCATGGCTTAAAAATCGGTTATAAATTATGTTTCATAAGAAAAAATTAGAATGAGGGAGTTTTGCTTGTTTCAAAAATTGTGTTCATTGACAGATGAGATATATGTAGTGGGGATTTGGGTTTTTACCTATTGAATGAATGTTAAGGAATATCCTATGGTGGGTAGTGTCCTATAGATCACAGGTGATATGACCCCCAGTGAGGGTATGATTTTGGTTTTGGGAGATCGATAAGTCGATAGTCCTAATAAAATTTGAAATGTAGTGAATAAATGGATCTAAATTTAGATTGATTTATTATCATATTTTAGGTATAAATTTGGATTTGACAATGGTTGGAGTATTAGTATGGGTTTGAGGATTATGATAGATTAAGGACATCTAAACAAATGGGATCAAGAATTCCTTAGTGCTTCGGTGAGAGCTTGAAAATGGTTTTTTATTATTAGAGTTTTAGGTGGGGAATATCCCTAATGTTTTTTTCCAACTTTAGTGAGAATATATGAATAATTATAGGATGCCTTCAAGTAATAATTACATCATGAGGAGGTAAATTTTTCAGCACATCAATCGTTAAAGTTGAGCCTCTTCGGGTAATGTTAGCTAGAGGAGTTCAAAGTGGTGGTTTGGCATGTGTTTGGAGGAATTAACCTTGAGATTCCATTAGGTATGTTGTTTGGGATGCAATAGGGGTGTTTTATGTTTTTTCTATAGATTTTTTTATGAAAATACCAAACAAACATGTCTATTTCATTGACGATGAGTACATATCCACATTGAATTGGAACTGTGAAATGAGAATAATAATTGTATTTAACTACTATTCCCACATGTGTAAAATTGTGGTATGTTAAGAATCATTCCCAATGTGTTATTTGACAACTAAGAGTGGGTTTTGATTGGAATTTCCATTTATTGGAAAGAGTTATGGCTCTCTTTTTATCTTCATAAGAAACTTTTTTTGGTGGGGAGTTCAATAGGTATGATTATTTTTTAGGTGATAATATATTTGTTTTTCAAGGTGGATGATCTAGGGCAATGTCATAATAATGTTTCAGTGACGAATTACAGTCATTATCTTTGTTTTTTAGGCATAAGAGACATGTGTTCAGAGTCGTGATGTTATAGTGTGATGGCATTCAGAATTAGACCACGACTATTGAGTAGGAATTGGTGACAGATGTAGTTTGAGAGATCAAATAGATTGAACACCAGGATTTATTGGGGATGATAAGTTTTATGTTGAATATTTTCTAATATACATTGTGTAAATGCGAGTTTAAATTTTAAGTGGTTTTTGAATTTTGAATTAGTGGGTAGTTTAGATTTCTAACAAGAACTCATAATAGTATTCCAAGAGTATGGGCATCCCAAATAGTGTGTTTTGAATGTTCTTAGAAGATTTTAATGATATTAGGGAACTCAAGGATGTATTTTTAACACCCCAATATTTTATGATATGTCTATTTTAAAATGTATTTAATTTCTTCAATAGCTTACATTGAACGCAACACCTGTCTTAAACAAACTAAGATATACTATTAAATATTATTATTATAACACCATCTATAAAGTTGGTGGTTGTGAATGGGATTAACTAAAATATCAAAATATATTTTACACATTTTTATAAAATTAATTCAATGATTAGAAATTAACTGTAAATGAAAATAAAAACCAATAGAATATAAATGATGTGTTTTTATTAAAAACACATTCTTATGTATAGAATGGAATTTTATCGTAGTAAATTAACTTAATCAATATTATTGAAAGATATTAATGATATATCTACTTTATATATTAAAAAAATCATCCAATAAATTTTATAGTCTTAATATAAGAATAAAATTAATTTTAAGTATAAAAGGTTATATTATTTTATCGCCTTTTAATAGAGAACCTACTTATAATACTATTTTATAAACTTTTATCTATTTTATTTAAAAAAACAAACCATTTCATTTAAATAAAAATATTAAAATTTTCTATAGTTTATGTTTTTTTTATTTTTATGATAAGTTTCATGTTTCAACGAATATTGATAAAAAATATCATTTTAATTAAAAATATAATTTTCATCTAAATAATTCATAGTGTTAAATTATATTTTTAATTAGATTTAAAGTATAATTAGATTATTTTTATATAATTTAATAAAATTTAGATCATTTTAATCAATTTTACATTGAATATGAATATAAAAACATTACAATATTTTGTATGTTTTCACATTAATAACCCGTTTTCTCATTCGGTCAATGGGATTAATTTTATATTATTTAATAAAACATTTATGTTTTGAAAATGTTAAAATATATTCCTTATTTTGAATCAATGGGTAAAAATTATTTAAATTGGATTATTTTATTTTTCATATGAATATAAAATTTAGTAATATTTTAATTGCCACTATTAAGGGTAAATTAGGTAATAATAGGTAAAAATAATATTATAAAGACTATGAAATTACTCTAAAACTTGTCCAATTCTCATTTAATAAGTGATTTTTGAACCAACCCATCCTTGGTCTAATATTATAACGTTTTTAAAAACTTGGATAAGAGTACGACATTTATTATATTTTTTTTAAAGAGTAGTTAAAGATGTAATACTCATATTTTTAATAACTATATCATTTTTAATATAGGGATATAAAGATGAAAATTTGTACAATCAATAATAATTTAAAATATATATTTTTTATTTTTATCATGATAATTTATTTTCAATTTTTATTTAAAAATAATTACCTTAAATACTTATATAATGATGATGCATTAATTATTTATTTAATGCAAATATCAGAAAATGATATAAAAAGTATTAAAATAAATATATTTTTTTCATAATTAATTCAAAAAGAAAATTATATTGATATCTTTGACTTGTTAGTGATATATTAGAAGTGTTTTTCTGAAGAAATTTTGTTATCTAAAGTTTTGTAAAAGTTAAGGTAATGAATAGTATAAAAATTTTAAGTAATGTCATTTTAAAGTAAAAAATATTTTATTAAATGATATAAAATTAATAATAATATAAAAATCTACCAAATAATTAGGATAAAGTTTAAAATGTTATTCATCAATAATTTTATGTTATTTTGGAATTTTATTATAACTATGTTAACCCTTAAAGATTAAACACACTTGTTGTCATGATAAGAGTTAAAGAAATTAACAAAGGGTCGAAGCCAAAAGATAAGGATAATAATGTTCCCTAAAATTGTCTAAAAATTATTTTTGGTAATTATTTATACCTATAATTATTTTATCATTAAAATTAATCACTTTGGTGCCATTTTTAATAAAAAATTAATTTATAATAATTTAATGTTTTGAGAGATTCCAAAAGTGACACTCACCTCAATTATAAAAGGGAACCTCCTCTCTCATTTACTCACACCATATTGAGCCTTATATAATGGAAAAAGCCTAGAAATTTTCCCTTATAACATACATATACAAGTTCTAGAGTTCTTTTTTTTCAAAAAATAGATTGCCTAGATCTCTTAAGAAGAGATCTAAAGGGAGTCCGCTGAAGAAAAGGTAATCATTTTTACCAAATCATCCATGTTCATTTCATCTTCTACCTCCACTTAATTATTTTTTTCCATGAAAATGTAGCAAAAACTATATCATATATATTATGAGATGTTATTATGATTATGGGACCACCATGTTGCATTATCTATCTATGCTATAAAAAACATCGTGCATACCTACGTACGACTTACTGTCTCCACATCGTGATGTAATCTATTTTTCATATTGACTTTATTGGGATGGGTATAATGATATAAATAATGGATATATATTATAATTATGACATGATATTTATTTTTTTAAAAAAATTATATACCATCCACTTCTTTACTCTTCCCCCGTTAATGGAATGATACCATCGTACGTGTGTACGTACGGGCTACCATCTCCACGACGTGATGTGATTCATTTCCCATGTTAACAACTAAAAATTATTAAGAAAATTTATATAATGAGAAAATATAATATATATGAACTTACTATGATTCTGGAGATTAAATTAATATATCTTATGCATATGAAACATGACATACATGACAAAACATGTGTGGGAAAATGAAGCAGTTAACACCCAAAACAATAGTAATAACGAAACATTATTAACAAAATGATATAAGAAGATCGTATATGATATCATAAATATGTATATGATTCTGGTAAAATTTAATAACAATATTTAAACCATCATACAAGAGTTTCAATCACATTAAACTTAAGGAAATTAAAAGGAAAAGGTTATTTCAAAATTTTGTTATTATTCAGGATTTTTTAAGTTTAAGTCTCCATTGTTTATCATTTTTCTTCCATATCCATGTTTTATAAAAAAAATTAAAATTATTTTCATTATTATCCTAATAATGTTTAAAGTCTTTTTACCCATGTTTTAAATTTTATAAAATCATTTCAAAGGAATCATTTTTTTGTTTCTAAATGAGGTACTTTATGACATTTCGATGGAAGGAATATTTTTTTAACTTATATGGAGTGAGAGGATTCTATGCCCTTCATTATTCCTTAACTTTTTTAAGCTTCCTTTCAAAGTTTAAAAGGTTCTGTTCCAATAATTTTTTTTCATTTATAATTGTGTATTTTTTTAAATTAAATTATTTCAAAGTCAAAAAAGGTTATTTCTCTAAACAAAATTCAATGATTTTATTAAAATATTTTCATCTATGTCAACATAATTTCTTGAATCAAATTCATAAGTGAATTTGATCTACTATGATATCATTTATCATATTTCATTGAATGTTTTGTGATTTAGTTTGAATGTGGTTGTGCTATTTTGATAACATTCATGGTTTATGGTTACAGTACTTTCATTTATTATGCTAGTATTAATATGAATGATTATGTTGATTATGTTTCATCACCCATTTTATATGAGGAATGAATTGGACATAGTAATTGATGGAACAAGACCATTAAAGCCCCTCGATGCATCTATAGGTCTCATGAGACAAACTAGTTTTGGTAATTTATGAGGCCTTACCTGTTTATGTATGGAGTATTTAATAATGCCTTTACTATATGTTTATGATGTTTGGAATTATGAATTCCCTCATTATGACTTTATTTATTGATATCCCATGTGATAATTCTATTAGTAGAATATCCATGTTATTATTTATATATAATTATATTATTTTTATTTATTCTTTCCTTATTATTCTCAAGATTATTTCTAAATGTATAATGTTTTAGTTATACACGTTTCCTTAATATTGATGAATACTATTAATAATAGCTTCTCATGTACGCTTACCCCTGATGAGAATATGACCTCACCCCTTATGTTTTATTTCTCCTAGGATGCCAAGATATATATTATGACTAATATACTTGATTAATCTAGGATAATATCGTTGTCATCAATAGATTCTCTATATTGTTTTTTATATGTTAAATTCTAATATAATGTTCATGTATGTAATTTTGTTTCCAAAACTACTAATCTGATCGGACCTTTGGGATTTTAATCTTCTATCAATACCAATGTAATAATATGATACAATAGCTCTGAGATACTAGGTAAGGGGTTGTTATAGTTGGTATCATATAAAGTTTAGTATAATACTTGGAAACTAGATTTAGAAATCAAAGATTAGGGAACATAA
The DNA here is from genome assembly GCA_963277665.1 of Viscum album. Lineage (NCBI taxonomy): Eukaryota > Viridiplantae > Streptophyta > Magnoliopsida > Santalales > Viscaceae > Viscum > Viscum album. Next base: position 1,743,641,291 of record OY728141.1, read on the forward strand.
CCCTAAGATACAATTTGAGGATAACCATAGAAGATCATCCTATAATTTTGGTAAGGTATATATTTTTTGGGTATTCCAAGAAATGAATCTCTAACTCAATACTACAAGTGGATGTGGTTATGGAACATAGGTACCTATGGTAAACAACTCTAACAAGGTGCATCAGCCCTGCCTCACTGTAACTTGGTACATGAAAACGGGCCATACTGCGTACCTGGTTTGAAAAACCATGGGGATATGCTTAGGATAATTCAAATTTTTTTTAAACCCATTATATATGATTTAAAAGTAAATATGTCCCCAAAGAAATCATTTTTATGATTATGAGATTATCTATACATGAATTATCAATTTATGTTAAGAGTTTTACTAATTCAAAATTATGCATTATGATTCATACCAAAATCTAGTGTATGCCATTGTTTATAAATGGTTCATAGTGGAAGGAATGGAAACTATATCAACACACATAATCCATATAGGTATATCCTTCCAATGCAATATAATGATGTTAGATTTGTAGAAGCAACGAGTCCAGAAAAAATATATAACCATACTAGGATAACAGACTCAGGTTATGAAAAATAACATTCCATGTATAGAGTAGTATGAACCACAACACAGAGGAACAATTTTATACTACTTCATGAGATAAAAAATTGTAATATTAAATAGGACTATAGTTTTGTTTGACATTGATCAATGGATAAGTTCCTTAGATAAGGTATTTATCACATTGGGAAGTATCAAAATAGAGAATGTTTTCTTGGAAGTTTATTGTCCTTCTTGATATTAAGATCAATGATGGTAATTTATTCAAAACCCTAAGGAGTACAAGGAAATAAAAAACGTGTTATGAATGGGTTTTAAGTAACATTTATTTGAAAAATATTTTCATCATGAACAAGGAGTTGATATGGAAAGGCAATTTCGGAGTTAGAGGAAATTGGGGATGATAATGTTTCTCAATATGAAGACAACTTTACAATGTTATCAAGGAATTCTTTAGAATACAAACATAACCCATGGAATAAAATTTATTGTTTCTTTGATGGGTTACATCCATTCCTCTGAAAGGATTTAGTCTCTCAAATTTTCTCATCATACAAATATGTAGTCTCGTGTTCTATTAATACAAAGAAATAATTCTCTATGTCTTATTACATTATATGAAATCAAAATAACAAGATAATAGTGGGTGAAGATAAGGATAAAGGGAAAAGGGAAAGAAGGGTTTTTTCACATGTGATTATTGTGGGAAGAAACACCCTGGTACTTTCATGAATGGAATGGAAGTTTGTTACAATTTTGGAGAGAAAGGTCATCGGGTCCATGATTTTAAGGTAAATAAAGAAGCTATTAATGAAAAAAAATTCAATTGTAAGGGGATGGGAAACTACGCAAATGAATGTCACATGCATCAAGGAAATATAGCTCAGAAAAAGAAAATGTATCATATTCAAGATTATGTTGTTACTACAGTCAAAGTTGAATAATAAATGTATTTATATTTTAATTCAATAATTATGTAATTATATTCTGGTTATAATAACCTTGATTTATATAAGGAATGTACTGTAGTAATTATTCTGTACAATTTTAAAAGTATACATGTTTTCATTAAGGTTTTAAAGTGGTCAAGGTGTTCATATATTTGGTATGTGACAAAAAATATACATTATGTTATATAGAGAAAATATGATGTTATATTTTTTTTTAAATTTAGAAACCTTATTAATAAATGATTGGAGTGTGAATTTGAACAGATGTATTTTGGATGAGTCTTAATGTTGGAATGGATTGAGATGAACATTAGATATTATAGCTTGTGGTTAAAGTATGATTTATTGTATTGGATAACCTATGAAACCCATTTTGGTATTGATAAAATTTAAAGGCCGAAGGAATGAATCACAGATCTTATGAATTATAAAAGTTATTCAGGTGTGAAAAAATCATCTTGAACATTTGTTTCAAGGTATGCAGTACAAATAGATTGAAGCCCAACCCAAGGATGAGATTATACTTATGACACAGAAGGAATTAAATTATCTTTATTTTATTAAGTGCTTATCTAGATAGAAAAATAATCCCTAAACTCTAGGAATTGAAATTGGAAGAAAAAACTATACTCATTTAATTTTCCTTCTGAGATATCATTGGCCTCTTCAACCCATCACATGCAACATCCTAGATTTGTGTGCCTCAAAAAGGTTCCCTGAAACCTATTGGTCACATGACGTCAAGAGAATTTCCCCAAATGCTAGAGGCTTCCAACTAGCAGTGAGGGACAAGGTGTGATATTGAGGAAACTATGCCCTCATTGGAAGAGTATACACAGCATAATTTAAATAAAAAAAATATAGGGATAAATAATACCAAACCTAAATAAACAGTAGAAGACTTAATTTAAATACAACAGAAGCCACAATATATATATATATATATGATGCATGACATATTTATCTAAGAATGTAACCAAACAAGATGCAATGATGGAATGAAATATAGAAACCAAAGTACAATAGAAACAAGTAAACTCTAGGATCATCAAAAGCCTCATCATGGTACCATTCACTCCATCGCTAATAATAATCAAGTACCTGATGAACAAGGGCGATTTCCCTTATATATATCTGAAATCATATAATCTGTTTGGGTCCAAAATCCTAACCCAAACAGGGTATGAGACGAATCCCATTAGGCAACCACCAAAAGATATGTCCCTAACTATTGGTGAATATATATAATAGGTAATATGAAAAAGTGAAACAATAAACTAAGAAGTACTCAAAGTGACCAATCATATAGTTTTCAATTACATTTATTTAACATTTATTATCTATCTATTGAATCATGAAACCCTCAAATCTAGCATAATATTTGTATCCCTTATGTAAAGTAACCATAATAGACGTCTCGTAAGACTATCTAAACACTCATGTACGATTGAATACAAGATTGTGTTTTGGCTTGGCAGACTTGTCATAATAATTTAATTATCCACAAATGACCCTCTCGGATGCTCTCCCGAACTAACCTCTTCGATATAATATAGAATAAATTAATTATAAATGTCTATATAGGATTGCTCTCATGGTCTAAACCCTTTGGTAAATACTTCTTTTAATCAAATACTAATGACCACCTAGGAAGCTCTCGTGGTCAATACCCCTATGTCAAACATTCCAATAAAACATACATAAAAGACCCCTTTGGGAAGCACTCATAGTCTAATCCCCCTTGGTCAAACATTCCTTAAATTAATTAAAAATGACCACCTAGGAAGATATCATAGTCCAACCATTGGGTAAAACATTAACAATGCATATCACATGCATCTCATGTAATAGACAACTCCATCCATACAAAACAAGGCATGGAAAATAATAAAAGCCTAAAAGTCATCCTAGACCAATTGATATACATGAACGTTGGCCCTTGAATTGTCCTAAAATGGTGTAGATATACAAAAAAGGAGAAAAACCCACATCCTTGAATAACTAACAATAGATTAAGAATCAAGAATAAAGGCTCTAGGGTTTTGAGAACAAGCTGGTGGTATTCCAACGCATCCAAAAATGTCTCAATCGGATCTCAGACAGAGAATCGAGAGGGGTTTATAGTTCATCTTCCATTCCACAACGCTCATGTACGAACCACGACTAGTAGAATAAATTTCCATATATGAGACATGACCCCACTCCAATCTATCAAATAAAAAGAAAACTACTCCGTGTGTTCATTAAAACTTCATTCCATATAGTAGCCTTAAGTGGACCCCAACTTAAGTGGGTCTACCAGGTCACTGCATGACCATGTACTAGGCCTTTACATGGTCAGTATGCAGCCATGTATAGCTACTGTGTACACACTGTGTACATTGAAGTACATGGAATGTAATCCACAAATCTCTAATTCATCCTTTTTTAAAACAACTTGAAATCGAGATCCATATTTGAAATAAGATCTATGTTCTTAAAAACTTTTCCCCTTAATACAATTTGTCCGTGAAATTCCCTTCCAAGGGTGGTGAAGAATAATTTGCGAACAAATTAGGCCACTATAACCACACACCAGCCTCCTTCTCCCAAGTCTCATCCGACACTCACCTAGGCTACCATAGAACTTATACCAAAGGAATAGACCAACCATAGAGAGCCTTCGTGCAGTGATACACAATCCTAATAGGGCGATTCTTGAAGGATTAATGCACCTCTAACTCAACCTCCTCAGGTTAGAAAAAATGACATGGGTCTGAAAAGTAACATCGTAGCTAACAAACATTAAAGAAATTATATGTATCCTAGTACCTCTACAGCTGATAGGAAACCGACCCAACTCTCCCCAAAACCTCAAATGTCCTGATGTATCTCGGTGAAATATTCCCTTGTCTCTTAATCCTCTTGTGTCTCAATCTCGGTGTGGCACATAAGAAAACCTGATCTCCGACCTCAAACTCTAGTTGTCATCTCTATCGATCAACATTATATTTCTGTCGAGAATGTGCAGTATCAATACTCTTATGAATCAACGCCACTAACTTAGTGGTCTCCTGGACACGATGATGTCCCAGCATAGCTACCTCTCTTGCCTCTAGACAATATAGGGTTGATCAGAATGGCCTACCGTACAAATTCTCATAATGTTCTATCTGAATCATTTCCTAAAAACTATTTTTATAAGAAAAATTTACTAGGTTAATGTGTCTCTCCCAAGAGCCCCTGAAATCCAGGATTCATGCTTGAATAATTATTTACAAAATCTAAATTGTGCGCTCAGACTGGCCATCTATCTATAAGTTATAAGTCGTACTCAGATGTACCTGTGTACCCAAAGCCCTCTGTAGTACCAACCAGACATGAGAAGTAACCCGAGAATCCCTTTCTGAAATGACATTGTTCAGAACCCCATGAACATTCACTATCTCTCAGATATACAACATTCAATTCTCATCAACAAATATGGTTTCCTTGATTGGAAGGAAATGTGCAACCTTCGTGAGACTATCGATGACAACCCAAACCGCATCATTCTCTTGAGGCAACCTCAGTAAACCTACCAAAAAATCTATGGTGACATCATTCCACTTCCACTCAGGAATGGTTAACTACTGTAATAGTCCTATTGGTCACTGATGCTCGGACTTCACCTACATACAGGTGGAACATCTCACAACAAAACCAGCTATATCCCTCTTCATGCCTGGCCACCAATACTGACGACGTAGATCTCTATACATCTTGGTGACACCAGGATGTACTGCCCATATGTAGACATGAAAGTCTCACAACATCTCTTCACGTATGTCTGCTGACACCCATATGCACCCATGAAAATGAAAAACCTCATCCTCACCAATGGTCCACCATTGAGTAGGGTCATCGACTGACACACTATCCTGTAGGAATATGCCTTTAGAATCATATAGGTGCCTCATTCACACTCGATCCAGTAGATTATATGTAACATCTATAGAAGAGAGAAAAATATACCTCTATTTTTCATTCACCTCCAAATGCATTTCATATAATAGAGTCATAAGCTTCCACTCACTGCTAGCCTTCTGAACTACCTCTATTTTAGCTCTCTTATTCAATGCATTGGCCACTGTGTTACCTTTTCTATGCATGTAGGCAAGATCAAAGTAAAAGTATTGTAGATACTCAACCCACCTTCGATGTCTCAAATTCATATCTCATTGAGTAAATATATACTTGAGGTTTTTTTGGTCTATTTATACCACAAAACACTCTCCCAAAAGATAATTCCTCTAATAGTGCTAGGCATGCACAACTATAGTGAACTCGAGATCATGCGTTGGGTATTTCCTCTCATGTCGCCTCAACTGCTGAGAGTTATACGAAATGACTCCTTCCCCTGCATAAGCACCGCTCCCAGCCCGATACCTAATGCATCACAGTAAATATTGTAACTATTTCTTGGATCTTGTAAAATCAGTATCAGTGCTGAAGTAAATCTCCCATTCAGCTCTAGAAATGATGAATCGTAGGAATATATCCACAAGTACTTTGTACCCTTCTTATTCAGGAACATTAGTGGTGCTGGTAATTGTGTAAAGTCTTGAATAAAGCATATGTAGTAACCAACCAGCCCCAGAAAACCCCGTACCTCAAAGAGTTTCTTCGAATTCACCCAAGAAACTACTCATCTAACTTTCTCTGGGTCTACTGATACTCTTTTCTATGAGATAACATGACCCAAGAGATAAATCGGGTCCATCCAAAAGTGGCACATAGAGATCTTAGCATATAACCAAGTACTTGTATAGACCATACCTACTCTAAAAGGCTGTAAGAGGTATATCTAATGGAGTAATGTGCAAATTATGATAACTAGATCTCAATTCAATCTTTGAGATCACCCAAGCTCCTAAAAGAAAATCAAATATATCATCAAAACTCAGAAAGGGATATTGGTTCTTGACCTTCAACTGGTTCAGCTTCCTCTAATCCACATGAAGTCTCAGGGTACCTTCTTCCTTTTTTATAAAAAGGATAGGAAAACCACAAAGAGAAGTACCAGGTCAGATGAAACCCTTTTCTTGCAACTCCTCTAACTACTTCTTGAGGTTCTATAAGTCTGGTGTATCCATCTTATAAAGAGGAATGGACATGAGTGACGCTCCTGGAACAATATCAATATTGAAATCCACCTCTCACTCTAGAGGTAAATATGAAAATTCATCTAAAAAGACTTCTATGAAACGATCCTCCACTATAGGAAATTCCATCTGTGAAGTCCCCTGGACATCAAGATAAAAAACTAACAATTTGGACTGTGATTCCTCACAACCCATGATGCTTGGGACTATCTATTCTCATCGGTACATCCCATTCACCCTTATATAGAAAAGATCCTTCTTCTGGTGACGTGAAGCTCACCCTGCGGTGATAGCTATCAAGAAAGGCTTGAAAGGACACCAACTAATTCATTCTGAGAATGACATCGAAACCCATCATCCCTAATACATATAGGTACCATAAAAAGTAACACCCACCAACATCCAGAGGGAACTCCTTGCACTAACGCGCACTAGCCTTCTTAATCCACAACCGAGTGTCTAGTGTCATAACATCATCAAAAGTAATGCTATAGTGCCTGATGCTCTCCAAAACAATAAAAAAATATAAAACTATGGGAATCCCCCCTTATCAAAAAATCATAAGCTAAAACTGAGGAAACTAGAATTTCACTTCTAATTGTAGAGGGTCTGGGATCCTACTCTTGTTAGGTCTATTCCATCGCTTAAGTTTGACCTGTACCGTGGCCCTACGGCCCTGGCTGACTACCCTGAGCTAACCCAATCTACTGTCCCTATAAACCTATCATTTAGATACCGTTTCCACGACCACCTCCTTACCCTGAATGGCCCAATGAAATCCAGTTCCCTAACTGATGAGAAACTGATGTCCCCACTCCTATATTTGGAGTCATAACAGATCCCCTCTCACTCACTGCTAGTAAAGACATCCAGAAAAAAAACTAAATATGAACCATCTTGCCTCAAGATCACAACTCATCTAGGTCTCTCAAGTACTGCGTTCTTTTGTTCTCACTCTTTCCGTACTGGTAGCACATCACTCATCTACTGGAGGAAACATCACGGGAAAGATCTCTATGGCACTTCCTACTATAGGTCGAAGGAGTACCAACCCTGGATGCTGAACTAACATGGATCATAGATCCAAACCCCCTCAAATTACACTTGGTAATCATCACCTAATTTACTATAGAAGTCACCAAAGTCAACCTGAAAACATTCACTAGCGGTCAGATGTCATACCTAAGGCTATCCTCAAATAACCTAAACAATGATAACTCATCACCTTTCAAAGCACGTGTGAAGCACTGAAGCTCTATAAATCTTGAAGAATAATCCATAACTAAAAGTGTGCCCAACTCCAAATGCATGAACTCTCAGGCTCGGTCAGCACTCAACGTCTCGGGGTAGAAGTAATCATAGAAGGTCCTCTAAAGCTCTTCCCAAGAAATACCCCGATTATATCCCACCTATGAGACAACATCCCACCATATCTTGTTAGAATCACACAACATGTAATTCTTGAGATTCACCCTCCTCTCAGGAGGCATCTCAAGATGCTCAAAGATAGAAAGCATGGCCTCTAACCATGAATTTTTAGCATGTGGTCCTTCATCCCCTAAAAATATTGTAGGATTCTTTTTCTAGAACACCTGTGTCAACTTTGACATCATTGGTGAAGGATAAGGTGTACATGATTTTTCTACATCATCCTCATAAAGCCTTCATGGAAATGTGCATTAGCACCTACATCTGGTATAAAAATTGGTCCCAAGACAGGCATGATGGGAGGATCTACTAGTAGTCCCTGATCTTTGATTTACAGTGTCTGATCATCACCCTATGCCTGGCATACAACCAGAGGACATCTTGCTAGAATTACTTAGCAAGGTCAAGCATGAACATTATAACAAGATTAATGGAATTGAAAATCGGAATTGAAATAATGAAATATGTGAAGGAAAACATTCATGTTTTACAAAATAGGGTTAGTGACATGTAGAACCACTACACGGTGTGTTCCCTTATGCCTTAACATGGCCGTGTACCCCAGCTAACCAGGTCGTGTAACACCCCATAAACACGGTGTGTTCCTATTGAGGCGCAACATGTATTTATTATTCCCTCCTACCAAAGTAATTCTACATGGCTATAACTACACTATTATTCTTGTCTAATAATACACATTGTATACACTCTAGACATGGTGTCTACAAAAAGTTCCATCCACCTGTGTCGTTAGTCACACAACTGGATACACAGTTGATTACAACCTAACATTTACTCCTAGTACACAACATGTCCTACCATGAGTTTACCAACCCCATGTCTCTGCTCACACAATCAGTCACATGGTCAAAATCAAGATGGGGTATATATATAGTAAATGATGTGTACTTAAGTAATTTCATTTATTCCTGAACATATGAACACACAGTGTGTGTTCATAAAATCACACATAATGTTTTTTGGGTTCTTCTGGATAATAATCCTCTGAAACTTCTTCACAAAACAAAAAATCATTAAATTTGGCCAAGGATTTCCATGTTCTGATCCGCGAGAGACCATACTCCTGAAAAATCAAAGTTTGAAATCCTTATTCATCTCATATATTAACAGTATTCCAATTAAATTTCAAACATGATCCACTTAATTCTGATCTAAGAGGGCCCATAACACATAAAGGACCAAATATTAAAATCCATCCAAATAAAAATTTACATATACCGATACCCTATCAAAATAACTCGTATTCTATCTTGACATCTTTCTTTACAACATGTATATCTAGCATGATATATATCACAAAAGCATGAAATCAGTAATGATCTCTAAATGGCATGGAAATAATTCATGACATGTGATTTCTAACAAGTGCCTATATGATGTATGAGATGGAATACCCTTATCTCATCAGGTTCAAACAAAATAGAACCATAATGATATCAATACTAACAACACAAAACAAGTACCTCACCCAATGGTGAAATCGAATAAACCATAATAGTTCAAAATCCAAAAATTATAATTCAATTTGTGGTAATTTGAATTTTCCCTATTCACGGGGTAGATACCCCTGGGAAGGACTAATTACCAAACTACATTTCCTTCTTATCTGTAACACCAGAGATTTTATGAGTAATATTTTGTTCTTATATATCATCAAAGGAATCTTTCACTACACACTTGCTTGGCTTACTTTACACGCAATCATGACCTTCCTCGATAGCTTGTGTCGTACGCAATACCGAGTTTCACTAAACAACGATATGCTATTAAAATATTATTAAAACTAGCCGTTATGAATAGTAATAACCACTTTTTGAAATTTTATAAATTTTATTTTTTTTAAATGGACTTCATTTTTGGATTCGGAATACCGAAATTAGCCTAGAGTGAAATTTTGGTATTTTTCTGAAAACTTTCAATTTTTGATAAATAGTGAAACCACTAAGTGGTAGGTTAAAAACTGAATTTTGAATAAAACTTAATTTTACCGCTTCTGTGAATGGAATTTCGAAAATCCGACAGACATGGTTGATATCAGTAAGTAAAATGTGGTTCAATGAGATAAAAATAATTTTTTGGTGAATAGTAACTTTTTATTTTTTTTACCGCGGTTAATAGTAAATAGGGTAACTAAGGGTAAATATGATATTACTATTACCCTAACACATGTCCTAATTCTATTGGATAAGTGTAATTCGACCAAAAACAACCTTATGAATAAAATATGACCATTTAGGCCCACTTGGATTAGATTAGGACATTTATTATTAATTTATTTAAATAAGGGTTAAAATAGTTAAAATCAAATTTAATAAGTAAATCATTTTTAATATGGGGTTATACATAAGATAAATTCGACTATAAATATTAATTATAAATCTAAAAAGATTCCATACATAATGGTATTTTATTTATAATTTTTAGACATTAAATAATTTAATTTATTTATGACACAATTATGATGCAGTAATTATCTTATTTATGAAATATTGTCATAATTGATGTTATAAACACCAAAATAAATGTAATTTGAGACTTTTTATGAATTAAACAAATTTTCTAGGTTACTATGATATATTAGTGTTGATTTAATCAACTTGGTTCAAACATATAATTCTGTTATGACTTTCACAAAAATCATATATCAAATGGTGTCAAAATTGACACAAAATAGTTTTTAAATCAAATATTATATTATTAATTGTTATTTTATTCCTAAATATCTAATGTTCGGCCAAATGACTTAGATAAGGATATATATATTAATAATCAACAATTTGGGGTTCGTTTGGCATGTTATAGTAAGTGTATTAACCATATATTGAAAGAAAACAAAAAGACATGGTAAAAGTTAAATTATTTAACTTAGAGTTAAATCTAATTGATAAGGTTAAAATAATACCCTAAACTTGCCTAAATCCTATTGTTTAATAGGATTTCGACCCTTCCCCACTTTAGCTTCAAAATAAGACCCTTTGGAACCATTATAAACTGATTTTGACTTTAATATAAAATAATATTTTGAGATATTCCTAAGGTGCCCCTCTCCTCCCTTATAAAAGGGAACCTCCTCCCCCTCCTCCTCACACCAATTTGAGCACTCAAGCTCGGAAAACCCCCGCAATTTTCTCCTCTCCACTTCCCTATAATAATTCTAGAGGTCCTGGTCTTCTTCAAAGACCAATCTTAGTTCCCTAAGTGGAGGATTCAAAGAGGCGTTCCAAAGAAGAGGTAATATCCATTACCGATCTTTTCAATTTCTTTCTTCTTCAACTTATTCTTCTTTAGTTGTTTCATGATAAAGTAATAACATCAGTATTACTTACATACTGATATGTTATTATAAATATGAAACAACCCTAATTCACCTTCTATCCATCCCACGGAAAAATGAAATCACCGCGCGTGCGTACGTACGGAATACCGTCTCCACACCGTGGTGTAATCTATTTTTCCACCATCACTTTACAAGGATGGGTATAATGGTGTAATGAGTAACTATTTATGATTATTATAAAGTAATATTGATACTGAATTAATATATATATACTCCAATACAGTTCCACGATCATAGGAACGATATCATCACTCGTGCGTACGTACGGAATACCGTCTCCACGATGTGATGCGACTCGTTCTACATGATCATCATTACATAGTAATTATATAAATGAATTGAATGAATAAATATGATATATGTTACACTAATACCATTCTGGATATAAGGTATCTATAACCTTAAAATAAGAATAAGAATGTATTCGGCAAAACACGCATAAGAACAAAAGGCAATAAAGACCCGAGTAACAAGTAACAATGAAATATTACTAACAAGAAGCTAAGAATATGATCATATATGATATCATATCAATATGTATGATTCTGGAATAAGTCAATAACATTATTTAAACCATTATACAGGAGCTTCAGACACGTACAAAGCAAATCAGACCTAAGGTAAGGGAAATATCACAATCTCATTTTTATCCGAGATTGGTTATTCGTAAGTATTTACTGGGGTGTATTTTATCATCCACATCCATGATTCATAAATATGTAATATTATTTCCATCCACCTACAATTGTTTAAATCCATTTTTACCCTTCGGTGAGTTTTTAGTAAAATAAATGAAAGGAATCTTTTGTCGTTTTTCGTACGAGGTACTTTTTGACTTTTCCGACAAAAGTACGAAGAATTTTTCTTTTAACTTATACGGCATGAATGGATTTTTAAAACATTATTTCCAAGAAGCTTCCTTTACAAGTTTTCAAGTTTATTTTTAATCAACTTCTTTTATTTTAAAGTCTTATGACATGTTATGAAAGGAAAAATGTTTTTTTGAAGAAGAAAGGATATTTTCCTCAAGAATGGAGTTCAAGTGTTTTATCAAAATTATTTTCCATCTAAGATAATAAAGGGTTATGTTTTTATCCCTATTATTACATTGATTTGATCATGTTGTGATTGAATTATTTTTATGAATTCCTTTATCTTGTATGAATTGTTTTATGATGTCATGATGTTTAAAATTCCAATTTGTATTACATGGGTTATGCAATGATGTATGATTTATGATTATGTGGCACACATAAGAAAGGATTCATTATAAGATGGGTGGGACCTATATCTCCCTCCAATGCATTGGGTAAAGATTTTATATCTCATGAGATAGACATGGCTGGAATGGAAGGTTATTTCGGTTCAGTGATACAGGACTGAAACGAGGAGTGAACTCGGTTCAGAAAGGGACTTTTTCCACTAAGATAGTCTTGGCAATGAGTCACGACTAACAAGAAATGATTTTCCATGATTATGTGTGCATGCCAAAAAGTTTCAAGTTTCATGTTATGATTATGGGGATCTCATTTTCACTTCTATGATTTGTTCAATGTTAAGATATTATGATCTCTTTTGCAGGTTATGATTTTCAAAAAGATATGATATGATTTTTATTTCCTTTATTTGCCCTTGCTGAGCATTTGAGCTCACCCTTTTATGTTTTCTTTTCCCCAGGTCAGGAAGATGGATATTAAGTAGAATATGCTAAAAGGGACCCTAGATATGATGAAATAAATGGGAGACACTGTAGAAGATTTATGAACCAGTTGTTTATGTTTCCCAGTTTCTAAAGACACTATACCTATACGGTCCTTTGTGGTTTTGTCATATGTTGTAATAAGTGTGCTTCAATTTTGAAGTATTAACAATGTATGTAAAGTATGGGTCGTTATAGTTGGTATCAGAGGAAAGGTATAGTCAACCTTTAGAAACTAGTATGTGAAAGCCTTAGTAAGAACCCTAAGGATAAGTCTAAGCATAGAACACAATCTTAGTGTTTTAGAAATGTCAATGAATACCCTAGGATAAAACCTTAAGTGTGAAATTTTATCCTTGATTATGTGGTTTTCCTATTATAATTAGTGTTTCTCACACTATTCTTCTTGGTTTTAGTCAATGGCTGGAACCCGAAGGAACCGTGTTAATGCGGAATGCGATGGGCAATGCAATGATTGTCCCCCTGAGCAACCAAACGATATGGGAGCTGGAATGCAAAATCTTGTAGCTATGCTAACACAACTTTCTCAAGCTATGAATCATGCAGGACTTCCAAATGAGCAAGGAAGGAGCAACATTCTGTTGAATCCTTCATGAGGGAGCGTCCACCTTCTTTCAACGGGTCTACTGATCCATTAGTTGTTGAACAATGTATTAGTACTACTGAAAAGATATTTTCAGTTCTTCAATGTTCTGAGCATGATAAAGTCATCCTCGCAGTGTATCGTTTGGAAGGAGATGCTGATCAATGGTGGAATCTTATTAAGAATACGAGGCAAAGGGATGAAATTGAGTCTATGGAATGGGACGAGTTCAAGAACTTATTTTTCAATAAGTACTTCCCTCGTATTCTCCGAAAAAAGATGGAGAAAGAGTTCCTTGAACTGAAGCAAAGGGATGATGAATCTGTTGGTACCTATGAAGCAAATTTTACAAGACTTGCAAGGTACGCTTCTGGTATTATTATCCAACCTGAGAGTAAGATCGATCGATTCTTTAGTGGCTAAAAACCAAGTCTTCGAAGGGTGTTAGCCATAAGGGACTTCAATAGCTACGAGGAAATCGTTCGATGTGCTCTCAAAGTCGAGATGGAGATTGGAGTAACCCATCAGTCACATGGTTTTGATAAGAAGAGGAAGATGGAATTCAAAGGAAAATCTAAAGAGCACACTGAAAAGAAGATGAACTTTCCCTTATGCTCAAAGTGTGGAAAGAAACATGGAGGGAGTTTTCTTAAAGGGACAAGTAAATGTTTTAAATGTGGAAAGGAAGGTCATCGGGCATTTGAATGCCGCGATAATGGGAAGAAGATGTCTAATGATGCAAAAAAAGGAAGGGATACACAGAATGAACCTACTACACTTCAATGTTTCAAGTGCAAGGAGATGGGGCATTATGCCAATCAATGCCCAAATCCAAGGGTTGATGATGATGGTCGACATCAACAAAATCTTAAGGCTAAAGACAAAGGAAAGTCACATGCAATTTCTATCAGCGATGTGGAGTACGATAACGAAGTGGTGAAAGGTACACTTACCATCCACTCTAAAGTAGAAAATGTTTTATTTGATTCTGGATCCACCCACTCTTTTATTTCTGAAAAATTTTCTAAGGGTATCACCGTACTACCTCAACAATTAGATGTTGAGTTAGCTGTGACAACACCTAATGGCACAACAGTCGCATCAAAAGTTTATAATTCTTCTCGGATCGAAGTTTGTGGGAAAGTGCTTCCTGCAAATCTTGTGATCCTTCCTTTAGTGGAATTTGATGTGATTCTTGGAATGGATTTGCTTTCTCTACATGGTGCTCATATCAATTGCCAAAGAAGGGAAGTCACATTTCATATTCCAGATCAATCTACGATCGTCTATCAATGAAAGGATGAACATAACCTTCCAGTGGAAATTCCTTCCATCTTATGGGTCTTGATTACAATAATGAAGGTTATTTATCTCAAATGGTTGGTGAGAAACTCACGATTAAGGATATGCCCATTGTACGGGAGTTTGATGATGTCTTTCCGGAGGAATTACCGGTTCTTCCACCAAATCGTGAAGTTGAGTTTTCAATAGAACTCATACCGGGTGCATTGCCTATTTCAAAGACACCTTATAGAATGGCCCCAATTGAGTTGCATGAATTGAAGAAGCAACTCCAAGAGAATCTTGATAAGGGATTCATACGCACTAGTGTGTCACCTTGGGGAGCACCTGTTCTATTTGTTAAGAAGAAATATGGATCAATGAGACTCTGCATTGATTATCGAGAACTTAACAAGATCACTATCAAGAACAAATATCCTCTCCCACGCATTGATGACTTATTTGACCAACTACGCGGAGCTCAATACTTTTCCAAGATTGATCTTCGTTCAGGGTATCATCAATTAAGGGTCAAAAGGGAGGATATACCAAAGACGGCTTTCCGTACAAGGTATGGACACTATGAATTTATAGTGATGCCATTTGGTCTTACTAATTCCCCTGCTATCTTCATGGATCTAATGAATAGAGTCTTTAGAGACTATCTTGATCAATTTGTGGTAGTCTTTATAGACGATATTCTTATCTATTCAAAGAGCAAGGAAGAGCATGAAGATCACTTGAGAATTATATTGAAGACCCTGAGAAAGGAGAAGCTTTATGACAAATTTACCAAGTGTGAATTTTGGCTTAAAAAAGTTACATTTTTAGGTCACATAATCTCAAAAGAGGGGATATCTTTGGATCCAGCAAAAACAGAGGTTATCGAAAGATGGTCGGGACCAACAACAGTAACTGAGATTCGAAGTTTTCTTGGTTTGGCTGGATATTATCGACGTTTTGTAAAAGATTTTTCACGATTATCTAATCCACTCACCAAGTTGACTCGGAAAGGAGTTAAGTTTGTCTGGACAGAGGAATGTGAAGAGAATTTCAAGGAGTTGAAAAGAAGGTTATCCAGTGCACCTGTGCTCACACTACCTTGTAGTGGAGAAAGGTTTGTGATCTACAGTGATGCATCCAGGAAGGGATTGGGGTGTGTTCTTATGCAAAATGATATGGTGATAGCTTATGCCTCACGACAGTTGAAAATCCATGAGCAAAATTACCCAACACATGATTTGGAGTTGGCTGCGGTAATATTTGCATTAAAGATTTGGAGGCATTACCTTTATGGTGAAAGGTGTGATATTTATACTGATCATAAAAGTTTAAAGTATATTTTCACACAAAAGGAGTTGAATATGCGTCAAAGAATATGGTTGGAACTGATTAAGGATTATGACTGCTCAATCCATTACCACCCTGGGAAAGCAAACAAGGTGGCAGATGCATTAAGTCGACAAGACCGTGCTAGTTTATCCATGATGAGGATCACAAAGGATCCAATATTTATGGATTTACAAAGGATGGATCTTGGAATTATAATGGAAGGGGAAAAATCTTATCTTTCTCAAATGAATGTTCAACCATCTATACATACGAAGATTAAGGAGGCACAAAAAGAAGATGTCGAGTTACAAAAGAAGGTGAGAAATGTTCCTGAATTCAACCTTGATTGTGATGGGATAATAAGGTTCAGGAATCGGGTTTGTGTTCCTCCCATCCCCGAATTAAAGAAGGAGCTGCTGGATGAGGCTCATAGTTCATCATTCTCTATTCATCCTGGAAGCACGAAGATGTATAGGGACCTGAAAGAGTACTTCTAGTGGGATGGCATGAAAAGAGATGTTGCTGAATATGTCTCTCGATGCTTGGTTTGTCAACAAGTTAAAGCTGAGAGACAGAAGTCTAAGGGGATGTTACAACCATTACCCATACCCAAATGGAAATGGGAAAACATCACTATGGACTTTGTCACAGGACTTCCTAAAACATCCAAAGGCAATAATGCTATTTGGGTCATAGTTGATCGTCTTACAAAGTCTGCACACTTCATTGCTATTAGAGAGGATTTCTCTCTAGATCAGCTTGCCAGGATATATGTAAAGGAATTTGTAAGATTGCATGGAGTACCAATTTCTATAATATCTGATCGGGATCCGAGATTTACCTCGAAGTTCTGGCGAAGTCTTCAGCATACTCTGGATACAGAGTTGAGTTTCAGCACTACTTATCATCCCCAGACAGACGGTCATTCTGAGAGAACAATTCAAACCCTAGAAGATATGTTGAGAGCTTGCTCTATGGATTTCAAAGGAGGTTGGGATCAACACCTACCTTTGGTGGAATTTTCTTATAATAATAGCTTTCACTCCAGTATTCAGATGGCTCCTTATGAAGCTCTCTATGGAAAGAAATGCAGGACTCCAACTTGCTGGGATGAAGTTGGGGAAAGAAAGCTGTTAGGACCTGATCTCGTTGATGAAATGGAAGAAAAGGTTAGATCTATTCAACAACACATAAGAGCAGCTCAGAGTCGACAGAAAAGTTATGCCGACAACCGAAGAAAAGACCTAGAGTTTGAAGTGGGTGATAAAGTGTTCTTACGAATATCTCCCTGGAAGACGGTAATGAGATTTGGAATGAAGGGGAAGTTGAGCCCTAGATATATCGGTCCTTTCGAAATACTGGATCGTGTTGGAAAGGTAGCTTACCGATTGGCGCTTCCACCGAATCTCTCTCAAGTTCACGATGTGTTCCATGTATCTCTACTGAGAAAGTACATACCAGATCCTTCACATGTACTCAGCTCAGAAGTTGTACCGCTAGAGCAAGATCTTTCTTATGATGAACAGCCGATAGAGATTCTGGATCGTAGCAAAAAAGTCCTACGAAACAAGACCACTCGCTTGGTGAAAGTTTTATGGAGGAACCAACAATTAGAATAAGCTACATGGGAGCTAGAGGATATGATGAGGGAGAAGTATCATCATCTGTTTGTTACAAAGTGACGAATTTCGAGGGCGAAATTCTTTTTAAGGGGGGTAGAATGTAACACCCGAGATTTTTATGATTAATATTTTGTTTTTATATATCATCAAAGGAATCTTTCACTACACACTTTCTTGGCTTACTTTACACGCAATCGCGACCTTCCTCGATAGCTTGCGTCGTACGCAATACCGAGTTTCACTAACAACGATATGCTATTAAAATATTATTAAAACTAGCCATTATGAATAGTAATAAATACTTTTTAAAATTTTATAAATTTTATTTTTTTAAAATGGACTTCATTTTTGGGTTCAGAAAACCGAAATTAGCCTAGAGTGAAATTTTGGTATTTTTCTAAAAACTTTCAATTTTTGATTAATAGTGAAACCACTAAGTGGTAGGTTAAAAACTGAATTTTGCATAAAACATAATTTTACCGATTCTGTGAATGGAATTTCGAAAATTCAACAGACACGGTTGATATCAGTAAGTAAAATGTGGTTCAATGAGATAAAAATAATTTTTTGGTGAATAGTAACTTTTTATTTTTTTTACCGCGGTTAATAGTAAATAGGGTAACTAAGGGTAAATATGATATTACTATTACCCTAACACATGTCCTAATTCTATTGGATAAGTTTAATTCGACCAAAAACAACCTTATGAATAAAATATGACCATTTAGGACCACTTGGATTAGATTAGGACATTTATTATTAATTTATTTAAAGAAGGGTTAAAATAGTTAAAATCAAAGTTTAATAAGTAAATCATTTTTAATATGGGGTTATACATAAGATAAATTCGACTATAAATATTAATTAGAAAGATAAAAGGATTTCCTATATAATGGTATTTTATTTATAATTTTTAGACATTAAATAATTTAATTTATTTATAACACAATTATGATGCAGTAATTATCTTATTTATGAAATGTTGACATAATTGATGTTATAAACACAAAAATAAATGTAATTTGAGACTTTTTATGAATTACAAAAATTTTCTAGGTTACTACGATATATTAGTGTTGATTTAATCAACTTGGTTCGAACATATAATTCTGTTATGACTTTCAGAAAAATCATATATCAAATAGTGTCAAAATTGACACAAAATAGTTTTTAAATCAAATATTATATTATTAATTGTTATTTTATTCATAAAAATCTAAGGTTCAGCCAAATGACTTAGATAAGGATATATATATTAATAATAAACAATTTGGGGTTCGTTTGGCATGTTATTGTAAGTGTATTAACCATATAGTGAAAGAAAACAAAAAGACATGGTAAAAGTTAAATTATTTAACTTAGAGTTAAATCTAATTGATAAGGTTACAATAATATCCTAAACTTGTCTAAATCCTATTGGTTGATAGGATTTCGACCCTTCCCCACTTTATCTTCGAAATAAGACCCTTTGGAACCATTATAAACCGATTTTGACTTTAATATAAAATAATATTTTGAGATATTCCTAAGGTGCCCCTCTCCTCCCTTATAAAAGGGCACCTCTTCCCCCTCCTCCTCACACCAATTTGAGCACTCAAGCTCGGCCAACCCCTGCCATTTTCTCCTCTCCACTTCCCTAGAATAATCCTAGAGGTCCTGGTCTTCTTCAAAGACCAATCTTAGTTCCCTAAGTGGAGGATTCAAAGAGGCGTTCCAAAGAAGAGGTAATATCCATTACCGATCTTTTCAATTTGTTTCTTCTTCAACTTCTTCTTCTTTAGTTTTTTCATGATAAAGTAATAACATAAGTATTACTTACATACTGATATGTTATTATAAATATGAAACAACCCTAATTCACCTTCTATCCATCCCACGGAAAAATGAAATCACCGCGCGTGCGTACGTACGGAATATCGTCTCCACGCCGTGGTGTAATCTATTTTTCCACCATCACTTTACAAGGATGGGTATAATGGTGTAATGAGTAACTATTTATGATTATTATAAAGTAATATTGATACTGAAATAATATATATATATACTCCAATACAGTTCCACGATCATAGGAACGATATCATCACTCATGCGTACGTACGGAATACCGTCTCCACGATGTGATGCGACTCGTTCTACATGATCATCATTACATAGTAATTATATAAATGAATTGAATGAATAAATATGATATATGTTACACTAATACCATTCTGGATATAAGGTATCTATAACCTTAAAAGAAGAATAAGAATGTATTCGGCAAAACACGCATAAGAACAAAAGGCAATAAAGACCCGAGTAACAAGTAACAATGAAATATTACTAACAAGAAGCTAAGAATATGACCATATATGATATCATATCAATATGTATGATTCTGGAATAAGTCAATAACATTATTTAAACCATTATACAGGAGCTTCGGACACGTACAAAGTAAATCGTACCTAAGGTAAGGGAAATATCACAATCTCATTTTTATTCGAGATTGTTTATTCGTAAGTATTTACTGGGGTGTATTTTATCATCCACATCCATGTTTCATAAATATGTAATATTATTTCCATCCACCTACAATTGTTTAAATCCATTTTTACCCTTCGGTGAGTTTTTAGTAAAAGAAATGAAAGGAATCTTTTTTCATTTTTCGTACGAGGTACTTTTTGACTTTTCCGACAAAAGTACGAAGAATGTTTTTTTAACTTATACGGCATGAATGGATTTTTAAAAAATTATTTCCAAGAATCTTCCTTTACAAGTTTTCAAGTTTATTTTTAATCAACTTCTTTTATTTTAAAGTCGTATGACATGTTATGAAAGGAAAAATGTTTTTTTGAAGAAGAAAGGATATTTTCCTCAAGAATGGAGTTCAAGTGTTTTATCAAAATTATTTTCCATCTAAGATAATAAAGGGTTTTGTTTTTATCCCTATTATTACATTGATTTGATCATGTTGTGATTGAATTATTTTTATGAATTCCTTTATCTTGTATGAATTGTTTTATGATGTCATGATGTTTAAGATTCCAATTTTTATTACATGGGTTATGCAATGATGTATGATTTATGATTATGTGGCACACATAAGAAAGGATTCATTATAAGATGGGTGGGACCTATATCTCCCTCCAATGAATTGGGTAAAGATTTTATATCTCATGAGATAGACATGGCTGGAATGGAAGGTTATTTCGGTTCAGTGATACAGGACTGAAACGAGGAGTGAACTCGGTTCAGAAAGGGACTTTGTCCACTAAGATAGTCTTGGCAATGAGTCACGACTAACAAGAAATGATTTTCCATGATTATGTGTGCATGCCAAAAAGTTTCAAGTTTCATGTTATGATTATGGGGATCTCATTTTCACTTCTATGATTTGTTCAATGTTAAGATATTATGATCTCTTTTGCAGGTTATGATTTTCAAAAAGATATGATATGATTTTTATTTCCTTGATTTGCCCTTGCTGAGCATTTGAGCTCACCCTTTTATGTTTTCTTTTCCCCAGGTCAGGAAGATGGATATTAAGTAGAATATGCTAAAAGGGACCCTAGATATGATGAAATAAATGGGAGACACTGTAGAAGATTTATGAACCAGTTGTTTATGTTTCCCAGTTTCTAAAGACACTATACCTATACGGTCCTTTGTGGTTTTGTCATATGTTGTAATAAGTGAGCTTCAATTTTGAAGTATTAACAATGTATGTAAAGTATGGGTCGTTATATTATCAGTTTTTATTGTCACCAAATTGTAAGCCAAACTAGAAAATAAATGTCCCATGATACCACTTTGTAACGTCCCAAATCTGGGTGCCGTCCAAAGGTTCTCCGAACCCGGTTGGTCAAATGACCTCAAATGCATTTCCATAAATTCCACAGGCTTTCAACTAATAGTGAGGGCCAAGGTGTGATATTGGATAAGCTATTCCTTCATTGGAAGAGTATACACAGGGGAATCTAGACAGTAAATAATTGCAGAAATAGTAATACCAGACAGAAATAAACAACAGAAGACTAAAAGTAAATCCAACAGAAGCCACAATATATATATATAATGAATGGAATATATATCTATGAAAACATCCAAACAAGTAAAAATTATGGAAATAAATACATAAACCTAATTAAATAAGATACAAGTAAAACTCTAGAGGTATCTCAAACTACAGCATGGTCCCTTTCTCTCCAACTCGAATAGAAATCACGTACCTGATGAAGAAGTGCACTTTACCTTATCTATACCTACAATCATATAATATGTTTGGGTCCAAAATCATGACCCAAATAAGGTTTGAGAAAAATCTTACTAGGCAACCGGAAAAAGATCTATGCCTAACTGCCAGTGAATATATATAGCAGGTAATATGAAAAAGTGAAACAATAAACTAGGAAGTACTCAAAGGGACCAATCGGACAGTTTTCAGTTACATTCATTTGACATTTATTATTCATATGTTGAGTCATGTAACCCTGGTATATAGCCAATTCTCTGTATCCCCCATGTAATGTAACCAAACAATATGTCTCATAATACCATCTAAACAATCAAGTAGTAAATAATCCATGATTTTTCTTAGGCTTGGGAGACTCATCACAATCATTCCACTATCCACAAACGACCATTTGGGAGGCTCTCATAATCTTACCCCTTTAGTCCAACATAGCTTCCATTAATTATAAATGACCACTGAGTAAGCTATCACAGTCTAAACCCTTGGTTCAAACATTAATTTAATCAGATATTAATGATCACTTGGGTAGATATCATGGTCAATACCTCTGGGTCAAGAATTATATTATAACATACATAAATGACCCCGTTGGGAAGCTCTCACAGTCCAATCCCCCTTTGTCAAATATTCCATAAATTAAATATAAACGACCACCTGGGAAGCTCTCATGGTCTAAACCTTAGTTAAAATATTAACAATGCATATCATAGTCATATCATGTAATATTCAACTCAATCCTAACAAAACAAGGCATGGAAAATAAGGCAAGCCTAGCAGTCATCCTTGACCAATCATCCATAAGAAATCAATCAAGGGAAACTCACCCATAAGGAGTCCCTTAAACAAGGTATCTAACCTTATGCATGAGAAAAACACCATTACCAATCAATAAAACCATTTTAGGTAATAAACATGGTTCAATTCCAAGTCATGCAATACCAAAAACATGGGTATGCTACACTTCTGTCATATATAATCCATAGACAAACAAAAAAAGGCACAAACCACCTACCTTGATGTCGTATGATCGATATACTTGAATGTAGTCTCATGAATCATCCTAAAATGGTATAGATCTACAAAATGGTGAAAAACACTCCACCTTGAATAACTCATTAGCGTTGAGGAATCAGGTGGAAAGGATCTAGGGGTTTTGAGAACTCACCAATGGGATTCCAACACACCTGATAGTGTTTCAATCAGAGCTCAAATAGAGAATCAAGAGGGGTTCGGAGTTCGTCGGCCTTTATATAATACTCCTATACAAACCACGACCAGAAGAAGATTATTCTAGATATGAGACGTGACCCCGCTCTGATATATCATAGAAAAATAAAAGTACATGACATGTTCTTGAAAACTACATGCCATGTAGTAACCTTAATCGGGCCTCGACTTAAAAGGGTCTACCAAGTCACCACATGACCATGTACTCGATCGTTACATGGTAAGTACGCGACTACTGGGAACACGGTGTGTACATGGAAGTGCACAACGTGTACTCAAAAAATTCCCATTTCATCCTTTTTTTTTCAAAAACAACCTGAAATCAATATCCATACCTGAAAATATGATTCGGGTTCTTACATCACATATTTACAATTTTTATGGGAAACCTTTTGATGACAATGTTCTCCAACACTCTCCATCAGAACATGATGGTTTTATTTATCTTTCATGTATCGATTTTCACTTTACACAAATGATAACCAATTATAAATCCTAATTTTGTGTCTACCTTTGTATTACCATTTCCCTCTTATTAAGAGAATACTTTGTTGACCCTATTTATTAAGTGTGTTTCCCACAAAGGAATTTTCAATTATCAAAATTTTATTTTTGAAGTGAAATTTAAAATTGTGAGAATGAAATTTATTGATGAATGAGATAATGTAACACCATAATATTTTATGATATGTCTCTCTTTAAATAAAATTAATTTCTTTAATAGATTACATTTAATGCAATACGAGGATTAAACGAACTGTGATATACTATTAAATATTATCATTGTAACACAAGTTATTAAGTTTTAAGTTGTGAAAAGGATTAAATAAATTATAAAAATATATTTTACATATTTTTATAATATTAATTCACTAATTACGAATTAATCGGAAATGAAAATAAAATATAATTGAAAATAAATGATGTATTTTTATTAAAAACTATTTTTATACTCACTATAGAATTTTATCATAAAAAATTAAATTATTCACTATTAGTGATGTATACTAATGAAATATATATGTTATATATTCATTTTTTTAATCCATCCAATAAGTATGATTATCCTAAGATAAGAATAAATCCAATTTTTAGCAATAAAGGTTATATATTTCTAAAGGCAGTTTTACTATCTTTTAATGGGGAACCTATATTAAATTAAATTTATGAAACATTTATATTTTATATATTAGAAATTAATATTCTTACTTTAAATTAGAATACATAAATATAATTTGGATGAATTTTGGGTATTTTTCTGAGAAGTTTTATGTTTTGATGAATGGAGATAAAAATCGCATTTTATTTGAAAAAAACTTATTCATCCAAATTATTTATAGCATTAAATTATAGTTTTAATTGGTTTTAATTTATAATTAGATTAATTTTAAATAATTTGATATAATTTAGGTCATTTAAATAAATTTTATATTGAATATGAATATAAGAACATTATAATTTTTCGTAGGTTTCCACTTTAATAACCCATTATCTCATTCCTTCAATAGAAATAATTTTAAATTAATTACTTCAAGTTCTATGTTTTTTATTTTAAAAAATATATTAATTATTTTTAATTAGTGTATCAAAATTATGTAAATTTCTTTCTTTTAATTTTGTGCACATGAATAGTAAATTTAGTAATATTTTAAATACCATGGTTAAGGGTAAATCCGGTAATTATGGGTAAAACATATTATGAATACTATAAAATTACCCTAAAACTATTACAAATATCATTTTATAAGTGTGTTTCAACTAAAATAATTATTTGGTCGAGATTATAACCTTTGGATGCCAATTGAATGATAATATGACATTTATTATATTTTATTTAAAGAGAGGTTAAAGATGTCATACTCAAATTTTTAATAACTATATCATTTTTAATATAAGAATATAAAGAAGGTAAATTATACTATAAATATTAATTTATAAGATAAATTTTTTATCTAAATAAGGATAATTTATTTTTTAATTTTTAGGAATTAAATAATTACCTTAAATTCTTAAATAATGATGGTGCAACAATTGTTTAATTAATAGAAATATCAAATAAATGATATTAAAATTACTAAAATAAGTATAATCTAGAATAATTAATGTCATAAAATAATTCTATTTATATCTATGATATATTAGATATATTTTTGAATATATCTTGTTTAATGGATTTTTTAAAAAGTCAAAGTAATGAATAGTATAATAATTGTTATTAATGTTATATTAAAATAAACAATATTTTATTAAATGATGAAAAATTCATAAAAATATAAAATTAGACCAAATTACTCTTATAAAGATTAAAAGTTCATACATGAATCATTTTATGAATTTTTTTTCTTTTATAGTAACTATGTTAACCCTTAATGAATAAAAACACATGTTTCCATGGTAAGAGTTAATGGAATTAATTAAGGGTAAAAAATAAAAGATAAGCGTAGTACTGTAATAAAATTTTGTCCAAGAATTATTTTTATGAGATTATTTCAACCCATAATCATATTATATTCTAAATAACTAACTTTCTATCCATTTTAATTGTAAATTAATTTATACTAACTTAATATTTTGATAGATTCCAAAAATTACCCTCACCGCAATTATAAAAGGTAACCTCCTCCCTCACTTCCTCAACCCCCATTTAGCCTTATAGCTTGATAAAAACCTACCATTTATCCATATAACATCCTTATCCAAGTTATGTAGATCATGTTCTTTCAAAAATACCTATCCTAGATCCCCTGACAAGATATCTAAAAGAAGTTTGCTGAAAAAGAGGTAATAGTTTTTACCAACTCATCCAGGTTCATTTCTTATTCTACTTATAATTCATGATCTATTTCCATAATAATGTAATAAATATAGTATCATATATATTATGATATTTTATTATTATTATGAGATATCCATACTTCATGATTTATCCATCCTACGAAACATCATGCATGCGTACGTACGTCTTACCATCTCCATGACATGGTGTAATATGTTTTTCATCGCCACATTATTTGGATGGTTATAATGGGGAAAATAATATATATATATATATATGATAATTATGAAAGTATATTTATTTTGGAAAAAACGACATCCACTTCCTCACTCTTTCACCATTAATGTAATGATACAGTCACTCACGTGTACGTATGGCTTATGGTCGCCACAACGCAATGTGATTCATTTCCCATGATAACCATTAGAAAATGACTATAAAAATGTATATAATTAGTAAATATAATATACATTAACTTATTATCATTTTTTAGATGAATGAAATATATACTATTCATATTAAATATGACTTACATGACAAAAAAACAAAGGGAAAATGATGAAGTCCAAACCCAAAATAATGGTGATAACGAAACATTATTAAAAAATGATATATGAATATCATATATGATATCATAAATATTTATATGATTCTTATATAATTTAATATCATTATTTAAACTATTATATAGGAGGTTAATTCACATTCAACATAAATAAATTACAAGGTAAGGGTTATTTCACAATTTCATTATTATTCTGGATTATTTATGTTTAAGTCTCCAATAGGGATCATTTTTCTTCCATATATATGTTTATAAAAATGTTTTCAAAATGATTTTCAATATTATCCTAATAATTAATAAATTATTTTCCCCCATGTTTTATAATTTATAAATTGGTTCTAAAGGAATATTTTCTTCATTTTTCAAATGAGGTACTTTTTGAATTTTTTGATAGAATGAATATTTTTTAAAATTATTTACAGTGAAAGGATTTTCCCTCTATCATGATGATTTAATGTTTTGAATATTTATTTACATGTTTACTAGGTTATTTTAAGATATATATTTTTCAATTATTGTTGTGTGGTTTTTTAAATGAATGATTTCAAGATAAAAAGGAGAATTTATCTGATAAAAATTCAATTATTTTATTATAGTATTTTCATCTATGTCAACATCCCATTTTAATCTTATTATTAATTTTGGTTGATATTTTATAATAAATATTAACATATTCCATTGAATTGTTTATGATTTAGTTTAAATTTGTATGTTCTATTTTGATACAATTCATGGTATATAGTAAAAGTATTCACATTTTGTATGATTGTTTTAATAAAAATGTTTATATTGATTATGTTTCATTACCCCCTTATTATGAAGAATTAGTTGGACTTAGTAAGTTATAAGAGGGTATTTTTATATCCCATCGATGCATCGGTAGGTCTCTTGAGACTAACTAGTTTGATTATTGGCTGAGGCCTTACCCATTTTTGTATGGTATCTTAGACGAAGCCTTGATGATATGTTTAAAATGTCTAACATTATGGATTCCCTCATTATGATATTAGTTGTGGATATGGGAATAATGTGTTTTCTCACATAGTTTTGCTTATACTTATGGTTTCTACACATTTCCATGTTTTTTATAAATTTATTATAAATTTTCAAGTTGTATTTCATTTCCATGAAAATATATGTTTACATTATTACACATTATTTTTAAAATATTCCATGAATTTATATAATGATCACATGTAATATGATTTATGTTATTATCCAATTAGTATAATATCTATGTTATTACTTATATGTAATTATATGATTTTCATTTATTATTTCCATATTATGCTCAATATTATGTTTAAATGGATTGTGTTTCGGTTATACCCCATGACTTAATATTTATACATATTATTCATAATATATTTATATGTACACTTACCCTTACTAAGTATCTAATCCCACCCCTTTCTTATGTTTTATTTTTCTCATGATGTCATGATGTATATTAAGACTGATATACATTATTAAGCACAAAGAATATTAGTGTTGTCAAATCATTATCAATTTTGTATTTTATATTTTAAATTGTAATGTATGGTTCATGCATGTAATATGTTTTCCAAAAATACTAAATTGATTGTTCTTTTGGGATTCCAATATCGTATCTACTCCAATTTAATAAAGTTAGGCATTGGATCTAGGATGCTAGGGTCAGTGATGTTACCGTACTAGAGGAATCCTATGGTGGATGGGCTACTTGTCACTAGCATACTATTGCCACCAGCTAGTCATTGGTTGGACAAAGCAATCTGAATGTTGTAGTTTTCCATTGTTTAAATAGTGGACTTCAAGTGGGGATCATTATTCCACCCTCAAGTTTTTTATGAGGTACCCATCCCATCTGCCTATTTTGGGGTGGATGAGTTGGTTTATCCCACCCCTCCTCTCTCACATTCTTCTTTGATTCGAGATGGATTTCATGGAATTTTTAAGGTGATTCTAAATAATCCTATTCCTCCCAAGATCTTTGCTTGTCTTCTTCCCCCATATCATTTATTTGAACCTTCTCTTGTTAGGGATTGGGTACTAATTCCAAAAAATCATGGTGGAATAAACTAGGTTTCATGGGGCTTTCAATTGATTTTTTTGGGGAAATATTGAGATGGAATTTTCACTCTATTACCTAATGCTCCAATGTGGTATGTCTCTACAAGGATATTTTTTCAATTTTATCAATAAATTAAATTATTTTTCATATTTTTTTGGTGAAACATGTTGTGTATTTTTCTCATGTTTGGGACAGAAAGATGAGATAGACTATACAGATGGAATTGGTCATAGTTTTTGTGTGGTAGGATCATGAGGTGAGAATTTAAGCATAATTCATATTTTTTAATAATTTTTTAAAAATATATATTATTTTTATAGATAATAAGTTAATAATGCTTTGTCTGGTTTGGAGCCTCATGTAGATTGAAAATAGGTTTTCTAGCTGAGATGAGGCTGGAGTAGGCTTGGACATGATATTTCAAGCCTCGAGTTAAATTTGAATACTTCATAAAAGTAATATGTTGTCATGTTACATTCCCTATAGATTTATTCTTCTTTTATAGTACATGTGGATACATAGTCACACAACTAAGTTTGGTTGAACCCTTATAAATAATTGAATTGTTAGATTTAAAATCAAAGTGATAAAATTATTATATAAATTTTAAAGTTAGATGGACCCTTGGATAGTGTAATGTGACAAGGAAAACAGAGGACCGTTGAGCACTAGATCACTTGCCTCAATTAATTATGGTGGACATAAATACCATTTTAATGATTCTATGTGGAATCTTGACTTCATGAGGGGTATGACCAGGATAAGTATGACCGATTGGAACTTGTATAGAAACTAATTTTCACCTCTATGTGGAAGAGTGTCATGTATTTAGTGTATCATCTTGAGATGCTATTGTGAGGGGACTTTAAAAAACTCAGATTAATTGACTTTTCAAGATTTTATTGGATATTTTTGTACCTTGGGTGATCTGTTGAACCTAGGTATAAGAAGTATTAAGAAATAACACATGTAGTGTTAGTTTACTATGATGGTATGGGAGGGACACATATATGGTGATGTTATGGGTGGAGACCATGAAATACCCATGTGGGTTTCCTTTAGAAGTTTTGGATTAGGGGACTTAAGTTGTTGTCCCATGGATATGTTGACCCTTGTGAGTGGTAGTGATTGGATATGGATAGTTGTGATGGGTTTAGGAATTTGAAAAAACCTTGGTATTAATTTTATATATGATCGGTTTTTAAATATACCCTCATGGATGACTTTTATGAAAAAGTAAAACATTGGTGGGGTATTATTTTATATTGGTTATTAAATAAGAAAATATTTAGGGGTGGCTTATGATGACTAAAAAAAGCTCCCATAAGAGAGGTCTATGATGAATAATGAAAATTCCCTAAGAGGAGGGCCATGAAACCTTTCCTAGAAAACACATTTTGTGGTGGTCCAAAATTTCAAAGGAAACTCCCTCCAGGAGGATTGTGTTTATGTGCTAAGAAAACTCTTGCATGGGTGGTTTGTGATACATGACTGAGAGAACTTCCACATGGGAGGTCTATAAGACTATTAGTGAGTCTACGATGGATTTGGAGTTGTAGTTGAGTCTGTATACTAGGT
This sequence comes from Viscum album, assembly GCA_963277665.1. Lineage (NCBI taxonomy): Eukaryota > Viridiplantae > Streptophyta > Magnoliopsida > Santalales > Viscaceae > Viscum > Viscum album. The sequence continues at coordinate 1,743,671,673 of OY728141.1, forward strand.
GAATATTTCTAGGGTCTCTTCCATGATAGGATACTTATCTATATACCAAGGAGACTCGAGTCAGTTATAATGTTCTTCATGGTCATCCAGACATTCTTGGAGAAATTTAGGAACTAAAAAAAGAAGGTATGGTCAATCGAGTTCATGAACATGAGGGTTAATAATGTTTATTATCATTATCCCACATAATATTTATAATACATTGGGGAGGTTTTTATACTATTTTTGTAACTTTTCCTATGATGTTCTCAGAGATATTCTAGCATCGACTAATGTAAGTAGTTTTGTTGGTTTTAATTATTTCAGACATTAATATATTTATTTATACCAAGATTTTTATATGAATATATATGTTAATTTACATTTTATCACATGACAAAATTGTTAGTTGCCTACTAATTTATGTACTAAAACACTTATAGCATTTAACCTGGGTACTTGAGAAACCCTCACTTTTTGTAGCTTCAGATCTAATTGAGACATGAGATTTCATGATTGAGAAGGAACAACATTGATAGGATTTGTACTTTGGGATGATGTGAGACTTCAATATTGTATATAATCCTCTTGTAATTTATTTCAATATTTATTTATTATTTTTTTTTATTTTTATATGTGATCAACCCAATGGGTGGTCGGTCTTGTACACATGTGCGATTACTTCTATTTTATTGTTGCATGTCTATATTATATAGTATTCAAACATAATCTGATGAATATGATGTTTAGTTATTTAATTTATAATTTCAAACTCTAATATAAGTAGTTTAGTCCCCTTTATGTACCTCCATAGACATCCAATTCTAGTTAGATGACTCCTGCATATAGGGAGGCATGGTTGAGGTATTCCTTCAAAAATCAGTTCTAGTAATGATTTTTGGTAAAGGACTATAGGTAATTACACATAGGGAGGAAGTTTCATAGAATAATGATATCAGAGTTAGTGTTTTTGAGATAGTGTTTGGAGTAGGAATTTGTGAGTATTTCATGGGTGGTAGGACAATAATATTACTTGAACATTGAATGTGAAGTACACTAGAGAAACTTTCATGAATCATAATGGTCCACTGTGAACGAAAAAAAAAACTTTATAACCTACATATTAATAATTAAGGAATAATTCACTAACATTATTTCATATTAATAGGTTTGGATTCATGAATTTTGTAGTTTTAGGTCATGATGACTATTTAAGTGTTGTGTTTGGGGATATTGCCTATATAGTGGGTAAATAATGTGGTGGTGTGGATAAAAATGTGATTGTTGTGATAGTATAGTTAGACATCCCCTATATTCTTACCTATGGGATAAGAATTAGTTAATATAATTAAAAATATCATTTTCTCTAATTTATATGGGGGATGATCACTATATTCCATTAGTGATTTGTTTCTTGTGATGTCCAACATATCAGTAGATGACACTTCATTCTGAACAATGTTATGTAAAACATATTTATCATTGGGTATGTGTTATTTTGTTTTTGATTTTAGTGTGTGGTTTTGGTAATTTATTAAATATTCTTTCAGATCCATGACTAATGATAAGTTGAGTTATTATCATTTTCTAAGATTTTCAAGGCTTGAGATCCGAAAATAGTTTTGGATCTTTTCTCTTAGTTTCTTTATGTTGATATTATAAAATGATGATATTGTAGAGATTTTTTTGATAAGGATGATTTTTTTGTGTAAATAGTATGGTGTTTCTCAACCAGGATATATAGTCTGATGTTATTTATTTTTGAATAAATTAAGTTTCAAGGGAGGCCATGAGAGTCAAACTATAGTGTGATAGCCTTTCTCTAGTGTGGTTAATAAACAATCATCAATAAGAACCAATATATTTTTATTTTTCTTCTTATGGTTTCATGATCCATATCTAGGATGTGTGCCATTCTTTTTAAGGTATTCAAAGGAGGAGTGAGTTGAGTTTGATAGTTTACGGGCCACACAGTTAGATTTGTTAGCCTCATAAATAGTAGTTTACAAAGAAATAAATAGATATATGGTCAATATAACCATCAGTATAGGGTAGTGATAGAAGATAAAATCAATTAAGAGATCATTATGGAACCAAATAGAGAGGTGGTAATGGAATGAAACAAGGATGGTGGCGATACAGATTCCATAGAAGGAATAACTAGACCATTAATGTTTAATATGATAAGGAACCAAAGGTCGATCAAGGTGTGACTTTTATTTACTCTACTCATTATTTTTTTAATTTATATTTATACCTCACATTATTTTATCAACCTTTATATAGTTTATGGATTAGGTATCCTGATAGTGAAGCTTCAGAGACCATTAGGACTGATTTCTCAATTGATGTTTAATGAGGTTGAAATGGTTGATTAATTTTTATCTTATTATGTGGATAGATTTATTATCTAGGATACCAAAGAATGATGGTCAAATTGAGGGGATGATTTGGACCTTAGGGGATATATTTGGGGCATGTATTTTGAATTTTATAGGATTGTGGGTAAATCATTTATCAATGGTTTAATTTTATTATAATAATAGTTTTCATTACACTATTTGTGTGAAATCATAAGATTTTTTTTTGTGGATGAAAATTTAATTCACTATTTTGTTATTTTAAAGTTAGAGAAGCTTCTGTTGTTTGGTTGGAGATGATGATAGACATTTTAGAGTGTGTGAAAGATATATGAGATTAAGAACAGAGATTAGAAAATAATCATATATATATTTAAGGAAAAGGTCATTAGATTTTTATTTTAGTGATCATGTGTTCTTGTACTTTATCCTAGACATTGGTAAAAAATGTTTGAAAATGGAACTAAATTTTTTCTTTGATTTAATATCCCTTTTAAGGTGTTGAATTGACATGGATATTTTGTTTATCCATTTATATTTTCACTATTATTAGAAATGTTTCATGACATGTTCAATGTATCTCATCTTCACAAGTATTATCATGATCCATAAAGTGTTATTGATTTGAGTGATATGGATATGGATAATGATATAGACATTGTTGATTATTTCATCAAAATTTAAGATAATATAGTTAAAAACCTATTGGGATGTGTGATTCTTTGAGTGTGATTTCTTTGGAGGTATGGTAATATAGATGAAAGAACATGTGAAATGGAATCATAGTTTCATGTCTAATGAACTAATTTATTTTTAATTATCCTATTGTAATGATGAATGTTGAATGAAATTATTTATGTGGTAGTTTCCCCTACTTATGATTATGGTTGAATGTTTTTGAGTTTAAAAGGTTATAAGAGGGTGATAATATAGTGACAAGGATTTTGAAATCATAGTTATTTGTGATTTTTTTGAAAATTTAAAGATGATGGTTAAAATTATAATTTTGTTATTTAAATAATGGAATTTTGACCATGATGATGGATTTTGGCCATGAAACTTACAATTGATAGGTGATTATGAATTTTTTTTGTTGTGATTTGATTTTATGAATATTTCAATTGATAGTAAAATATTATTATTATTTATTTATTTAAGTAGTTAATTTTAAATTAAATACTTTATTAAGTAAATAAATTGGCATTTGATGGTGGTGAGGTGGATTTATTAGAGATAATGTGTGTTGGTAGATATTTTATTAAATGTTTACTTTAGAATTTAAAAGGAATTAAATGGAAATTAATGGAATGATTAATGTGTATTTATGTCTCAAATAGATGATAAGATTTAGATAAAATTTAATGAAAATGAGTATAAAGATGTTTTTTCCACCTGGGTCACATAGTTGGAAATTATATAGACTCCATTCTCCCAAGAGGAAGAAGCCTCAAAGAATTTTGGATGTGTGGTGAATTTGAAAATCTGGGTAAGAATGACATATTATTTTTTAGTGAATGGTTGATGGACATCATTAAATAATTTAAAAATAATGATATGAAATTTTTATTTGAAAATATAAATTCTTATCTATTTATTTATCAATTTAAATCTATCATGCTATTATTCCTTGTATTGGAAAAATTATACCAAATAATTTTATAAGATGGTTTGATGATGATATGGAAATAGGAGTATGAATAGTATGATGAATATGAGTTATTTCCTTTAGTATGGTTAATTGGAATAATATTTATTGAATATGATATTAGTAGAAATATTACACATGATAAATACTTTAAATTATAGGGTGAGCATTGGTCGATTATTATGAATTGTAAATAAATATTAATTCCAAATATAATTATGTGATGATAGAATTTTATATGATAAAGAGAAATAAATAAATGAATGGTGGAAAAATATTGAATGATGATTTGATATTGTTTATGTTTTATGTTTCATGCATGAATTGATTTGAAATTTTATTTATGATGAAAATTATTTTTAAAAATGGATGTTATTTAATTGTGATATATTTCTTAATAGTGATAATGGAACCCCATAAAAATAAATTTAATATGAGAGGATAAAAATTATGACTTTTTATAAATCCCAAACCAATTCCCCATGGGGTTCATGCTGGTCATCATATTTGAGTGTTGAACTGATGGTGAGTGATGGGGGAACAATGTGTAAGATAGTTATAAGGGTTGTTCCATGTTGGCCCAAGAACATTATAGATTTTATAGATGTAATAATTCTGAAAATGTTTCATATAGAGAAGTGTAATTCATATATTTTTCATGCCATTGTGGAATGGGGACCTAAAAATATAGTAGTGACCATAGAGATTGTTGAAAATGGGACATGATGTTAGTTTTTGTAGAAGATGAATTTAATTAAAACCCATAATAGCCTCTTAGATGTAAAAAAATGGATATAAAAATGTGGAATAGACATTAGATGAAGTGGTTTCATTGAATGTTTTCATTAGATATTTATTGAAAATGTAAAGTATCTTCAATATTAGTGTGTACAAAATATATAAAGAATTTGTGTGAAGTATTGTGGTTATACTTATTATTATCTAAATTATAGTATACAAAGGTGAGAGTTTATTGTATTTTTTGGTAAGATTAAATTCTTATAATATGTTATATTGATGAAAAATTCTTTCCCAGTAACCTATTAGTGCATTTTAATAATGTTATGGTTGATGATAATGATAGTTGATTATATGGATGGTTATGGTGTATATGTTATGTGGTGATTATGATTCAGGTTTAGGAATAGAGGGTACTTACGGATAAACTCCCAGTATTGTAGTGAGAGTCCCTTACGGTGGAAAACTACTTAACTGAAGTAGGTTATAGTGGAAAGAGTCCATAAGGGTGGACATATAAAAAACATTCAAGATTATATACAACTATATAATAACCATATGAATATATGTGGAAGATATTAGAGTGAATTAAATGTGGTTGAATAACTTCTCTTTGATAGTGATGAGGTTATAGACTGTTCTTAAGTGCGTATATTTACATAGTGATGTGGATGTTGATGTGGATATTCAATGAGTTCCTTTTAGGGTGATATATTATTTGAAGTGATTTTTTATTAGTGTGGTTCTTACATGTGAAACTTTTATGAAAATGTTAGAGTGATGTCAATATGCGTGGGAAACTTCTTGTTTGATCAAAGAAAATGGACGGTGGTTATTTTATAGTGGTTTTTATGTGAGGACGTATGATAGTAATAGTGTTATAGTTTAAAACTTTAGCTGATTGCGTGTTATATAATGGGTAATATTGAATGGATCCCTTACCAGATATAGTTTTTTTGAGATTTTTTTATTTTATCTATTCCACACATGGATGCATTTGTATGATTCATTAACATGAACATATTACAGTTCATGGGAGGAACCTACTTAGTGTATTAATATTCTCAGCCCATATTTATATATATTTATATATATATTATTTTCTAGCTTATCTTGATAAAGTTATTAGTGGTTTCTTATGAACTTAACTAGAGACACAACAATTTTTAGACAAGCCAGATTTCATTACACATTAACTATGTCGAAGTGAAATTGATATACATATTGTAGTTTTACAATTGTGTTTTTTTCATTATGATATGACATGAATTATATCACATTATTTTTATTTTGGTAATGGGTTTTAAATTTATATTGATTAGGGTTTTTCAGAGTTTTTTTAATAATGTGTAGTAATATCCATATATGTCAAATATTATACCATTTTCACTAGTCTCAAACCTGTGACATATAGAATATAGGACTCAAGGGTCCGAAGTTAACTCATTTATATCATAGGTGGAGTCCCAAGAAGGGTGATTATTTTCATGTATAAAGAGATGAAATCTATTCCTAGTTTAACAAAAAAAATCCCACTAAATGAATAAATAGTATATTTGGTGTAATATTCTTCCAAAAAATGTTAAATGGAGAGGAGTTATGTACTAGAGATTTATTTATTATTCAGCTATGTGTTTTCAGTAATAAATAAACCTCCAAGTTGTGAGGTCCATATATTTCTGAACATACGATATACTAATCATTATATGAAATATATAGAGATGATGTACTTAACTTTATTATCATACTAAAACATATAAACTATCAATTTTATTTTTTATCCATTATTAATCAATTAATGGTCCAAAATATTCACCAATGGATAATTTTTTCATCCTCAGAATAGTTCAATGATTAAATATTCTTCCTTATGTGAATATAGAAGATCTAAAAGACTCAATTTATTAATTATAACTTGAGTTATTGGATTTAAGTTCTCCCTAACATTTTAAACTTCATCTGATATCATGTTTGAGATCTCATTGGGATAATCAGTTCACATCCCATCAAACTAGTTGTTCGCTATATTTATCCTATTTCAATATACAAACTTAAAAAAATTAGTGATAAATATAAAATAATTCAATAAATTATGAGTAGAAAAACTTGTGAAATAATCATTAATATTCCATAACTTATAAAACATTCAATAAATATTATGTGTTTTTAACTCATTTACTCTTATACTTTCTAATCTAATCAACCAAAATTATTATGCTTTGTTATGATATTTACTAAGATAAATTACATATCACATATATGGTTTTAACAGCATTAATTTATTAATATAATTAACATTTCAAAGTTTTTACACACACTAAGTACCCAAAGCCTTAGTTCCTATGATTTACCAAAATGTAAATTTATATTTAATAAATATCTACCCCACTAAAACAAAAAAATTAAAGAGTCATTGAGTGATTAGGGAAAGATCATTATTAATAATTATGGACTTAAATTTCAGGGGAATAGAAAAATATTGGGGGCACCTGAGTTATCACAACATCAAATTCACACTCTAGAGGAGGTCTAAAATTCTTTCAAAATTTTTTGTAGTAGTTTTATATTACATCTACTCAATGTAGTTTCAGGAGATATTTCATGATGGTTTTCTAGATTCAAAGGTGGGTTTTTTCAAGATTCATAAATTGATTGTTATTGGGGATTTCTGGTGTTTTTTTTGGTTTTCCATTCACAATAGGCGAAATAATAAAAAATATTTTGATGTTTTTTAAACCACCACTATATAATGAAATGAAATAAAAAATGTTGCAATGTAGAAATTTTTCAAAAAAATAAACAACAATACAAAATAGATCCACCACCAATGACCACAATAAAATTTACATCAAAAGTAAATTAATATTAATGAAATAGTCTATTTCTATAATAAAACAATATACATGGTTATAAAACACAATGGGTATCCTAAATATATGTGGTTAGTGTTTATTAGGTTACATAGATAACGTCTTCATGGCAGGTTTAACATCAGGTATCAATCGACTACAATCAATGAATTGATTTTTTTTATTATTCATATCATTTAAACAAGTTAAAATATCTTTAAAATATACATATATTTTTAAACAAGTATAACATTTATTTTTTCACAACTATGAAATTCGTTAATAGGAATAAATTTGGAAATGATAACTAATGCACTGTTCTAAAAATGAAAAAAAATACATAAGTAAGTCAGTGGATGCATTCATTTAAAAACAATATTACATTAAAATCTTGAAAATTAAATAATTTATTTATGAAAATAAATTTAAATATTATAACATATCTATTGTACTAAACATTAATAACATAATGTATTGGTTTTTGATAAGTTAATATATGAATACACATATAATCGTTTTATCCTTCAATTATACAATTATCCTACTCCATAATTACATCTTCTAATTCATAGATTACTTTATGATAAATATTATCAATATTATTATAGGCATATAATCAAATTTTTAGAATTTATGGGATTCAAAGTTCGAGGTCACGTTTTCCACTTCATCACCCATATCATACAAGTCTGTTTGTTTCATGTGAACATCTAAACATTATCCTCCATCCAATTCATCTTAAAAATAATATACCATTTTCAATTATTACATAAATATATATAGATCATATATTTCATGTCCACCCCCATCCTAAATAAGATATAATATCACATGAGTAAATTTCAATGACTCTCTTTTAATACACTTTGTAATATTCACCCATGTGAATTTTAATAAAAAAACTGATAAATAAAATTGGTATTTCAACTTGATAATATCATTAAACACTACATAATATTTTAGTTAAGTAACTATAAATATACTAATATTTTTGTTTTTAATCCCTCTTCCAGATTTACTATACAAAAATTGATGTTATTCACATTGTAAGTATTGAACATTCTAGTTTTTATTAGAGGACCTTGATCTAGAAACATCATATAATCTTATGATTTAACTAAAGTATCTATATTAATGATCTAATAAAGTAAAATAAATAATTATATTATAAGAATAAATATGTAAAACTAATATCCATGATAATTGTATTATTTGAGAACTTACATGAAGTGAAAACCATTCTACTAGCTCTTTTTAACAACTTTTGTTCATTTTGTGTTCAAATTCTAATGTTTATTATTATTTGTATCATGAGTTATTGAAGGAATAGATATTAAAGGTTACTATTTATTATCATATATCAATGTGGATGTAATTATTGTATTTTTTTAGTGTAATATTTGAGATCCTCCTAACAAGTCGACCAATAATAGGAATGATTTTAGATTTTATGTAGAGTTGAGATTGAGTTGAGATGTCATAAAAATGTCTATATCAATTGTATCTTGTATCCCTATCATACATGTATCAATAATAAAATTTAATGAACTAATATACCATGAAACATTTAGAAATAAGGCCTTTTGTTGGGATTTATTTTTAACATATGGTTTCAAATAACCGAGGTATCAGTAATACAAAATGATTAAAACATAGTTATCTATATAATATAATTTCATAAAATATTTATTATAGAATAAAATATATCAATAGTTTATCTCTCAATAGGATACATCCATCGGTAATGTATGGGTCCTTTGAATGTTTTCGATCAAACATATTCATAATAAAATCTATCATGAAAGTAAAAAAATTGATGGCAAAAAGATCATCATTATTGATAAAAGTGTTTGGAAGAATATTTATTTAATATTGTAATGATAAATTGGTTTTATATTTTTCTCACATATTTTTCTACCAAATTTGATGAACTCAAATGGAACTATAATTACCTTTTAAGGTAACAATGTACAAAATTCCAAAGGTATTAACTATAGTAAAAAGATATGTGAAACCTGACTTTTGGTTCCATAAAACCTATTAATCTTTATGTGAAAACACCTTGAAAATTTTCTTGAACACCCATCAGGTACATTCACATGTTTCAAAATTCAAAGGAATATATATCTCATTACATTTCATATAAAAAATACTCCATCATACTATCTATTATCATCTAGCCATAGATCACGATTTATATTCACAGCTTTTAATTCCTTATGAGTATTGAAATGGTCCTTTGATTTTTCAGGCTCATTAAGAACTATGATTGTCAAATTTTAACAAAAATTATTGTCAATATGAATAAAAATAGTATCATAACATAAAAATTTAAATTCAAAATATGGATTTTTGAAAAATATTTATTTTTCATACACTTCTATGTTATGATTTCACCTAATGGTGTTATTTAATAGATTTTCCTACCATCATTAAATTTATGAGACATCCAAAATTATCCTTCAAATGTTACTAAATTTTCCACTATTTCATAAATGTTTAGTAATATAAGAGGTATTCAATGATTATTGAATCCATTAGATTTTGATTTTCTTAACTGAAATATTTATGATGCATTGAGAAATATTGGATAGAAAAATAGGAACCATTTTTAATATATGGTATTAGTTTAGGAATGAAATTAATTTTATAAACAAGAAAATCCAAAATTGTGTGAGTATTCAAACTAGTTAATTTCCCATGCCCATGGAAGTCACTAATAGTCTATATTAGAGCAGCATGATTTTTGAACTTTGTTGTAGTAACTGTATCATACATATCAACAATGTTGCTCTATTAATCCTATAATTATTTAGTTAGAGGATGTAGGTGTACATAAATATCATTAAAAGGAATATATTTTTTTAATAACAATCAAAAAAGGGATAAATGAAGTTTGATTAATAGTCATTCATGATGGTATATTGTAAGGGATCAGAAAAATAATTCAAATGCTACAACTGGTACTCAAAGTATTGAATGTGGTGAATCCATCGGTAGAGAATCCCAATCACACATTATAATGATCAGAAGAAAAATATTAATGTAATCAAAAAAATGTATTCAATTTTTTTTTGAATCTATCAGATGTCTTGTTAACCCATCATTGTTATTATCTATAGAATTCTTATTCTTGTTTTCAATGGTTTTTGAGGACATGAATAATATTTTCAATCAGAATTTTAAAGGGATGTCATTTAAATTTTTTAAATGGGTTTTATGTTTCTATTTACTATTTATAGTACATTGATTCAGAATTCGAACATTACTCATTGACTTCCACCTAGAAGATAATTTTTTTTACTCTTATCTTCATGAATCCTTTAACCAACAAAGTATATAGTCATTGGGATAAAAATGTATTTTAGTATAACTGAGTAAACTCTTGTAAAAAATTTCTTTAATTCGTAAAAAAATAAATGATATTAACTATATGAAAATATTCATGCAAGAATAAAAATATCAGGGAAATTAATTTATTTAATATTCAATATAAGTTTCTTATAAGGTGTAACTTTAGTATAAAAATATGTTTTGAGTACTTGTTACATCCAATATACAAATATTTATTGACATCATCAACTAAATCATAGAATTAATTTTTCTACTCAATAATGTTCACTCTATAATTATCCATTTCAGTATTAGGTATCTGATCCACTGATAGGTTATAATCTTCATATGGTTGTCCTTAGGTCCCTAAATCATCATTTGGAAAGTCAATATTTGTAGAAACCATGACTTCTTGTACCATAATTACTTGATTTCGATGAAGCATTTCTGTAATGATGAAATCATCTCATATAATATTTTCAATTTCATTCTTCTCAATTGAGGAAGTGGTGTTCACGTTCTATTAACTGACATAGTTTCTATAACATTCTTTAACATTAAATTATTCATTCTAAATCCAATGTGAATATTGTATAATAAACATACCTTAAACCTTACATAATATAGTGTTATTATACTAAACTTCACTTTCTTACATTCCCAAATTTTATTTAGGTTTATAGTTTTAGATCATTAAGACATAAAACTTATACAAAAACCCATATAATAAAAATTGGAAACTTATGACCAATATCCATTTTTACTATAATATAATAATTTTAAAATGAAAAATGTTTTATTTTCATGAAAAATATTCATGAATTTTAAAATAACTTATTCTTTGTTCTTACTCATCCTGAAACCTCATAAAACATTTAACAACATAAGATGTTCAGAAAATTATAACTAAGGGACATAAAAGTATGAAATCCATTAGTGTAACTAAAAACAAGTAATCCTATAATTTTTTTACCTTTATTTCAATATTCTTTGATAATATGGAATAAATAATATCCACATTTAAAATACTCACTATTACTCAAGAAAATCCATTAAACCCCATAAAAAGAAAATATAAACATTTTAGGACTCTTAGCGCATTTTATTCATAACACATGTCTAAAAAAATTAGATCTTAGATAAACCATAGTATATACCTTCACAATTAACTCCAAATATATTTCCTTTTAATACAATGCACATTATCTAATGCATCGGAGTGTCATATCGGCTCACAAATCATATAAACTGTATTGAGATCACCCATTGTATAAGTTCTATCAGGATCACCCATCATATATGATGTTTCGGCCTCATTGATCATAAAATATAATGATCAAGTAACATATCACAAATTAAACACTTTATTATTTCACATTTTCATCATAAAACTATTATAAACATGTTTTAAACACATATATGAATATTTTTTAGATATTAAAATACCCTTTCTTTTCTAAAAACCCATTTTCAAAATTAAAATACCCAAATAAATTGGCATGAGGGTTTCTTATATTAAGAAAAAATGTAATATTTTAAATAGAAAACATAAATTAATGGTTTTAGATTTAGGAAAAATCATTGGCACCATAATTGTTAAAATAAAACATTTATTTTACCTTTTTGAAAGAAAGTCACAAATATTCTATATAAAATATGTAAAAAGATTCATTTTGAAAAGCATTGAAATAATGTCAACTAAGATTTAAAATTTCATTAATAATTCTTTTGTCTTCATATAAAGTCATCAATAAAATTATTATAAGAATATGGACATGGAGAAAAACTATTTAGAAAATAAATCTTACAAATAATAAAATTGAGGTTTTAAGTTAAACTGTCCCTTACCATAAGTCTGAATCATCACATACATTATTTATATTCATATATAATAAAATTACATTATTTATTAATTTTTGAATACCAGTTTTCTAGTTTATTATTCCATTTATTTTATTTATTTCCTTGTTATAATCACATAAATAATCATTTTGGTCTATTCAGATGTTTTGAAGATATTCGGCCCATATGTCCTAAATGTATTCGGTAGGTTTACTATGGTTAAATATGTTATTATTCCAATATAATCATGAAATTATTATCATTTTTATACATAAATTATACTTTGAAAATAGACCATGAAATATGGTTTTGAAAAATTAATTACATTACAATAGTGGAAATGGTAGGTTGTACATACCAAAGAGTACCATTTTCTTTTTTCAAAGAGAATGAAGGAAGTAAGGTATGTATAATTTGTTATATAAATTATTATTATTATATAAAATTTAAAATTCAATCTTTAAATACAATGATACATACCATACATGTGATTTGTTGATGAAAAATGAATCACATCTCTTTGTGGAGGTGGTAATTCATAGGTACACATAAACAAAGTCATCAATTTGCAATTGGGTGAAAGGTTAAAAAAATAGATGATATATTATCATTATATAATGGTAAATATGTTATGAATATAATATATATACATTAAATTCATCATTATAAGCATCCACTATAGGAAGCGATGGAAAAAAATTACATCAGTTCACGAGGCGGTAGTCCACCGTACACACGAACAATGGTTTAATTTCCCATATAATGAATGAGGGGATATATATATGTTATTAAATAAAAATAAAAATATTATTATATTATAGAAAATATTTTTATTATTTAATCACATTTTAATAAGATTTTATAGATGAATAAGAATATATATAATTAAAAATCTCGGTTAATAACTATACTTCTTCTTCGGACAACCACTTTTGGTTTATACCTAAAGCAATAATAAGATGGTTTTATGTTATAAATAAGTAATATTGGATTTTTATTGGGATGTTTTTATATTATTTGGTTCAATATTTACTAAAATAAAATTCTCTTGAATTGTGGAGAAGAGCAGTGGATTTCCTTTTATAAGTGAGGGAGAGGACACACTTGTATTTTAAAAAGGATTAAAGTATATTAATGTATTACTAAATACAATTGGATAAAAAATTCACCATTATAAAATATAATATAAGGCCAGGTAAAAATATTTCCATAAAATAAAATTTAGAAAAAAATAGGTAATCTTAATCCCAATTTTTTTAGATTAACACCCAGGTAAACCTGTTTTAACGTTAACTTTTGTAACATATATTTTATTTCTCTACTATTCATTATGAAAAAATTTACATTAACTTAATAAATAATATTAAATATGATTATTAAAAATATGGAATACATTTTATCATTTTAAAAGTATAGAATTGGTATAATTTAATTAAAAGTCAATCATATAAAAGTGGAATAAAAATAGGTTTTCATAAAAATGCATTTTAAGTTTAAAAATGTTTTTTATAAAATTAAAGTGTAATATTGATTAAAATAAACTTTATTGGATTAATAATAATATAAATGGTATAATCTCACATTGAACCCATTTTTTTAAAGAAATTATCTTTTTATATACATAAAAGAAAAAAGAGAGTTTTTAAAAAAATTGTGTTTCAATATTCGTGGAAAATTATTCTTTTTTGAAAATTCTCAAAATTTAATACGAAAAAAATTTCAAAATGATGAATTAAAAAATAATGAACATTTCATAAAATTAAAATACTATAATTTATAAACTATGATATTAAATAAAATAATATAATTTATGAGAACCTAATTTGGTTCTAAATAAGGATTTTTTTCGTTTTTGATTGAAAAATTACCTAATTTTAATATAATGAATATAAATATATATAACCTAAATAATGAATATTATTAGTTCATGAAAATGATTTTCCTTAATATTACCCATGTTTTTTCAATTTTAACCCTATTGGAAAATGTTTCATGGAAATATTATTGATTACTTAAACAAGTGGGGTTATTTTACCTTCATATATTTTTTAAAATACTATATTTCTTCTTCAACCTTATAGTTTTTATAGAAAAAATTAAATTTATGAAATAAAATATTATCCAATACTTGATCTATATGGTCAAAATTATATACTGTTTGTTCCTCGTAAGAATGTTTTTCTTTCAATTGAACTACTTTTGGCCTCAAAACATTAGATATATCCAAAAAAAGTTTTCATAATAATGAAACATGAAATTAGTCATTTAATTGAGATAAAATTGAATGTATGACCCCTTGATATAAAATTTATCAAAATTTTGAAAGGATTTAATACGTTCTAATAAAATGTGTACTCAACTTATCTTTTTTACCCAAACACATAGCACATCTCCACGGAGATACTTTAAGAAAAACATGACCACCTACCTCAAATAAAAGACCTTTCATATGGTTTTATTTATAAATTGTCTACCTACTATATGTTTTTCTCATATATTGATAAATCTTCTTCATCTTCTGTTCCATTTATTTTAACAAATTCAGTCCAAAAAACTTCCTTTCATCTATATAATCCCAATAAGACGGATTCTAACACAACTTTCCATACAATGCCTAAAAAGGTTCCATTTATATACTATATTGAAAAATATTTTTAATTTAAATAATCACTAATTAATGATGCTAATACTAACATCTCTAGTAATACAATAAATATGAATGGTTCATTTATTCCAAGGATTGGATCATTCACTTATAATTTACATCATATTGAGGATAAAAAGCTATACTGAAATTTAATTATGTACCCAATGACTTATAAAGGCCCATTAAAAAATTAAAAGTGATCCTGAGATCATGGTTATATAGAATGTATAGATGAACTCTATATAACCTGATTATATTATATATATATAGTCTAGAATGTTTATCTAAATACATAGTATCTCAAATAGGAAGGAAATTTATAGATTTAGTTAGTAGATCAACAAAAACCAAATCACATTATTACCTCAAGTTGTAATTGTAAATATTTCCATGAAATCCAAGGATATATTTTCCCATTTCCCCTCTAGATCTAGAAATGTATGAAGTTTCTCCTTTAGTAATTTTTTATCCTTTAACCTATTGATAAGTCAAAAATTTCCTGGCAATTTCAACAATATATCTTTGTATACCATTAGACCAATAAAACTCATAATGATCTCTTTACATCATACTGGTTACAAGATGAATGGGAAATGTGGATCTATGCACTTCACTCATAAATTTTCTCTTCAACATGGAATTATAATTTACTAGTGGTGATTGGGTTGAAATTTTTGATAAAAGAACAATACGTATCCAGTTGAAATGTTTTATGTTGTAAATGATGAGAAATTTTTTAATGTTTTTTTGGAATAGAAAGTTATATTTAGGACATAGAACTTCAGAAAAGAATGGTGTTTTCCGAATACAGAAGATATGATATAGGTTTTGATAAAAATCATGACAATGATTTTTTTATCTCTCAATGTTAATCAATCGTGAATAATCATGAAGAATTATCATGATGAAAGATGGAGTTTGAATAAGGAAATAGAGATGAATGTTTCTAAAGTTTCCACACTGAATTGTTTTGACCATAGCTTATTAAACTAAGAATCACAGAATGTAGAAGTTATAAGAAATATGGAAATGTAAATATTTTAATGATTTAACAATTTTTTAATGTTTTAATTGATCATTCCATTAGAAATGATGATTGATCTGAAGAACTGATCTATAAGATGAACACTATTTTTTATGTTTCAAGAAAGAATATGTATCTATTTACACTAGTCCATCATAAAATTTTTTCCACCAATCCATTGGAAATGTGGTTGGAACAGATCGGACATTAGATGAAATATTTTGTCAGAGGAAGAATATCTAAATATCCAAATTTTATTAGGTGAACCATAGTTTTTGATTGGGACTGAGAAGAGAAATTATTGAAGAAGATCAATTGGTTGATTTGTTTTTGTATATGAATCAGAATATCATTAGATGTTAATCCGTCAAATAGGCATCATAGACCAATCAATCAGATGAAATAAAACAATATAGTCATAAATCTTCAATTTTATCAAAGCATCAGAGTCAAAAATTGTTTGATTAGTTTTATTCTTCAGTGGCTGATGAAAAAAATATATTAATTATTTTAAATTGGTTCATGGGAAAAGGATAAAGAGTTCGAAGATATGATATTATCAGATACTAATTCATCAAATAATATTTGAAACTGGTTCATTTTATTAATGTGACATTTATCCATTAGTGAATGAAATTCCATCAGACTGAATGTAAGTAATAAAGAACATTCAGAGTCACCAGAAAAAGAATAATTAGACTAGAGAATAGTTTTTAAATTCAAGAAGTTTAATGTTTTGAGACGATTTAAAAATATTTCAGAAGGAGATAGAAATCTTTATAGTATTTAAAATATTCAAATATAATGATCAAATAAATGACAAATTTAGATTTATGAATTTTTTTGAGTAGGAATAAGAATTGGATTTCCTTTCTTTACCATTCTGGGATGCCTATAAATATAGATCACAGAATATTTGTACTTTTCATTTTTTTCACATGTGTGGAATGATGATGTTCTAAAACATATGTGATAGATTAAGATCCCAAACGAAGTTAGTTTTCTGGTTGAAGATGAGGAAATTATTTTGAGTTCCATTAGATGGAGAACCATTGGAGAGAAATCCAATGGATCGATTTCTATCATACCAATATCCATTAGAGAAAGGTACATTGGATAAAGATACATTAGACAAAGATCCATCAGAATAAGTTCCATAGGATATATCTCTATCCGTTGGATAAGTTGTGAGTTTTAGTTTTAGTTTCTACTTAGCTGAATCAGAAATAGAAAAAGAATAATCATAAGGAGACTAATTAGATAGGGATGATCAGATAGTGGTTACTAGTTTATCAGATATAAATTTTCTATGTATGTATTTTCATACAGATGTTTTAGAAACTTCATATTGAGAATATTCAAATTTTACAAAGATCAAAAAGACGTTTCAAGACCAAAATATTCTTAATATAATTTGTTATGTTTTTGAAGATTGTAAAATAGAGAAGTTAATCAAGCTTACTTTTGGAGTATGTTATGAAATTTTTTAAGTGGATTATAAAATAACAAGAAATAACCTTATACTTGGGGATTATAACTTATTTATAAATATTCTTGTTTTTAAGAGGGTATAACCAAGTATGAGGAAATAAGATATAAAAAGGATAGTTGGGGGTATATACAACTATAGTAGAAACTTTTTATACTATGTTTTAAAACTATTCGTTACCTTTTACTTTGTAATAGGGAAATATGTTTATAAAGTAATCCATGATGGGGGGATAACCAACATGAAAAGGAGAAGGTCTTTGAACCAAACCATGTAAATATTGTGTGATTATCCTTATTTATATTTTTTCATATGAAATTTGAGGTTTTGATTCATATTTGAGTGTATAGTAACTCTAATAACTTTCATAGGTTAATAATATTTTATAAAGATGTTAAGAATCTTTCTTATAAAAAAAATGGCGACCACTGATTCACACCCTAGTAATCTCATTCATATTTTGGAACTATATTTGGTATTAGAGCATGGTTCACTACGAAATATTGAGTCTAAAAATAGAGAATTTCATTTCTATGAACAATAGGAGTGTTCATTTTTTTAATGGAAGAAGAAATTGTAGTTGGGTGAATAAATTGTTACTCTATCATCTATCTCCTGGCCTTGAATGTGAAGATCTGGTAACATCAAGGTTTCCTCCCATTAATGAGGTTTCTATTGTTACTGATGATAAGGGAAGTTTGGAATCTGACAGAAAATCTCAAAATTCTATGTTGATAGATCTTGTAGAAAATTTTTATATAATGAATACAGGTTTGGCAACATCTAAGAAAATGTGGGATAAGTTGTGAAGTAGATATGAAATAAATGATAACATTAAAGAAGCAAAGTTACAAATATCAAGGAGTAGTTTTTAATATATATAAAAATGGATCAAGAAAAAGGTATTAATGAGTAATGTACAAGAGTAAATGATTTTTTGAGAAACATCAAAGGTTATGGTGAGAACCTATATGACTCTACTATTGTTAAGAAATTGATGAGAAAATTTCCATGTAGAATAGAAATTCAATTTTAGGAGCATGTTAAGGAAATTTTCAATAATATTGTTTCATATCTATATTGTTTTGATGTGATGTGTTACTAGTATCTGAAATATATTTGGATTCACACTCTTTGGAAATGTATATTTCATACCTTTATGTAATAAATAATTTAAAAAAGTGTATTAATGACATGGGTTTTCATAATTTAGTGTCTCCCCAGGAAACCTTTGGTGATAAAAATTCATCATATATTTCCTTGATGATATGTTTCCAAGATATCTTTTACATGTCATAGAAATAGATTCCCACCACCCCATATGATTGTGGGAAGGTAATGTTTTAGGCTTTTAATGGATTAAAAGATATGTAATAAAGTAAAAAATTTTGTACACATATGTCTATGAATTCCATAAGTCATCATATATTCCCATATATTTGATTCAATATAAAAATTCTGAATAAGTATACCAAAAATAGTTATCAAACATCCATTATGGCTTTCATATTGAGGATATATATCCCAACTGGTGCTCCATCCTTGAAGATAATCAATGATTACCTTGCAATAAATGGAATTATAGCTATGTGTATATGTATCTCGCTTATATATATGACTATTTGTGGTGGATAGCCTATAAAATAGGATATATGTTAATTAAGTGGAAGCTTATTAAATATATGATCCATTAATCATTATATAATCTCATTATAAACTTTAGAATCAATTGAAATAGTACCTATGAATATTTTTATTTGGATATGGAATCCTAGCATCAGTTAAAAACACATAACTATGTGGATTAATAAATGATCATGATGGGTTATTTTAATGATTCTTAGGTAAATTTTGTGCAAGATATAGCATGTATGACCTACAATGGTATATATTTCATATCACAAAATTGTTAATCACTTCCTCAATATAGGATGTTGTAGCTTCATTGAAGATTATGTTTGAGGATTGACCCATTTTTTGTAAAAATAGAAGTGTATTAGAAAATCTGTTTTATAAAATATAAAAAAATAAGGAGAATATTGGAAGAATAAAACATGAAGATCATGGAATAAAATTGATGAAATTTTAACAAAGTAAACTTTCTTGTCAATTAATTTTACTCAACCTTATTCACATAACTTCATCACCAACCATTCAACACCCAACTTGGCTCACATAATATGCCAAACTTGAAAATCCACCTTCGTGCTCAACTGAACATGTTAAGGATTCAAAGTCTCTTTGGAACCAAGACATAAAAAATTAGAGCATACATTAATGATAACAAAGGTCAAAATTAATTTTTTATTCTTTTATGTATTTATAACATACCTCAATGGTACACTAAAACTGAAAGAAAAAATCAATTTCCTTATGCACCCCACATCATAGCATGATCCACTAATGGTTCATGAGCCCTCATTGCAATTATAATAATTAACCTAATTTCAAGTAGAACATGAACTCATAGTTTCAGTGGAGCATTCCCCATCACTTAATCTTCAATGTTCCCCATCCTTTAATTTAGAATTCACACCCAAACTACATTTTCCATATAATTTAGTCCTTTTCATCCTAAAAGGATGTAATTCTAAGGGGTGATATTTATTATATCACAAAATTTATTGACTAAAAATTCATGTTGAATGAACATAATTTAATTTACTTTTCAATAAGGGTAGTCAGGATCCCACCACAATACCCATGTACAAGACCCCCTCGGCACCCCCCAAGTGTTCTCTATTTTAAACCTACATTTTCACCCCACTCAACAAAAATGTATGTACTGTATAGAACTTTCATACATGCCCATGTGATTTCATCGGTGGCCAGAATGGTAATAGGTTATTACCTCATAAAGATGGAATCATAGACCACCATTTCCTTTAAAAGACCATAACCCCCTGGCCTCCCACTAGATAGATAGAGACACTCTAAGAACCTAAGTGCATAGAACATCATTTTATGCACCCAATACATCTAATATTATCCATATGTGATTTTTTAATGAAAAACCTATAAAATGTAATTGAAAAAAGGGTAGCTGGGTTATTTAAGTGTTTCATACTTAAAAACCTCTCAAAATATCACTTGCATAATACTCCACTTATAGTAGACTAAAGGCCCCCTTTTTAGAGAGACTCTCCCAACATTAAGGTTGATATATGGTGGTACCTAGGTTCTCATGATTAAATTTATTTTTAACCATCAATGCTTACATAAGGTTCACCACTCTGCTAGGTTTCACCAATTATAGAATATCTCTCTTATATATCAATGGTCCACTCAACCATCTCCCTCACCCAATTCAACAAACTAGATAAAGTATTATCCCTTTTCTATTATATCTTCTAGGACCTCATTAGTACCCATTTTTATTGGTCAACTTATTTAAAAGTATAGTTTACCCAATCATAAACCTTTTCATACTTGATCAGGATACTTACCATATTCATGGGGGCTTTATGGTCCTTTATTCCTTTGATAAATAAAACATCACATATTTTGAGTTGTCACAATTAGTTTTTTCCCTAACTTTCATGGTATTTAGACTATATATAATAATGACTTATTTATATCAAATTTATCCAAAACCTTAGGAACACTAGTTGAATCTCTCCTTGACCAGCGTTCCCATCTTAGATATTTTTAACTTGATATTATCTTTGTATCATCTAATAATATTCCCTAGGATATAATTGATTAAATGGAGATGTAAATAGGACACAAAGGTATTATAAACATTTCCATAACTTATCCATAATCATTTCTTAACATAATAAAAAAAGTTCCACTCATGCATATGTACCACAAAAATACATTACATGATATATTTCATATAATAGTCCACTTTTTGCGACACTATTCTACTCATTAGTGTTCCTAGTTTTATGAAATTATGATACAAGAAACAATGGTTCTAGCTATATGAAATTAATGGGCACAATTATGGTATTGGATTCAAGAAATTAAAAGGAATTACTTTGGTCATGGAAATATAACCTTAAAAAACACTACATTGGTCCTTGTTACATGGCCATAAAATGTATTTCATTCCATGATACATGATGCCAAAACTACAAGGGTTTTGATTCCCTTCATAAGGATATGTAGAAATATCCTTTCATGGGCCCAACCAATCTATCATAAGACCTTTCATCTCATTTTATTAGAGTTTTTACCACCTTGGGTGGCTTTAAACTTTATAGATCGAGTTTATATGGTTTTAAATTTCAGAGTAATCATTGACTAAGATTAACTATGGGGAAAAATAATTCATTCATAAAATTTCATTATAAATCTTTGGTAATATTCAATCGCTTTCATAGAAAGGGTAACAAGTATTTTCATAGTGAATGATTTCATTAACATATAATTAAATTTATTATAAGGTCCTATACTAGAAAATATGTTCCTTCATGGGATGATTTGAACTCCCATATTTATTATTTTTACATGTAAGCCCTGATAAATCAAATCTAATAGGCTTGCGATGAAATCATTGGTAACAACCATCATGTACCATAAATTTTTTTTGACTAAGTGTATGTCCATTATGGGATAATTTCATTTTATAAAATTATATAAGATTTAATCAACTTAATAATTGATAAAAAAAAGTAAAGATATACATGATTAATCTCGATGTCAAGGAAAAAGGAACCAGTACAATAATCTTATAGTGAATTAGGTCAAACCAAACACATTATTAATTTTGGTAGCTATGATATGTTTATCAATACTAAAGGAGGGTTAAATTATGCATTTAAATTAGGATTTTAATATTGTATACATTTTTGAGAAGTTTTTTTTCATTTTATTGTTTTATTACAATTTTTTCATCAATCATTTTTATCTTTGATGCGTTTTATTAATAAAAAAATTGTTTTTTGACTATCAGTATCGTTAATAAAACCCTACATATAACCTTTTGTATTTTACAGGACTATACTATTTGGATATATAAAATACTATGTGAAATATAATAAAATATATAATATGTTTTTTCAATGTGTATATTTTATTTCGAAAAAAATTATTTAATGTGTATTATACTATATAAAAACCAAGTAATAAATATATTATATTATATATGAAAATAGTATGTTCTAGGGAAAACATTATATTATATGAATATATTGAATGTTCTATTCATAAATATGCCGTAAAAATATAATAGATTATTAATATTTGTTATATTAATTGTTTAGAATAAAATTAAATATTATTTTATGTCCATGTCATATACAATATGAAAAAAAATATTATTTGTGAATTAAAATTTTCTAAAGTTACATAAACTACATAAATTAATTTATAATTTATAAATATTTTTATTTTCATCTAAAGTGAATGAATTTTATGAATATGTTGAATTATTTTTGAAAATATATGTCAAAAATATAATATTTGTGTACATATTTGATATATTCTATAAAAAAACAAGTATGTTTTTTGTTTTTATATAATGTTTTATCAATAATAAAATATTAAATATAATGTGGTTTATAATAAGCTATTATGTTCAATTGGAAAAGAATAAATTACATTATGATACAGAATTTTTTATGGTAAGTATTTTATTAACGTATTACTATGGTCTCATTATTATTATTTTACATGTTTTTTTATAAAATTTCACAGTAATATATATCCATTTATCTTATGATCAATGTAAAAAATTATATTTTTTTATTAAAAAATGTTCTATTTATAAACATTATAAAAATAAATCAATATATGTATGTAACCTTTTTATTTTTTCTAATAAGGGCATGTGAAGATCTAAAATTATTTTGTTTAAATATATTATATAAATATAATATGTTATGTCTGTATGTACAATGTTTACTAAAAACTAATATCTATGATATTATATGATTATATGTTAATAAAAAATTGATAACTATTATAGGTTATATAACAAGGTATTATTTTCTATGGAAAAAGATTATATTACATAGAGATATAAACATTTTTCCTTTTAAATATATATTTTTTACGAAGGAAACAACAGGAAAAAATATAAGTCATGTGTTTCTCAATATAGATTTACTTTAGCTATAGTAAAAACATAGTTTGATTAAATAAGAGATAAAATTCCATAAAATTATATGAAAAAATTGATGAAAACTCCATTTTATATTTTTTAAAAAGTATTCATTAAAAACTAAAAATCAACCAATTAGAGTATGAAAAATTATATTTTATATAATTTACATCATTTAGTTATACAACCCATTTCAAAGTGTTTCATGATTAGGATTAATAAATTATAACATATTTTAAATGTTTTGAAACAAATTCATTAGATAGATGAAGGAGATAAATATATACATAAATCTTACACCTATTAACCAAAAAATCCCTTCAAAATATTTAATTGTATCATCTTTATGAAAAATAATTTAAAATATAGTGCAATGAAAAACAAAATTTACAATGAAGATAATTTAGTATTCTAGTTTTATATGAATCATAAAATTTATCCAAATTTTATGCTGAAAAAATTGATGAACTTAATTAAAATTCTATACAATGAACCGATGAAGTAATAGTTTAATTTTAAATATTAATTATGAGTATATTTTCTTGTTTTTTATATTTTCAATTTAATTGATTTGTAACAAACAACATATTTTCCAAATATAGTACTAGATAACTTAGGGAATAAAAATAACTAAACAAAAATATAAGATGTCTATCCACTATTATTTAGATGAAATATAATAAATTTTAGAAAAATATATTATACTATGGTATCTTGACACATATGAAGGAAAAATTATCGTTAAATTATTTAATCATACAATTATTACCCAAAAAAATAATTTTGAAAATATGAACTTTTATATACTTAAACACTGTTTTAAAGTGATGATAATATTTTATACAACCATTATTAAAACATAAAAAAACTCATGTAATTTTACTCTAAAATTTAAAATAAAAAAAATAAATAAATATGAATACAATGAATATGATAACCAGATACATGAGTGGCATTGAACTAGAGAAGATAAAGTAGAATATGAAGAAAAAATAGGAGAGGATAAATAATATAATAATTAATCTTGCTTTTAGTGGGTGGATATTTCTGGCTTGATATTATTTCATGGGAGTAAGGAAACCCCCTTTTAATATGATGACATACCTAGCATTAAGGTAATAGATAAATAATGTTATACCATCCTTATGGAGGTATTTCCATGATATAGGCCGAGTTCAATAAGGTGTATCCCCTCATAGGACTTGTATCCCAATCCAGTTCTTTCATGGATATATTTCAACAAGAATTAGTGTTTATATATCCTAGAATAACACATTTTCTCCCTATATCTAATTAATACCCACATTGTAAGATTTTTAAAGTGTAAAACTAGTGTCCTTGGATTCTTATGATCTAGCCAATACACTCATGTATATCTCTTAGTTTGAATTCATTCTACATGAAGCTCCCACTAGAGTTATAATAAATAATTCAACTGAATCAGTTGATGATCATTATTATATAATCTCATTCCATGATGGGGTCCCAATATCCTAAAGTTAAGGAGGATTAGTTTATGAGTTGTACACATCATAATTTATTTGAACAATAGTTCATATGTGTGTAAAGATTTAACTCATTTCCGTACTGTGGGGTATGTGATTAGAAACACCCCATTATCAAAAAATATTTTTGGTAAATTCTAACACCTGAGGACATCATATTTCAAATAAACCTTCCACCAATTAATTATCGAATTGGGCTTCCCATTGAATATCATCAAACCTATGATGGATTTTATGAAGGTGTTGAACTAAGAGGGGTCATTACCCACATTTCTTTCAACCTTTAAAAACTGAGAATATGTATTTTATTAATAAACTAACAATATAATTAAATATCCCTAGAAAATAACTGAATTATTTTTACAATTCCCCACATGGAATGATGGGTAGGGAATTAAACTAGTTTGGTGACTTCAATGAGTGATATTATTTTACTAATAAAGAATAGGATTTTGTAGTGGGGACTACTGAGTGATTAAAGGATCCCATAAATGATATGAAACTAAATAATTTTATTTTCATATAATATTAATGACTTTAGGTTCTCCCTACTTAAATATGATAGAAGAGGTCACAAATACCAAAAAGGATAATTTTATAAAACATTTTCAATGGGATTTTCCATTCAAAACGTCCACAAAACCCACACAAACCATGGAATTTGGGATATTTTTTATTCTATTAGAGTTAAAATAGATTTAGTATTAATTTATTCTTTATCAATGACATCAGAGAAATTTTTATTAATAAAAACCATTCTAATGAATTTTTTGTTTCCATAATTTTATGTAAACTCTATTATGGAACCTATCACTATAAATAAAATAATACATGAGTGGGAATGGGAAAATGTCCATGCTTTTATCACTTCAGTCCCATAGTTAAAATTGATAGAAATAAAAAATACCTATACCAAGTATATTCATTTTTAATAGTGGGAGACATTAATTAATGGGAATTTTATATTATCATTCAAAGGATTTTAACCACTCAAGAATAATTGGTAATTTGGGGATAAGATCTCCATGAAACCAAATCATTGATCGGTATAATGAATTCTTAGGGTGAGTCACTCAAGAACTGGAGTGATAAGAAATTGAAGAATCACAACATTGAAGTTCAATAGACATTTGAATATTTTATATAGAGAAACGAAAGTATCTCTTAGTATCTGTGAGGGAGAATCTAGTAGAAGTGGTGATAATGGATAAAAATATCAAAAAGGGACATCAGGAATCATCTGTGAAGGAAGATAAACTATTCCCATTATATATAGAAAAATTTTAAGCATGAGAATATTCAAAAATTGATTGATTAATACCAGCAAGAATTATATTACATCAATAATTCTTCTAAATAATCTATATAATATGTTTTACACTGAATTTTAATAAATGAAGCCAATGTCATGTGGATATCATTACATCTTTTATCCAATCAATGGTATCATTATTTAATCAAATGAACCTATATTTTGTTATAACTACTTTATTTATATATAGTAACCTAATAAATTTATCATTTTGATATCCACTTTTGATGACTTATGAGGAGTGAAATCAAAGAAGTAAAATTTATTTGAACATTAACATGGAAATATACTGTATACATTACGATCTAAAATACTTCAATCAATAGTAAATAATAATTTTATCAATTTATTTATATTCTATGAGATGGGATCTTGGATGAGTATATATGGGATATATATGTATTGTGTGTTTAATCACAATAACAAGCAGTTATTCTATAATATATAAGAAAATAGATTTGATTTTGTAATGAACCAAAATATTATCAATTTAATTTCATTCATATAATTGTGTAATATTTATTAATGTAGTATAAATCACTTGCTCCAAATGAAGAAACCTAAAAAAATTATTATTTTGAACATTATTTTCAGAGAATAAATATTGTCATAAGAATTGAAAGTATTATAAAGAGATAAAAAATTTAAAATAAGATAATAATAATAATATGAAAATTTGGGTATATTCGATCCCCAAGAATAATCACACTCACAAACAACATCGTAGAAATGAAATAGAATATTAGTAATGAAATATTTATATTGGAAATAAACAAATATATATCTCTTTGAGAGAAAATAGAATTTAATTTAGAATTGATAAAATAATAGGTATTCATATAATGCAGGGAACTCATATGATAGTTTAAAATATAATCTTACAATAGTAGTCTGACCCTTTGTATAGTATTTTGACCATTGGAATAGAAATATGACTTTTAGGAATAGTAACGTGACAATTAGAATAGAAAAATCACCTATAGAAATGTGAAATAGTATTTATGTATCCTATAAAATGATACTATGACATATGTTTATCATGATACAAGTAAATTAAATTACTAAAAATGATTAAATAATTTTTAATTTTTTGTAAAATAAATATTTTTTCTAATTTTATAAAATATATAAAGATTTAAAAAAAATTATTTACATGAAATAGGTTTATAAATTAATATTATTTTTTATTACAATGATAATATAATTTTATGAGACCCTATATAATTTTTCCAAGTGAATGAAAATTGATCATAATATTAAAATTATTGTTTTTTAAATAAATAATTCTTTTATTAATAAGTTAAATTTACCATATTTAGAATGTTATTTTAAGAATATATATTTAATTATTGTAATATCTACATAAAAAATGGTTAATGCGATTTTTTTATTTTTATAATATAATTAAATATTTTTCTTAGTGAAATACGCTAAAATATGATAGCTAATATGAAAAGGTAAATAAATAAATTTTTGATTCGTAGTTTGTGTAAGAAAAAAATAGTTAAAAAATTGAACTATTTACTATTTATATCCACAATATTCATCACTACCTAAAGGCTTGATCAAAAATAATAAACTAATGATTACAATATTCAAGGAAATACTTTCCTCTCTTTTAAATAATACCCCTCACAACCCCTTCTCCTAAAACCTTCTAAGCCTTTTATATTTTCAAATTTATGATAATTTTTATTCCGAATTCTCTCCAACATGTCCTATTTATTTATTTCTTTCCAAAATACCTACTAAAACTTCCTAAATAGTTTTTTAAGGAGAATACATTCAAGTGTTCATATTTTCAAACTACCTCTTTTAAATTCTTTATCTATTATACCTTATCCTCACCTCATACATCAAAAATTACATAATAAATCCATTATAATATATATACTTTAATGTAATATTGATAATGTAATATATAACATTTATCCTCTATTCTTATCCACTTATTAAAAAAATGAAACCATGGTCCATTTTATGTTGGTTCACTACCTCTGTGGATGATGAATTTTTGTTTTCCATCACCGCCTTCATGTATAGTAATAAAAAAATTTAGGGTTAAATAATTTGATAATAATTATATTATGAATTATTTAATGTTATCTAATTAATATATGGATATAATATTAAATAAGATGAAAATTGATCAGGATGTTCAGTAAAAGCACAGAAATAAACGAAGCATCTGACATTACAGATTTTACTAAATGAATAATCCATATGTAAAAAAACATATGGGTATTTGGGAAAATTAAAATTTATTGAAGGAAATTAATATCATCTTGTTTAAATTCTATAGTTTTATAACTATTTTACAGGAACATCAATAATTATACACAATTGATCCGACCATGGAACTATAAAATAGACACCCTAGAAATAGTGAAATTGAAAATTATATCAGATTGAAAGGGTTATTAATGGAAATAATAAATTATAGTAAATAAAATATAGATACAAAATTTTCCCAATTAATTAAACAATTAAGTTAGTTTTATTATTCACGACATTAAGTACAAGTGCAGAACAATTCTGGAATGTAAGGTAAGGGGACTCCCTTAACGACTGTTTTTCTTTGGGTTATGACCTTTATCCCTCTATCTAAAATTATATATCACATTTATTTTATGGAATTATAATAAATTATATATAAATTTCTCTTACATGTATACCTATCTTATTCTCCCTTTAATATTTGGGTTAATACATGCCTTAAGTTCATTTCTCAAATGCCTTATTGAAAATAAAAAACAAATACGGGGAAATTTTCTATCACCTAATCCATCTATGTAACACTAATTTAAAGTCATTATTCCAATTAATGATTTCATAAAATAAAGGAATATTTTAGGTATAGCCATTATGTTTTACTACTAGTTTTCATGGGAAATGAAATACTTACTCATTCTCTAAAAGATATTAACAGATTCCTTAGAACACCATTTTAGAAGTTCATTTCAATATCCAATTCTCTACCCAATATTATAATTTTTTTCAAATTAACACCATATTTCAATACTAATTATTATGTAATTTTAATTAAACATCCAAAATATTTAATTTCTTTTTATCCTTGTAATATTTAGGAAATATCCATTTATTATGATATGATGCCAGATTATGAAACCCATTTCATTCCATGGGAATTTTTTATGTTTATCCCACTATATGATGTTGTATTAGAATTTATCCTTGACTTATGCTTATGTAATGTTATATATTTTTACCAATATCATGTTTTTATATGATCATATGATACCATGTTCTTTATGTTATACTCCCATGTGATTATTCAAGATTTTTATCTTCTATAATAACATGTAATGTTGTTTGACTAACATGGTTTGTTCTGTTAACATGATTATTTTCTTATTGATATTTATAGATCACCCATTTCATTTTTGTATTCCCCTAGTTATCCTAAAATGTATTAGGATATAAATAGGATTTTAGAGCACATTATGGATAAAAAAATTGATGATGTGTTTTACTTTATTTTTTATGTATTATGATTCTAGTCTTCCAAATACACTTTGCCTCAAGATCATTGGGTAGTATTTGTTGTATTTTAATGTAAAAAGTCATGTAATAATTTGTTTAAAAGGCTTGGATCACTATTGTTGGTATCAAAGAGAGGTATAGTTATTTTGTTGCATTATTACTGAAATAATTTAGTGAGTACCCTTGGTATAAGTCCAAGTATAGAAAAATATCCTAATTTTTGTTGAAGTATAGAGTGAATGGTTTTTAATAAAATACATTCCTATCTTGATACTAAAGGTGGATGTGGATATGACAAAATTGTACCTAGGGGTTATAAACATGAAAAGGGTTCATTGGGTATCAACTCAATAATCACTTTTTTAATCAAAAATAGGTCCTACTACACAACAAGTTTAACACTCCCTGGAGGATATGATTTGGGAAATTCACAAACTCTTTATAAACCATTATTATGGGATTTAAAATATTGTTACGATAGAAAAAATAATAAAGAAATTACCATGGATAACCAAGACTGAAACCTAGATACTCACATCTTAGGTTATAGGTTTTATTTATAAGTTATTCTTCTATATTAATAGTTGGAATTTTTAAATAAATTTTAGTTTAATTATTCTCATGAAATTTTAATTTTAGTTAATGGTGGGAAATATAAGGAAAAAAGACAACTAAAAATGTGATCGAGAATGTGATGATTTCCCTATTGATATTTCTAACATTATGAGACTGGTATTTGATAACATCATGGTCATATTAGATTTTTTGAACCATGTTATGAATAAAAACATGAATCATGTGGAACTCCATCATTATCCTACGAAAGAGAAATTTTTGGTGAATTCATTTATGAAATAAATCCTCCAACCATTATAATATCCTATAATCTTCTCATTATGGAATATTGTATTAACTCCAATCAAAAGATATTATTTTCTATCTATCTATTTGAATAAAAAAAAGTTGTACTGGTTTTTTATTACATAGATAGGGCATCTTCTCATAGATAGTCACTAATCGAGAACACAAAGTCCAATTAAGAAATTGATTCTAGGAAATGGAAATAATTTGAGGCAATATTTTTTAATAAATATTTTTCCCAAACCCATAATCATAAAATAAAGAGGGTGTTCCTTAGACTAAAGAAAATGGAAGATGATTCTATTGGGGCATGTGAGGAAAACATCACAATGCTTTAATAGTATGGCTATGGATTTTTCAAAACATCCAAAAGTATGGTGGACTATTTATTTACTAGGTTAATGATGAGTCTATGAAAATAATTATTATTTCGAGCCTCTAACAGCTATGATGATATTTTTAGTTACACTATAAAGATTGAGATATATATTGGAGGCTATAAGTAGTCTCATTATCTTAGAGGTAAAAATTATAAAATAATATTTTATTTAGGAGGAATAATGGATAAATCTCAAGGATGAAAGAAAAATAAAATTTTTACACGTCAAAAGTGTGGGAACAAGCATCCCATAAATCGAGTGAGGGGAATTATAAGATTCTTTAAATTTGGAAAATATTAGCATTCGACTAATCAATGATAAAAATAGATAAAGAAACCCACTAATACGAATGAATACAAGATATTTTAGATCATCATTCAGTATGCGGTACAATATTTAAAATTTTAGGAACACATGAATAATGTGAACCAATCACCTATTATAAGGGTTTTCAGAGATAATTAATGAAAACCGCCTATAATTACATGATATAAAGGAATGGAAAATGCTACTAATAATGTTGATTTGTATCCCAAAAATTATATGGTGTTAGGAAAAATGGTTATTAATTCAATATAGAAAACATAATATTTGTTTCATTTTATATGAATTTCTTTTTATCTTGAAATTCTAGTATAACTATTCAAAAACCACCACAAAACATTGGGGCTGAGCTACTAGGAAAACATAAAATGAATCAATTATTACATATCAAGTACATAACTCATCCCCAACAAATGTTTGTGGACTAAATATTAATAAAAATATCATATTACTTCCTTTAGGGGAGCTTGATTCTATATTGGGCTTCGACTGGTTGTCCTTATATAAAGTCCACCACAAATGCTGAGAGAGGGAGATCACTCACCACATCCCGAGTCACCCTCTGATTCTGTTTTAGTATTAGGAGGATGATTAATCTACTTTGGAATATTCTTATCAAGTGGGAATATTATTAATTTATGATAAATAATATCTAGTTCTAATGGTTGATATAAAAGAGAGAATCATCCTTGAAGATATTCCCATTATGAGGGATTATAGTGATGTATTCCCTAAAGAGTTCTCTAGTCTTCCTCATCAATTAGATGTGGAGTTCTAAATTAATCTTTTACCAAGATCTCTATACATATGAATGAATCCTTAAAACATTGGCACTATTTTTTTTTGGAATAAATAAAGAAGCTACTACAAGATAATTTGGGAAAATTGTTTATATGATTGACTACTTCACTATGTGGTGCACCAATCCTATATCAAAAATAATTATGGGTCAATGCGCATCTTAATTGATTATAATGAACTCAAAAAAATCATGATAATGAAAATTTATCCACTACCTTGTAATTATGTCCTCTTTGAAAAATCTATTTTGAGACCAATATTTCTCTAAGGTAGACCTTCGGTCGGGATATCAGTAGTTAAAGGCGAATAAGTAAGATGTTACCAACACCACCCCTTCAATAGGGTATGGACACTATGATTTCATTATGATGCCCTTCAGGATAACTAATGCTCCATAAATCTTTTTTTTCTTTAATGAATAAACTCTTTAGAGATTACCTCAAAAAAAGAATGTTAGTATTTGTAGATGATATTCTGATATACTCCAAAAGAAAGGGGGTGCATAAGTAGTATTTGAATACTATGATAAAGACATTGTGAAGTAGAATCTATATAAAAAATATAGTAAATGTGAGTTCTAGATGTGGGAAGTATCATTCATGGGGTATAAATCCCTAAAAAAGAAATATTTTTGGTACCTTATAAGACAAAATAAATTGGGGAGTGGCAAAGACTGACATCTATAATGGAGAAATAAATTTTACTTAGAATATATGGGTATTATTGAACATTTATAATAAAATTATAAGGATTTTAAAATAGGTTAATTAGGCTAAATCAAAAGGGAGGAATGTCTTTATAGACTAATTAATGAAAATATTGATTTAAAAAACTGAAAAAGACTCATCACAACCCCTATACTTACAATACCCATAAGTGAGGAACTTTTTGTGGTATATATAGATGCTTAAAATAATGTATTAGGCTTTGTACTATTAAAAATGATAATGTGATAGCCTATATATTAAGTAAGTTGAATGCGCCTAAGAAAAACTACCCAAAGTAGGATCTAGAGTTAGTTATAGTGATCTTCACATTGAATATTTGGAATACCTATAATTATGGGGATAGGTGTGATATATATTTATGAATAATAAGATCCTAAAATATATATTACCACATAAGGATCTTAATATGAACCATAAAATATGATTAAATCTGATTAAGGTTTGTGATTTCTCAATCCACTACCATCCTAGGAAATAATACAAATTAGAATATAATCTAAGAAGAAAAGATCTGGAAACCATATCAATGATGAGAATTTATAAGTATCCAATATTCATATAATTTCAAACGATGGACATAGGGATTATAAAGGAAGGAACCACATCATTCCTTTTAAAAAATACTATGTCAACCATCCCCTCCAAAGAAGATAAAGGATGATCAAAGAAATTATGTGTAAATACATAAGAAAGTGGAAGCTATAAGAAAATAGAAATCCTCAGAGTTCAAAATTAATGAGGAAGGATTTTTAAGAGTCAATTCATGACAATATGTACCATTAAATCATAAGATAAAGAAGAAAATTTTCAATAATGAACACTACAGGTCCTTTTTTCATCCAGAAATAGAGCACAAATAATTATCTAGATCATTAATAGATATATTGGTGGGATGAAATGAAGTAGAATATCATATAATATACATGAAAATTCCTAATATGTTAACATGTGATGGTTGAAAAGAAAAATACCAAGGGGATGATGTAAACATTACCTATAAAAATAGAGAAATTGGAAATAATCATCATGTTATTTATCACTGGTCTACTAAAGACATCTAGAGGAAATAATTATATATGGGTTGGGGTCCACCTTCTTACATAGACTGTTCATTTCACCACTATTCAAAATTAATTCTCACTTGATCAAAATTTTAGGATATACCTCAAAGAAGCACCTATATTTCATGGAATGCCATTATTGATTGTATATGATTGGGAAATGATATTTACCTATATGTTCATGAAAAGTATCTAACATCTTCTAAATACTTATTTTAACATCAGTGTCCCTTGCCACCACAAAATTGATAGAAAATCTAGCCAAACTATCTAGACACTTGAGAATATGGTGATAACATGCTTGATGGACTTCAAAGGAGAATGAGATCTCTTTATCTAGTTGAGTTAATATTAAATAATAGTTTCCAATAAAGAATACAAATATCTCCATATAAATCCCATTATGGTATGAGATGTATAATAACTACGTGTTGGGATGATGTTATAGAACACAAGCTTCTGGGTCCTAAAATTAATGATGAAATAGTATAAAAGGTAAATACCATTCAAAAGCACATCAATTATACTCAATGAAAATAGAAGACTTATTCAGAAATTCAAAAATGAAACCTATAGTTTCCAGATATAAATTGTTCCTCTATATATCCCCATAGAAGAGAGTCAATAGATTTTGGTAGAATAGGAATCTAAGTCCTAGGTGCATCCATCTATTTGAGATTCATTATCATATTGCAGTTCTGTCCTATTGATTGGAACTCTGAAAAAACCTTTCTAAAGTACATTACATATTCTATATATCCCTATTTATGATTTATATACTAGATCTCATAGATGTACTAAATTCAGTGGTGGAAAAAACTGGAAAATGATCTCTTTTATGAGAAGTAACTGGTGAAGATCTCGGACCGTAGAGATAAATTTATATACAATAGGAAAACTCACAAAGTAAAATTACAATGGTAAAACCATAATTATGAGGAGGTGACAAGGTAACCAAAAGAATCCATAAAAAATATTCCCTCACATATTTTATCCTTAGTTTGTAAAAAATATTAGATAGAAAAATTTCAGAGAAAATATAAGTTAATGAATAATTGGATGAAAAGAAAAAATGAAATAAAAATAATAGAAACCTTTTAGAATTTAAATTTAGATAATAAAAATTTCCCTTTAGAAACTATATTATTAAAATTGGATGAAAACAGAAAATGAGATAACAATAATAGGAAAATGATGATCCTTTTTATCCCCTAGAGTAATCATACTCATGAACAATGTTGTAGAAATGAAGAAAAATATTAGTAATGAAATATGAATTTTAAAAATGAATATATGTATATATATATAATTTAGAGAAAATATAATTTAATTAATAATTAATAAAATAATATGTATTTATAAAAAGTAATGAATCCATATAATTTTAACAGATATGACTATATAATAGTAATCCAACTGTTGGAATAGTCATATGACTATTAGGAATAGTAACCTGATCATTAGCATAGAAACCTCACCTATGGAAATGTAAAATGGAATTTAGGTATCTTCTAAACTGATAATATGACATATTTTTATCATAATACAATTTAATAAAAGTTTTATGAATGATAAAATAGGTGTCCGTATTTTTGTAAACCATAAATTCTATGTTTAAATTTTTGTAAAAAATATAAATATTAAAAGAATTTAATTTCATAAAGAGTATTTATTAATTAATATTATTTTTCATTATAATGATAATATAATTTTATTAAACTATAATATATTTTTAAAAGGGTCTAAAATTTTATTATAATATTAAAATTGTTATTTTTCATATAAATTTGTATTTTGTTTAAAAATTAATTTTCTCATATTTATTATATATTGTTTTCAGAAAATGTATTACATTTATAGGCTATAAAAATTGAGAAATGGGTTGTGTTGATTTTTTTATTTTTCTCAAATAGTTGCTTTTTTGTGAATAGTGAAGTAAGACAAACTATGATATTTTACATTATAAGTTACATGAATGAAATTTTGAATCATGGATGTCGTAATAAGCCATTATTTCAAACTCAAATGAAAAATATAATATATACATATATAGTAATAATATTCATCACCAGTTTTAATATGGATCCAAGAAATAAACTAATGATTATAATGTTTAAAAACACCACTCTCACCCCCTTATAGATACCACCCCACACAACCCCTTACACTAACACATTATAAGCCTTTTATCCTAAACAATTTAAAACAAATTAACTTATAAATCCTCTCCCCCATATCCTAGTTCTTATGGGATCACCAAAATACCAATTCTAAGTGCCTTAAGATGTTTTTATTTAGATGAAATTCAAGTGGTAATATTCTCAAACCACTTTTTTAAATTCTCTTCTTATTAAACCTTCTCCTTGAATCCCTCATCTAAAATGGAATAATAACTATAATAATATATATATATAAACCATAATTTTATAATTTTAATGGAATTTATATCATACATCCTCTTCTCTTCTCTACTTATTCTAAAAACAAAACTATTGTCCATATTTTTCTGGTTCACCCCCTCCATGGATGATGAGTTTCAATTTTCTATTGTTGACATAAAAGACAGTCATAAAAATTTTATTATGGTTAGATAATATAAAATTAGTATATTATAACTTATATTATTTTTTGGAATGAATATATTTCCATAATATTAAATAAAAATTTAGTTTTTTTGGTTGGTAAAACCGTCAAAATAAACTAACGATATAACATTAACAATTTTACTAAATGAATCACCCATATGTTAGAAGACATATGGGAGTTTAGGAAAATTATAATTTCTATTAGGAAATTAATATTGTTTTATTTCTCTTTTTGATATTTATTTCCATTTGAGAAGAACTTCCATAATTATACACATATGATCCAACCCTGGAACCATTAAATTAATTCTATAATGACCCAGACCCAAGTAGCCTAGAGTTAGTGCCTTAAATTAATAAATTGGAATAAGATACAAGGAATCACATCCCAAGGGACCAAATAGTTCAGTAGTCATAGTAAATTAGATACATACATGGAATCCCCATTACATTTTAAAGAATAAAATACACAAATAATTTCACTGAGTCTTCCATTGTTCCCAATTTGTGTATCCCTGTATATCAATTATAAAATAATTCTTAGAATCCTAGGGAAAATGAAACGTATGATATGGGTGAGCTGAAATGCTCTGTAAGGGTAAGTGTATATTGGAAACTGTGAGTAAAATGGAATAAACCATATGGAAAGGTAAATAACTGATACACATTCCATTTAAATAATCAAAATTCTAAAAATATAGTGCATCCATAGATTTATTCATAGTGAAATTCCTATGGATAAAAATTCAAATGAATTATGAATGAAGGCTATTCTTTAATATTGCACATCATGTATCTAGAATATGAACCACTATACCATCAATATATATTCTAAAGATAGTTAAAACTACTCTTATTTGG
The DNA here is from genome assembly GCA_963277665.1 of Viscum album. Classification (NCBI taxonomy): domain Eukaryota; kingdom Viridiplantae; phylum Streptophyta; class Magnoliopsida; order Santalales; family Viscaceae; genus Viscum; species Viscum album. Next base: position 1,743,709,550 of record OY728141.1, read on the forward strand.
CCAAATGATTCATCCCATGATACTATCGATGCATTGAGGGGCTATCTATGAATAGGACCCACCCATGTCTGACAGTCTAAAGCATTCCTCATATATCAAATAAGATATTTTTAAATCATAGTGTCCCATACCATTTTGAAATGTTTGAATCATAATCCCTATAAAAGTAAATGATTGTGCAATTAAACATTCAATACCTTGAATATAAAGAGATTCATGATATTATATATCAAAGGGGCAGTACACCAAATAAAATAAATAAGTTGTAAATAAAGAATATCTCATAGAAATAAATGTGATATAAGAAAAACCCTTATATTACTCTTCCATTAGATGAACATGATTTAACCTCATAAACAATGGTTTTAATAGTGTTACTAGACAATTTAAGAACCATTTTTATATTTATGATATCATATATTATCATCTTCTAATATTTTGTTATCCATTTGTCAAAATTCTTTAGTTATTTTCACAATTTCAGGTGTTAATTGCCTTGTTTCTCGAGTAAGTTTGGACTTGTTATTTGGTGTTCCTACTAATTATATCATGATTTCATAATATATAGAATGTAAAAAATTATTCAAATATTATATATTTTCATTATATATATATTCAGAATAATCCGTGAAATTTGGAGATATGAAATCAAATGCACCCTTCATGGAGGTAGGAGGTCGTAAGTACGCTTGAACGATACATTCATTTCATTGTTGAATTAAAATAATTAAAAATTAATTATATATATATATGTGTTGTAATTATAGTATCATTCCTATTTAATATATATATAATATGTTTATTCAAACTATCCTTTATATATTCTATGTATAAAGTGAACAAATTACTTTTCCTTGAGGATGCGGTAGTCCACACTTTCACAAATGATTTTATCGTATTTACACAAAATGAAAAGTTTAAAGGTATGTGTTATAAAATAATTACAAAATAATAAGTACATAAATTTAATATATATATATATATATATATATCATATAAAACATCAGGTATATCATTATTCCCAAACATGAAAGATGGTAAAGGAAAAATGAACAATCATCATTTTGCGAGGTGGTAGTTCACCGTACACAGAACAATATGTTTGAAACCCACTAGATGGAGTTGTGTGTTATTTCAGATAAAACCCTAAATATAATAACATTTAATTATATTAAAAATACCTATTTAATTATAAAAACATGAAATAATATGAAATTAAAGAGTGCGGAAAGAAATAAAACTAAAGCGATCTTGAAAAACATTACCTCATTTTTTGGGTAACTCTTTTTGGTTTATACTAAAAGTATTTCCTGGATGGATTTATGCACAAATAGAGGCCTCTGGGATGAAAAAAGGGAAGTTGGGAGCTTATATGGCCAGGGTTTGGTTGGGTTAGAATGTTCAAAGTGGCTTTAGGTAGTGAGGTAGGAGGTGTCCTTTTATAATTGAGGTGATGGTTACTTTTTGGAAACTCTTAAACTTTTAAATTAATATAAATAACTTTTCTATTACTAATGGGTAAAAATTGATTTATTTATAAGATAATATAACTATGGGTTAATATCATCTCAATAAATAATTTTTAGAAATGTTATGGTCACATTATTACCCTTATCTTTCGGTTTTAACCCTTAGTTAAACCTTTTTACTCTTATAGTGACAACATATATTTTTACTATTTAAGGGTTATTATAGTTACTATAAAATGAAAAAGTACCCCAAATGTATAATTGATGAAAACTTAAACCGTATCCCAATAATTTGGAATAATTTTATATTTTTATGAATTTTATATCATTTTACAAAATATTATTTATTTTAAAATATTAATAATGTCAATTTTGACACTATTCAATACATGAATTTTTAAAAATATCATAACAAATTGATATCTTTGAAAAACCTAATTAAATCAACCATATAATATCAAATTAATCCATAAAACTCATTTATGGATTATATTATGTGAAATTATATTTATTTTAAAATTTTAATATCATTAATTTGATTCTTCCTCTAATTAACAGATTACTACATCATCATTGTGTAACCATTTAATTTAATAATTTCCATAATAAAAATTATAAATAAATTTCGATGATGTAGATAAGAAATTTATATTTCTAATGAATATTTTTAGTCGAAGATATCATTTTAATAACCATACATAAAAAATGTAATCTTTATTAGACACATGAGTAACACATATTGGACTTTCCTTTGAATAAAATACTATAAAATCATTAATGTATTCCAAGTGGCTCCAAGAGGCCAAAAAATATTCCCAAGGATGATTTTTGTTGAAAATAACTCATCCAAAAAAATTTGTAAAAATGTAAAGGTAATTTTATAGTTTTATTGTTTTTCTTAATTACTCGATTTACCCTTAACCGTGGTAATTAAAATATTAAAAAATTTGTTATTAATATGCCCGAAAAAAAAGGAAAATTATTTACATAATTTTTAAAGACTAATTCCAAATATAGAATCCATTTTTCAAAATTTAAGACACATAATTTATAGTAATTTATTTAAAACTAATCACGTTGATTGGGTGGGAAAAAGAGTCATTAAAGTTTAAAACATGCTAATGATTAAAAAATGTTTATATAATCATTCAAGGTGAAATTGATTTAAATTAAATACATTGGATTAAATGATAAAAAATATATTCTAATTATAGTTTAAAACCAACTAAAATTATTATTTAACAATATAAATTATTTTGATGAATTGTTTTTGTATTAAAATTTGGTATTTTTCAATATTAATCAAAACATGAAACTTATCAAAAAAATATAAAAAGTTCAACTATTGTAAATTTTTATATTCTACCTTAAAATATGAACTTTATTTTTCAAATAGAATTTATAAAAGTGTCAAAAACTAAATTTAAAATATTTTCATCATGAAAAGGCGTTAAAAATCCTTTATAAAAATATATGTTTTTATTTGTAATATTGGGGTTTTCCTATTTATGAATATCAAATATATTTGATGAATGTAAAAAATATTTGATTGAAGATATAAAATATATATATTATTTATATCATTCACCATTGGAAATTAATTTTAATTTATTAGGTTCAAATTTCTTTGTGAGTATAAAAATAGTTTTTATAAATCTATTATTATTATATTCAATTTGTTTTTATATTAACTTATAAATAATTTTTTAACCAATGAAATTGAATATATATTTTCATAAATTCGTTAATATTATTCATAACCTCCAACTTAAAGGCTAGGATATATCTTATTATTTTAAATAATAATAATTAAATAATATATTGATGTTTGGTGAAACACGTCCTTGTGTGTAACCCAAGACAACTCATTGTTGTGTGTAGTGTATACATAACTTGGTGTTTCTTATAAATCAAGCTACTAAAAAATTAAATTTATTCAAAAATAAAAATATTTTAAAGCCTTATTGTGTTACAAATTCCCTCAGAACAATGAAATTAAACATTTTATCTCAGTGAAATTGTTATAAATTAACAAAATAAATTATAGAAAATAAAAAATAGCTTAAATATGTTCTTAATTAAGTTATTAAAGATGTTAATTTTATTATTTTGGAAAATAAGTATAGGTGAAAAATTATTCTATGACATAAGGTATGGGATCTCTCTAAACCACCCTTTTTTGTTACGTCACTAAATTTATATCTATAACTTAATTTATCTATCTATTTGATGTTTTTTAATAATACAAAAATATTTATATATGTCCCTTATATATATACCTAGCTTATTATACCTTCTTTTGATGTTTTAAGGTGTTCATTAAGTTAATTTATAAAATTCATTCTTTAAAATAAAACTCAATTAATGGGAACTTTTCTATCACTTAATCCTTTTCTATAAGGATCATTTAAAATATTTATTCCTAATAAATATTTCGTTAAATAAAATAATTTTTAGGTATTACCAGTGTTTTTTATATTTATATATCAAATAAAATTCCATAATTACTCCTCTAAATGTCTTTAACTAATACATTAAAACACCATTTTCAAAGTTCATTTTTAAATCCAATTGTCTACTATGTATCATAACATTTTTTATTAAAATTAACACCATATTTGAGAAATATTATTAGGTGCTTATATTTGAAAACCAAAATATTTATTTTATGATTCTCTTTGGAGTCTTTACGAAATATCCTTTGATTATGATATATGGTAAGATTATGAAACGTAATTCTTTCCATGGGTAATTATTATGTTTATGGATTATGATTGATTTCATTTTCTGGAGCACATAAGTATGGACATGTTACGAAGGGTGAACCCAAATAGTACTCTAATTCCTTGGATAAATTTTTGTCTTCTGAGACATTATTTATGGGATTTCTAAGTAATCTTAATTCACGATGTAACTTTGTTCACTATGTGATGCTGTCTTGGAGGTTAACTGTTACTTATGATTATGTCATGTTATATATTTCTCACACTTTCCTATGATTCCATAATCTAATGATATAATGTTTTTATGTTATTTTACCTTGTGATTATTCATGAAAATTCTCTTTTGTGATACTATGTAATGACATTTGACTAACATGTTGTGCTTCATTATCATGATTATTCACTTACTATGAATTATAGTTCACCCCTTTATTTTATGGATTATGTTGGTTATCCTATGAAATTTTATGTGTCCAATGTGATTTAGGATCTTTTCCTGGAGAATAAAATAAATAATTTATTTGTTAGTTTATTGTTAGTGAATTATGAACTTATTCTTTCAAATAAAGTAGACGTCATGATATTTGGGGTTGTTTTAATTAGATTTTTATGTTAAAAATCCCATAATATTATGTATAAAAGACTTGGGTAACTATAGATTTTATCATATACATGTACTATTAGATAAGTATAGGGGGTTTTATATTTACAGCATGTGTCATCGTTGTAGTTGAAGGTTGTCCCACTAGGATATTAAAGAATAATGACACAAGATATATAAAATCGTTTAGAGGGTTTTATATGAACAGCGAATGTTTAAGAAGGGATCCAATACCATAAAATTAAGGAATTGTGTTCTATTAATTAATTATATAAACAAATGTATATGATTAATAAATAGGGTTATAACTTTTACCTAGTACTATATAACTATCTATAATGTCTTTCCTTTTTATAGGGATAAATATTTGTCCCTCCAATCTTTATGACATTCCTTTTATGTTATAACTCTGTCTTAATCCATGAAAGGAATGGATTAGTGAGTATAGAATTATAATTTTCTTCTTCATGCCTTTGTGGGTTTTCAACTTGATAATTTGTGCACCTCATGTTATTTCATAATTTGAATTTTACTTAATCCCTACAAATCAAATCACAAGTGAGAAAAAAACCTGGATTTTTTTTAGGGTCACCCTTTGTCAGTTTTTAACAAAAAATATTTTATGCATATTTTATTTTACTATTTAGTTCAAGTAATTTTATGATGGGACAAGGTTAAATGGTTGATTTTTAAGTTCACACAACTTTTAAAAAAATTGGATGATGTTTCATGTCATGAAACATTAACCAATGTAAGGAATCCTTCTATGATATAAAGTTTAACTAGACCTAAAATGAGTATGATCCCAAACCCAATATAATTAACCTTGGAGGGGGAATGGTCCCACATAGTTTTTGATACTATAATTTGTACTATAATAGAAATATTAGGTTTAACTTCATACATTTTTTTCGAAGGTTCACCTCGTTGTTTAGGTTCATTGAGAAAAGAAAGAGTGTGGAACACATTATGATCATGTGATGAGGATTAAAATGATAAAAATGAATCTTCCAACTAATAAACATGATCAACTTGGTATGAATTTAAATGATATTGGTATTGATGACTAAAAATGGAGATAGATTTCATAAACCATGTGGAGTACTAAGAACCAATAACATTCTTATGTATTTGAAAAAAGTTTTGGGGGAATGATGTAGATCATTAACTAAAGTATTTGAACTGGGAAATAGTGGGATGATCACAAATATTCTAGGATAAATGCAAACCATTTTCAAGTGATGGGTCAATTATTGTACCATTTGATATATATAGTGAGGATGATGTACCACCATTGGTGATAGGATGGTATGGGTTGGGTTGAGGGGTATGTCATGGGGTCAAGTCCCTAATACTACTTGTTTACTATGATTTTATTCATTATATTGTGTTCATAGGTGGTGGATGTAATTGACCGATTATACTAAGTATGACAGTTGATTGAGTTTGAATTATGGGTCATACTATATTTTTTTAGTGCTATATTGAATCTAATATTGTTTTCCTTAAGAAACTTGTAATCCATTGTCTATGTATCAGATGTTATATATTCAATTAATGTTCGATCACCATAAAAAAGGTTCCTTAGATTATAAATTCTGATTAGAAATATCCTTATGAAATTTATGTAAATTTAATTATTCAATATATTTAGTATCATAAATAGACCATATTTTTTCAAACACATTTTAAATTCTACTATACCAATCTAGTAAGAGAATATTAACACAATGTTTTGGGAAGGGGACAGAAGTTAGTAAGAAATTATGGCTAGGGTCAGGATAAAAGATCTTAATGATACTATGAATCTTTTGGAAATATGAATCAATAATCAAATAGTTATTAAAAGGGATATTTTCAACTATGGTATTAATAAAGGAAAACCCGGTGTGAATTGGTATGCCCATATGCTATGATAATGGAAAATAGGGCAAAAAAGGAGCTTACAGCTGGGTCTGACATAGGAGATTCTAATGTCACAACATATCATTTGATAATAAAAACTATTCATTATATAGTTATTAAAATGGGATTTATCCTAAAATAAGGTTAATGGAAGAAAACCAAATAATAATTTTAAATCCTAAATTATAGGATTGTTAAGAAGAAGTAAATGGGGATGAATTTTATCGATATGCCAAGTAAGAATGATTCAAACATCACAATGCATCTTGTGGGAACATGAATCAAGACATATATTGTTATAGTACATTCAATGGTATTATTCCTGTATAGGTTTATTAAAGTAAACTGAACAGGGATGATAAATCTATATACTAAGAAAATCATTTAGATTAGACTATTTAATAAGTGGAAAATGTCAGATTAAATCGACCACTCCCTTCATTTAAGGGTCACCTGAGGTGGGCCACTCCAAGAAGTTTAGAGTCATGTGGGATAGACCATGTGTCATGCAGTTTAACATTATAATATGAAGACTATATACAATACATTTTAAGTTCATGTGGTCAGGATCACATTCTAGAAGGTTTTTTTGTTTTAAGAGGACCACATGTTGTCGAGTTTAGTTCAAAGGACATAGACCATTAACTATACAATTTATGTCCAGGAACTAAAACACATATGTTATATAACATAAGTACATATAAAGATAACCACATGTCATAAATTATAAGGATATATAATAAAGACTATATGTGATACATTTTAATGTAATCTGGTAAGGATCACTTAAACCTGGTGTGAACCTATGTGAAGTAATTTTTGAGAAACCATGAATTAGTGGGAGGAAATAAATTATCTCCATAAAAAGTAATTAAGGAGTAATCCCTTCTTTAGAAAAATTAATATATGATTTAATTTCATTTCCATTTATTCACCATATTTTGGGTTTGATTTCTCAATATTATAAGTAGTTCAATTCCAACACTAATTCACCTTAGAAAATGAGAAGTGAACCATTTTGTTCAATTATTTTAAAAAATTATTTTGATGAACTTAAATATTATGTAGTGAATGTAATATCTTCACATCATGATACTCTCATTCATTAAAATAGATCTATTAACATTAATCCTCAGTTAGTCAGTTACAAATATCTATTCAGAGTGATGGGAGTCAAACATTAAAAAGAAAAAACTCTCTTGTTCTTCATAGTGATGAATATATAGTCACTTTTGTGGAAGTGTTCTTAGTAGTGTAGTAATCCCAAAAAACATTGAGTATTTTATTAGGAATTTTTATTTTATCTTCTCCACCATTGTTGAGAGGATATTTTATTGATTTTTATAGAAGGCCTCTATATAACCAATTGCAACTATGTGATAACAAGATGAGTGATTAGATTAATTATTATACTTTTCAAATAGTATGTTAAAATTAGATGAAAATAAGTTTGTTCCAATATTTGTGGTAATATTATAGGTAACTCTAGATTTTGTGATGATATAGGACTTTAAAAAGGTGATCAAATCCTTTATTCAAACTCACTTTAGGTGTATAACTTCAACCCACATAAAAAATAAATTAGAGGTAGTTTGGTGAATTTAAACAACCAAGAAGATTTTGGATGGTTTGAATCCATAACAATGATCAAAAATGAATTAAATAGGTAGGAATATTTTTATCATGAATTAATGATATAGTTTTAAGGATGAAATTGGGTATCACCTAAAACATTCTTCTAAATTATGAATAGTTATGCAACCAGGATGACCAAAAGTACCCAACTTTCTAGACATAATGTCAAATATTAGTTATTTTATGATGTATACCATGCATGATAATTTAGACTTCATGTATAACATTAATGTTATCCCATTATTCAATTCACATTAAAACACCATCAATCCCTCTATTATAGAATAGTTTCTATTTAATTTAGATATTGAATAGAAGGAGTTTTTAATTCAAATGTGAAATTTTTCTTTATTGCCTCAATATAACAGAAGAAATATATTTTTGTGTTAATAAATTATTAAACACATCAAATTTACATAATCATTGGATTTTGGGTCTGAGGATTCGTCTTGAGTCTTTTTGGTGTTAATTTAATCCACCTATTCCATTTATTAATTGATAAATATAAAGAAAACAATTTAATGTGCCACCCAATTGATCATTTTTCTCCTAATTGGGATTAAAAATTTATGTTTTAAATTTAGATCATGCATCTGTTTGATCATTGAGTGGATGTAAAATGTGATATGTCACATTTTGTGAAGAAAATCGGTTCATCAATTCCCATACACATTCCAAAATCAGAATCAATTCCTATTTCTTGATACCATACTCCCTTTTTTTGGTTTCCAACATTGAGTTTCATTTGATATTCATTCATATAACTGGTATATTTATGACGAGATCTAAGCCAATAAAGAAGGATTTATTTTTGACCTCATTATTTCTATATCCATCTAAGAGAAGAAATAAGTATTATAAATGAGCCTTAGTTGTAGAAGTAATCATGATTTCCAAACCAAATCAATTGATTTTTAGATTCTCTATCCTCTTTCCTGTTGGACTTCAAGAATCGCCATCAATGTAAATCTCCCAGGATTTTGTGAATTAATTGATAGATAAGAGTTATATTTTCATGATCTCTATATATAAAGTAAATTAATCTAGGGAAAGATTCAATAATATAAAATTTTTTAACACTTTTATCATGCCCCACCCTAGTTCACTCCAAAAGTAACTAGACCAGGTCACCACCTGGCCCTAGTTATGCCTACCCATACTCTCGTGGATATCATCTTGCAGTGGGGTTTTAATGTGAAATAGTAGGGAGACTATACCCCCATATCACAGTGAAGAGTAAGAAATAAATAGCCAAATATAAACCATATTAATTAACATTAGATTATGTAGAATAAACAAATAGAATCATAAATAAAAAATGAAATCCATCAGGCATACAAACTCATTTTCATATAACCTAATCATCAAATGGGTTGATCAAATATACCATAAATAAAAAACTAAACAGTAGGATCTACTATATATTTGAGATATACCTCATCGGTATTCATACTCTTTCCAATTGATATAGTTGAATGGTCAGGTCATGGGACACTTCCCAAAAAAAATCTAAAAATAAGTGAGAGGTCTGCTCTGGTATCCAAGTGTCACGACCACCTAACTAGGGTGTGATTACAACTTAGTAAAACACCACCAACTCATTCCATAATATAACTAGTTAATTTATTTTATGTATGATGTTACATGCTCAAATAAATAATTAAATAAATGTAAATGAGTAAATATATATACCACCATCAATCTTAAGGTTATAACATTTCACCCAAGATAGGCCATACCTTCTTCAATCAGTATTAAATGTGTTTAATCATGTCATGAACCAACCTAATTCGTCCCTCCATTTGATTCTTGATATGGACTATGACATGTACTAAAGGGCATTCCTGATCCCCACAGGTTAGAAAAAGTGAATGGGGATTAAGAAGAGACCATATGGAAATTATTTCACCTAATAAAAAAATTATAAAAGGAAAATTGAAAATTAGATAAAATTATGGCTTGTCATGTCCATACATCTAACACCCATTATAGAGGAAAATAAATAGAATAAGAACTTAATATCAAAACTAGGGGAAATAGTAAATAATAGAGAGCACCTGAAACCTCCCTCTTCTTCTGACCACCCACTCCAATAAGGAAAGGACACCCCTCCAATGGATGTTTTCACCAACCAGTTGTTATATCTACCATATACCATATAAAGTAGTTGAATCCTATCTTTACAATGCAACAAAAGAGGCTGAAATAAAAACCTGACAATAATATACCTTCTTCTTTATAACTATATGATTAACTTCCAAAATAGAATAACCATTATTCCCCATGAGATAAAATAAAAGATAAACTAAAACCCACAACTAAAATATGATAGATATATATTCATGAGAATCAAAATTCCTCGTAGGGATACAAAAAAACATTCCCTATCTCATATGTTTAAATAAAAAACAATTTCATGATTTTTTGAAAATATAAATATATAAAAAAAAGTTTTCATTTATTTTAAAAATAATTAACATTCAAATTATTTATAAAACCCATTTTGTTCTTTTATTTCCAAAACCATTTTCCAAAGAATGGGTTGTTTTCCAACAAACCACTTTTAAGAAGGGATGATATGATAAAGTAAGAGTCTTAATGAGAAATAAGAGTAAAAAACAACATATCATCAGGTGACACAAAATATATGTAAGAAAAAAAATCATTATTTAATACATGAATATGAAACCATACAATGTAGCATTTAAAATATACTACTAAAGAAACAAAACTAAAATAAGGGAAGAAACATGAAAAAACCTTATGTATATTAGGTAATCGAGGTCCAAAAATCAGCGTACCCTCATTGATACAACATATAAAACCCCATTCTCATGAATAAAAAGTTGGAGGGGATACACCGATGTTCCATGGTTAATATTACATATACTGTAGTTTAGTTAGTATTATTCTGTAATCCAATCAAAGAGACCGGTATGAGGCCCCAACGGATTTCTTTGTGTACTAGTCCTAGTCAACCCACATAGGTACCAAAGATTCCCAAGTTTCATGACCATAACTAAAATAATTAAGGGTTTTGTGGTAGAAAAGAATCTAAATCACACAATAATTCAATTAAATCATACAATAACACCTCACATATACGCACTACCAATGTTAGTCCCCTTTTCATAGAGACACACCAATATTCCAATCATATCAAAATCAAATCCAAAAAATACATAAAATTATTGTATTTGGTTGGATTTTATATTAATTTTTTAAAAAGATTTATATAATTCCAATAGGGTCTTATCATTCGAAAATAAACACCATTTATTCCGAAAACACATTTGCACGATAGATTCTCAAATTCCAAATCTACACTTTACACATAGACACATATACACCTCAATATATATTTAAATACCCCTTTAAACAATGTACATAATCACCAACACATGTGTGAATGTGTACAAAGAGGATAACTAAACATATATATCTGTATATATGGATATTTGAATAAGTCGTTTTTAAAAAGGAGGAACAGAATTGGAAACCACATTAAAGTTATTTAGAAACCAAACATTCCGTGAAATATTTTAGGGAAAAAATATGATGAATAGAAAAAAAAAATCAATTGTATTTTAACTTTTTTTAATACATAACTTTGTAAGATAATCCAAGAACATTGTTTTCTTCACCTTTCAAAAAAATAAACACACTTTATTGAAGATAACCCATGGCTAAAGATCAAAAAAACATGGAAACATAATAGATGATAATTTCATCTGTCAAAATTATTTAACATAATTCAATATATTTAAAATATAATCAAAACCCAATTAAAAAATAATGAAATTATATTTTCCCAATTAAAGTCTCATTCATAGGGTAATTGAACTCAAATAGAAGAATAACTCATTGCATTTGATGTGTAAATACCAATATCATCTCAATCGAGTCGAAAGAACTTCTCAAGATGCAAATAAAAATTATATTCAAGGAAAATAACAATAATTGGTCCATAAGAACACCCTATAATCTAGAAAAACTTATGATTAATCAATTTAATGAATAAATATGAAGAATTAAGTGAGTAGGGCGGAGACATATCAACCTGAAATGATCACAAAAAATAAAAAATGAAGGAATCAATCCTAAATAGAGAGAGTATAGGAGGAGAAACATCTATATATAAGAAGATCCTCCAAGGTGTTTTCAATTGAAAATTAAGAGAGATAGTGCTTCGATTGATTTTGGTGGAAAAGTGGGTAAAAATCATCAAACCAATTTTTATGGTCTAGACATTCGACACTGTTTTTCCACATGGGTGTCTAAACCACAAACCAATTGTGCGCCACTTCTAGAACACATCATATGGGTTGGAAATATAGTTATGAAAATAGTGTTCTCTTTACTGGGTTACTTATGTACCACACATAGGAAGGTAACATGGTTTTTAATATTGTTCACTCATTGTGAGGTTATCCATATCAAAATACAAAAGTTGTCACATTATTGATGAACAATTTGTAAAATTTAATGCCTTAATCGTGCGACATAAACTGTATGGAAAAAACTCCTATTTCTAGTGAAACATTACCTGGATAGAGAATAAAATAAATAAAGAAATAATAAATAATAAATTAAATAGTGGCATGTTGAGGTTTGATAATTCTACCCACCATGACACTTTATGTCCCAATAAAGTCCAAAGAAATTTTCTTGATAAGGAGAAAAGAAACAGTAAATACTACTCGAGATGAGACCATTGAAATCAAAGACCAAATAGCCAATACTAACTTTCCTATATAAACCTATAACAATAAGATTCAAAAGAAACCAAAGGTATCGTCCTAAAAAATACAACCAACTCCTGGGTAACAGACAATGAGATCTGGTAACACAAACCATCAAATGAGACAATTAGAATAGGGATAATTTCAATTCGAAAAATAGCTCAAAAAAAGAACACCCCAAACCCGAACATTGAAATCACTAAATAAAATAATCATTGTTTTTTGGGATCTCCATGAGAATCCATCACACACCCCATAGTCTTGGAAAACCAATTTACTATGTTCGGGTTTAGGTGGTGTGGGGATAAAGAATTTCCCAATCATGGATGATTGGATGTTGGGTTCACCATGAGATCATTCTATGGTGGCCTGTCAACCATATGGAGACTCTAAAAAATATGAATTTCCCTATATAGAACAAATTCAGGATTCCATAAATGATACAAATTCTATAACAATAAATGCATAAAATGAAAAAAATACCACTTCACAACAATAAGATTTGTAATTTTTTGAAAAGATACATTTTGAAAAACCAAAATTCCTAAAATGAGGTAAAGAAATATTATACCCCCATATCATAGATCATTTTATTCAGAAAGGAAACCAAATACAAAGAAATTCCATAATCTAATCTAGGGAGAAGATTCAGACAGGGAACCAAGAAAACCTCCAATGGGTATGAAGAACACAAAAGAACCAAAGTCTACTAACAGAACCCAATTAAATATCTCCATCCTCAAAACCATTTCCAAGACTCAAGAATTATCAAAAAATGCTCTATCCAAAAATCTTATACACTTACTAAAACAAATATTTATAAGGACTACCCATTAGAATAATTACAACTAGGACAAATAGATCAAAATATGAAGACAAGATATGGCTAAGACACCCCCCAAATAAACTTGCCTCAATATGATCAACATGGGCTCCAATATTAGTTCAAGAGAGGAAAACCAAAGACCAACTCATAGAACACTGATGTTTAGTTAACCAAACTGATCATAAAAATGAATCAACCTTCCCAATTGTGGTGTACCGACGAAGGAGCCACTGAATGGTCCCCCGAGATGGTTAGCCACATGCCCTCAAGCACACCTCCTTGTACACTAGAGGGTTCTAACTAGTAGTGAGGTTATGGTAAGTCAATATTTTAGAGACTATGCCCTCTCTTATCAGAATAAAAAACCAGAAAAAGAATATAAAAATAACCAAGTACATAAGCATATAAATAACCAGAATAATTCCATGATATATGATTGTCAAAACTAGAAAATATAATACTCAACTGAAATGTAAATCATGCTATGACAATACAAGTTCCAAGTGTCTAAATTGAAACTCAAATTAAAGAAACAACGACTCCAAAATGGGTCTTGAACTGCATCTGGTTCCCTCTCCCATGCTCCAATCCAAATTTCAACCTATCATAGGTTCTTGCCCTTATCTAGTCCTGTATCAACAAAGTCTTCTCGGGTGCCAATCAGGTGGCCTTAATAGGGTGTATGTATAACTTCGTAGGCCACCACCAATGGTGTCTAAAATGTATGTAGTCAAAATATAGTGCATGAAGATTTATGAAGTAGTGAGATACAACACATAAACTAAATATTTATCACATTACATTAAATCTTTAATAATCACATTAGGTCAAGTTCAATTCATGTTTCCCATTTGAATCATCATTCATTATCATTAATCATTTGGTGTAGGTCGTCATGCATAGATCCCTAAATCTCATTTGAATCATTATTTATTATTATCATTAATTATTTGGTGTAGGACTTCATGCCTAGGAACAAAAATCTCTTTGTGTGTAAGATGTCATGCATAACACTCCAATTCTAATTTGGTGTAGTTCATCATGCCTAGCACTCCATAATCTCACGCTTGGATAACTATTGGGGAGGAACTCCATGTCTAAGTCCCAACTTCTAATCATTCTAGGACTCTATCCCTAGTACCACAAAATCTCATCCATTTAATCATTCTTTAAATCATAAGAATTTTTCTCATTATTCATTTACAAATTCGATGATTAGTTAATCATTTAAAACGCCATTAGTTAATTCAACAATTAAATAACCACATAACCCATTAATTAATTAATCAATTAATTAATCAATCAAAACCATTCTCATTACACAATTAATTATTCACAATTAATTATCCATTTCAAATATCAACTTTTCATAACTAATTCATACAATTAATTATCTATGATCAATATCATGACATATAAATAATTCTCCAAATTAACTATCTTTTGTTAACATTATAGAAAATAATTAATTCTCATAATTAATTATATTTTCACATTAAATTAAAAATATCAATTAGAATATCAAATCTCCAAGAGATCTATTTGGGAAACCCTCCATCATTTGTTCCATGACTCAATCGTCAATTAAGTCACCAAGGAAACTCAATTCAATTACATATACTTAATTACTCCAAAAAAGAAATTCAATTATCAAGGGAATATATAAAATACATAAACTCGTACTCCTATCATAAATCATGACCATGGGAGTTCGATTTAGACCACATATCTCTGTTTATTGACACAAGCGAGCCCAACGAAAATTCCCAAAATTTGAGCAGCACATCGCCATCGAACAAGCTTTGAATCTAAATTCCTAAAACCGAAATTAAGATAAATGGCATCATGGTATTGAAAATCTAAATCTATATTCACAATATTAAATATATATCTCAACCCATAGGTTTAGATCCATTGAAACAATGAATATCCTCCAGGAAAATAATTAAGAAAGATAAGAGAAAGAATGGAAGAAGCATCAGGATGAAATACACTTACCAGGAGGAGATAAGATCTTCAATATAGGAATTAAATATCCAATAAAGATGTTTAGATCACCTTGTAATCTCTCAGTGAGGCTTTGGAAATACTAGAATTTTTCAATCTAGATCCAAGGTCGAAATAAGGGAGTCTTAGGGGATCAGGTTGTTTTAAAAGATATTTTCGGATATTAAAAACTATGAGCACAGTTTCCGAGGCAGAGGCACATGGTTAGTCAAACTATGTTCCAACTGTGCAGACCTCTCTATCTAGGTTTTCACAGTTGGAACATTTTGGATGCATGGTTTTTCAAACCGTGTGCAAACCGTATAGAACCCTTTTTCCAGTTTTGCACTATTGGCACAGTTTGGTCGCACAGTTTGTTAAACAGTGTGAAAATTGTGCACAACCAAATGTCCATTATTTTTCCTTCAAAATTCACCCAAAGTCACTCCAATCCACTAGTCCATGTTAATGGTACTTAGAAGATTCAAAAAGATCCTAAAAATGCACCCGAGATGACTCTAGAAAAGGATGAGATCTTAAAATCTCCCAACCTTATAACAGCTCATCCTCGAGATGCACTCCTGAACATCACTAAGATTCTAAGACAAAATTATTAGGCCATTGAGTCCTTATGTATGCTTCCCGTTCCCAAGTTTCCTCTTGAACATTTCCACATTTCCATAAAAAATGAACTAACAGAATGGTCTTTCCCTGTAACATGTTCTCACTACGACCCAGCACACGTACCAGATGCTCCTTAAAGGACGCATCTCTATCAAGGTCAACTTCCTCCATATTAATCACATGAGAAGGGTCAGGGTGATACCGTTGTAGTTGTGACACATGGAAAACATCATTCATTGTTCTTAATTTATATGGAAGTTCTAATTGGTACGCTATCGGCCCGATTCTCTCTAGCACCTCAAACGGTCCCACAAACCTGGGCGCTAACTTGCCCTGCCTTCATATCCTGTGGTGACCCAATCTAGGTGACACCCGAAGGAATACACGATCACCCTATATAAACTATAGGGTTCATCTATGTCTATCAGCATTTGACTTATGCCTACTCTGATCCATAGCCATACATTTCTGAATCAACTGCACCTGCTCTGATGTCTCCTAATCAAGACTCGGTCCCAACAACTCTGACTCACCTGCCTCTAACCAACATAGAGGTTATCTATAAGGTCTACCATAAAGTGACTCATGTTGTTCCAACTGTATAGTTTCATTATAACTGTCATTATAAGATAACTCCACTAAAGCCAAGTACTTTTCCAAAGAACCACCAAAGTCAAGCACACATGCTCGTAGCATATCCTATAACACCTGGATGGTATGCTCGGATTTCCCATCTGTATGTGGGTGAAAGGTCATACCTAATAGAACCTGTGTACCAAGGGCCTTTTGTAAACCCTACAAGAAGCATGAAGTAAATCTTGAACTATGATATGAAACTATAGTATGTGGTACCCCATGAAAACGAACTATTTTACTCACGTACAGTTCTCCCAACTGTTCTACTCTAAAGGTTTCCTTAATAGGAAAAATTGTACTACCTTTATTATTTTTTCCACAATGACCCAAATAGCATCATTCATCCTAAGTATCTTTGGAATTCCTACCAAAAAATCCAAAGTCACATCATCCCACTTCTATTCTGGAAGAGGTAATGGATGCAATAGGTATCCAGGTCGTTGGTGCTCTACTTTCACCTACTGATAAGTGAAACATATTCTTATGAACCCTAATATCTCCTTTTTTATGCTTGGCCACCAAAACTGTCATCAAATGTCATAGTACATTTTTTTTCACCCCAGGATGTACCAACCACCTTGAAGTATGAAATTATCTCATGAGTTCCTCTCACATACTCGTTGGCACAAAAACCCAAATTTTCACATAGATGATCTCATCCTCATCTACTTTTTACTCTGAAGGTGTCTCCCCACCTTCAAGGATTTACCTCAAGGATAAACACTCTGTATTCTCGCACTACATGTCCCTAATCCGTCACAAGAGTGTAGACTCAACTGATACAGAAACCAGATCCATACTCTCCTGAATCTCCTAAACTACTATATGCATTTCCGCTACCAAATTCATTATCTTCCACTCTGCACTCGACTCATGTACCAACTTGGTCTGATTTTTTTCTACTAACGGCATCAAGCACACTATTCCCCTTCTTGGGTGTATATGACAGTTCAAAATCGAATGACTGCATATACTCTTCCCATCTTTTCTACCAAATGTTCAAGTCGCGCTATAAAAAGATATACTTCAAGCATTTGTGATCTGTAAAAACTATAAAATTTTCACCCAAAAGATAGTTTCATCAACACTTGAGATCATAAACCACAACTTCTATCTCGAGTTCATGCGTAGGGTAATCCTGTTCATGTGGCCTCAGCTTCTGAGAACCATAAACAATGACTATATCACATTTCATCAACATAGCTCCGAGTCTCACCCCAGAAGCGTCTCAATAAAATGTGTACTCCTCACCTGACTCAGGTAATAAAAAAATTGGTGTTGATGTAAAGTGATTATTTAACTCCTGGAAATCATTCTCACATGCTCTTGTCCAAAAAAACTTTATGCCTTTATTGGTCAAACCAGTAAGTGGTGCTACCATTTGGGAAAAGTCTTTGATAAACCTCCTGTAAAAACCAGCTAATCAGAAAAAGCTTCGAATATAAAAAACATTCTTGGGATGCTCCCACAAAATCATTCCCTGTACTTTCTCTGGGTCAACGACCACAGCTTCTTCCAAGATCATCGTTTAGATATATTGGAATATATTCAATGATCTCTTAGTGTACCCAGTATGATGTCAAGATGTTGGGCATGATCTTCATGAGTCTTATAGTACACTAATATTTTTTCGAAAAACACCACCACAAACTGATCTAACTGTGGATAAATGATCTTATAAATCAAGACCACAAACACTACTAGATAATTTTTCAACCCAAATGGAATTATGAAAAACTCATAAAGGATATACCTAATTCGGAAAGTAGTCCATGATATATCAGAAGTCCGAACTCTCACCTGATGATACCCTGATCTCAGATTGATTGTTGAGAACACGCTAGAACCCTTTATCTACTCAAACAGATCATCGATATGCAGAATAGGATATCGGTTCTTCACAGTCATTTTATTCAACATGCATTAATCGGCACATAAGCATAAACTCCCATCAGCCTTCTTTACAAACAAAACAGGTGATCCCCAAGGTGATGTACCTGGATGGATAAACCTTTTATCCTCAAATTCATCTAACTATGTTTTGAGATCTTGAAGATCAGTTGATTGCATTATGTAAGGTGGAATAGATATCGGCTCAACCCCCAGCATGAGCTCAATATTGAATTCCACATCTCTCTTAGGTGGAAACCCTGAAAAGTTTTCAGGAAAGACATCCTGAAATAGTTCTACTACTACTGGAAGGACATCTTGCCTACCACTCCCATCATCCAGTAAAAGACTATCAACTTGGGCCTTCAGCTCTCCTAGTTTCTGAGTAATTGGCCTAGCTCTGCCTTCATGGATATCCTATTCTCGACGAAGGACATATTTATCCCCCTGAAGAGATAAAAAGGTCACTCTTCTGCGGTAACAATCTATGCGGGCTCGATATGAGACTAGCCAGTACATACCCATAATAAAATCAAATTCCATTATATCAAGGAAATAAATATCCCAAAGGAAATGATACTCTTCAATCTCTAGAGAACATCCCTTTCATAGACATATATCCCTAGTTCTCATTCCCAAAGGTGTATCGATATTCATTATCCCACTTACAGACTCCACCTCCAGGATCAATCCATTAACAATGTTTTCAGATATAAATGAATGAGAGGCATCGGTATCAATCAAGGTAGTAGATAAAGTAGAAGAAACTAGAATAGTACCTATCACTATTGAGGGACTAGCCTCACTCTCCACATGTGTGGCCTACACTGCATGTAACTGTACTTCCCCTCTTCCATGTGGTGTTTCTTGACTCCCCTGAGTAGCACCACTATACTGATATGGGCTCTCATACCCTGAATCACCACATCCACTGCCTCTACCTCCTATACCATAGAACTCCATTTTATAGATCCGTATAGTGTCAAAGACCCCCTTCACACACTCTAACTCAGAGAATATTCTCCCTTAGCACTAGCATGCCGCTGCTTCTTGTGGAACTTCTGTAGGTGTCCCATCTTGCGACAAAAACGGCACTCCACTAGTGGTCAAGGAAAATGTGTACGATAGTGTCCCATCCTACCACACTAGTGGAAACATAAATGAGAAAGATCTGGTGTAATTGTTCCTCTTGACTGTCCACCTTACTTTCCACTACTCTGACTAAGATTATTGTGATGACACTTCCTTCTCTTGGAAGTCACACTCGATGATCGCCCAACTACCTATCCAAGCCTCCTTCAGGTTCCCCTATGAAATGATATTTTGATTAACCACTATTGAAAAATTATTTAGCCTAAAGATATTCACATGGGACTTCATTTCACACTTAAGTCTGTACTGAAATCGTTTTTATGAAGAATCCTCATCTGCCACAAAATCTGGCGCAAAATGCTGTAAATCTGTGAAACGTTCAGTGTACTCCATTTTGTACATGATCTCTTGTGTTAGATTCATAAACTCTGAAGCCTTCTCTTGTGATAGCTTGTCTGGATATAAGTGTTCCGAGAATATCTCCAAAAATTCCTTCCATAACATATTATCACTCTATCCCGATCATACATGAATGTCCCACCAAAGCATCGCAGAACCCTGCAGCATATAAGAAACCAATTTGACCCTTCTCTTAGCTGGAGCCTCTAAATGGAAAATTATAATATCTATGAATTCAATCCATAATTTAGCTCCCTTAGGTCCACCCTCTCAAGTAAAAGTATGAAGTTGCTGCAGCTAAAACTCTCTTTGTCAACTCAAACATGCTTTTTTGAACCCACCCTGGGTATCTCTCCATGATTTTCATGAAACAAGAAAAATTTTCTCGGAACTATTCCCCTTATTCCTCAGCTTTCACAAATTGTGCCTCAAGTTCCCTGTTTGGATGTTCGTTCCGGGCCATACCCCTCGGTCTCTCCCTTAACAAGGGTCATGGAGGAATACTCTTACAAATTCAAACACATGTCTTAGGTCTCATAACGTAACCTTATATCATTTATTTAAGGGAAGAAACTAACATAATATGTTTCAAAATGTCATTTATCCCTTTTCTCAACACATATTCAACACCAAGACCTTGTCACTACCCTTAACCATCCTACCCCTAAGTCTTGGTTAACAAGGGTACATTCATGCTAATTAATTAATCAAATTATTTCAAATTAATTAATTCAATAATTAATTAATTTATTATTCCCATATCATTATTCAATGTTCTCTTTAGACACCCATTTATTCTCATTTTTCATCATTTTTTTAATATCACATCATTGAAAGCAGTTCAAGTTCACCAACATACCCATAACCTATTTTCCTATGAGTGCCTATAATGAAACATGTCACAACAACCTTGAGTACCTAGAATGATGCATACAGACTAAAATATTGTGAATCATTAGGTCACGAATCAAAATTCAACAATTTTCTAAACAAATATCACACCACACCATAGGTGAAACGCCCAAGGTGAAATAATAGACAACTCTAACAATAAACAACAATAACAATAATACCACCTTGAGTACTCAGATTTCCCCCCGTACATCAGTTGGAAACTCTCATGCACGAGCTCATTACCAAGCCTCGACTCTTCCTAGTCTCTTGTCTACCTTTCCCAAAATAGTTGTAGAAAATAAAAAGAAAGAAAACAAAACTCCCTCTAATACCACTTTGTGACGTCCCGACCCGGGATCCCCTGAACGGTGCCCCGAGCTGGCTCGCCACGTGCCCTCAAGAAAACCTCCTCGTATGCTAGAGGGTTCCAGCTAGCAATGAGGGTATGATAATTCAGTCTTAGGGAGACAATACCCTCTGTTATCAGAATAAAACACCAGTGGAAGAAAATAAAAATGACCAATTATAGAAGCGTATAAATAACAAGAACAATGCTATAACCTATTATATTCAAAACCAGAAAACACAATACTCAATGGAAAGGTAAATCGTACTATGATAGTGAAAGTTCCAGCTGTCTAAAATGATTCTCAAATTAAAGACACAATGACTCTGAAACGGGTCCTGAACTACATCTGGTTCCCTCTCCCATCCTCCAAAACCAAAATGAAACCTATCATAGGGCCTTTCCCTTATCCATTCCTACAACAAAAAAGTCTACTTGGGTTCCAATCAGGTTTCCCGAATAAGATGTGAGTATAACTGAGTAGGACACCACCACCAGCATCTAAAACAAGTCCAATCAAAAGATATTGCATGCCGATTTATGAATAAACAAAATACAATTTATAATTTAAATATTTATCACATTATCATTAAATCTTTAATCATCACATTAGGTCAAGTTCAATTAATGTTTCCCATTTGATTCATCATTCATTATCATTAATAATTTGGGGTAGGTCATCATGCCTAGCACCCTAAATCTAATTTCAATCGTCATTCATTGTTATCATTAATAATTTGGTGTAGGTTGTCATGCCAAGAACCCCAAATCTCTTTGAGTGTAGGACATCATTCCTAGCACTCCCATTCTCATTCGGTGTACGTTTTTATGCCTAGCTCTCCATAATCTCAAGGTTGGATAACTATTGGGGATAAACGCCATGTCCAAGTCCCAACTTCTAATCGGTCTAGGAAGTCGTTCCTAGCACCACAAGATCTCATCCATTTAATCATTCTTTAAATCATAAGAATTTTTCACATTATTCATTTACTAATTCAATGATAAGTTAATTATTTCAAAGGCCATTAGTTAATTTAACAATTAACTAATCACATAACCCATTAATTAATTCATAAATTAATTAATCAATCAAACCCATTCTTATTCCATAATTAATTCTCCACAATTAATTATCCATTTCAAATATCAAATTGTCATAAATAATTATCACAATTAATTATATTTGATCAATATCATTAAATATAACTAATCCTCCCAATTAATTATCTTTTATCAAAATCATGGAACATATTTAATTCCCAAAATTAATTATATTTTGAAATTAAATTAAATATCTCAATTAGAATATAAAATCTCTAAGAGATCTATTTGGGAAACCACCATCATTTGTTCAGTGATTCAATCATCAATTAAATCACCAAGGCAACTCAATTCAATTCCATATACTTAATTACTCAAAATAAGGAAATTAAATTATCAAGGGAATCTAGAAAATTCATAAACTCATACACGTATCATAAATCATGACTATGGGATTTCGATTTAGACAAACATCCTCAGTTTATTGACAGAAGTTAGGCCAACCAAAATCCCCAAAATCTGAGTGACATAATGTCGTCGAACAAGCTCCGAATCTAAATCCCTAAAACCAAAATTAAGATCAAAGGCATCCAGATCTTGAAAATATAGATCTAGATTCACAATCTGAGATCTAGATCTCAACCCATATGTTTAGATGCATGGAAAAGATGAAAATCCTCCAGGAAAAGAATTAAGAAAGATAAGAGAAAGAATGGAAGAACCATTAGGATGAAATCCACTTACCGAGAAGAGAGATGATCTTCAATCTGAGCATTCAATATTGAAGAACGGTCTTCATATCACATTGGAATCTCTCTGGGAGGATTTGGAAACACCTAGAATTTGTCAAATCTGATCCAAGGTCAAAATAAGGGTGTTTCATGGGGTTCAGGTGGGTTTAAAAGATATTTTCAAATATTAAAAACCGTGTGAACGGTTTCCTAGGAAGAGGTGCACGATTAGTTAAACCATGCACCAACCGTGAAGAACTCTCTTTCCAGGTTTGAACGGTTGGAACAATTTGGCCGCACAGTTTTTCAAACCATATGCAAACCGCGTGGACCCCTCTGTCCAATTTTGCAAACTGCGAACAATTTGGTCGCATGGTTTTTCAAACTGTGCGCAAACCATACACAACCCACTATCCATTATGTTTCCTTAAAAATTAACCCAAACGCACCCCAATACACTAATCCAAGTTAAAGGTACATAAAATCTTCAAACATTACCTAAAAATATACCCGATATGACTCCATAAAAGGCCGGCATATTACACCAATAAATTAAAACAAATTACCCAAGACATTCATATTCAAAGAAGTAATACCAACATCAAGTCATGCACCTCATCAGAATGAGTGATCACTAAAACAATAAATACTCCCTATAGTGTTTAAAGGGGATTACCAAAATAATAACTTATTGATAATTTCATCAATGGCTTTGACCACCTCAAACATAAAAAAATCAATCCACTAAAAGATGATCATTACCATTTTTAAGACCGATCTTCACCTAGATATGGAAGAATAAATCCAAGATACTTACCATTCACTCATTATTGAGACCTCAATGGGGAATAATCAAATAAAATGATACACTAATCCATCAATTCATGATTTCCAAACCCAATTTAAACAATCCCTAAATGAATCATAATTATAAGCTAAAATAAATTCAATAAAATGAAATCTCTTTTACAAAATAGAATATTTTAATTTTCAATTTCCCAACGTTGAATTTGAAAGGTCAAGAACTATTTTTCAAAAAAACATAAAAATTATTCATCCATAGCTAAAAAATAAAACCAAATTTATTAAAATATATTTCTGAATATTTTATTGAAAATAACCCATACATTTTAACCATATAATTCCAACCATGGAAAACACCGCTTTTACAAAGATTTTTATAATTTTCATTTAAACTATTTTTAGAACTAAAGAATAATATTAAAGAAATATTTTTTATCAAACCATTAATTTATAAATCCATTTTATAAATTTGGGATTCCCTAATTATTTAAAAATTTCTTCAGGAAACTCCCTTGTAAATTTTGAAAACTGGATTATTATTATTTTAAAATAATATTTTATATAAAATGACAATGAAAATCATTTTGTCTAATATTAACCATAAAAAATTACACTTTTAAAATTTTAAAATTACTTTATTCACTTAAAAACATTTCAAAATACACGCTTCTATTTTAAAAATATTAAAGAATTTCTAGAAAACTATATTAAAATTAAAACCTTGTTTTCAAAATTTATCCAAAATGTAATTAACCAACAACCCATAACATAAAACCCACCAAGAAAGGACTAATTAACATGTATGAATTAAACACATGACATGGTGGTGAATGTTAAAAAAATAAAACTATCAACAAGAGTAACACAGATCCATGTACACGGTCTCCAAATGGTTTTCTAATCCATGTGGACTCGCCCTTAACCACCATATCAACTCAAGTTTCATACCCAAAATGAAATATCAAAATCAAAATCAAAATTCCAATATTACCTAGTAATATAATATTCTTCACAAGTAATGGTGATCAAGAAACTCCCCATTACCTACCACCAAATCCCCAATGATCTTATCTCTAGATACCATATATCCAAAATAACAAGGGATACTTTTGAGGGAGAAAAGGTTCCTATAGAGAAAATAAACAACTCCTATGATATCATTTTTTAAGAACCAACCTAATTTTCCCACTTTCAGACGACCAATATAGTTATTGTCAAGGCATGGTTGGCGTTCTTGATCCCCCACAGATTGTAATAAGTGTTTGGTAATTAAATAAACACCACATAACACTGATATTTATGTATTAAATAATTATGACATGAAATAGTGGAAATTAATCAAAATTTTGGAATGACCCATTCATACATTAGACATCCATTCTAGAGAAAGATAAATAGATTAGAAACCTAATATCAAAACATGAAAAAGTAGTAAATAATAGTGATCACCAAACACCTCCCTTTCCACACGATATCCCTCTCCTATAAAGAAAAAAAGTCCCTCCAATGGATTTGATTCCCCCACTAGTACCTACTTCTACCCTATATCCATATAAAGTAGAAAAATACTAAGTGTCCAATGAAATAAAATAAGATTTAATAAAAACAAAGTATAACATTCCTACCTCATTGGGACTATATGAATCACCAATCAACAAATAAGAACCATGAAGCCCCATGGGTGATAATAAAAGGTAATCTAAAATGTGGAACTAAAAAATTAATAAGATATAGGAATGATCATAAAAATGACATGTATAGATGAAAAAATATAAAACAAACCTAATGCATTACATTTAAATAGAAAATTATTTCATGCATGTTTAAATATATAAATATATAAATATAATATTTTCATTTCTTTTCAAATCAAGTTGTAGGCTATTGATTTAGAAAACCCATTTTCTTCATTGATTTAAAAAACCATTTTCCAAATAATGGGAGGTTTTAAAATTAACCAATTAGATGAAGGGATGGTCTAATAAAGTAATACTCACTTTGAGAAATCATAACAGTAAATTTCAGATAATTTGGTTCTATAAAACATAGGGAAGTAAAAAATTATTTCCATTATTTTAGACATGAAAAGGAAACCAGAAAGAGGAGAATTTAAAATATAGTGCTGAAGAAAAGTAATTAAAATGAGATTAAGTACCATGGGAAATCCCTATGTATATAGGGTAATCATTGTCCTAGGATCCCCATACTCCCGGTGATCAAATATATTCAAATCACTTATCATGCATGATTTTTTGGATGGGATGCACCTATGGTCTGATGGTAATAGTCCATATCCTAAATTTTTATTATAATTGTAGCATTATATTTTTAGGGAGATAGGGTTAAGGCCCTACTAGCTCACATATTTTACTATACCTAGTCTTCCCACCTAATTACTTAAGATCTTTCGATTCCATTCCCATAACCAAAATATATAATGGTGGTACTATAGAAAATTGAAATCACAATTTCAAAACAATGAAAATTTAGTATCACTACTATAAAAAATGGCCTATATCAGCGCTCAAAATGGGATTTAACAGTGCTAAAAAAGAATTGTAAAGCTTAGCGCTAATATAGGGGGGTCCCTTTTATCAGCGCTCTAAAAAGCGCTGATAAAGGCTGCTTTTATCCATTTTAAAAAAAGCACTGATAAAAACTCCTTTATCAGTGCTTATTTTTAGCGCTGATAAAAGGGGCCTTTATCAGCGCTTTTAAAAAGTGCTGATAATGGTCAAAAAAATTGAAAAAATTAAAAAATTAAAAATAATGCGGCGAGTGCTTTTATAAGCGCTTCACACCCCCTTTATCAGCGCTAGGAGGTCTCCCACGTGCTGCCCTTCCCACAAATCCTCATACGCGTGCACCCCCTTCACTTCCTCCCGAACTTGAACCCGGGACCTTCCCACTTTCGCGGCTGCACCTTTACCACTATGTCATTTCGTTTTGTTCTCTATTTAACGATATATCTATATATATAGATATATTTATTCATATATTGATATAGATTCATATTAATATAAATAAATTTATTCATATATTAGTATATATATATTAATTTGTATATTAGTATATTTATATATATATATTTAGTTATAATTTTTTATACGTATATTTATTTGTATATTAATATATACTTATAAGACTAGTTTTGAATACATTTATGAAAATATATATTTTTTATGCGTGTTTATAAATTAATAAATACATACGTACATACATAGATATATACAACACAAAGACACACAGAGAGAGACACACAAACAGAGAGACATATATATTTATGAATAAATACATATATATGTGTATTTGAAAATCCATAGAATGTATTTATAAATATTAGTTTTAAATAAATTTATGAAAAAATATGTTTTTGGTGTGTGTTTATAAGTAAATAAATAAATACATACATATATACATATATACAACACACAGACACACACAGAGACACCCACACACACACAGACACATATATATTTATGAATAAATATATATATGTGTGTGTGTATTTGAAAATACATAGAATGTTACAACGACCATAACATATAATCTAGAATTCGGTTTCAACGCCACAACTAGTCAAACCGAATAAAATGAAACAATCTTTGATATGATATATGGTACAGTCCTAAAGGACATCCGGATCAGAAGTTATACTAGTTTGAATATTAGAAAATCAGGGTATCCCAACTAAAAACTCAGTTTTGGAGGCCATATGGGCCTTTTGGGCTTGAAAAATGTGATAGAGGCTTTTCTTAGGTCACTAGCGAATAGAGCTTGTTGCAGGCTTCGATTTGATATGCTGTAGAGCTCAAAAGGACACCGGGATCAAAATTTATGGTCGTTTGAAGTTTGACTGACATTTTCAACAGATTTTAGATCTTTTAT
Source organism: Viscum album (assembly GCA_963277665.1). Lineage (NCBI taxonomy): Eukaryota > Viridiplantae > Streptophyta > Magnoliopsida > Santalales > Viscaceae > Viscum > Viscum album. The sequence goes on from OY728141.1 coordinate 1,743,737,782, forward strand.
TATTATTTTTGATTTTTTGTGTCCTCAAATTGTTATTAAATGATTTTTAATCAATAACAATTAGAAAAATATAAATTAATAATATTTTTTAAAAATATTTTGAATCCATTTTCACTAAATTTTTTATATATTAAATCTAATTGTCTATTTATATGTATCTATAACAAATTTAAAAAATATATATTGTATTTATATCAATATAAATATACTTATATAACAAAACATTTTTTTTCATGATTTTTTTTGAAACATAACATTTATCAGTGCTCGGGAAAAGCGCTGATAAATCCACCATTTATCAGCGCTACAAAAAGAAGCGCTGATAAAGGTGTTCCCTTTATCAGCGCTAAAAAAGGGTTGATATAGGGGGGCCTTTATCAGCGCTTTTTTTAGCGCTGATAAAAGTGAAGTGCATCCCTTGCCATTTTTTATAGTAGTGTATACTATAACACCTTAGCACCCCACACTACCAATGTGAATCCCCTTTTCATAAAAACATACCATCATTCCAATCATATCTAACTGATGTCAATGAAATACATAAAATTATGGCCTTCTATTGGAATTCATATTACCTTTAAAAAATAATTAGAAATAATAAATCATACCTCTTTATTTGGAAACTAACACTGTCCATTTAGAAAAATAATTTTAAACCATATCATCTTAAATTTTGAATCCAATCTTTATAGTTAAACACATATGTACCTCAATATATATATACCCCCTGAACTGATGTACATATTCACCTAACCATATCTTAATATTTAGAAATAGGATAACTGTATAAATATATAAGTATATATGGATATGAGAATAAGTAATTTTTAAAAAGGTATAAGATAATAAGAAACCATTTTGACGTTATTTAGGAACCCAACACACCATTATGAAATTATAGAAAAAATTGGCTTAAATTCCAAAAAAATATGTGGTATTTCCATCTTTTATAAATAAATCATTTTAGAGGATAAACCAAGAACATTATGGGCTTCACCTTTTAAAACAAATTTTTGAAACATGATTCATTGAAGAACACCCATGGAAAAATACCAATATAACATTAAAACATAAAGGTGTAAAATTTCATCCATCCCAATAATTTTCCATAATTTATTTACTTTATAATATAATGAGAACATCAAATAAAAAAATAAATCAAAAATATTTTTCTATTTAAAGTCTCAAACATAGGGTAACATGTGTCAAATCAATGAATCACTCACTACCTTTGAATCATGAGGCCAAATCCTATATAAATTGAGTCTAAATAACCACAAAATATAGAAAAGAGCCATATACTCAGGTAAATAAAAAAAATATGTGTCCATAAGAACACCATAGGTTTCGGTTAAACTCATTTTATTGTGAATGAAACAATAATTAGGAATAATGATGTGATGGAGGTGGAGAAATTCCAACCTAAGATGAATGCACAAGAAAATTGGGAATTAATCATCCATGAATAGTGAGAGAACGGATGGATTGATCTGTGGCTAGGAAGCCCCTATAGGGTTTTGTCAAATGAAAATGTGTAAGGGGATGGATTTATCTAATTTTTTGGGAAAATGGGGTTAAAATCATAAAATCCAATTTTTTAAGGTCTGGAAACAACACAAGGTTTCTCTGTATGGTTGGCCAAACTATGTACTAACATATAACCTATACTAGAAAAACTAATACCAATAGGTTTCCTGGTTAGGGAAATCATGAACTAGTCTTGTTCCCTCAACTAGTATCCTTTAGTAACTCCTAAAGGTAAGAACATGGTATTGAAAACCATGCAAGGACCATTTAGTTGGCTCTATAAAATTACATAAACTTTCATATGGTTTCCACATAGTTTGGTAAATTATACTCATTAACCGCATGGAATACACTGCATGTCCAAAAACACTTAGTTTTGGTGAAAATTACTTGGAAGGAAAAAATAAATAAATAGAGACTCGAAATAAATAAAAAGTAAAGTAGTGTCTGGTGAGGGTGTAGAAGAGCATGTAGCAGGATCCTTCCAAAAATAAGTAACCACATAGGTGAAAAAAGTCCCACCCTTTAACCAAAACATGGTTGTATACCTTCTTTAACAAATTTAGGATTGTCTTTGAGCACAACATGTAATCATACCAACCAACGAAACCACAAAAGTTCTGACTCTCTCCAGTATGCAAAAGATAAACACCATGGAGAACTGGATCACCACTGTATACATGAGAAAAAAAACAAATTCTAACTCACCCCAATATACATTGGATTAACCCCTAAGGTCTAAATCACCATGATATATAAGAGATGAAAACCAAAGGTTTAAATCACTACAATATTCAATCCCAATTGCTGTCTCCCAATTAGGGAAGTCTACAATATAAAAATCTATGCAAAGGATTGCATACCCAACCCATAGATCCAATGAGTGTGTCTAAGTCATACTAAGATTGGGGGGGAGTACCTGCTACCTTTTAATCCATCATACAACCATGGGTCAAATCCACTACACGAAATCCCAAGGATAAATTAATATACACACCTAGGGTCACCCATTATCCACGAAACATTGTGTAATACATTACCCATTTCAATTTAATTTATGCCCACATCACAAGTGTTTATTTTTCCATATATAATTTAATTCCCATAATTATAATTGTACTAAATTAATTTTAAATCATAGAAATTATATCCTAACACCCCTAGACTACACCTCTTTGGGCTCAATAATCTCACAAGGGCACCTTCTCAGGTCCCCTAGGCCACATCATACGTTGACACCACATCTGGGTTCCTTTATCTTAATATCATCAAATGGGTCAAAAACTAAACTTGGAGGGAATATCATCCCCAATAATAAACATCATAATAACATGACATCATTGGCCTCTTAGGAAAATCATTATAGGAATCTCTCTCAGGTGAGGTCATGCGGCCTATCTCAACACCCAAGCCATCCTAGTTCAGATCTCACACCCAACATATATATCAGTACCTCAATGTCTACCCACCCATGTAATAACAAAATATTGCGGGAGGAATAATTTCCACATTCTCATCTCGAATATCCCAATGGATATGAGTCATATCACATGGATTAAACAAGCCAAACATTCCCATTCAACGCATCCCACTACTCATGGTCACAAAAGAGCCTATTCAAAGGGGCACCACCTTGTGTCAATATAATTTAATTCATACACATTTGGATCATATTACAATATGAAATCATATATTTTCAGGACATAGACCATCATTAGCCTTCACAACCAAACAATTGCACAAGGGTCTAATGGGACCCCTGGAACATGGCTGGGTCTATGCATCTTAATTTTACTTTAAATAATTAATAAAATTTAAAATGGTTGATGACTCCCATTAGTGACTCCACACATCGAACACAACCATAACAAGAATATTACCAAAGGTGAATTTTAAATGACCACCTTCCTTAATATAGAGCCTTTAGTCTTTATATAATTTCATGAAAACTAAATGTCCACTTCATATCAACCTATCATTTCTCGCACTCTCGGAACCTATCCCACAATAAGAATCACTAAATAAATTAATTATACAATTTTATAGTTCATTAATCAAATATAAAAAATAGATATAATGCCTAAAATCTAATAGAGCAACATCCTCTCAATGAAACCATGGTCAATGGGAGGAGAACCACTACCAGAACAACCCTTAAATTAATCTTAGAAAAAACAACAATTTGTTCACCCAATTCAATGGACAATTTTGTTTAGTTGAAAGGAATGACCTTAAAAAATCAATTTATCAATATACCTCAACTAAAACATTGAGCGAAAATGTGCAAGAATCATTATAAGGCATCCTATATGGGGGATACTAAAAATCCACATCACTCTTAGATGATTTAATCATCCTAATTTTAAATCATTAAAAAATAACAAAACAGTGAAAACCAATAATCAATAAAGACGGAAGTGGAAGAAGATAATATGTAAATGGAGGTGGAAACATACCATGAATTCCCAAAAATATTAAGCTTTGAGTAACCCATTACAAGTGGGACAATGAGAGTATCGGTATGGTTGGTTCGCCTAAAAATGTCCTCCCCATACCCTAATTCCAGCAAAAACCCAAGTGGGGGAGGGTATGAAACGACCAATAATCCCCTAAAAAACCCAAAAAAAACCCCACTACAGAGTTTCTAAGCCTCACAGACCTACCAATGGCTCATTGACGAGCCTGTGTTGGACCACATGTTGACCAGTGGTCCTATCATATAAGATGGACCACTTGCTAGTTCACCGGAGTGCCGGTGGAAATCTTCATATGAAATTAAGCAGTATTGACGACTCCATCCTATTGAAAAAATCCCATGAGACTCCCAACTACATTCTAAGACAAATTTCTTTACCAGACCCATCATTTAGATATATCAAATGCTCAAAATTTAAAACTGAAGATCAATTCAATATTCGACCCTTCAATAAGAAAAAACTAAAAATTTCATGTCAAATTTTTACACCCATATAGAAACATGGTATTATAACTTCCCCACCAAAATATTTCTCATTTGTGATAATTTTCTTTTACCATACATTCATCGATTCCAACCTATCTCAGTTATTAAATCACATATGGATTTTTGTGTTCATCTCCATAATGGAAACTAATAATCCACTATGTTTCTCTAAATAAAGGGTTCATAATTATTAAAAGTTGACCTTATGCTCATCACCATCATCAAAACACTATTGTGGTGTTTACCCTAACTTATCGATCCCAAATCACTACTATAACACTCCAAAGTTTTATAAAAAGAATACTATGTTTGATATTTTATACTATATGCATCACAAATCCTAAACGAACCATGAAATATTATTATTTAAATATGACTATTATAACCTAGACATTAAATTGGAGGGTATGAATAAGTTTAACTAATTTATAAAATATATATTTATATATATATATATAAATTTCATTTTGAATATTAATTTATTGATAAATTAGTAAATAATCACCCAATTTTTAGTAATTTAATTTTATTCTTCAAACGTATGTTCTCATCAAAAATGTTTTTTATTATTTTTTTAGAAAATATAATAATTACAATCTTGAAATTTTAGAATATGAAATTTCTTAAAATTCATATATATTTTTAAATAAACAAATTGATGTTCTCTTATAGTTAGTTTTTTGTATTTTTTTTTAAAAAGATTTATTTTCTAATGAATAATGAAAAATAAAAAAATTTATCGTAAACTTTTTTTTATTAAAAACATTATGAAGTTCCTTTTTTTAAATTTTTTAAAGTAATATTAGTTATATGATATCATTTTTAATACAATTATTTTCATTGGAATTAATTTTACTGTTGAATTTGGGGAAAACATTTTTCTATTTAAAAGGGTATTTTTTTGAAAAAATATTTTCATTGAATTTTGTATTTTAATATTAAACTAATTTATATCACTTCTATAAATTGAATCATTAAAAATTATCACAATATTTTGAATTATGAGGTCCAAATTTTGTAAATTAGTCCCTTTTATTTTTGTTCGTTATGAACAGTACCATAGTAAATAATTATCATAATTGTATGGGTAATTTTGGTAATTATGTTTACAAAAAATTTAAATGAATTAGAAAATGACCATAAAATTTTTTTTATCAGATTTTCTGAGTGGAGTTCATCTATGTGCAATTATTTCTTCTAAATCTAGAAACATTGTGCCATATTTCTTTGATTTTGACCTTTATATTATATTTTTTAAGGAAATGTTAATAATTTCATTCTATTTTTTATCTATAAATTTTTTACATTGGCATAAATATAGGATATATTTAATTATAAAAGGGTTATCTAGAAGGTAAATTATTTTTTTATCATTCTAATTTATTTCTAATTTTAGTGATAAAATAATTACCTTAAATGATTATGCAATACTGAGAGGGTATTTATTCAATTAAATAAACTATAAATAAATGTAATTAAAAATATTACAAGTAAAATAATTTGAATGATTTATTCTGTTTCAAAAAATTTTTATATAAATATTACAATTTATTTATGTGTTAAAGGGTTATATTCTAATTCATTATCTATGATGATTTTTCTCAATGTGAAATTAAACGAATAGTGTCAAAAATTAAATTTATTTTATTTTATTTTAAACAATATTTAACTTAATGATTTAAAATCAAAAAAAATACTATACTTGGAAATTTCATTGGTTTTTTGTTTAAAATATCATGTATTTTCCCTTTATGGGCCAATTATCCTTTTATAGTAACTATCTTGTCCCCTAATGAGAAAAAAGTATGTTATTGCGATAATTATCAACAAATGTTATCATGGGTTAAAAAAATTAGATAAGCATAATAACTTAATATAAACATGTTATAATTTTATTCTATGATATTATTTGATCCCATATAAATTATATATTTTAATTTATCATTTTTGATCCTTTTTATGGAAAGTAATTTATGTTAATTTAATATTTTAATAATTTTCATGAGTTCACATACCCTCACTTATATTAGGGACACTCCTATCTTATTCTATTGACATTTAAAAATACATTTACTTCCAAAAATACCAACCCAAATCCCTTACTAACATCCCTCTCCAAGTACAAGAAGTATTTTTATGGGTATAACACCAACCTTATAGGGTTTAAGGTGTAAAATAAATTAAGTTGTATGAATAATAGGTATAGCCTTTAACTGAATGTTTTAGTTTTATATCTTATTGTAAACCTCAAAATATTCTTCAAACATGATGAAATATTAACATCATAATATTCCATATAATTATATGTTATTATATAAATGTAATAATTTATATCCATCTCTTATTTCATAAAATGGGTTATGAAATCATTGTTCGTGTGTACAGGGGATTACTACCTCGTGAACCAATGTCATTAGTTTTCCATCACCACCTATAAAGAATAGTTATAATGATGTATTTAATAAATATATATTTTATTTTTTATTTTATTTTGATTCTATAAAGGTCAATTATAATTTAACTTTTTTTATTTTTATCCATCAGAAATGGATACATAATTCATGTATACGTGTGACCTACTATCTCCAGGGATGGTGTATTCATTTTTTTCTCTAAAAATTATGGATGAATATATATATATATAACTAATATATATGATATTAATATCTTGTATTAAATTCATTATATGAGATAATAATTATCAATGTATAAATATTGAGACTGTCGAACCAAAACATGCATGAAACAGAAAGCAAGTAACCCCAAGAATACCGATTTTAATTAATAATTGTTAATAAAATGGTAAGAATATATTTTAATAATATAATATGTGGTATGATATATATTAGTATGGTTTTATAATACATGTATTTTAAAAATATATTCAATAAATAGGATTTTCTATGATGTAAAATGAATTCTGGGACTTAAGGTAAGGGATCTCTTTGAATGGCCCTTTTTCTTTGGGTTATGGAAATTCACTATCTAGCTAACATTATCTCTCTATTTAATGTTATAGTACAATTATAAATTATATATATATATGCCTATAAAATATAAACCAATATTATTGTACCTTCATTTTATGGGGTAATACATTTTTTATGTTCATTTAACAAATCCCTTCATAAAGAAATATATTTTGATTCTGAGATGAGCCAATATTGGCAAATATATTTATTTACATTGGTAATTCTTATATTTATTCCATATGATTGATTATATTTTTTGGCACAAATAATCATGTACATGTTATTATGGGTTATCCTTGATATTTATTTAATGTATTGGGTAAAATTTTTTGTCTTATGAAATGTTATGTATATGATTAGGGAGTAAACCTATTCCATGATGAAACATTTTCCACCACATGATATTGTATTGGAAGTTAGCCTTAACTTATGATTATGTCATGTTTTGTGTTACTTACACATTTCGTATGTTTTTATGATATTATGATAACATTTTTCTTATGTTATTCTTTCATTTTATTTCTCACGAGACTTCTTATTTATGATATCACATTATACCATTGACTCACACACTATACTTTCTTATCATATTTATTCCTTTACTGGGAATTTTAACTCATGTGATTTTTTATGTACTCTCATGGTTACCCCATACAGTTCTAGGACATCAAGGGATTTAGTATCTCATAATGGAGATAAAAATAATCATTTTTTTTCTGTACTTAGTATTCTAAAGACACAAGGTCTTTTGACCCTTATTTTATATTAAATGGATATTTATGTTAAAAAGCAAGTAATAATGTGTGTAAAAAGTATTATATCACTATAATTAATATCTGAGGAAATTATACTTATTTATAAGGATTAGGTATAGAAAACTTTTGAGATAAACCTAGGGATAATTCTGAGTATTGGAAAATATCTGAGAATTTTGGTGAAGTTTAGATAAATTGGTTTCTAGGAAACTAAATCACTGTCTAGATTCTACAAGTGGATGTTGATCTATAACATTTATACCTATGGTTAATAAAAAACAAAAAGGTGCATTGGGATCTGACATGATAGTCGCCTGGTGCATGAAAAAGAGGCATCATTGTTCACCTAGTTTGACACTCTAGGCGGATATGAATTAAAAAATTCACAAATTTTTTATGAACCATTATGAAGGACATGAATTTATTTTTAGGGTAGAAAATTTAATAAGAAAAAACCATTTATAACCTATATTGAAACATGGATACTTGTAATTTGAGATATATTAAAAATTTATAAGTTATTACTTCTAAGTTCATAAGTTTTCAATTTGTATGTTTATTAGTTCAAGTATTCTCATATTTTGTTTTCATTTTTAGTTAATGGAGTAAAATAGTAGAAACTATTACAGTAACCAATGTGATATGCAATGTGATGATTTCCCTAATGATACGTATAACATTAAGGGATATTTTATTGGGAACATCATGGTAGTATTGGATTATCTTACTCATTCTATGAATAGTAACTTGAACCATACAGAACACCCCCTTCTCCTAAGAAATAAAATGTTTTGGTAAAGTTATTTATATGAAAAAGGCCTCCAATAATTTTTTTATTTTCTTATCTCCAAATCACCGAACAATGAATTAACTCCATTGGGAGGATATTATATGTCATCCAATTCTAAGGATAAGAGAATATTGTGTTGGGTGTATACTGCATTGAGGTAGAAACTGAACAGTGGTGAATAGTGATCAAGAATAGGAAATCCATATAGTATACTGATTCAATAGAATGGGAAGAAATAAATAAAATATTTTTAAATAAATAGTTTCCCCAAAATCTCTATCTTAAATTATTGATGGATTTTCTTGTATTGAAGAAAAAGGAATATCTGTTTATTAGGATATATAAGGAAAACATTAAAATGATTGCATGATTTACCTCTGGCTTTTTCAACAACATTGAAGTAAGGTGGAACACTTCATTAGTAGATTAAATCCACGTATAAAAAGAATTGGTGATTTGAATCTTTGGTGACTATGTAGATATTTTTTATTGTTCCCTCTAGGTCGAGATATAGATTAGAGACACTCAATGGTATCATGGTATGGAGATAACAAGTGTTAAATTTAATTTGCCTCTTAAGGATCAATGGATAGATATTATAGAGGAACGACAACCCAAAATCCCAAGGGTCCATAGTGTGGGAAGAATAATCCTAGAGACTTTATGAAGTGGATTGGGAGATAATTCAAGTGTGGACAATTAGGGAATAATTCTAATTATTTCTAAGGAGAGCTGATGAATCCCATGAAAATGATGGAAGAAAATAACTTTTATATAAACACTCATCTAATGTTGTAGTTTTTCAACTATAGGGAACATGGTGATTATTCACGACAATTCCTTAAGCCATGTTCTATTGAAGACAATCAAATAAAATGACCATTAATTATTAAATTGAAATGAAGGGCATATATAATTACTACTAATGAGGTTGATCCTAGAAATTATATACTGATATTTAAACTGGTTATTCATTCAGAAAAAGTGTATGTACTTTTTCATTCTGGTTCAGTGAATTCTTTAATATATTTCAATTTTAGTAGAACTATTCAGACACCACATCAATACATGAGGGTCGAGTTATCTATGACAACAGAAATTGGATCAATTATTGATCCCATTTCTATAAATCCTCCCAAGTCATTTTTATTGACTTTATATTCTAGAAAATATAATATTACTATCTTTAGTGTATTTTGATGATATAATCATCAGGGATTGGTTTTCCTTATATAAATCCAGAATTAACTATTGTGAGAGGTATATCACTCCTTACATCCTAAGTCATCCAATTATATATATATGTGTAAGGAGTAGGATGGATATACAATGGAATGTTAATCTCAAGTGTGAATATTATTGCCTTATTACCAAGGATATCTAGAAATAATTCTTGATAGAATGGAGAGAAAAATTCTTCAAGACATACCCATTGTGAGGGATTATATTGATGAGTTCCCCAAAGGGTTTATTGGTCTTACTCCTAATCGATAGGTTGAGTTCTCAATAAAACATATATCGGTATATCTTCCCACATCCAAGACTCATTACATAATGGACACTATTGAGTTAGAAGAATTGGAAAGGCAGTTACAAGAGAACCTGGAAAAGAGTTTTATATTCCAGAGTGCTTCACTATGGTGTGCACCAATCCTATTCATGAAGAAAAATAATGTTCCAATGTACCTCTATATTGATTATTATGAACTCAAAAAAATCACAATAAAGAAAAAATATACCCTACTAAATATTGAATACTTGTTTGATAAACCACATGGGGAACATTATTTCTCTAAGTTGGAGCTTTGATTGGGATATCACAAATTAAGGGTGAATAATGAAAATATTCTTAATAATTCTTTTCAAATAATGTCTAGAAAATATTATTTCAAAGTGAACTCCTTTAGACTCACTGATTCTATATCAATATTTATAGACATAATAATTAGAGTCTTTAGTTATTACCTAGAAAAAAGTTTGGTACTATTTATATAAGATATTCTAATATATAATAAAATAAACAATCAACATAATATGAATTTGAATATTTTGTTAAATACTTTGAAAAATGAAAAACATTATGATTTTTTTTTTAATTTAGTGTTCTTGATGAAGGAAGTATCATTAACGGGGAATGTTATCCCCAGAAAATGGATATTTAAGGACCCTTCTAAGAAAAAGTCAATTAGGGACTAGCCTAGACCAATATCATTAATAGATATATGTAGTTTCTTTGGACTAGCTTGGTTTTACTGGTGATTTGTGATAAACTTATTTTATTGTAAAATTCTATAACCAAGTCAACTAGGAAGGTATTAAAGCTTCTCTAGAATAGTAAATGTGAAGAGAGATCCAAGGGATTGGAAAATAGGCTTATTATTGCACTAGTAATCATGCTTACCTCAAGTGGGGAGATTTTCATGGTATATAGAGATGATTAAAAGAATGGATTGGTTTTTTTAGTGATATATAATGATAATTTTTCATCCTACATCTAAAGGATGTGGTAAATTAATTTGTATAATTATCCAACACATGATATGGTGTTGTTTTTAGGGATTTTTGAGTTGAATATTTGGTATTAATATCTCTATGGGGAGAATTGTGAAATATATATGTATCATAAGAGCCTGAAATGTATATTCACACATAATAGGATTAATATGAACCCTTGAATTTCATTATATATGATTAATGATGATGAATACAAAATAAAATACCATACTTTTAAGGAAAATTAAGTGGTTGATGATCTAAGTATAAAGGATCTAAAAAAATTATCACTGGTATGAATTGAGAAATTTCTAATCTTCTTATACTAGAAATGGATGGACCTAGGAATTTCAAAATAAGTAACATTATAATTACATTCCAAAATGTTTTTTCAACCATAACTTCTATTGAAGATAAAGTAATCCCAAAGAGATGATGTGAAATTTTATAAGAAGCTGGAAGCTATAAGAAAATGGAGATCCATGCAGTTAAAAATTGATGAATAAAGAGTTGCAGTATTTTGGTCTCAACTATGTGTACCATAAAATCCAAAGATAAAGAAAGTTTTTTTTAATTACGCACATATCTCAACATCCTCCATCCACCTGTGGATCATGAACATGTATTGAGATCACTAAAAGCAATATTGGTAGGACAATACAAAGAAAGAGATCATTGAATCTAAATAAAAATTCATCATATGATAGCAAGTGAAATATGAATGATAAAAGTCCAAGGTGAAGATAAAATCATTATCCATACCAATATAAAAATAGGAAAACAAAACCATGGACTTTGTATGTGGTTTTATGAAGACATCTAGAGAAAATAATTATATATGGGTTATGGTGGATCGCTTTACGTTTACTTATCAATTAATTACAATTTTAGAATACTTATAAGTTGAATAAATTTATATGATATACGTCAGAGAAGTGGAAAGGCTATATAGAACACCATTATCGATTGTATCTTATTGAGATCCAGTCTTTACCTACAAGTTCTAGAAAATTCACCAACCGGATCCAAAAACTATGTTGAAATTTAGTACGTTTTATCTCCCCTAAATTTTGGGCTAATCTGAGTGGACTGTTCATACTCTTGAATACCTTTTTATATAAGGATTGATAGACTTCAAAGGAGGATGGGATCAACATCTTCCTCAGTTTGAGTTCTCATATAATAATAATTTCAACTCAAGAATCCAAATGGATCCATATGAAGCACTTTTATGAGATGAAATATAAAAAATTTATGTACAAGTATAAAGTTTTTGAAATCATGTTTCTCAGACATAAAAAAGTCATGGTCTTGGTAAAAAAGTCCAAGAGAATTTATCTACACATCAGGGATATACAAAGTTTATAGGAGAGGTATGCTTACAGATATTAATTCAAAATAGAGTTTCTGGTCATAGATAAAGTTTATCTCAATAAATATTCATGTATGAGAGACATGATATTTTGGAAGAAGAGTAAGATAACTCTAAGGTACAACCACTCCATTGAGATTCTTAGTAACATCATTTTTGGGTCTTATTGACTAGTACTCCCAAAAACCCTCTCTAAATTATGTGACATATTCCTTGTATCCCTCCTAAATAACTACATACCAGATCCCTCGCATGTATATAATTCAAAGGTCGTACAAATATAAAAATGATATATCTTATGAGGATAATTTGGTGACGATCATGGACCATAGAGATAAATTTAAACACAATGAGACAACTCACCTAGTCAACATACCAGGGTGAAACCATAAATATGAGGAGACAACCTAGGAATTGGAATAAAAAATAAAGAAAAAGTACCCTGACCCATTTTTACATCATTATTTAATATGAAATTTTGATGGAAATTTATTTTATGTGGAAATAATGTAACACTATGAGTTTTTAAAAGAAAAATCATGTTCAATAGTGTATATGATACACAACACTGAGCTTAACTAAACCATGAAATATTGTTATTAAAATATAACTATTATGACCTACCATTAAATTGGTGGGTATGTTTAATATTATCTATTTTATTAAATACAAATAAGGTTCCAACTCAATATAAATTTATTGATAACTTCTTGGTAAATAATCATACAATTTTACTACTTTATTTATTCTTCCAAAATTTATTTTCTTCAAAAATGGTTCTTTTTTATTTTTTTGTGAGAGTAATATTAAAATTAATTTTATAAATTTTTTAAAATTTTATATGATAAAAGGACATAATTTTTGAAAATATAATATCCAAAATATCTTATAGGAAATTCTTGGGAATTTTCTAAAAAGGTTTATTTTCCGAGGAATAATGAAAAAACAATTTTAATTAAAAACATAAATATTGATTCAATAATTTACGTAATTTAATTTTTCAATTAATAAAATGTAAATTTATTAATAGTATATTATAAATAGTCTAATTATGTTCATTATAATCAACTTGATGGTTTAATTTGGTAAAAATAATTATATTTAAAATGACATTTTTCTGGAAAAAAAATGTTTTTCATTCCTTTTTTCATTTTAATATTAAATTAGTTCCTTCCACTTATATAAATTGACTCTTAGAAAATGGATTCCATATTTTTAATCATGATCTAAAATTTTACAAATATGTCCCTTTTTTATTTATTAATAATAATAACAAGAGTAAATAATTGTCACCATAGTAAGAGTAATTCGGGTAATTATGGTTAAAAATAATATGATAAGAAAAAAAAGACACTAACTTGTGAATTCATCCAATTTTATTACTGGAGTTCCACCATATCCATCCATGTTTATAAAATATGGTAACTTGGGGGAATATTTCCTTGCTTTTGACATTTATATTTTTTTATGTAAAGAAGAGTCAATAATGTCATTCCCTATGTTTTATAATCTATAAATTTTTTACATAGGGATAAAAAGATGATATGTTATTTTATAAAAGTTTTATTTGAAAGAGAAATTATTTTTTATCATTTTAATTTATTTATCTTTTTAGTGAAGAAACAATTACCTTAAATGCTTATGTAATGCTGACCACGTATTTATTCAATTAAATGGGAAATAAAATAAATGATGTAAAAAATATTAAAAGTAATATAAATTAAATGAATTATTGTGTTCCAATAGTTTTTTATATAAATATATCAATTTATTGATTTTTTAAAGGATTATATATTAATTCCTTTGATTCCATGTTGTTTTCAAAGTCAAATTAAATAAATAGTGTCAAAATGACTTTAATGAAATTTTATATTATAAATTATTTTATAAAATTATTTTATATTGAAAAATAATTATATTTTTCCAAAATTGATTTTAATATGGTTTAAAATATCAAAAATTTTCTTATTTATGATCCAATTTTCCTTTTATTATACCTATCATGACCCCTAAATAGTAAAAAGTTTCTTATTGTAATAATTGTCAAAAAAACTAAAGATGGGGTTAAACATAGAGACAAGGATAAAAACCTAATCCAAACCTGTCTTAATTTTATTGGATGATTTTATTTCATCCCATACACATCCTATAATTTAATTATATCAAATTGGATCGATTTTACTAGGAAAAGTAATTTATATTTATTTAATATTTTAAGTAATTCTAAGAGTGCCCCTTCCCTCACATATAAAAGGTTACCTCCTATCCTATAGTATTCTCAATTTAAATTTCTTTTAGTTCTAAAAAATGTAAAAAATTATAAATAATTTCCCTTCCAAAATTGTAGAGGTTTTTTTTGGCATAATACTATCATTATAGAGTTTACAATGTAAAAAAGAGGAAGTGGTCTAAAGAAGAGTTATAGATTTTAACCAAATGATTTAGTTTTATTAATTCATCTAAATTGTTAAAATATTCTTCAAAAATATTTAAATAATAACACTATTATCTTCCATATAGTGGGTTTTTATAATTTTAATTAAATAACTTACATCCATCTCTTCTTTTATCCAACGGTAAATGAAATCATAGCTCATTCTTAAGGTGGACTACCACCTCATGAACCAATATAATTAGTTTTCCATCACCACCTCTCACTATAAGTTATAATTATGTATTTAATAAATATATATGTAATTTATGATATTATTATAATTTTTTAAAGTTTAATTATAATTTTCCATTATTTTGTTCCATCAATCGAAAATGGAAACTGAATTCATGCAAATATATGACCTATAGCCTCCATGAATGGTGTAATTCATTTTTTAATATCTAAAATTTATGGATGAGTATAAATATATATATATAATTAATGTATATGATATTAATATCATGGATAAAAACTAGTAGATGATATAATGATTATCAATATATAAATACTTACATTATTGAATCAAAACATGCATGAAAAACAAAGTAGTTATCACCCAGAATAGTGGTTTTAAGAAATAGATGTTAATAAATTAGTGAAATTATATTAAAAAAATATGGTATGGTGTGTATTATTATTTTTCTATAGTAAATTTATAGTAAATATATATTTATTATACATTATTTTTTAACATATACAAAGGAAGATGAGACTTAATGTAAGCGATCTCTTTGAACTACCCTTTTTCATCAAGTTATGATCATTCTCTCTCTAACAAACTTTATCTCTCTATTAAATTATATGGGATCGTTATAAATTATTTATATATGTCTCTTACTTATATAACTTTATTATTATACTTTTATTTTTAGGGGGTAATACGTTCATTATGTTTATTTCTCAATTTCCTTATTTATGAAATCTCTTTTGATTATGAGATGAGGAAAGATTATGATACTTGTTTCATTCCATGGGTAATTCTTATATTTTTTAATTATGATTGATTATTTTTTGGGACACACATAATCATGTACATGTAATTATGGGTGCAACTAGATAGTTATTCAATGAATTGGGTAAATATTTGGTTACATGAGATGTTATGTATGAAATTAGTGAGTGAACCTAATCCATGATAGGACTTTCTCCACCATATGATATTGTCTTGGTTGTTATCCTGGACTTATGATATTATCATGTTTTATCTTCTGACCACGTTTTTTATATTTCCATGATCTTATTATACCATTTGAATTTTATTATTCTCTTATGAGATTACTCATAAGCCTTCTCATTTACGATATCACATTATACCTTTGACTCACAAATTATGGTACCTTATCATATTTATTCCCCTAATTGTAATTTTAGCTCATCTAAATTTTCTATGTATTCCCTAGGTTAACCCATTAAGTTTTAGAATATCAAGGGATTTAGGGGGACATTATAGAGATAAAATAAAGATATTTTATTTTCATATTGATGTTTTATATACCTATTCCTCCAAAGAAATTAGGCCTTTTGATCATTGTTTTCTATTTAAAAAATTTTTATGTTAAAAATAATGTAATAATTTGTGAAAAAATAATTAGGTCACTGTATTTTTTATCATATGAAAATATAGTTATTTTTCTCCATTGTGAATATAATACTTTATTGATAACCCTAGGGATAAGACTGATAATAGGAAAATATCTTGGAATTTTGTTGAAGAATAGAGGAAGTGGTTTCCTTGAAATTAAATATTTATCATGACACTACATGTTGATATAGATCTAACATATTTTTACCAAGGGGTGATAACCTCAAAAGGTAACAATGGTAATTGACTCTATCATCACCTGGTGCATGAAAAGTAGGCCTTTTTCAAACCTAGTTCAACACTCCTAGTGGATATTCTTTGAAAAATTTATAAACTCTTTACAAATAATTATAAAGGATGTCAATATATTTTTAGGTTAGAAAAATTAATATTAAAAATACCGTGGATAACCTAGATTGAAACACTGAGACTCAGAAGTTAAGATATAATTATCATTTATAAGTTATTCCTGATATGTTCAAAAGTTTTCTATGTGTATGTTTATTAGTTAAAGTATTATAATATTCTTTTTAGTTTTTAGTTAATGAATGAAAATAAAAGAAACTGTTCCAATAAACAATGTGATAAACAATTTTATGATTTCACTAATTATATGCCTAATCTTATAGGATAATTTTCAGAGAACTTCATGGAAGTACTAGCTCAGATGAATCATCTATTAATAGTAACTCATATAATGTGAAACACACCCTTATAATAATAAATAGATTGTTGTTGTGAAGGCTTTTATGAAACTAGGACCTACTGCCTTTAGTATATTTTCTGATCTTCTCATCATGGAATAATATATTAACTCTATAAAGAATATAAAATATGTCCTACAATGTTAAAAAAATATAAATTTGTGCTGGGAATTTATCACATATAGGGAGAAGCTGATTAGTGGTGGAAATTGACCAAGAAAATGAAATCCAAATAGGATATTGATTCTATAGAATTGGAAGAATTAAATAAAATATTTTTCCATAAATATCTTACACAAACTCTCCATATTAAAATGGATAGGTGTCTCCATATAATGATGAAGATGGAGGATGATTTTATCACAAGGTATGAGGAAAAAATCACAAGGCCTACACAATACGCCTTTGGTTTTGTCTCCAACATCAAAAGTAATTTGGACCAATTATTAAGTATATTAAATCCAAGTATACAAAAAAATTATAATTTTGAAACTTTAGTGGCTATGAATTTATTGTTCATTGTGACCTCAAGGTTAAGATGGATATTTGAGACTCTCAATTTTCTTGTGGTCCTAGATATAGAAATCATAAAATGAATATTTCTTCAGAAGAACCAATGGAGAAATCTCATTGATTAAATAAATCCCAATATACCATGGGTAAATATTTTGGGAAAAGGAATCCTAGAAACATTCTAAATGGAACTGGGAGATACTTCATGTGTGAAAAAGAGGGGAATCATTCTAATGAATATTGAAGAGATAATAATAAAACCATAAATGTGATGTAATAAAATAAGGTTCATATAAATAGTCATCCTACAGTACAGAGTTACAATTAATGGGAGCATGGGTATTATGTAAGAAATTTTCTTATTCTAATGTTTTTTGGATAAAATCAATGAAAACAACCTTTAAGGGATAAAGAGAAAGGAAGGGAATATATTATCACTGCTACAGAGCATGATCATGGAAATTATGTGGTGACAAGCACAATTATTATTCATTCTAGAATAGTGAATGGAATTTTTATTGTAGTTCCACGCATTAATTCATATCTTAAATGTTTAGTAGAAATATTAAAACAGCACCTCAAAACATAGGGGTTGTGTTATCTATGAGAACATTATATGGATAAATTGTTTCATCCCATGTATATAACTCCTCCCTAGTAAATGTTTATGGACTAAATCTTCCATAAAATCTCATCTTAATGCATTATCTGAGTTTGATTCTATAAGGTTCATGGTTTTTTCATCCATATATTAGTCTAGCATTAACTACCAGGAAAGATATATAACTCTTAACTTCCCAATTCATCCCCTGTTTTGATACATGTGTAAAAAAGGATAAATATCCAATGGAATCTTCCCCTCAAGAGTGAATATTATTTCCTTATAAAGAATAATATATGGATCAAATGATCAATATAGAGGATATAATCATGCTTGAGAACATGCCCATTGTGAGGGATTATACTAATGTATACCCAGAAGATGTGTTTGGTCTTCCTCTTAAACGAGAGGTTTAGTTCACAATTGAACTTGTTTTGGAACTCTATCCAAATCTAAGAATCTTTACAGATTAGACACCATTGAGATCAAGGAACTGAAAAGGCAGATATAAGACAGTATAGATATGGTTCTTATATTCCTGAGGGACTCACTTTGGGGTACACCATTTATCTTAATCAATAATAAGTATGTTTCAATGCACATATGTATTGATTAATGTGAACTCAACTAAATCATGATATGGAACAAGTATCTCTTACTATAGATAGATAACTTGTTCAATCAATAGCATAAAACCCAATATTTTTCTAAGTGGTACCATCGGCTAGGATATTAACAATTAATGTTGAAGAAGGAAAATATTCCCAATACCTCCTTTCAAAAAACCTATAGAAACAATGATTTTATAGTGATTCCCTTTGGACTCAATGATTCACTATAAATATTTATAGACATAACGAATATTTTATTTAGATACTTACATGGGAAATTAATGGTACTATTTATTGATGATATTCTAATATACTTCAATAGAAATAATCTACATGAGAAGAATTTGAATATTGTGCTAATGGATTTGTGAAAGGGGAAACTATATGCAAATTATAGTAAATGAGAGTTTGTGATAAAGGAAGTATCATTCTTTGAGCATGTTATCACTAGAAAATGGATATATGTGGACCCTTATAAGATAGATTCAAGTAACGAATGGTCTATAAAATCGTCTATAATATAGATCTATAGTTTCCTTGAACAGGATGAGTTTTATTGATTATTTACGAGAAACATATCCTGATTATGAAACCCACTAACCAAGATAACTCAAAAGTTATTGAACAATTCATAGACCAGTAAATGTGAAAACAGATTTAAGGGATTGAAGAAGAGGATTATCACTACACTACTCCTCATAGTTCCTTTAAGAGGGGAAATTTTTGTGGCATATAGTGATACATCAAAGATGGTCTTCGGTTGTATAGTGACGTATAATAATATAGTTCTAGACTACGCATAGAGGGAGTTGAAAATTAATTTTCAAAATTATCCAACACATTATATGGGGTTGATTGTAATGATCTTTGAGTTGAATATATGAGAGAATTATATCAATGGGGAGAATTTTGAAATATTTATGTATCATAAGAGCCTCTAAAATGTAATCATATAGAAGAATCTAAATATGCACTAGTGAATATCATTAGAGCTGATTAAGGATTATAAATTCTAAATCAATTACCATCATGAGAAATAAAATGAAGTGGTACATTATCTAAGTATAAAGGACCTAGAAACCTTATCATTTATAACATTTGAGAATGATGTAATATTTTTTGAGTAGGGAATGATGGACCTAGTAATTGAAAATGAAGTTGCATCATCATTCCTTTCTCAAAAAAATTCAAACATACCTTCTGGAAAAGTTAAAGGATTATCAAAGGGGTGATATAAAAGTTTATAAGAATTTGGAAGATATAAGAAAATATATATCCTCAGTGTTCAAAATTGATAAATAAGTTGTTGTAATATTTGGGTCACAACTATTTGTACCATAAAATCCTTAGATAAATAAAGATTTTTTGAATGATTCACATAGCTCAACCTTCTCCATCAACCCAGAGAGTATGTAGATATATCTAGATATCTTAGATAAATATTAGTAGGACAATATGAAGAACAATATCATAGGATATGCAACACAATTCCTTATATGTCACCAAGTGAAAGCATAAATGTAAACATACAATGGGATGGAACATCCATTATAGATACCTACATTGAAATGGGAGAACATAACCATGGAATTTTTTAGTGGTCTTATAAATACATCATGAGAAAATAATTCGATATGGGTTAGGGTGTATTTCCATAAAATGAATTCTCACTTCATTGCAATTAGAGAAGACTTCTCAGTCAATCATATTTCTGGGATATACATTTGAGAAGTGTTGATGGTTCAGGGAACACCATAATTGATTATGTTTGATAGATAACCACTATTTAACTCTTATATATATAAAACTCACCAACATTCTCTAAAAACAGAGTTAAATATCAATAAGGTTTATCACCCCTAAACAAATAGAAAATATGAGTGGACTAACCATAATATTTAATAAATGTTGATAATTTTCTCAATTGACTTTAATAGAGGATGGTATTAGCATCTTCCCCTGGTCATGTTCTCATATAATAATATTTTCCACTCAAGAATCCAAATTGATCCATATGTGGACCATTATGTAATATAGAACACCAACATACTGGGGTGTCTTTAGTGAATTCATGTTGTTGGGACCTGAAATGATAGATGACATGGTAGAAAAGGTCAAGACAATTCATCTACACATTATGGATAATCATAATCAATAGTGTAGTTATTTTGATAATCATTAATAATCCCTAGAGTTTGAGGTCATAGATAAAGTGTTTCTCCACAAATATATATAGATGGAAGTCTAGATATTTGGGAATAAGGGAGACCTAATTCCAAGATACATTGGTCCCATTGATATTATCAATCACATCGGAGTTTTAACTTATCAAATAGTACTCCCACAAACCATCATAGGTGTTAAAACTAAAAAATGATATCTCTTATGAGGATAGGTTGGTGAAGTTGTTAGATCATAGAGATAATGTTCTATAAAACAAGAAAACTCCCCTACTGAAATTATTACATTGGAACCATAAATATGAAGAGTAAACCTGGGAATCAGAGGATGCCATGAAGTAGATGTCACCTCACATGTTTTCACCTTTCTAATTAATATGAAATTTTGATGGAGAATTTTTTAATGGGGGAAGAATATAACACTCTGGGTTTTTTAAAATAAAACTATGTTCGATAGTGTATACATTACACAACACTGAGCCTAAATAAACCATGAAATGTTATTATTTAAATATGAATGTTATAAACATTCCATTAAAATGGAATGTATGAGTATGATTATATATTCTATTAAATATATATAAAGGTACTTCTCAATATAAATGTATTTATAAATTCTTATTAAATAATTTCTCAGTTTTAGTATTCATTTTATTCTTAAAAAACATGTTTTCTTCAGAAATTAGTTTTATTGATTTTTTAAAAAAATATTATAAAAAAATTGTGGAAATTTTAGAAATTTTATTTGATAAAAATGTTTTAATATTTGAAATTAGAATTTCAAAATTATCTTAGAGTTATTTTTTCAATTTTTCTAAAAAGATTGATTTTCTTGTGAATATTAAAAAGTACATATTTTTATTGAAGTATTTATTTTTGATTTGAGAATTTAACAAGTTACATTTTTATAAAATGTTTTAAAAATGTAATTATTAATTTTATATTATTTATAATTAAATTATGTTCATTAAAATCAATTTTATGGTATAATGTTTTATAAAATCATTTTTATATATAAAAATGAATTTTCATGTAAAAATATTTTCTGTTGTTTTTTTTAATATTAAATTAGTTTCTTAAAATTTGATAAATTTTATCATGAAAAATTGAATCCATATTTGGAATCACGGGGACAAAATTTGGTAAATAGATCCTTTTTATTTTTTTCATTATGAATAATAACCATATTATTTAATTGTCACCATAGTAAAGCTAAATCGGGTAATTAATGTTAAAGATAATATGAAAATAACTAAAAAGGACACTAAAAGTTGAATTTAGCCTATTTTATGAGTTGAATTCATCCATTTACATCTAATTTTTTAAAATATGGAACTTGGTTCCATATTTCAAATATTTTTTAAGTTTATATTATTTTATGTAATGAATAGTCAATAACATCATTCTCTTTGTTTTATTATGTCAACATTTTATACATAGGGATAAATAGTTTCTATGTTACATTATAAAATCATCATTTAGAATAGAAATTATTTTTTAATAATGTTTATAATCTTTTGTGATGAAATAATTACCCAAAATTATTACGAAATGATGAAACAATATTTATCCAATTAATAGAAAAAGAAAATAAATGATATTAATAATATTTAAATTAATATAATTTTAGTGAATTACTATGTTCCACAAATTTTTTAGATAATTACAACAATTATTTTGATGTTTTATTGGATTATATTAATATTCATTTTCTTCTACGATGCTTTCAAAGTCAAATTAAATGAATAGTGTCAAAAATGACATTAATGATATTTATTGTTCAGCAACATTTTATTAAATGATTTAAAATTCTTGAAAATATAATTTTCATCCATGGGATTTGTATATAGTTTAAAAGATCAACCATTTCCCATTAATGGTCCAATATACCTTTATAGTAACTATTGTAACCCGTAAAGAGTAAGAAAAATATTGTCAAAGTAATTGTCAAAAACGGTTTACACAGGATAAAAAAAGAGATAATTGTAAAAAATTAATCTAAACATTTAAAAAAATTATTTTAGGATATTATTTATACTCATAATCATATAGTATTAAAATAATGTCATTTTGGATCATTTTTTCCTATAAAATTAATTTATATCAATTTAATATTTTAATTATGTTCAAGAGTGCCCCTTATATCACCTATAAAAGGGAACCGCCTCTACCATTTTATTAACACATAAATAAAATTATTATATAAAATAGCTTACCAAATCCCATAATAATATCCTTACCAATGTTATTGAGGGTTTTTTACTCAGAATACCATCCATTGATTGTTTAATCTATAAAAAAGGAAGTTTTTTGAAGAAGTGGTAGAGTATTTAACTGAATATTATAATTTTATTTCATATTTTACCTCATTAAAATACTATTAAAACATTATGAAACAATGAAATGAGTATATTACATATTCTGATATGTTATTGTCTTAATTTCAACACTTACATCCATCTCATATTCCATCAAATGGGAAGTAGAATCATCATTCATGTGTGTGGTAGATTGTTGCCTTATGAACTGATATAATTTGTTTTTATCATCGCCTCGTTTGGACTGTTATAATGATGGATTTATTAAATTAATATTTTATTTATGATATTATTAATATTATTTATTGGTTAATTATTCTTTACTATTTTTTTATTCTATCCAACAAAAATTGAAACAGTGTTCGGGCTACCATTTCCATGGATGGTGTAATTCATTTTTCTTATCTAGTCCTTTTATGCCTGAATCTAAATATATATATATATATAATTATAATATATGATATTAAAATAACTTCTTAATAATATTTTGATGAGGGAACTGTGATCAATTTAAAAATACAAGACATCTAAAACAGAACATGCATAAAAAATGAAGAAGTTATCTGCCGAAAGAGTGATTTTAATATAGTTTTATTAATAAATATGTGGTAATATGTTATAATAAAATCATATATATTATGATATATATGAGTATGTTTATATAATAAATTTATAATAAATCAATATTTATTATACATGAGTTTACAATGAATATGAAGAAGGATGATACTTAAGGTAAGGGATCTAACCGAACCCCCCTTTTGGGTTATAACCATTGTCTCTATAACTCACTTTATATATATTTAATGTTATGGGATGATTATGAATTATTTATATATCTATATAAAATATATAATTATGTTATTATACCTTTATTTCATGGTTTAATTGATTCTTTATGTTCATTTTTTAAATGTCTCCTTTAAGAAATCTCTTTTGATTGTGATATGAGGAAACATTCAAAAACATGTTTATTTACATGGGTAAATCTTATGTTTTTTCCATATGATTTAATTACTTTTGTGGAACACATAATAATTTAAATTTTATGATTAGTTAACCCTATATAGTTCTCCAATGTATTAGGTAAATTTTTTACCTCATGAGAAATTATGTATGGGATTTTGGAGTAAGCCAAATCCATGATGGGACTTTATCCACAATGTTATATTGTATTGGAAGTTATCCTTAACATATTATTATGTCATTTTTTGTGTTACATCCATAGGTAATCTATTTCCATGATCTTATGACACCATGTTATTTGTGATTTCTCCATAGTATTACTCTTGAGCATTCCCTTTTATGAGATCATGTTATACCATTGACTCACACCTCATGCTTCTTTATCATGTTTATTTACTTATTGGGAATTTAACCTCACCCAATTTTTCTATATATACCCTTTACTACGCATGTATTTTTAATAGATAAAGGGATTTGGTATCTCATTATGGAGATTAAAATAAATATTTTTATATGTTGATGTTTTATGTACCTAGTCTTCTAAAGACATTGGACCTTTCAATCCTTATTTTGTATTTTGTGGATATTTATGTTAAATATCAAGTAATAATTTGTGTAAAAAAATTAGCTATACGTATTGTTCCATCAATAAATTAATCCCCTCCCATATAAATCTTTCCACTATAATCATTTTACCACATGAAATATTTTGAGCCATAGTGTGCCTAACCAATGTAATTTCCCATCGAAGAAAATTCATTGTGGTCTAACAACTTACACAATTTAGTATATACATACCAACACTCAACTAAATGTAGAAGGAAAATTAAAAAGCTAGTATTGGTCCCCATAATGATTTCTTACCAAATGAGAAAAACCTACTCCTCCGAATCATAAACCTCAATGATGATGTATTTTCCTCAAAAATCCCAAGAAAATTCATAAAACATGCCTATAATTTAAATAAAATTATGCCTGATATGGTTATTATCCCACCATAATCAATCTCAAACGAAACCATTTGTTTGACCTCCCTTGGTTGACCTTTCAAAAAATTATCAAATTTAATTTCCAATGCATTATCCATTTACCCAATCACAATGCCTTAAATTCCATATGAATCCATTCATCATCTGAGCACTCACACAATACTCCTAACCCAAATTCTAGTATGATAATATGGTTGAATCCTAAACCAACTAAATGTCTTTTTCTTCCATATCATGATAAATGATGCACCAATGATTGGAATAAACCTTAGATCACCTCTAATTTACCTAGGCTCAAAGGCAACACCTGGAAATTATCCATCACACCATCTAAATACCGAATATTGAAATTTATACAAAACTAGATGTAATGACATCCATATTATATCTCATATCCAAATTCCACATCAAACATCCAAAAAATGGTTTCATAATACATGAATTACCCTTCCCACATTAGGGTTGTATCACTCATGACTGATTCAATACCCATTACATGTGGGTATCCTCATTATTTCTCTTTTTATTGAAAATGATTAATTTCTGAATCTCGTGCTCCATCTATTACCAAATTAAATGATCAATCATGATCATCCTTCTAATAACTAACAATTATCTCAAAAACATGAATCTTTTACTCATTTCTAACTCATGAGGACGCCATCGATGACCTCTATTAAATCTCATATTAAGATGAGGGTCACACCCTATAACAGCCTATGGTGGACTCCTCGCCATTTGGATTTCTTCATGCCACTCCCTGAGGATAAACTCAATTTATTTTGACATAACATGTGTGACACTCCACCAAATCCACGATGACATATCACAACATTCATTATGTAACCCCTCATAGTAGAGTCATATCAATCCCAATTGAAAATCACAATATTCTATTCCCAAAATCACCTCATCAAATTCACATTGGTCAATGGAATACCATTGACTGCTCACTAATTCAAAATTCAACAGGCATCATGTATATTCAACACACAATATCTTGATATCGTTTATACATAACAGGCATATAGTAATGTAAAACCCAATACAAAACCTGAATCACAATCCCAAGATTCATACATCCGTAATACTAGGCTCACACATCAAATCCACCAACTATGTTCAAATACACATCAGTTTTATCTAACCAAAGAACCATTTGAACGCCACTTAAAAATCAGGCATTTTCAATATGCCATGTTTTTACTTCATGATCACCTACTATCCTGAGAATTATCACTTAGCCAAAATAATATACCCACTATTTGTAGTCATCCTAAATACATACATTTAATATCATGATCCTATAAATCATTGGAAACCACATTCAAAATCCCTAGGGATTGGCATCCTAGAAATCTATTAATTCGAAAACCCACCTCAATACCAAAATCACCATCACTCAGAGTTTTTTATCATCATAAACATAGAATGTATATCCATGATTGGAGGATATACCTAGTACTAACTTTGTGCACTGATCTCATAACCCAATTATTCCACTCATTCTGTATATCTCAAAATAAATCACAATACCAGGCTAACCCTCCACATAGGATTCCCTCATATACCAGAACTCATGAAATCCATAACACACATATCTTATATACCATTATCCTCATCTCAAAACACTACTCTTTCCTTCCAAATCCATCAGTATTATCCCACATCATTCATAGATCATGGGAAACCTCTATGCTCTCATATCAAACCCAAAGGGAAATTCATGTGCCAACACCAATTATAGGGTCTTGAATTCATATCTGGAATCACATGGCAACCCATTGGTCAATCAAAGAAACTAATTCTTAGTTATAAAACTTATACAAGGCAACCCGTTGAAAATTCAAAATATCAATTTGATCGTCATGGGGCCTTCATATCATGACTCACCCCCTAAATGACAAAAATCTAATCTTGGTATTTATGTAGTTAATGGAACCAACCTACCATGATATGTTCCATGTATCCCATTGTCATATAATTTGGTTAAGTAAAATGTTTCCAAGTACCTATATGTGGAAACACTATATATATTTTTGTTAACACTTTAAGTAACCAAACCCTTTTTCCAATTAAAAACCATCATCATGGCATCAAATATCTATACCGACATACTAGGGTAACTGCACATCACCTACAAAAGGGATTGAATTGTTGTCACCATAAACAGCATTCCATCATATATCAACATTAATTTAGATTATAAGAAACTATATTCTAATCCAACTAAGTTGAATTCAACAAAAAAAATTATAAGGGAAAATTCCATGTATGTTGTTGTTCGCACAATAAATAGCCAGTCTATCCTTATAAGGGATAAAAAACACATGAAAACATATATATATATATCATGTAAATCATTCATAAAAAATAGTTCTCCTGAAGACTGGACTCTTTCCAATATGATAAAAGAGACAAAATATACTATGAATAATGAAACTCAAAATCACATTTCTTTCACCATTGTTGAAATCTCAAACAACAGTAATAGTGAAATCCATCAACATAAATCTCAAACCTCAGTAACCTAGACTTATACTGGAAAAAGTGTTTGCGATGAAAAATTTCAGGTTCCATTACATGCTCTAACATGTTTATATATCTTCATTCTACTATACCCAAAAATATTAAGACAATTTAAAATATACTCTGATTCATGTTTGATATAAATCACATAAACCCTCTTTAATACCACATTATAACCTTCCTACCCTAGTTATCTCTAAAAAGTAACTAGATAGGGTTGTAAAACGACTTCAAGAATGCCTCTATATATGTTAGAGACTTCCAAAAAGAAGTGGGGGTATGCGGTCTGGCTATGAGGATACTATTACCCCATATCAAAGTGATTAGTAAGGGTTAAATAGTTTAATATCACTATAATACGATATGTATGATTATGAAGAAGAAGAAAAAAGAATCATAAATAAAAATGGAATGATTCATACATAAAGACTCAAAATAATACAACTTAATCGACCACTGGGATTATCACAAACACCATAAATAAAATAAATAACCAGTATGATCTACTAAATCTACATCATATACCTCATCCATCTCTTGAGTCCATCCAATATATGTAGTTTAATGATACATTCACAGGCCTCTACATAACCTAAACATTTGAACAAGTGAGAGGTCTTCTCGATTACCCTTGTTAAATGGCCACTCAAGATGTGTGTGAGTATAACTCTCTGAGAAACCATCAATACAGTCTGTAACATTACTAATAAATGAGTTGTATGTGAGATTTCACATACGTAAGTGAATAATAAAAATATTTTTAAACCATAAATGTTCATAACCACCCTTGATCATTTGGTTTTAACATGACACTCAATATTAACCATACCAACTTTGGCTGATGTTGGGATGTATTTGAGCTTGCAGTGAGATCATTAAAACCTTAATTAACCACTAAAGGGGACCAAGTCACACCTAACAACCAATACATGATATTAAAACTTCTTGTTCTAGTGTTGTATTGTCTCTAATATTATTATTTAATCATGTTAACTAATGTAAACACCCACTATTATAATCACCCCAGTGTATAGAAGATAAAAATGTGGTGTCCTGGATAACTCTAATATATATGAGATAAAGACATGAGTTCTAACTCATCCAGGTATATAGAAGATAAAATCTTGGGGTATAACTCACTGAACTATACATGATCCAAAATCCTAGGGTCTAACATACCCTGATATATATGCTCAAAGAGAAACTCTCAACAAGAATGGTACATATTATCTAAGTTTGTTTGGGGGAAACATCCTTTTCCTACAGATACAAAATGTATGTCCATGAATCCCATATACAGGGGTTGAATCCCCTACCCATGAATCCAATAATCATTTACTAAACATATTAAGATGTGTAATGGGTCAAATTACCTACCCAAAGATCCATAATACACTTGTGGGTCACATCCCCTACCAAAAAAATAAGAATAAAGAAATATACACACCTAGGGGCATCCCCCATCTCTAAGACATCATAAAATGTATTTTCCATTTCAATTAAATATACAACTACTTTTCAATAATTTACCATTACATATATTATTTAATTTCATGCTTTACAATTTTACCAAATTAAGGGTCAAGGATAGAACTGATAACTGAGCTCCTCTTTCCTACCCCTATCTAGGATAAAAATTCTCACAGGGGAACCTACTAGGGTCCCCCATGTCATATCATGCATGGACATGCCTCATGGGTTCTTTTGTCATAATCTATTCACACTGGTGAACACTTGCAACTTGGAGAGAATATTGTACCTCAAACTCATCATAAAAATAAAAAGGCATCATTGACCTCTCAAGTCAATCCTTATTCGAATCACTCTTATGTGAGGGTGCATAGATCATATCAACATTCAATCCATCCTATGTCAGACTTCACACCCAACCTATACATTTATACCTCAAGGTCTACCCACCATGTTACTTATAACACAGTGGGGGAAGAATACTCTACCATGCTCATCTCAACTATCCCAATGGATTTAAGGCATCTCACATGGACTATATAGGAAGTAATTTTCATTCATCTCATCCCACTACTCAGTGTGTTGATGGAACTTATTATATGTTGCACCACCTTACAATCATTTAATTTAATTCATAATGTAATGAACCCATCCCTAGTATCCCATGTCCAATGGTTAATTTATTAAATTCTCACCAGATATAAGAAATCGTATCCTGAATTGCTGAATAATTTAGTAGCATTGGTAAACTGGATACATATTTTAATATCACATTATATTGGAAAACATAAAATAAAAAACATAATGCAATTAAATATTTTCCATCATTTAACTAATTCAAAGATTCATTATTTATATCATGAGTAAAGTAAAAAAAATAAGAGCGAGTTCATAAGATCAGTAAGGGTAATGTATTCCAAAATCTATCATGAATCAATAAGGTATAATCAATATGGTAGGGTAAGTAACTGAAAACAAATTCCATTTAATCTATAACTTGAGTAGAAAATTCATCGATGGATAATATCAATGTAGCATTATTATGTATAATGATAATTGAATTATAAATGATATAAATACTTAATATTGGAAGTCGTGATTTTGGACACCATCGAGACCCAATACACTTCTAGGACCCACCTTTTATTGCATATCCAATTCATTCCTTATATATCGACTGATCTATTTAATTCACGAATAACATTTTTTATAAAAAAACATCAATATTGAGTAAAGAATACAAAATATCAATAATTCCCTATTTAATCAAATAACTTTCAAATAAAAACACCTTATGTAGAGATGGTATAAATTTTTTGCAATAATATAATCTATGATACAACTAACATGAAAATTAAAGGGAAATGTAATGTTAAATGATCACAAGAAATTAAATGTTTCAATAGAAATTAAATGAATAAAAAATTAACAAATAAAGTTATTGTCAACACTATACCTGGTCAAAGTGATCATAAACTATCCTAAAACTAATTTGGATAATATCAATAAAACATATCCCTAGTGGATTATTTATAAAATAATGAGTTTTTTTATTAATAAATAAAATTCTATAAAAATCCATTATTTTTTTAAGAAATAACCTTTTTACTTTGAAAATAATATTAAAAAACTAAAAAATTAACGAATATTAAGAAAAAAATTTCATTGAAAACAATCAAAAAAATTTAATTGAATATTCAATGAAACGTTCAGTCATGAAAATGTGAAAATTTTGTTCACGCTGAGTACATAAAGAAAAAGATTATATTCACACTTTTTGTAAAAAAATTAAATAGTAAATTTTTTAGAAAATGATAAGAAGATTTGTTTTTATCCATTTTGTAAAAATTAAAACATGGGTAAAAATTTCTTTAATAAAGAATTTCTATAATAAAAATTATTCTGTAAAATAACTTTTGAAAAATATAAATATGAAAAAAATATATAATTGATCAAAAATTGGAAATGAAATTATAATTTATTTTAAACTTTCTTCTTGAAATAGTAACTTGAATTTAATATTTAATCAATATGAGTAAATTTATAAAGATGTTAAATATCTAAAATAATAATTACATAAAAAACATTGAAATAAATAGGTTTATAATACCAAATTTTCCTCAATAGAGTTGAAATTGAGATAAAATATCTTACTAAGATCATACCATTAAAGTGAGAATTAATCAATGAATAGAGTCTATGTTTCAAATGTAAATCCAAATAAATAAAGTATAAATATGAAATAAAATAATTTATTTTAATTACACATATTATATATGAATATCATTGACAATTAATAATTAATAAAAAGAAATTGTGTTATGAAACCCCTAACCACTTTGTAACTTTTAAGTAAAATCTCATTAGATGAAATAATTTTAATTGAAACTTAAAAAACAATAAAGTGTGATGGATATATGATGTAACATGTGAAATGGTTAAAATATACACCATATAAAGTAAATTTAGTGTATAACATTAAAATATGAATCAATGAAATGAAATTGAGATGGAATCCCTTACCACCTGAAAACTTTTAATCTAAACAGCCTTGGATGAAAAATTTTGATTTGAAAATTAAAATAACAATAAGTAAGAAGGATTCATGATATAAAATTTTAAAAATCTGTATACACACCACATAAAATAAATTTTTTCATAACGTTAAAATATCTTACAATGAATAGAAATTGAGACAGAATCCCATACATCAGGTCTGACTAGTCACGTATATTCTTTTTCTTCATGGATAATAAAATAATACTGATTATTTACAATATTAATAATAGTTTTAATTTTTATAATTTATTTTATTTTTAATTATTATAAATTTCTTATTTAATTTCTTAATCAATTAAATTCATTTCAGGCGTTTTGATGATACTAAGTTCATATATTCAAAATGACTTCAGTAGTTAAACTATGGTAAAATATGTCATCGTTCCATCATCTATAGAATAATATTAATTACATAATTTTCATATATATACATAAATTATAATTTCCCAACCCACTATTATTAACTTTTATGAAAAATTAACTATGTTACATTCATTGAGACGGTATTCCAAACAAATGCACGAGTAACGTTTTTATTTTTCAACGATTATTATG
The DNA here is from genome assembly GCA_963277665.1 of Viscum album. NCBI lineage: Eukaryota > Viridiplantae > Streptophyta > Magnoliopsida > Santalales > Viscaceae > Viscum > Viscum album. The sequence continues at coordinate 1,743,770,664 of OY728141.1, forward strand.
AAAAAGATAATTATTGTTTTATCTTTATAGAATTATAATAATCACATTAATACCATATTATCACTTTAAATGTACTTATATATACAATCCAAGTTATTTTTTTTCTGAAGAATGAATTACATCACTTTGTAGAGGTGGTAGTCCACATATACACATGAACGACGATATCATTTTTCAATGAATAAAAAGTTAATAAAATAGATAATATATTAATTAAAAATCATGATAAATATTTGTTGAGTATCATATATATACATTAAATCCATCATTATAACAAGTTGGGAGTGGTGTTGATGGAAAATTAAATACATCGGTTCATGTGGCGGTAGTCTACCGTACACACGAATGGCGATTTCATTTCCCATTTGATAGAAGAGGAGATGAATATAAGGTATTAAATTTACCTAAAATAATATCATTATATGTTATATATTGATGTTATTATTTCATCATGTTTTAATTATATTTAAAGAATGTGGACGATGAATTAAAATAAAAAAACATGGTTAAGGATGATACCACTTCTTCGAACAACCTCTTAAGGTTCACACCAAAGAATTTCCTATGAGGGTTTTCTAATCAAAAAAATCCCTATAGGGAATGTTAATGAATGTAATAAAGGTATTTTGGAATTTTTTTTCTAAAAAACCTGATTTTTAGGGGTGAATAAAAGAGCAAATGGTTTCCCTTTTACAAGTGAGGGGGGTGAGACTTTTGGATTTTCTTAAAATATTAAATTAATAAAAATTAATTTTTGAAATTAAAATGGAACCAAATTGATTATGTTTTATGATAATATGTGGATGGGTAAATAACCTATCATAAAATTAATATTTTATGAATTTAGGTTATTTTTTGTCCTTATTTTTGGTTTTAACCTATTATAATCCTTTTTGACAATTATCACAGTTTTTAGGTTTTCACTCTTTTGGGGTAAACAAAGTTTCTATAGAAGGGAAAAGGCCCATAAGTTGATCATGGTTTATATTATAAACCATTTACCATTCACTTGGATAAATATAATACTTTTATAAATTATAAATCATTGAATAAAAGATTATTTATTATAAAACCTCACTAATATTAATTTATAGAAGGGAAAAGGCCCATTGTGTAATTATTAAATGATATTATTTCATTAATAAAAATTAAAAATAAATTAATATAAATTAAAAATAATTTATCTATTAAGGGTTTATTTATCAGAGAAAAAATTTATTTTCTTCTCTAAAACAAAATGTTATTGTTATTAAAATTAATAATGTTATTTTTTTGGATTTTCTTTACATTAAGTGTTATAAGGGTCACAATCATTGAAATGTGGAAATAGAAGGCCACATATTTTAAGTTTGATTTTTTATGGATGTAATTTACTCATATAATTAAATTAATTTAGGTGTTATATTAATTTTTTTACAACTTATTATATTATTTTTAATCATAGTTACCCGATTTACCCTTACTATGGTGATAAATATTCATTATAGTTACTATTCATAATGGGTAAAAATTAATTTGACATTATTTCCAAATATTAATTATGATAATTCAAAATATGTATTCTATTTTGTTAAATTTATTTCTTATATGTGTCATAAATTCATTTTATAATAATCCTACAAAGGGTGATGAAAAATGTTTTTTAGGTAACAACATTTTTTCAAGGAAAAGATGATTTTACATTAACTATATGACTAATAATATTTAATATATGAATTTAAATTCAAATATATATGTTATATATAAATTTAATTTAAATAATTCCATATTATGGTTCATTTGAATTAATTTAAATGGATGACCTCTATGCGCATAAAACAGTTTTCATACAAATGTGTTTTATGAATAAAAATTGAATTATACAAAAATCATGGAATTATATAATTAAAATGAAATTAATTATTTTATTATAAATAAAATGTATAATATTTCACTTTAATACTAAATAAATTTTTTTAATCAAACTTCAAATTAATTTATTTAATGGAAAGAAATTTTAGTTTTACAAAAATCAGAATATTTAACTATTTACTAAATAACCAATCTTTTAAAAAAATATGAAAAAATAACCATAAGATAATTTTGATATTATTATTGAAAAATTTATATTAATTTTATAAAATTAAACTAATAAAAGTGAAATAATTTAATCATAATATTTTCTCACGAAAATAAAGAAATCTTTTTTTGAAGAAAACATGTTTTTAAAAATTATAAAAAAAAATTACTAAATTTGGAGAGATTAATTCAATATAATTTATTAATAAATTTATATTGAGTATTAAGTTAATATATATTTCATAAATAAGTTACTACTATTCAAACCCACCAATTTAATGGCTAGGCTATAATAGAAATATTTAAATCATATATTTCTCAAATCGTTTGTGCTTAGTGTTGTGTGTCATATACACTATCAAACATAATGTACTTATTTTAAAATATCATGTTGTTATTCATACCCCTTGGGTTCCAAGTACTATAGTAAGAATTTATTTTCAAGTCTTTAGTCAATTATGGAATAGAAAACCAATCTAGTGAACAAGGGTCTAATGTAACCATCAAGATAATGTTTGGTCCATGCATATCAATTTTATTTAAAACAAATAATTAAATTAAAAATGGACGATCACTCTTAGTGGGGATACCACATATCACACACAATAATAAAATGTATAATAAAAAAGGGTTATTTTTAAAGTACCATCTACCTCAATGAGAATCCTTTTTCCTTTATAGTATATCCTGACAACTCACTACCTGCGCTCATTCAATTCCTCTTCATCTCAATCGTTCATCACTCACACTCTTGTAAATGATATAATGAAAATAATCAAAAAACAAATAATTATTAAATTTTATAATTAATTAAAAAAATTAAATAAAATAATAATAATTCTTTAAATATCACCAAGTGACATCTGCTCAATGAAACCATTCGCAATGGAGAGCAAACAACTCATAAAACATCCTGGATACTAAGCCAAGAAAAATCCCTACATTATTCACTATATTTCAATGATAATTTAATTTAATTTAAAGGAAACCCATTGAAAAATACACCATGAAACATACCTCAATTGAAACATAGACAAAAAGCATGAAAAAATACTATTTGGGGTTGGATATTTGGGATGAAAACTGAGAAATTAATCAATATAGTTCATGGGTGATAATAATCATCAATAACATATCATAATAATTGGAAATTCATCAAAAGGAAGAGGAAATGAATTGAAAATTTCATGGAATGTGGTATATATAATAATGACACATAAAAACTAAGAGAATAAATGATTTAAACAACCAATAATAATGTGTTTAATAAATAATATTTAATTTTTTTATATTTTCATTATATTTTAGGTATAGTGTTTGAGAGTTATAGGAAAACCATTACATAAAATAGTGGACACTTCCAATCAGTATTTTTATCCAAAAAATATGTTTTTATACTTACTCTCCTTTTTAATTCATGACACTTTTTCTTTATTTAAGACTTTTAACTATTTACCATTCTGTAATTCTTATCCATCCTTATGACCTTTTAAAATCATTTGAAAACATTGGATGAGAAAAAAACTCTTTAATGGATAAAAATAATCTGTTAGTACCATTGAAAAACATGAAAATCCAGAAGAATGATTTCCTTTTTATGAAATAAACATTTAATACATATAAAATTTTAATTACTCAATAAATAAACCTTATTTTCAAAAAATAATAAATAACTTTGTTGTAAGTATAAAGAAAAAATTAAAGCCATGATGATTTCTTGAGAAAACATGAGAACTCCGGAATGCATTTCTATGAAAAACTATCTTTTCACCTTTAAAGGGTCAAAAAATTTCTTTTTTCATAAATTAAATTTCTTAAATCGTGAAAAAAAATATTTCCATTAAAAAATATTGAAATCATAGAAAAAAATGTAGGAACATTGTGATATTATCATTATAAGAGAACTTATAATGGAATAACCTACTTGGTTAATTCCAACTTGTCTCTTATATTGAACATATCATTAACCAATTCATTATAGGGATATATCAAACCCATAAGTCATAAATATATAATATAAAAGTACCATAATAGGTAAAAAACACATAAGAACTCTAATTTCTATCATAAAACTCATATGAATTGGCATTTGAACACATAACAAAAAATCACTTTTGGGTGCCAAAAAAATGATAACAAATATCCTTTTCTTTTGAAAAACTTTAAAAAAAAAAATAATGAGAATAAGATGTTATATTTTTAAAAAACCTTTAGAGGAATATTGATAACATATAATAGAAATTATAGTAGAGAAAGGCAGTCATGCATTAAATTTAAAAAATATTTTTTTTTCTCTTTTATGAAGAATGTCAAAATAAAAGATTCAAAAATTGTAAAAAAATTGTTTCTAAAATTTTCTAAAGTGAAAAATTGTATAAAATGAAATATAACAAAATTTTATGTATAAATTACAGCATTATTGAAACATTTAAAAGAACATGTACATGGAAGATAATGAGTTTAAAAAATTTAAAAAAAGGGTTTTGAGAAAAATCCTTTGTATATAGTTCTGAATCATCAAACACATAATTTACATTATCAAATAATAAAAGAATTTAAAAATTGTTATTTAATTACTTAATAAAATTTAAAATTGTTATTTTTTATCATTATTCCTTTTATTTAATTTTTCCTCATTTTTCATGTAGTTATTATATTGGTTAAGTTCATGTTTTATGTTTTAGAGTCGTTTATTCTAAAACAACATCGGCGTATTAACTAGAATAAAAGAGGTCATAAAATGGTTACTTCATATTAAAATAATATAAATAATTACATAAAAATAATATTTATATACTAAATACACTTTTATAACCATCCATTTAATGAGTTAATGAAAAAGGAAACATGTTACTCATAGAAGAGATAGTTCGCATGTACAGACGAGAAGGATTTCAATATTCCAACGGATATGGGGATAGAAAATTACATAATATTTTATCATAAAATAATCATAATTATATAATAGATATAATATATATTAAATTTATATATCTATATAACTATCCATGTGAGTAGGTGATGAAAAATATTATACATCAATTCATGGAGTTGGTACTCTCTATGTTCGCATGAGTTGTATTTTTTTATATTAAATGAAAAGGGGGTGAAAATAGGTTTTACATAAATATTATAACATTTAATAATACTAATGAAACTAATTTAATAACATTATTATTTTTTAAATGAATTTTTAGGAGTTGGAATAGGAGAGAAATTTTAAAGGGTGTTGTTATAACAAATACTTATTCCCTATAAAATATCTTTTGAAAACACCTTAATACTTATTAGATTGGTCTTTTTGGAATAACATAAGCTCTAGTAATTGAATAAATATTTTGTTAAGGTATTGTTTCATGGATTTTTTAGAATAAAGTGACCATGTTCTGTTGATAATAGAGTATAGTATAAGACCATTTATAAGTGATTGGAGTGTAACTCTTGTAAATATTCTTAATATTAAATTAATATAAAAGTCCTTATTATGGCTAAGTGGAATAAAATAGAAAAATTATAAGGGATAAGATATAAAATATAAAAAATACACACATAAAAAAAAGATAAATTTTTTTTAAGATATTTGATACCTTATAACTTAGTTTAATACCCACCATAGACCTTTTAACCCATACTACGGTGACTAACATTTTCTATGGTAACTTAATTTTGAAAAAAAAATGAGATATACCTAATTATATAATTTTAAAATAATGATTAAAAATATGGAATCCATTTTAAAGTATTGATTTTATCTATTAGGAATAAATTACTTTTAATTTATGTATGAAAAACTCAATGTAAAACAATTTTTAGATAAATTTATTTTTAAGAATAAAAATAATTTTAAACCAAAATAAACTATAGAAATTATCATCAAGAAAAATATTTTTTTATAAATAACTAAATTATATTTATGTGACTTTAAAACTAAATTAAAATCAATTTTTTTATTAATAATTCAACAATGTGGTAGTTACGGTATTTAAGAATACAATATTTTTCACTATTCACAAAAGAACTATTTCTGAAAAATAAAAATAAATGACCCTAAGATACTTTTGACATGATAATTAAAAAACTATTCCTATTTAATAAAATTAAAATTATCAAATTTATATATTTAACTTTTAAATATAACCATATAATACATGGAAAGCAGTTTTTTTAATACAACTATTTCATTTTTGATCGAAACATTACTTAAAAATATTATAAATAATATGAATCCATAAAATAAAATAATAAATCTTAATAATATATTATTTTTTATTCAAATTACCATGTTTTTATATTCTTTCCCTCATCATGAAAATGTATCCATGCAATTTTATTCATTAATAAACTGAAAGGGATATTTTTTTTCTCTTAAATATTCATATTCTCCTACTTCTTATTCAATCATATAGCTCATCCATAGAACATTAACTATATTCATTACATTTTACATTAAACCTACTCTCTAAAATAAATAATTTGAACTTCATTTTCCTCATAAGAAATATTCTTATCTAACTAAACTACTTTAGGGTTAAAAACATTAGATGCATCAGGTATATATTTCCTTAACAATAAAACATGAAAATCATAATGTACATGAGATAAAATTATAGTTAAGGCTACATATAAATAAAATAATAATAATTTCTCAATAATTATATATGAACTATTAAACTTTAGACTTAAATTTCCATTTTTACCAATATATACCACACCTTTTCATGGAGATATTTTATTAAAAACATGATCTCCTACCTCAAATGAAAGCTTCTACTAGTGATTTTCGTAACTCTTTTTCCTACTCTAAGCTATCGTCATATGAAATTAATTCATACTTACCTTATTAACCATATATTATATTAATTTAAGTCCAAAAAGAAATCTCTAGTTTAATTCAACCCAACATTATGGAGTCTAATACCACATTCCATATAATCCCTCAAATTGTGTAATCCTTATACAGTAATGAAAATTTTTATTATAAGAAAATTATACTAATCAATTTTAACAATTAAACTTTCTTATTAATGAAATGATATTTTCTAGATCATATTAATAAAAATATAAATTAATAAATATGTGATCATGGTCATATACAATAGAGGGAGGGAGTCCAGGTTACTTGACTATCTCTTTATTATAGAATCTAGGAAGATAATCTAAAAGAAATGTATCCCAAATTGGCATAAAGTACACTTATTTTGTCAATCAATCAATAATAACCCAAATCACATTATTACCTCAAGATATATTTTGTAAACCAACCATGAAGTCATGGATACATTCTCTCTTTTTCATTCAATAACTAGAAATAGTTTAAGTGTTCCCTTACATGGTTATTATTTAACTTTTACTTATTAATAATGAAACATTTCATGGTAAAATAAAAAATATATTTCTCCATTCTGACCTATGATTTATATTCTAAAAAATGTATAACTATTGGTGTTACCAGGATGAACAGAATATAAAGGGATGTTATATTCATTTAATAATTCTTTTTTAAAAAATAAAATCACTCAGTACACAAATACTATTTCAAAATAATATGAAACATTATTTTTCAATGATATACATATTAATAATTACTTTATTAACCAATTATATTTCATTGAAATCCATTATATTAATTTTAAACCAAAATAATTATTATTTGGAGGGATTATTTTACTAATACTTGATCTAGAATATAAAGTGTTTTTTTCATGGGAAATTTCTAAACTAATTATCATTATCTCATTAACTATTGGGTTATACTCCAATAATAGAATTATTAATGATATATTATGATTCTAAATCAAGGTATTTTATACCTAGTTATATTTACTTGGGCGATAGTGAAATATTCATTCATAATCTATTATTTATTTTTACCATCATCATTTCCTCAAGTTCAACTCTTTTTGAGTGAATATATATTTGATAATTTTATAATCCATATATATATATCATTTCTACCTATATAGAATATGAATCAAAATTATTATATCAGAAAAATACTATATCATTATCTAGATAAAGCATCGGGTAATTCTTTTCATGGGGATTCAATTGATGTGATTCATATATAATTACCTTAGGGTCTTACATCAAAACAAAACTGAGGCCCTTCAATGAATAATCACTAAAAATAAAAATTCATAATTTCTTGGTGGTAAGGAAAAAATTGGCACATTTAACAATGTTATTTTTAATTCTTGAAAAACTTTATCCCATTCCTTTAACCAAATGAATCAAAAACCATTTTGAGTTAACTTGGTTATTGGTTTAGCTAATTGAGAAAAGTATTTAACAAATTATTGACACAAACTATCTAGTCCAAGAAAACTAATAATCTAATTGACATTAGTATGACTTGGACATTCTTTGACCACATTATTATTTTTTGGAAAAAAATTAATTTCATCTTTAGGAGAAATATGTGTATGAAGTAAAATATTTTGAAACTAAAATTCAAAAATACTAAATTTCACCAAAAAATATTTTCTTTTATGGTTTGTAGAACAATACATAGATATTTCTCATGATCCCCATAACATTAATAATATACCACAATATCATTAATAAGTAATAAAACAAAATATCCTAATACACATAGAAAAAATCTATTCATTATATCCATAAATACAACAATACCATTAGGCAACCCCAAAATCATAACAACAAACTCATAATAGCCACACCTAGTTTGAAAAATCATCCTCGAAACATCCCCAATAATTTCTCGTGATGATAATTGTACCTAAGTTCAACCTCTAAAAAAAATTGGGCACCCAATAGTTGTTCAAACATTTCATTTAAATTAATCAACGAACACATGTTCTTAACAATAATGGCATTAAGAGCCCTATAATCAACACAAAGACTCATAAAACCACCATTCTTATTAAAAAACAAAACAGGAATTCCCTAATATGAAGTTATAGGTTGGATGAAACCCTTTTAAATTAATTCTTAAAATTGAATTTTTATTTCCAATATATCTACTAGATCCATTTGATAAGGATATTTTGAAACTAGGTTGTCATTATACATGAATTCAATGCTTCATTTAACCACCCTACAACGAATAATAGTATGTAGATCATTAGGAAATACATTTGATAATTTATTTAACATTTTAAAATAACGAAGATGAATATTTATTTTTTATCAATGACATGTGAAATATAAATTTCACTCTGATCATTAATAAATTCTTAATCATATTGATATTTTATCACATGAACTTATTCTTATATATAAATTGAATCTCCCTTAGAAAATTGAATTCGACTTCTTTAGTACTAAAATATTTCGTATCATGGTAAACTAAAAGACTACCCATACCCAAAATATCATCAAACTATTATAAGGGTGAAATAAAAACATTTACATAAAAGGCTATTCAATATTAGATAATTAGAAGGTTCCTATAAACCTATGTCACTTTAATACTTCCACCATGAGTTATTACCAACAGTTTTTCTTTAGTTCTTAAGTTGAAATTTCTTTTTTACTAGTAAATTTTGAAGATATAAAAGGATATTAGATCCGAAATCAATCAGTACATCAAAATACTTTAAGTAAATAGATAATATATTTCCCCCCGACTTTGATTATGGGTGAATTATTTTTTTAGGTAGTATAAACTTATTTTTACACACCCTTATACCTACAATTTTTTATCTCTATCCCTCATACATTTCTTCAGACTAGTATTGGAATAATGGGACCATATCATTACCATTAAAACACTACACTTCCAATGTTCCATTATCAGTATAGAAATTACCATTTCTATATTCTTTGTATTTGAGTGACATATTTCCTAAATCAACACACCAGTAACACTTCCTAGATCTCATAATACCTTTATAATAATGATTTTGAAAACATTTATTAGAAGAAGGATGCTTAATTTTCTTACCTTCAAATTTTCTTAATGGATACTTTCCCATTGTCTTTCACTAGGACCTCTTATTCTCTTAATTGTTATAAAAGTCAAAAAACACAATCCAAAATTTCTCAAAGCATAAAATAATTTCCTCATAATATCCAAACTCATTAGTAACCAAATCTATTCCTAGATATCATTTAGATCCTGAGTTAAATATATCATCTTTACTATCATGGTATGGAATAAAATCCAAAGTATACATGGCCAATATTGTAAACATTTATTCATTAGTGGTAGCTGAATCTTACTACTCCTTATTAAATCTTAGGATTTCATTTTTATTCAATGTAAAAGGGTTTTAGAAAAATATTTCTCAATGAAAATATCCTTAAATTTCATCTATTCTATGGAATAAATGTCATCCTTTTTATTAGTATTATTAATCAAGGACCACCACTGATGGGCCTCACTGTCAAAATGGTAATTAGAAAATTTTATATTATGATGTGCTGAATATCAAGAATCTATGAATATTCTCTCTAAATAATTTATCCATGCTTCAATTTCTACTTGAATTGAAGTTTTACAAAAATCGAGAGGGTGTTTTTCATGAAACTCTCCACTTTAGAAATATTCTTATATAAATAATTTGGTCTCTCTCTTGTATAGGTTCTAACATTGATAGTAAGGATCAATTGAGTTAACACATCTACAAACTAATCAGCACTAATTGTAACAATTCAATATTATTATCTCAAAATATATATTGTCCTCTAATTTCTTTCATACTTCATTCTCTATATTTCCTCTATGGAAACCCATTAAAATCATACATAGGTTTTGATGAAGCAACAAGGAAACATGAAAATACTATTAATTAATAATAAAACCATAGATTATTATATATAAATTTTCTTTTCATAAAAACATTATAACCTCAGAAGATATATGAACCCTTTATTTGATACTAATTATGAAAACTTGTAATTTAAAACCCACATAATTATGTTTATAATAACAGGTATTGGACTTTTTTACATTTCTAAGATCTAGATTATTAGATAATTATGAAAACCATTGCACAATAAATTTGAAACTTCCTCATAATACACCTTTTATAAAAAAAGGTACTTATGTTATGAACTTGTTTTCATTCACAACACTTTTGCATCATTCAATATGTGCCACTAGTAAACTTAAAATAGTTCATATATATCCTTATACCATAGGAAAAACATTTAAAAATATGGGATGTAAAAAAAGAACTATAAGGGATATAAAAATTAAGTGAAATCATTAGACTCTTTGAAAACAATGATAATCCATAAGAATGATTTTATTTATAGAAAATAAACCTAGATCTCAAATATTAATTTATATACTCATGAAATCAAATTTATTGCCCTAAGTATTTCATAACACATTTTCTATTAGGAATAATGGAAAAATCATAACCATGATAGTTTCACTAGAAAATATGATAAATCATGAAAATTTTGTGGGATGTAGATAGTTAAAATGATAAGAGGGGTTTAATCACCTGTTAAAAAATTAATGGAAAAAAATACAATTCAAAAAAAATCTTTATAAAAGAATAAAACAATTAATGTATTGAAAGAGTAAAAATATAACTAAATATAATAATAAAAGTAGAAGAATAATATAAAGAGTCATTCTAATAATAAAATGATTAATAATGTTTTATGGATTAAAAAATTATGAAATGAATGATTGAAGGCGATAAAAAAATAAAACGTGGAAAGTAAATGTGACATGATATTTGGTAAAGAAGTGTGAAAATACTACCTAAATGTACCTTTACATGTATCACCTAAATGAATTTTGGATTTAATATATTAGTCCCTTTGAATTAATGGTCTCCAAGATGCTAAAAAATCACTTGTTTTATTGGTTATTGTAGGAAATTGGATATAATAGATACTAGATATTTAGCATAAAATATGAAAACCAAAATAAGAAATGTCATTTTCCAAAAGAAAGGAGAAAATATATGATAACCTTTTTTCCCTTACTTTAATGGTAGTAAGCACCAAAATTATCACGACCCATTCCCCAGGGCCCGTATTGTGACTACCCCAAGCCCGCCTTCCATAGGCCAGGGGATGGAGACTAGAACCAAAGGCGTAATTCCCTAAAAACTGGGAAGATATTTCCTTTATAAAACGTAAAAAACACTATTAGAGTACAAGAGGAAGAAAAAAATAAGAAAAGTTGTATAACAAGTGTGATGAAAGTACAAAGGGTCCGAAAATACAAGCCCAACAAAAAGGTACAACTAAAACTGAAGAAAGTAAAACTGAAAAAGACAAACAGCTGAATGGTGAAAGCAGCTCCTGGATCGTCCTATTGGTTCCTACCTGAAGGGTAGGTACAGATGTCCTCCTCGGCACTCCGCTTCTATCGGTCTGCTCCGTGTTCCGTCACGCCGAGTGTCCACCCCCGGGTACTGTCCAGTCCTGGTGCTCTCGGCCTTTGTCAGCGATGTCCGTCGTCTGTATCCAACACAACGAGGTTCGGGCAGAGCCCGTGCAGGGGTGAGTACAATGATACTCAGTAGGGACCCCTAGACCCTCAAGGTCTCACAAAATATAACAATGATAAACCACAATGTATGATTTCAATGGATAACCATTACATAGGTATATGCCCATACATATACCTAAGTTATCAAGTAACCCATCTCAATCATGAGGAAAACACAATAGTCATCGACTCAGCTCAAACCAGAATTTTATTCATGATGTAGAAACCATGGCTACTGGAGAACTCCTACTTTTTATAGCACAGTAGTCCTGTCGTGACTCCGAGGTGCTACTCACTAACCTTAGACTGCTGAGGTACTCCCCCTATCGAGTACAGCGGGTCTACCGCCTCACACAGTAGCACTCCCCGCCATGGGTCTACCGCCTCACACAGTAGCACTCCCCTGATAGCCTACAGAGGTACTCCTTCTATCGACTACCGCAGGTCTACCACCCCACATAGTAGCGCTCCTCAGCCATGGGTCTTCCACCTCACACAGTAGTGCTCCCCACTCGGCTAGTCAAGTCACTCCAAAACGAATCGGACAAGTAGTCATCAGGTCTCAGCCAGCTACTAGGTCTCCGTACTCCGTATGCTCGTCTCCAAGAGGATACACTCCACGAGATACTTTTTTATACTCCAAGTGTCATTAAGTACCATAAAAAAGAATCACAAAGGTCCTACACATCATAGGGGTCTCAATGCAACAGACGACGCGTCAATCGGACACCCGGTCTGTGAGTTATTAGCCTTTTTGTCCCGGGGGCCTGGTTTATTTTTTGTACAAACCAACCCAACCGTATCTCAACTATATCCTGAACTCCCATGGGGTATACTCAAAGGTACCGATTCTTAACAAACTTACCAACGCCGCCGATGGTTAATCAAATGGACGTCCAGTCTGAGAGTTATTGGCTTTTCTGTTCTAGGGGTCCGGTTGGTTTTTAATCTAAAACCAACCCGATCGTACTCCAATGGCGTCCAAACCTCAAGTAGAGTATGCAAAAAGATCCATCCCATCAAAAGGAATCCAACGATGTTGATGGAACATCAATCCGATGTCTGGTCATTAAGTTATAAGTGTTTCCGCTCCGAGGGCCCGGTTGGTGTCGGGTTCGAACCAAATCGGTTGTACCCAAACATCCCCAAAAACTTGAGTGTAATATACTAAAATGACTGTCTTAATCCGGGGAATCCTACACAACTGACGTTGCGTCGATCTGAGGTTCTTTGCTCACGTTATGGGCGATTAACCGAAAATGGTCTGAAGAGGAGGGGTATGGGCCCAGTCCGATCGGGCCCAACCCACCCTGGGTCGACCCGAACCAAGTCCGATCGGGTAGGGCACAACCAAGCCCAGTGGTTGCGGCCCGGCCCACGCGTAGGCGTACCAGCTTGTGCGCAAGCGGTTCAGCCCGGTGGCTCGGCCCGTACGTAAGCGGTCCGGCCCGGTGGTCGTATGCGGCTCGGCCGTCCTGGCCGAGGGGGGAGGGGGGTCGGCCTCCCCCACTATTTTGTAATGGCGGTGCCAGGCTAGCACCGACCAGATTTCCCGGAACCCATGCGGCATGGGTTCCGCTCCACTGTCACCGTGGTCGGTGTCGCGGCTGTCTTCCACCGGTGGCGCGCTAGGGCGCTGCTGCCCCCAGGCAGTCGGCTGATGCCGACCGCCGCCACGATTTTCTACTGGCCAAAGGAGTCATTTCGATGGTCCGTTTTTCCTCTCTTATGCGCCTGTGGCCCTCTCGAGTTTTTCTCTACACTGAGACGTCCTCAAAACATCATTGCCCTTCCGTTCACCCATTTCCCAACAAACCGCACATTAGGAACGATAAGTCGTAGGTTCCATACTTGTTCGTTAACCCATACCATCCGCATTAGAGGATCAAACCATAATTCATCATAATAATTCCCAAGTACAAAGTTACAATACACATATATAAAATTATACAAAAACCCCCTACCTTTTTAATTGTCGGGCATTCGTTTGTCACGGGGGAAGACGAGGTTATCGTCGTTCGCCGTACACTTCCGCTTCTGAGCTCGTGCGTCGATCCGTTGACGACGAAGAGGAAGGAATAAGAGTCATCAGATAATTCCAATATTGGAAGGGGGCTCCGAGGAAGAAGCTTCATCGTCGGTGTCTTCGCGTTCTTCATTGGAGGATACGTTCTTCCAATATCTCTTCCTCTCCCAAGCTTCCACCATCAAAAAAGAAATAATAGATCACCTATTATTTAATTTGTTTGCATGAATTCAAAAGAATTCGAATTGTGGAAATTTAATTAAATGATCTTACTCACTTAATTAATGAGGTGGTTTGGACCATTAATGTGGGAGAAACTTAATGGAATCCCTCACATTAAGGAGGTAAAAAATGTGAGGAAACCCCTTGCCACCTCCCTCATTAAAGGAGGAGTTCATGAGTTGGGTGGTCCCCACATCTTTTAATCCTTCCGCGGGAGGTTATGCTCGGGTGGTCCCCACCACCGTAACCTCCCATGGGAGGTTAGGGTGTGGTGTCCCCCACCTCCAACCTCCCCTTGGAGAAAACAACTACCCAACCTCCGCTTGGTAGATATTATAGAATAAAGTGTTTAACACTTTATTTTATTAATTTATTATAAAACCACAAAAACTAACTTCCATTCTCGAAAGAACACAACTGCGATTAAGGTCCCCTTAAGAGAATATCGGCGCTGCGAGTTCAACGGTGCCCTTGGATTTCAATTCTGAGCAACAGTTCAGAAGATATAAAAACCTGGATATACGTTTACTGAACGTACCCAAACAAAACTTCAGAAAATGATTGCGGGCACACCGAGCCTCGGAATCAGGTTCCGTCAGAAACTACGGACTCGTAAAATTCCAAAGAATTTAAAAAAGAAATTTCCTTGAAATTTTCGAGTCTTTAAATTACCACCACCTCAGATATTTACATCCCCATAAAGCTACAACACACACTAGGGGAAAAAAGAGGTATTGAGAACGCATCTGGGCCTCCAGCTATCATGAGCTCTCCAGAAGGTTCCCGTGTTTCCAGTGAATGCGCACTAGAGAAATCAACCATCCGCACAGGACCCGCTTCTGTTGCTGCTCAATCTCCACTGGAACCTCAATAAAAGGCGCCCCATCATCGATGTCCAGCTCCTTGTGCTCGATGTTATGGGACGGATCGTGTACGTATCTCCTTGGCTGAGATATGTGGAAGACGTCGTGCACCTGGTGCAACTGAGGTGGATGGGCTTGGCGGTAAGCCACCTCACCTACCCTACTGAAGAAGTGGAGGAGTGACTGTAAGATACTGTAGATAGGCTGCACCATCTCTATCTACAAAGGATATATGTAAGGCAGCCAGCTGCTCTGTTGCCTCTCCTAACAGCTGAATACAAGTCCTCCTACTGAGCGCATCCACAACAATGTTCCCCTTCCCAGGAGTATAGACTATCTCGAAGTCATAATCCCGGAGGAACTCAAGCCATCGCCGCTGTCTCAGGTTCAGATTCATCTGAAAGAAGACACACCTAAGACTATTGAGATTGGATTGAACTATAAACCATTTTCTCAATGAACAATGGGTGAGACTAGCCAATTGTAAGAACTCGACTTCACCCTTCTTCGCCTACATTCTACAAGAGCTGCTAAGATTTCTCCATTTTTGAAAAGGGAAATATAGTCTCATCCCATGGATGAACAACATCCTTTGCCTAATATAGTCAATCCTGACATGAATGATACTATTTCATGTCATGGATGATGTCGTAAGGTCTTGACGCTACTACCAAGAGATCCAACTGTTACTCTCGCCTCCAAGGTTGAGTCACATTGTCGGCATCAGTGTGTGGTTACTGGGTCCCCTCCTGTAGAAATATCAAAAGTGAGGGTCATTTCAACACTTTAAAGAGAAACCTCTTAGTATTAACCACACAAAAATGAAGGAAAGAAAATGTCACAAGGACAAGTTTCATTTATTACCACAGCTCAAGGTACAAAGACACAAAGCAACCAAAAACAATGACATGAACAAAGATAGAAGCATCATGAACAATGGCCTCTATGCCTAGAACTAGTCCCACTCTTGTATACCTGCTTCTAGAGCTCCATACTCATATGCTTTAGCTTCCTGAAGTTGTGCTCTCCCCGATCCACTCGTTCCCTGCGGTCGGGGTGGACCTCCTGGTGGTGGTGGTGGAAACACCTTGAATCATCTTCCACTGCCAACTGCACGGCCAGCTCCTCTACCATGGTCTCCTACTCCTTGCGGTCCATCACAATTGAAACTCTACCTCTACCTGGGAGGTCCTTCATCTATCAGCTGATTGTCCGAGCGGTGGGTTGGACAGTCACGAGACATGTGACCCTATCCGTCGCATGAGTAACACTGCCTGGTAGGTCGGGCTCTGTCTCCACCCTAGGTGCCCCTCACTACCGATCCTGAGTCGTGCGGTTTTCCACCTGTAGGTCCGGTCTTCTTGGACCTATGCATCATCTGTCTACTGCCAACTGAAAAATATTATGCTGCATGTAATCTAGTGGTGGGTCCCACTATTGTAGACTACTCAGCAAGAAAACTCTCCACAAAGAGGTCTATCTCTAACACAACTATCTGCGTCAGGATGTTGTGAGAGATAACTGAAGCTCTGATCTCTCGACTTAGTCCATGTTAAAAATTTCAGGCCCTGAAGAACGGGTCCCGTACCATATCAGTGGAGTAGCACAAGAGGTCAGTGAACTTCACTGAGTACTGCACCCATGTCATGCTACCCTCGTGTAGATGCATTAGCTCTTGTATCCGCACTGCTCGAAGGGTGGCTGGTACAAACTCTACCTGGAACAGGCTCTTGATGTCTGCCCATATAAGTGTCGCATCGTCATGCATCTGGAGCATCAGGCTCTACCATCTTCCTGCTGCTTCTTGAAGGAGGATGGAAGCAAGGATCATCATGAAGTCTGTTGGTGTCCCTAATTGCATAAAAACTCTCACCACAGCCTCCATTCAATCCTCAAATGCCTTTGGGTTCGTCTCTCCCCGGAACCTTGGTGGCCTCTGGCGCTGGAACTCGTGCAACGCGCTCAAGCGGCGTGCATCGCCTGTTGCTAGGGTTGGTGGCATCGGTGGCCTAATGGGTGGTAGTACCGATGGTGCCTCCCCTGGTGCCTCAACTGGAAGAGGGCCCTGTACTGAGGCCTCATCGTTTGATGGGATGTCAGTACGTACAACTCTCGGGGCCCTGCCTAGTCATCCATGGAGAGGCATCTAGAAAGAAATAGATGCGACACGGTCAAAGATTATACCTGGTGAGCTGACCTGGTTTGAGATGTCTTAAAGAAAACTTTTGTAAACACACACTCAATCAGTGTTTTTGTGCACTAAGTCGAAAATTAGAAGTCAGGGTCCTGGTGTAAGGATATGTCGACCTCCCGCACCAACACTAGACTCCCTGAACATGAAACCACACTTAGTACCCTTAACACTATTTCTTCACAGAAATAAAATATCAGAGTCCTAATTCTGCGGTAGAACTGACTCCTCTGATACCAGTTTGTCACCACCCATCCCACAGGGCCCGTATCGTGACTACCCCAAGCCCACCTTCCATAGGTCAGGGGATAGAGACTAGCACCAAAGGCGTAATTCCTTAAAAACTGGGAAGGAATTTCCTTTATAAAATGTAACACACACTACCAGAGTAGAAGCAGAAGAAAACACTAAGAAAAGATGTATAACAAGTGTGCTGAAAGTAAAAAGGGCCCGAAAATACAATCCCAAAAAAAGGTAAAACTACAACTGAAGAAAGTATAACTGAAAAATACAAACAGCTGAATGGTGAAAGCAGCTCTTGGATCTTCCTCTGGGTTCCTACCTGAAGGGTAGGAATAGATGTCCTCCTCAGTACTCTACGTCTATCATTCCGCTCTATGTTCCATCATGCCAAGTGTCCACCTCTAGGTATCGTCCAGTCCGGGTGCTCTCGGCCTTTGTCAGTGATGTCCTTCGTCTGCATCCAACACAACGACGTGCGAGCATAGCCCGTGCAAGGGTGAGTATTACGATATTTAGTACGGACCCCAATACCCTCAAGGTCTCACAAAATCCAACAAGGATAAACCACAAAGTATGATTTAAACGGATAACCATTACTTATTTATATGCCCATACATATACCTAAGTTATCAAATAACCCATCTCAATAATGGGGAAAACACAAAAGTCAATGACTCAGCTCAAACCAGGATTTTATTTATGATATCGAAACCATGGCTATTAGAGAAATCCTCCTCTTTCAAGCACAATATTCTTGTCGCAACTCCGAGGTGCTACTCACTAACTTTATACTCCTAAGGTACTCCTCCTGTCGAGTACCGCGAGTCTGCAGCCTCACACAGTAACGCTCCCCACCATGGGTCTGTCGCCTCACATAGTAGTGCTCCCCCTGATAGCCTACATAGGTACTCCTTCTATTGAGTATAGAAGGTATGACACCTCATACAGTAGAGATCCTCTTCCATGGTTCTGCCACCTCACACAGTAGTGCTCCCCACAGGGCTAGTCAAGTCACTCTGAAACGAATCGAACAAGTAGTCATCAGGTCTCAGCCAGCTACTATGTCTCTGTACTCCATATGCTCGTCTCCAGGAGGATCCTATCCATGAGATACTATTAGATACTCCATATGTGATGAGGTACCACAAAGAAGTATCACAAAGTTCCACCACGTCATTAGGGTCTCAATGCAAAACATGGTGCGTCAATCGGATGCCTGGTCTATAAGTTATTAGCCTTTTTATCCCAGGGGCCCGATTGGTTTCATGTATGAACCAACATGACCATATCTCAACTGTATCCCAAACTCTCATGGGGTATACTCAAAGGGGGAGATTCTTAACGAACTTACCAACACCGCCAACGGTTCATCAAACGGACGTCCGGTCTAAGAGTTATTGGCTTTTCCATTCTAGAGGTTCGGTTGGTTTTTAAGCTAAAACCAACCCGACCATAATCCAACTGTGTCCAAAACTCAAGTGGAGTATTCCAAAAGATCTTTCCCATCAAAATGAATCCAACATAGTTGACGGCACGTTAATCTGATGTCCAGTCCTTAAGTTATAAGTGTTTCCACTCCGAAGGCCCAGTTGGTTTCAGGTTCGAACCAACCCAGCCATACCCAAACTTTTCCAAAACCTTATGTTTAATATAATGAAACGACTGTCTCGATTAGAGGAATCCTACGCAACTGATGGTGTATCGATCAGAGGTTCGTAGCTCATGTTATGGGCGATTAACCAAAAATGGTCCAAACATGGGGGGTCTGGGCCCGGTCCGACCCGGCCCAACCCACCCTGGGTCGGCCCAAACCGGGTCGACCCAACCCATTTCCGGGTCCAGCCTGGTTGGGCGCGGCCCGGCCCGGCAGTTGCGGCCCGGCCCGCGAGAGGGCGGCCCGGCCCAGGCGGCAGGGGGCTCGACCCGCGCGCATGCGGCCCGGCCCGTGCGCAAGCAGTCCAGCCCGGTGGCCAGCCGCGACTCGGCAAGGCTGGCTGAGCGGGAGGGGGGTGGGGGTGGGGGGTGGGGAGAGGGGGGGTGCGGCCTCCCCCCGTTTTTCATAATGACAACGCCAGGCTGGCGCCGCCCGGCCTTCCAAAGACCCCTGCGCCGCGGGTTCCGCTCCACCGTCGCCGCAGGCGGTGCCGCGGTGGTCTTCTGCCGGCGGCGCGCTAGGGCTGCCCCCAGGCGGCCGTCCGGTGTCAGCCGCCGCCTCCGGTCGCCGGCACCGCCGCAATTTTCCACGGGCCACCGAAGTCGTTCCGGTGGTTCATTTTTCCTCTCGTCTACACCTACGGCCCTCTCGGGATTTTCTCAACACTGTGACAGCCTCAAAACGTTGTTGCCCTTCCGTTCACCCATCGCCCAACAAACCACGCATCAAGAATGATAAGGCAGAGGGTCCGGACTTGTTCGTTATCCAGTTACCACTACGTTAGAGGCTCAAACCATAATTCATCATAAAAACGCTCTGGTATAAAGTTACAATACATATATATAAAATTATACAAAACCCCTAACCTTTTAATTATCGGGAATTAGTTCGTCGTGTGGGAAGAGGAGGCTATCTTCATTCGTAGTACGCTTCCACTTCTGAGCTCATGCGTCGATCCGTTGATGATGAAGAGGAAGGTAGAAGAGTCATCAGAGAAGTCCCACCTCCGAAGGGGGTTCCGAGGAAGAAGCATCGTCGTTGGCGTCTTCATGTTCTTCGTTGGAGGATATGTTCTTCCAATAGCTCTTCCTCTCCCAAGATTCCACCAAAAAATTAAAATAATAGATCACCTATTATTTAATTTGTTGGGATGAATTCATAAGAATTCGAATTGTGGAGATTTAATTAAATGAGATTACTCAATTAATTAATGGGGCGGGTTAGACCATTAATTTGGGAGAAACTCAATGGACTCCCTCACATTAAGGAGGTAAAAAATGTGAGGAAACCCCTTGCCACCTCCCACATTAAAGGGGCAGTTCATGAGTCGGGTGGTCCCCACTTCTTTTAATCCTCCCGTGGGAGGTTATGCTCGGGTGGACCCCACCACCATAACCTCCCATGGGAGGTTAGGGTGTGGTGGACCCCACCTATGACCTGCTCTTGGAGAAAAAAACTACCCAACCTCCGCATGGAGGATTGTATAGAATAATGTGTTTAACACTTTATTTTATTAACTTTTTATAAAACCACAAAAACTAACTTCCGTTCTTGAAAGAACGCAACTGCGATGAAGGTCTCCTTAATTGAATATCGACGCTATGAGTTCAACAGTGCCCTCAGATTTCAATTTCGAGCACCAGTTCAAAATATAGTAAAACATGCACGTAAGTTTACTGAAGGTACCCAAACAAAACTCTGAAAATGATTCCGGGCATATCGGGCCTCGGAATCTGGTGCTGTCCGAAACTACAAACTCGAAAAATTCCAAATAATTTGAGAAAAAATTTTCCTTGTAATTTCCATGTCTTTACAGAAATAGATGAAATAAGAGGAAGAAAATATTTTTTGCTTAGCCTCACTTATCTCAATGAATATAACAAACAATATGAGATAATGAAAATAAAATAAAGGATTTATTTTGATATTATAATTTTTTCACACTCTAAAAAGTGATATAAGCATTTGAAATGAAATCACTTTAAGAGAAAATGATCATGTTTAAAATTGGATAATGACTGTAAAGGTATATCAATGTAGGTTGTAAAGGAATCCAAAGGCCTATTTTTATAGGCTTTTCACCCTTCGGTAAAATTATAGATTCCATCTAGAGTCTTTGAGTTGAATATCTCTAAGATCGTTGTATTTTAACAGCCAGTTATATCCCTTGAAAATGAATTAACTCAACAAGACGAAGGAAATATCTTCAAAATTAAAATTAAAATTATTTATAGTATTGCTTCATAATTATAAAATAGAGAGAAAGATTATCAGATATTAATAATTCCACTACATTAAATTTAAAACTATTTGAATAATTAAAATCATATTAAAACATTTATTTATGGAGTTTAAAATATTTCCAAAATAATATGTCTAAGAAAACACACCAATTTTTCATAGTCTTATTATATGAAATTCAAATTTTTAATTTCAAAAATCATTCGATATTTAAACATAAATTAATAACAAAAATTAAATTTACTATATTAAAAAAATTAAACAAGCTTTAATAAATTCATTAGCATCAAAAATTATTTTAAAAATAAAAAAATCAGCATAAAATAGTTGATTCAAAATATTTTAGTTTCATGCTAGAAGTTCATAAGTAAATTTAGAATGTAATTAATGTTTATAATTTTCTTTAAACAATGAAAAAATACTTAACATAGTTTTTATAACACTAATATGAATATATAAAATCAACAAAAAAATTTAAGAAATTATTATTAGCATATAGAAAATAAAAATAACAAATTTTTTGTGAAAAAATAGATTATCTAGAAATTCAACATTTTCATATCTCTTTATTGCTAATATTAATTCCATTAATGAAGGTATAATAAGTCTTTAACATAATACATTAAGGTACCTCATAAAACATACAGGCTATGTGAAGCTAAACTAAAAAAGTGTAAGGGTATCATAGAAAATACATGTGTTCTGTAAGGATAGATTTTCCATATTATGTAAGGCTGAAAAAGAATTTATATATCCTTCAAAAAGGTACTCATGTGATCTTTAAAGTTAACAAACATTTTAAATAGATAGAGTAAGGTTAATCATTAATATACATAAAGATAACCTAAATACCATGCACTATGTAAAGATATATTAACCCGCATCATATGGGTAAAAAATATTTTATAAAACATGTGTAAGTGTAGAATAATGTTACGTAACATTAATCCAAACTCACATAATGGTAGAAACAAATTTTTAATACATGTGTAGAGGTAGAAAATGGATATCATAATGGTACATGTAATGTTCTATGAATGTAAAGGATAAAGTAATATAAGGGTGATGAGAAGTATAAACTTGTTGTGTAATAGTAATGAAATAGTTATATAAGGATAAAAAATTTGATTTGGTATTTTCATAAAAATAATGATAAAATAAAATAACTTATATTATGTAAAAACATTAGAAAATTAAATTTTCATAGAAAATAAAAATAATCTATATAAAATAATATGAGTAAAATATAAAACCAGAATAACTAAAAAAATTAAATAAAAAATCTTTTCAATAATATAATATAATATAATATAATATTATACAAATCTTAGTTATCAAAACAATAAAAGTGGCTCAAGGAGTCACTCCAACAGTCTCCCCCTTTTTTATGATTCAAAAACAATATATACCACAAGTTCAAAAAAATTCTCCCCCTTTTTTTAATTGATCAAAATGCCCAAAAAAATGAAATATCATTCATCAAATTTTTGAAAAAAATAATTAAAATTAGAAAAATGTAGTTTCTACATAAAATAAAATATTTGAATCATAAAAAATAGACTATAATAAATTATATATATATATATATACTAAAAAACATAGCTCCACTAAATTAATTTCTCTTAGAAGAAAATTCATTGGGGCAATGAAAAAAAACACATGATTTTTCCAATAATTTTAAATATATGAGAATTTAAAAATAAAATTATTTAGAAAGAAAATATTGGTTAATAATGAGTTTTAAAATAAATCATAAAAATTAGAATGAAAATAAAATAAAAAATAAATATTTTGAAAGTTAATTTTCATAATTAATGTTTAGTAAATATTGTGTTAATAAACCCTAAAAAAATCTATGGAATTGTCAAACTAGGTGTGCAGTAAATTTCCAATCACCATTCCTAGGATGGATAAATGGTTAGAAACTCAATCAACACAATTTGGGATAAATAACTAGGAACATCTATACTATAACCACATCAATATGTTTATATCTAGCCATGACTATTTTACTTAGAGTATTATACTGACAATAATTTCAAAAATTATTAAAATTATTTTAAATACATTTTTAATTTTATATCCATTTTTTAAAACAATTTTTAAAAACAATGTTTTTTAAGAAATAAAAATGGAATTTTAAACAATAAAATTTAAAAAAATCAAAATAAAATTTAAAATAAATTTCATAAGAAATTTATAAATAAATTTAAAAATAAATTTTCAAATAAATTTAAATTTAAATTTAAATATAAATTTTAAAAAGTATAATAAAAAAAATAAAAAATATGAAAATATATCCTCTCATATTTAGAGAAGGTAATAAAATTTGAGAGAAGAGATTTTAAAAAAAAAATTGATAACTTAAAAAAAATAAGAACATTACTCTCATGAAGATCATGGTTTATATCTAAATATTCTTTAGGGAAAAAGTATTAGGATCCCCTTCACTTGGGGAATAATCATTAAACTCAATAAAGGAAATAATTGATCAATCACTATTTAATTTTAATCCACCATAGTATAGATCAATGAGGTCTAGTGGAAATTACCTATAATAAATTATTTAAAGGATTCATTTGGTGCCCAAATTTTGGGTCCACTTGTGTGATCTAATAATCATTGACATGGATAAACAATATTGGGTCTACAAAGAATGGATAATAAGGATTTTGGGACCCAAATTTGGTTAGAATAAAAATTTATTAAAAATAATTAGGAGAATGATGAATGATTTTAGGTCTACCATATATAGAACATTTATAATTAAATTAATAAATAAGATGACAAACTTTCTATAAATAACTAAAAAAATAACTTTGAAAATTTCTTTTAAGAAAATACCATTTTTAATTTTTTTTGGGAAAAACTAGATTTATTTGAATAAACCAAATCATAGTTTTTTAATTGGTTTATGAGAACCAAAAATATTATTTTCTTCCTTACCTTGCTTCTTGATGTTTTACATTTTCTTATTTGAGGGAAAATTGTGTTTGATGTAGCCCTTTTTTTGGAACAGAAGCATGTCACTTCAAGAACATCAATTTCATCTTTCTTTTTATCTTGTTATAAGGATTCCTTCTTTTTATTCAACTTATGTACTTTTTTCAATATTGTCATAAAATTTTCAATATAACATTCATTACCAAATTCAATTTTAGAAGATTCATCATCTTCGAGTGATTTAAAGTCTATGATTTTCTTGGTTTTCTTACCATAAAAATTTTTCTTAACCACTTAGAGTTTAATAATTGCCTCATAACACAGTAGTGATTCAATGAGTTCTTCTACCACCATAATTTTAATAACCTTTACTTCTTGGGTCACCATTACTTTGGGAGCCCCTGAACTTAGAAAACCCAAACTAATTTTCTTAATAAATTTTTTATATAAAGAGAGTCAAAATGAGAATTTGGTTATCAAAAGTATTATTAAAATGAGTAAAACTTTTATTAATAGACTCATTTAAATTCATGGAGAAACATTCAAAATCTAGTCTAAGAATATCCATAAGAGTGTCTTTAACTTTATTGGTTCATTAATTAGTCACTTCTAACAACTTCCAAATATTATTAATTTTTCTATAATAATATATTTTATTGAATTAATTTTGATCTAAACCACAAAACTAGGAATTTGTAGCTTTTCCATCAAGTTCACAATTAAAAATATCATTAAGAGTACATTTATCTTATTTTTCAATTATACCGATATGACGATGATTAACTATTTTATAAATAGGATAATCAACTTTTATATGGAAAATATATATGAGAGTTTTATATTACTAATATTTTTAACCATAAATTAATGGATCATCAATACAATAAATAGTTTTTATTTTGAAATCTAACATTGAAATCTATTATAATTTGAAAATCAAAAACAATTATGAAGGAAAAAAATTATAAAAAATAACTGCCTCTTTTTATAAAGTATATTTTTGTAAATGGGTTTTTAATAAGATCAAATGTAAAATTTCTTACCAAATATGGTTCACATATAGGTAAACTGTAAATAGGGGGTTAATTTCCCCTTAAAAAAATTTAATGAAAAAAACAATTTTAAAAAATTGTTTATAAATGGATTAAATAATCAAAGTATTTAAATAATAACAAAATAATTAAATATAATAATAAAATAATAATTATAATACAAAGAGGGATTCTAATAATTAAATGATTAATCATGTTTGAAGGATTAAAAAAATTATTAAATGAATAATTGAAATTTAGAAATAAATTAAATTCTAGAAAATAAATGAGTTACAATATTTGATAAGGAAGTTTGGTAATAGTACCTGAAGGTACCCCTATATCTACCACCTCAATCCCTTGAGTATTTAATCCATTAGTCCCTGTCTTTTAATTGTATCCAAGATGCCAAAACAATCCCTTTCTTTTTTAGGTTATAGAAAAAAATATATATAATAAACACTATCCCATCAAAGGAAAATATATAAACCATAATAAGAAAATACATGTATCTTTTCAAAAGAAATAGACCAGAAAACATTGGTCCCTTAATTTAATAACAATAATCACAGAAATAGAAAAAATATGATGAATTTGAACATTCATCTTAGTCTCAATTATCTTATTGAATATTAATAACATTAGGAGAGAATGTGATTAAAAAAATAGGGTGACATGGATATTTCAATATCCTCACACTCTAGAAGGAGAGAGAACATTTTGAAATGAATGCACTTTGATAGAAATTTTCACATTGGAAATTATAAAATTATTGTCAAGGAATGTGGACATAGATTACCAATGCTTTTAAAGGACTCTATTTATAGGTTTTTTATCCTATGGTAATGTTCTATAATCTATCTAGAGTCTTTATGTTAAAGACTTCCAACTTCAATGTATTCTGATATGCCACTTTATCCCTTTAAAAATAAATAACTCAATAAGACCAAGGAAATAATAAGGCTACTAAGATTAAAAATAATAATATAGTTATTTATGAATTATTAAATGGAGATAAATATTATTGTATAATGATAATACTACCACATGACATGTAAAACTATTTAGATAATCCAAATCATTTTAAAACATTAGTTTAAAGAGTTTAAAACATTTCCAAAATAATAAGTAAAAGAAAACAAATGAATTTAACAAAGTGTTTTTCTCTTATATTTAAATTTTGAATTTCAAAAAACATTCCATATTTAGACATGCGATCATAACAAACATTTAATATACTAAATTAATGAAAATATAAAATTTGGGTTATTCTATTAGAATATAATATATTTTTAGAAATAATAAAAAAATGAACCTAAAATAATAAATTAAAAATATTTGAGTTTTATACTACAAGTTCATTTATAAATTTATTACATAATTAATCTTCATTTTTACATATTGAAAATAATGTAAAAACACTTTTCATAGACTCTACAACATTAATATGAATTTATGCAATAATAAAAACAATTTAAACAATTGTTATTAGCTTGCAACAAGTCAAAATGCCAAGGATATCCTGAAAACATATCAGATTTGGAAATTCTATATATTCATACCTATGTATAAGTAAGTTTCCTTCCATGTGTAAAGGTATAATGAGATTTTATCATAATACTTAAATGTAACTCATAAAATATACAGGCTATATAAAGGCAACCTTTGAATGTGTATGGGTAAAATAAAAAATACATGAGATGCATAAGGGTGGATTTATCTCAATGAGTTAGGGTAAACTATAATTTATATACCCTATGTAATGGTACTCATATGATGTGTATTGGTAAAAAATATTTTATATAGATTTCATAAGGGTAAGTATCCAAATAATTAAAGGTAACTTGAATATGATACACTGCGTACAGGTAGACTAAAACACTACATAAGGGAAAATCATATTTTATAAAGCATTCATAAATGAAGAATAAAGTTGGATAAAGGTAATCCAAACTCACATAAAAGTTTAAAAGTATTTTTAATACATATTTAAATGTATTAAAGAGCCCATGTAAGGGTAAATGTAAAGTTGCGTAAAGGTAAAGGTTATAGTCAGGTAAGGGTAAAGAGAAGTTTAAACAAGTTTTGTAATGGTAAGTACATAGTTTTCCATGGGTAAACAATACGTTTCAAGACGTTATTAAAGGTAAAAATAAAGTTACAAAACTTAGGTATTGGTAACAAAACTTTAGAAAATTATTTTTTCACAAGAATGAATAAATAATTATATAACATAATAAGAAAATGTAAAAATTGAATAACTAAAAAATTAAAAACAAATACTTTTAATAATATAATATAATATAATATAATATAATATAATATAATATAATATAATATAATATAAAATAATACAATTCAATATAATATTATATAATACAATACAATACAATACAATACAATACAATACAATACAATACAATACAATACAATACAATACAATACAATACAATACAATACAATACAATACAATACAATACAATACAATACAATACAATACAATATAATATAATATAATACTATATAATATAATATAATATAATATAATATAATATAATATAATCTGTAATTACCAAGATAATAAAAGATGTTAGAGGAGCAACTCCAACAAACTTTTCCTTGAAAAAAAATTATTTTAAATTTAAAAGGTAAAATAAATTTCCTTATTCATAAACTCATTTATTTAACATATGAAATAAAAATATTTTCATTAAAACTCATAGAGATCATATAGAATCCATAGAGTAATCTTGGGACAATATCCTTATAATCACCCAGATAAGAACCCTTACGATGGAAAAACCTACCTAGTTAATTCCAACATTTCTCTTCTTGAGAACATATTATTACTCAATGCATTAGAGGGATATATCAAATACATCTATAATTAAAATTTAATTTCCTAGTACCATAACCTGAATAAAACAAAAAAATAAAATTCATTTTCATTATATAACTCATAATAATTGGAAATAAATCCAATAAGTAAATACACATTCAGTTTTCTCAAGAAAATGAAAATTAATACCCTTTTTTTGAGAAGATTGAAAAAGATAAAAATTACCAAAAAATTATCATAAAATATCCTTTAATAAAAATTCATAAAAACCTTTAGATGAATTTAGATAAGGAATAATTACTATAACGGTGGGAAAAATTGGTCCTGTGGTATGCATTAAAAAAATATTAATTTTAAATTTTTTTGAAGAAATTAAAAAATTACCCGTGTTGAAAATGAAAAATAAATGTTCATTTTTATACCTCTATAAAAAAAATAATTTTTTTTAAAATGAAAATTAACAATAACTTATTTATAAATAATATTATTCTTAAAACATTTAAAATAACATTGAAAAATAAGAGAATTATTTAAAAAAATTAAAAAATATTTTAAATAAAAATCACTAACCTCGAGTCTGGACTCATCAAATATGTATTTTGAGTTATGGAATAATAAACTTATATTAGTTATTTACTTTCTTAAGAACCTATTTCAAGTTTCTTACATTACCATTATTCTTTTTATTTCATTTATTATCATGTTTTATTTAGTTAATAAACTATTAAATTTCACATCTATCATGGTTACACTTTACTATAACCATTGCATTGGTGATCTACAAATCAATAATTCATCAAATTTTCAATCAATATGGATTTTCAAAGGATTCAAATCTCACGATGATGTTTTTAGTTGGTGGAATTCTATTGAGGTAGATGAATCATTAAAATAAGTTAAGGGGTTATCACCATCCTAGCCTATAGTCTTGAGTGATGTTAATAAAATCCATTTTTCCCTAGAAAGAGGATACCCCCAAAAATATCATTCATATGGGTTCCAATATGCATGTCTTGCATAATTAAGAGGATATTTAATAATTATTTAAGATTTAATGATTATTTATTATTTCCAGGATTTATTTTCTGTCATGGAGAAAGCATAGAAGATTGAGGGTCTTATATTTCATATCTTAATTTTTAGGTATTTTTAGACTTGAATTATATCCAATGTTATGAGGCTTCTTCCATATTTTTTTCAAGTCTAAAGAGGGGTTTTTCCATGTCTGGGATCTCAGATCTACTACTCTCAGACCATAAATTCTCTAAAATCACGAATAGGATTATTAGTTTAATCAAATTTTAATTTCAAAAAATATTGTACAAACATGAATTAGATTTAATGTATTGAATTAGATTTAATGGAATATACTTTTTTTTTTGTTTCTTTGGATTTTTGGATTCCCATGAAGAGGGGTAATGAAACAAAATAATCATTCTTCAGCTACAATGATAGAATATTTGGACATGGTAATTGAATCCACCCTCGTAAACAACATAATTAATTATATGAATTATGATAAGACTCTATGGAAAATTTAATTTTAGTGGTTTCTCCCTTTCCATTATAGATGGTAGTTTAGTGTTTATCTTCCGGACAACTATCATTGGAATTATTTTTGTACCTTTTCTTCATGATAGGGAACTCAATGGAGGAGTTTTATAGGAAGAAGGGTCAAGATATGGGAACAGTGGAGGGGGTAAATAATACATAGCGTCACATGGAAGTTTATGGGAATTTTGAGGGGGAGAATCTCAGATTGGGTCTATTGTAGCTGGAGCGATAGAATGACCACTGGAAGAGACTGGAGTCTAATATGTAGGATAAGGTTAAAGAATGTGGGAAGGTATTTCTATAACGGAATATATGTGAGGTTATTTAGGGGAGGAGTATGTTATTAATACTTTAATAGCACTGTACACCCCGATTCCATGGAAGATCCCAAACATAGCTAGTTGTCAGTAGAGCATGAGGGTGTATAAAGGGATAAAGGGATTGGAGGGAATGTGTATTATAAATCATGTTTATATCACACAGATCCTTATAACTCTACTATAAAGTGATCTAATAATTTGCTAATTTTGAATAAGAAATATATCCTTCTGGCATGGGGGAGTAGAAAGAGAAGTAGTCATCTCATATTCTAGAGGAAATAAATAAAAAATCAGGGGCTCAAAAGGGAGAGGGGACTTGGGTAAATTTAGATTATAGCCTTCTTGAGTTTGATGCACCTTATAGGAATGATATCTTGAAAGTTAAGTTATTCAGACTAATTAAGGATTCCAAATTGCTCATCAATGGAAAAATGATAAATGAATAACTTATCCTATTTCAAGTATACTATAGTGACTAGATTCCATGGTACGTTTTTCTATATTTAAAATTCAAATGAAGCTGGGACTATTAAAATGAAATATTGTACTAAAAATATAGTTTAAATAGATGTTTTTGGGGGGCCAATCTGCTCCTCTATTCTACTCAATGGGTTCCCATGTCCTCGAGTGTGGACCCCTTATGCCTTAGGGGGGAGATCATCTCCCATATTATCCCTTATATAACTTAGTTCATCCCATTCATAAACCCCCTCTCCCTTACATCTTTCTCTTCAATCATAGAATAAACTAAATTATGTATCATCTTCATGGGTTTTCCTTTTCTCTTAGTCTCATGATCTATGTTCACTGAAGCTTCCTCCCTTCTTTGCTTCCCATTGATAGGTCCTTTCAGATGGAAGAATCCTTCTAGTGATGATTTTTATTATTTTTTTCAATGAGGATTGAGTTCTCCAAAATAATGTTGTGGTGTGTTTTCTCGACTCTTGGAAATTCCTCTTTTGGTTTTATGATAATGAAAATTTGACAAAGTCATGATCTAACACACCTCATTTATTCAATTCTATGTGTATTTATTTGCTAAGATAGCCGTTAAATTTCAAAATTAAATGTGACCATCATAATTTGGTACATTGTATTAGTCACCCTAGATCTCCCCTTCTATTCAAAAAACCCTCCATCATCAAGATGATTGGTTACCTGGTCTGATGATTTCTCTATTTAAACTCAGACCTTAAGTCTCCATACCATACCACATATTTCTTTCAAGGTTGAAATTTCATTTCATACTATGGAATTTGTCTATATTGAAATAGAATAATATTATTGGCATATGAAATTGGTCATCTTTTAATATTGGTTTAAAATTTTAAAGATCTATTGTTGATAACATCATTCATCCCAAAAAAACTTTTAATAGAGTGGACGTTCCTCTGAAAGTAAATGTCAAGGATCCCTTGATCAAAGGTAATTCTTGTTAGGTAGGAAAAAATAGAGGTATTTTTGTTGGTGATAGTACAAAAAATTATACTAGAATATGGATAAAAGGTTAAAATCTAATCCCAATAGTTCCAAGGAGAATTTCACCATTCCATTTTTGTGTAAAGAGTAAAAATTTAGCACCTTTATTTGGGTCCTAGGAAAAATTTCTAAACCTTGAACTATATTTACCTAATCCCAAGTTTCCTCCTCTAAAAAATTCATGCTGTAAGAGGAGTAGTTTTTCAAGTTTCTATAATTTCCCTTCAAGGTTTATAGTTATAGTATCCCCTAACTTAATCCATATCTATAAAAAGATTCAAGGCATTGAATGTAAATTCTTAGGGAGGTAGGGTGATTTTTATGAATTGGTTAATTCCCGAGTATATATCTATATATATTAAGATGAGTAATCATTTTAAAGATCTTGAAGAATGATATTCATAATAAAAACATGAGGAATGGAAAATGGATTCCAACAAAGGAAAAGAAAAGGTATAGACAACAACAAATTGTATAATTCCTACAGTATAAAAGAACTATACTGATCTATTGGGCTCCACTAAGGCTGGGTCAAGTGATTACATCTAGAGCCTATAATTAGAAGACATTAAAGATGGAAATCCACCTAGAATATTTGTAAAGACCCGAAATTTTGAATAGATCATTTTTCCTAATTTTGTGTGTTATTCTATTTTTATACTCA
The DNA here is from genome assembly GCA_963277665.1 of Viscum album. NCBI lineage: Eukaryota > Viridiplantae > Streptophyta > Magnoliopsida > Santalales > Viscaceae > Viscum > Viscum album. Next base: position 1,743,803,412 of record OY728141.1, read on the forward strand.
ACAAAAATTGTTTAATAAAATGAGTATAATTAAAATGAGACTGTTTGGTTTTGACTATTATAGGAACATTAGTCAATATGACCTTTGGAAACTAAATGTTGGGATTATTGTCTCTAAGTACAAGTGATATTGGTTAATTAATATAGAAAGAAGATTCGATGGCCTCATTCAGTAGTCTCGGGACAATCAAAGCCCATATAACAGAACTTCTGAAGGAGGTAGCACCACAGGGTTTTGCTCTAGACCAAACCCAAGCTGAACTTCATCGTGTGAAGCTAGAATAGAATCACCTTCGCTAGAAGTTCAAACTAATAGATATTACTACTCATGCGATGTTGGCCGAACCGCCCTCAAATTCTCTCACCTTATCACACCTTACACTTAGGTACTATGTTGGGGTTATAAGGGGCTATGTAAGGAGACTGTAACTGCTTTGTGTAATCCTCTGATAAATAAAAATTGTGATTTCTTATTATGGTGAAGTTTTTGAATTTTCAAAGTGTCCAGATAAATATAGGATGTATTTTATTGATGAATTTTAAAAAAAGGATATTTTAAAATATTTTTATAAACCTTGAATAATTAATGATGTGTAATGATTTTCAAAAAATGCTCTTCTGTGAATGTGTTCAGTAAGAAATTTGGAGTCTAAAAAGATGAACTTGATTTTTGATGAATGGTAAATTATGAATAATGATTTTACACTTAGGATTATTTATGTGACCAAATGTATTAGTAATCTCACATAAAGAAAGTATTAATATAATCTAGGCACCTTAATTAAGTAATGTGATTCAATAAAATAGGTAAATAACTATTTCATTAATTATTAGTCAAGTATTAGTTTTTTCGGGTGAATAGTGTTTTTTATTTAAAAATTAAATTAAAAATATTTAGAAAATTATTTTTATAAAATGGAGTTCATTTTTGAATTCAGAACATCGATATTATGTTAAGGTAATTTTTAGGGATTTTTCTGAAAAAAATGAATTTTCGATGAATAGTGTATTTATTTAAAAATTAAATTAAAAATATTTAGAATATTATTTTTATAAAATGTAATTCATTTTTGTAATTAGAGCATCTATTTTTGGTTACGGTGAAATTTTGGGATTTTTCTGAGAAAGTTGAATTTTCAGTGAATAGTAAAAATACAGTTTCAGGGTTTCGGTATGTTTAATGACATCATAACTGTGTCATGATGATGTCATGAGATATTGTAAGGGTTGGAAGACCAAAGGTGATGAATTATTTTATTGGGGGCCCCATGTGTCCTAACTCCATGGGAAATACCATGGGAGAGCCCATGGTTTTGAGAAAACCACTTGTGAGGTGTCCCTTGAAATTATTAAAGTATCACCTCACCTTCCCTATAAATACCCACCCTTTCCTCCTTTATTATTTACACCCAACTCTCCCCCAACGAATATCTGGTCTCATTACCTCCCAAGGAGTCCTACCAAGGTGCCCTCATGCCCTCAAGGTCCCAAACATTGAGTTTTAAGAGTTACATTTTAAGGTAAGGGATCCTACCTCTCTCTTTCTTTTCAAGTAATCTCTTTTATGTAATTTCTTTTATGCTCCATGCTCTTATGTTGGAAGATGTTATTTTATATTCCTCTTAATTTCCATTTCATGTTAATATGATGAGAAACCCCCTCTTTCTCTCATCAATTCGTTTTAAGAATGTTTAAGTGGCGTCGTTGGACTGCCGAATTTTTAAGGGATTCTTTCACCTTTCTCATTTTTCAAAGTTCTACTTTCATGTCAAGTCTTTCAAGTTTATTTTTATTATGTTGGGTTATGATCTCTATATCTATCATACTGATATTTTATGTTAATATGATGATAGACTCTATTTGATCTCATTAATTCATTTTTGTTGAAGTTTAAGTGGCGTCGTTAGGCTGCCGAATTTTTAAGGGATTCTTTCACCTTTCTCATTTTTCGAAGTTCTACTTTCATGTAAAGTATTCCAAGTTACTTATTATTATGTTGGGGTATTATCTCTATATCTATAATACTGATCTTCTATGTTTATATGAATATATACCCTATTTGATCTTATCAATTCATTTTTGTTGATGTTTAAGTGGCACCGTTAGGCTGCCAAATTTTTAAGGGATTCTTTCACCTTTCTCATTTTTCAAAGTTCTACTTTCATGTCAAGTCTTTAAAGTTAATTTTTATTATGTTGGGGTATGATCTCTATATCTATCATACTGATATTATATTTTCATATTAATATAGACCCTATTTGATCTCGTCAATTCATTTTTGTTGAAGTTTAAGTGGCGTCGTTGGGCTGCCAAATTTTTAAGGGATTCTTTCACCTTTCTCATTTTTCAAAGTTCTACTTTCATATCAAGTCTTTAAAGTTAATTTTTATTATGTTGGGGTATGATAAATATATCTATCATACTGATATTTTATGTTCATATGATGAGAGACCCTATTTTATCTTGTCAATTCATTTTTTTTATGATTAAGTGGCGCTGTTAGGCTACCAAATTTTTAAGGGATTCTTTCACCTTTCTCATTTTTCAAAGTTCTACTTTTATGTCAAGTCTTTAAAGTTCATTTTTATTATGTTGGGGTATGATATTTATATCTATCATAATGATCTTATAGGTTCATATGAACAAAGACCCTATTTTATCTCATCAATTCATTTTTGTTGAAGTTTAAGTGGTGCCGTTAGGCTGCCGAATTTTTAAGGGATTCTTTCACCTTTCTCATTTTTCAAAGTTCTACTTTCATGTCAAGTAGTTCAAGGTCCTTTTTATTATTTTGGGGTATGATATCTATATATATATCATACTGATATTATATTTTCATATGAATAGAGACCCTATTTGATCTCATAAATTCATTTTTTTTTTGAAGTTTAACTGGCGTCGTTAGGCTGCCAAAATTTTAAGGGATTCTTTCACCTTTCTCAATTTTCAAAGTTCTACTTTAATGTCAAGTCTTTAAAGTTCCTTTTTATTATGTTTTGGTATGATCTATATATCTATCATACTGATATTTTATGTTCATATGATTAGATACCCTATTTGATCTCTTCAATTCATTTTTGTTGAAGTTTAAGTGGTGCCGTTAGGCTGCTGAATTTTTAAGGAATTTTTTCACCTTTCTCATTTTTCAAATTTCTACTTTCATGTCAAGTCTTTCAAGTTCCTTTTTATTATGTTGGGGTATGATCTCTATATCTATCATACTTATATTCTATGTTCATATGAATAGAGACCCTATTTGATCTCGTCAATTCATTTTTGTTGAATTTTAAGTGGCGTCGTTAGGCTGCCGAATTTTTAAGGGATTCTTTTACCTTTCCCATTTTTCGAAGTTCTACTTTCATTTCAAGTCTTTAATGTTCCTTTTTATTATGTTGGGGTGTGATATATATATCTATAATAATGATATTTTATTTTCATATGATGACAGACCCTATTTTTTCTCATCAATTCATTTTTTTTGAAGTTTAAGTGGTGCCGTTAGGCTACCGAATTTTTAAGGGATTTTTTCACCTTTCTCATTTTTCAAAGTTCTACTTTCATGTCAAGTCTTTAAAGTTAATTTTTATTATGTTGGGGTATTATATATATATCTATCATACTGATATTCTATGTTAATATGAATAGATACCCTATTTGATCTCATCAATTCATTTTTGTTGAAGTTTAAGTGGAGCCGTTAGGCTGCCGAATTTTTACGGGATTCTTTCACCTTTCTCATTTATCAAACTTCTACTTTCATGTCAAGTATTTCAAGTTTATTTTTATTATATTGGGGTATGATCTCTATATATATCATACTTATCTTCTATGTTCATATTATGAGAGACCCTATTTTATCTCTTCAATTCATTTTGTTGAAGTTTAAGTGGCACTGTTAGGCTGCCGAATTTTCATAAGAGAAATCTTATTTTTGTCTTCCCTCCTCGTTTTTCATTTCATAAGGTATGTCTTTAAAATCTCATTACCATGTTCTTATATCCATTATATTCTGTCCCTATACTGTTATTTGGATCATTTATGAGTGGTTGACCTATGTCCCCTCTCTTTTCAATGTTTTCTAAAACCCCGAAGCATAGCTGTTATGCTGCAGAATTTTCGTCTCAAATGTCTCTCTCTTTTTCTCAAATTATTTGATTTTATTAAGTGAATACTCAAAGATCTACCTTCTAAAGAGGTATTCACATTTATATACCAAAATTTTCTATTTTAAATTATGGTATTTACATACATGAGTCCCGATTTCCTTTTCTGTGGGTTTAAAGTGACATAAAGATCATGTCTTTAAAGAAGTTTTTAAAACGTTATGATTATGAAATGAAACCCATTTCTTTTATGCTATATGGGTTGTTTATAAAATTATTGATGATGATATATGTGTCTCACATGATAATAAAGACAAATTAAGGGTGCGCCCTAATAGTGCTCCAATGCATTGGGTAAAGACTTAATCTCTAGAGATGACCATTTTTAACGACGCCTTGGTGAATAACCTTGGTAATTTTTAATGACACCTTGGAGATGGACCTTGGTGAAACGGAAATGATTGTCAATGTTAAATGATGTAGCCACATCTTCAATTTATGAAATATGTTATTTTTATTATGATATGCCTCATGATTTCTTTCTCATGCCTTAAAGTTATTTTTCATGAATTTATTGATGTATCTCAAGTTCACATGTTAAATGTTTCCCTTGTTTCCCTTACTGGGCCTTCTCCTCACACTTTTCTTTTGATGTGTGTCCCCAGGTTATGAGATTCAGTAATGAACCTAGGATGAACATAAGGAAAATCCTTTCAAGTGTTTAAGAAGAATTTTTTATGTTGTTTTCATGTATTAAGTTCCTAGTTTCCAAGACACTAAACCTTAAAGATCCCCGGTTTTGTATTTTCTAATAAAAGTTAATGTCATAAAAGGCGGGATGCTATAGTTGGTATAAAAGGATGGTTTAGTTATTTGTGGAAATTAGGATATGAAAACTTTAGGAAGAACCCTATAGAAAAGTTTAAGTATAGGATATCTTCCTAGTATTTTGGTGAGTATTGAGTAAGTGGTTTATCACGCAAATATATCCTTATCTGGATATGAGTAGGTAGAGGTGGATTTGGCACAGATGTACATAGGGGTAAAACCCGAAAACACTGCTTTGAGCTAGACTCGAACGGGAACTGGTACACGAAAACGGGCCTTGCTGCACTCTTGGTTACGACACTCCCGGGAGATATGCTTTGGTAAATTCATAAGCTTAGTTTGAACCATTATTAAAGGAACAAGGATAAAATAAAATAAATATTCACATAAGAATATATGATCATGGATAACCTATATTAGAACCTAAGGGATCACAAGTTAGGATATAATTTTCTTCTACATGTTTATCCTTCTATTATTAATGTTTCCTTTTCATGATTATTGGATAAGTATTTAAGCCCCTTATTATACTTTCTTTTCATAGTTAATGGCGGGAAATGGAAGAACATGTCCCAACAACCAATGTGATAGGAAATGTGACTATTTCCTTATTAATATGACAGAGATGACAAGAGATCAAGTTGAACATATTGTGATTATGCCAAACCAGTTATCAAAAATCACAATTAACAATTGGTACCTAGTTGAATGCACAAATTCTTCAAGGAAGAAGAAGAGGAAGTCTCAAGGATGTTCATCTGATAAAGTTGAATAGGGGATTAAATGATTATTATTATTTTTGGAAGACGTTCACTATTTTGGGAACCCTATATAATCGAGGTAAATGGATTACAACGGTATTTTCTTGAGGATTAAAGGTTGACTTATATTTTGAAGAATCGATGAATTTAAGGTGAACTTATGGTATTATAGGTTACTTATGGAAATGATTGACCTATATTGGGGAAAATATGTTTAGGTTAGTTACTTTTGTTATAAGATGTTAGGAGTGGTTGATGTTGTTTGGAGATGAATGATAAAGTTTGTCTTGGAAGACTACGTTATCAAATCCTTCTTGTATTTGGGTTTCAATATTAGTGTGGGTTATTTTGAGGAAATTTAAGGACAATTACTTATGGAATGGTCTATGGTAAACTTTCGGTAGTACTGTGGATCTTTGAAGATTTAAAGTAGTTTACCTTCCTACGGGGTTCTTTATTTTTGAAGAGTTGTTTTATCTTACCCTTTATGTTTTTGGGATAAATGTTTAAAGATGGATAGTTTCTCTTTTGTGGAATACATGATTCTCTAAGAGATTATTCTTGTGCTTTTGATGAGACTAAGTGTTTTTGAATTCTCATCATTTGGAGAAAAGATTAGTTTTGGTAGAAACTTACTAAAGGATTAGACTCTACTTAATGGTAGGTATATTTCCTTATGTTTTTATTCTATGTAGTAAATGAATTTCTCAAAACTATGAAAAGGAACATAAAACAAAAACATTTTCTGTTAATGTTTCCTACTAGGAAATCAAATACCATTTGACCCATCATAATTTTGTGATTTTCTTGTTGTTAACTTTCTCCTAATCATGTTTTCTATCACGATCCCTCAGAACGTGACCCTTTGTTTTCTCCTCCATGTCCATGTTTTCCTACATGGAATACTAGTATGGGTTAACTCGGGTGACCTTTGTACTTCCTTTTCGTTCTTTTAAAGTAATAGTGTTACAGACTCTTTTTCCGATGTGGGACTTTCAATGAAATTTCCAAACCCAATTTTAAAAATTGCAAGGATGCAATTTCTTAAGGGGGGAATATTGTAACGACCCGAAATTTTGAATAAATCCTTTTTCCTAATTTTGTCTGTTATTTTATTTTTATACTCAACAAATATTTTTTTAATAAAATGAATATAATTAAAATAAGACTGTTGGGTTTAGACTATTATATGAACATTAGTCAGTATGACCTTTGGAAACTAAATGTTTTGATTATTGTCTCTAAATACAAGTGATATTGGTTAATTAATATAGAAAGAAGATTCGATGGCCTCATCAAGTAGTCTCGGGCCAATCGAATCCCATCTAACAGAACATGGGAAGGAGGTAGCACCACTGGGCTTTGCTCTGGACCAAACCCAAGCCAAACTTCATCGTGTGAAGCTAGAACAGAATCGCCTTCACGAGAAGTTCGAACTAATAGAGATTACTACTCGTGCGATATTAGCCGAACCACCCTTAGATTCTCTCACCTTAGCACACCTTAAACTTAGGTCCTATGCTGGGGTTATAAGGGGCTATGTAAGGAGATCGTAACTGCTTTGTGTAATCCTTTGATAAATAAAAATTTTGATTTCTTCTAATGGTGAAGTTTGTGAATTTTCAAAGTGTCCAGATAAATATAGGATGTATTTTATTAATGAATTTTGAAAAATGATATTTTAAAATATTTTTGTAAACCTTGACTAATTAATGATGATTAATGATTTTCAAAAAATGGTCTTCTACAAATGTGTTCAGTAAGAAATTTGGAGTCGAATAAGATCAACTTGACTTTTGATGAATAGTAAATTATGAATAGTGATTTTACGCTTAGGATTAGTAATGTGACCAAATGGATTAGTAATCTCACTTAAAAAAGTATTAATATAATCTAGGCACCTTGATTAAGTAATGTGATTCAATAAAATAGGTAAATAACAGTTTCATTAATTATTAGTCAAGTATTAGTTTTTTCGGGTGAATAGTGTTTTTTATTTAAAAATTAAATTAAAAATATTTAGAAAATTATTTTTATAAAATGGAGTTCATTTTTAAATTCAGAACATCAATATTATGTTAAGGTAATTTTTGGGGATTTTTCAAAAAAAAATGAATTTTCTGTGAATAGTGTATTTATTTAAAAATTAAATTAAAAATATTTAGAAAATTATTTTTATGAAATGGAAGTTCATTTTTGTAATCAGAGCATCAATTTTTGGTAAAGTTGAAATTTTGGGATTTTTTTGAGAAAGCTGAATTTTCAGTGAATAGTAAAAATACAGTTTTAGGGTTTCGGTATATTTAATGACATCATAACTGTGTCATGATGATGTCCGGAGATATTTTAAGGGTTGGACAACAAAAGGTAATGAATTATTGTATTTGGGGACCCATTTGGCCTAACTCTATGGGAAATACCATGGGAGAGCCCATGGTTTTGAGAAAACCACTTGTGAGGTGTCCCTTGAAATTATTAAATTATCACCTCACCTTCCCTATAAATACCCACCCTTTCCTCCTTTATTATTTACTCCAAACTCTCCCCAAATAAATATCTGGTCTCATTACCTCTCAAGGAGTACTCACAAGGTGCCCCCAAGCCCTCAAGGTCTCAACCATTGAGTTTTAAGAGTTACGTTTTAAGGAAAGAGATCCTACCTCTCTCTTTCTTTTCAAGTAATCTCTTTTATGTCATTTCTTTTATGCTCCATGATCTTATGTTGGAGGATGTTATTTTATATTACTCTTAATTCCCATTTCATGTTTATATGATGAGATACCCCCTCTTGGTCTCATTAATTCTTTTTAAGAAAGTTTAAGTGGCGCTGTTAGGCTGCCGAATTTTTAAGGGATTCTTTCACCTTTCTCATTTTTCAAAGTTCTACTTTAATGTCTAGTATTTCAAGTTCCTTTTAATTATGTTGGGGTATGATCTCTATATCTATCATAATTATATTTTATGTTTATATGATGAGAGACCCTATTTGATCTCGTCAATTCATTTTTTTTGAAGTTTAAGTGGCGCCGTTAGGCTTCCGAATTTCTAAGGGATTCTTTCACCTTTTTCATTTTTCAAAGTTCTAGTTTCTTGTGAAGAATTTAAAGTTCCTTTTTATTATGTTGGGGTATTATCTCTATATATATCATACTGATCTTATAATTTCATATGAAGAGAGACCCTATTGGATCTCTTCAATTCATTTTTGTTAATTTTTATGTGGTGCCGTTAGGCTACCGAATTTTTAAGGTATTCTTTCACCTTTCTCATTTTTCAAAGTTCTACTTTCATGTCAAGTCTTTCAAGTACCTTTTTATTATTTTCGGTTATGATCTCAAAATATATCATACTGATATTCTATTTTCATATTAATAGAGACCCTATTTGATCTCTTCAATTCAATTTTGTTGATGTTTAAGTGGCGTCGTTAGGCTGCCGAATTTTTAAGGGACTCTTTCACCTTTCTCAATTTTCAAAGTTCTACTTTCATGTAAAGTCTTTCAAATTCATTTTTATTATGTTGGGGTATGATATCTATATCTATCATACATATCTTTTATGTTAATATTATGAGAGACCCTATTTTATCTTGTCAATTCATTTTTTTTTTAAGTTTAAGTGGTGCCGTTAGGCTGCCGAATTTTTAAGGGATTCTTTCACCTTTATCATTTTTCAAAGTTCTACTTTCATGTCAAGTCTTTCAAGATCATTTTTATTATATTGGGGTATGATTTATATATCTATCATAATTATCTTATATTTTCATATGATGAGAGACCATATTTGATCTCATCAATTTATTTTTGTTGAAGTTTAAGTGGCGCCGTTAGGCAGCCGAATTTTTAAGGGATTCTATCATCTTTCTCATTTTTCGAAGTTCTACATTCATGTCAAGTCTTTCAAGTTACTTTTTATCATGTTGGGGTATGATATCTATATCTGTCATAATGATATTATATTTTAATATGAATAGTGATCCTATTTTATCTTTTCAATTCATTTTTGTTGAAGTTTAAGTGGCACCGTTAGACTGCCGAATTTTTAAGGGATTCTTTCACCTTTCTCATTTTTCAAAGTTCTACTTCCATGTCGAGTCTTTCAAGTTACTTTTTATTATGTTGGGGTATTATCTCTATATATATAATACTGATATTTTCTGTTCATATTATGAGAGACCCTATTTTATCTTGTCAATTCATTTTTGTTGAAGTTTAAGTGGTGTCGTTAGGCTACCGAATTTTTAAGGGATTCTTTCACCTTTCTCATTTTTCAAAGTTCTACTTTCATGTCAAGTCTTTCAAGTTAATTTTTATTATGTTGGGGTATGATATATATATATATCATACTGATATTATATGTTAATATGAATAGAGACCCTATTTGATCTCGTCAATTCATTTTTTTTTGAAGTTTAAGTGGAGCCGTTAGGCTGCCGAATTTTTAAGGGATTCTTTCACCTTTCTCATTTATAAAAGTTCTACTTTCATGTCAAGTCTTTCAAGTTTATTTTTATTGTATTGGGGTATTATCTCTATATCTATCATACTTATCTTCTATGTTCATATTATGAGAGACCCTATTTGATCTCTTCAATTCATTTTGTTGAAGTTTAAGTGACGCCGTTAGGCTGCCGAATTTTCATAAGAGAAATATTAATTTTGTCTTCCCTCCACGTTTTTCATTTCATATGGTATGTCTTTCAAATCTCATTACCATGTTCTTATATCCATTATATTCTGTCCCTCTACTGTTCTTTGGATCATTTATGAGTGGTTGACCTATGTCCCCTCTCTTTTCAATGTTTTCTAAAACCCCGAAGCATAGCCGTTATGCTGCAGAATTTTTGTCTCAAATGTCTCTCTCTTTTTCTCAAATTATTTTATTTTATTAAGTTAATAATCAAAGATATTCCTTCTAAAGGGGTATTCACATATATATACCAAGATTTTCTATTTTAAATTCTGGGATTTACATACATGAAACCCACTTTTCATTTCTGTGGGTTTAAAGTGACATAAAGATCATGTCTTTAAAGCAGTTTTTAAAACGTTATGATTATGAAATGAAACCCATTTATTTTATGCTATATGGGTTGTTTATGAAATGATTGATGATTATATATGTGGCTCACATGATAATAAAGAAAAATTATTGATTCTCCCTGATAGCGCTCCAATGCATTGGGTAAAGACTTAATCTCTAGAGATGACCATTTTTAACGACGCCTTGGTGAATAACCTTGATAATTTTTAATGACACCATGGGGATGGACCTTGGTGAAATGGAAATGATTGTCAATGTTAAATGTTGTACCCACATCTTCAAGTTATGAAATGCGTTATTTTTACTATGATATTCCTCGTGATTTCTTTCTCATTCCTTAAAGTTCTTTTTCATGAATTTATTGATGTATCTCAAGTTCGCATGTTAAATGTTTCCCTTGTTTCCCTTACTGGGCCTTCTGCTCACCCTTTTCTTTTAATTTGTGTCCCCAGGTTATGAGATGCAGTAATGAACCTAGGATGAACATAAGTAGAATCCTTTCAAGTGTTTAATAAGAATGTTTTATGTTGTTTTCATGTATTAAGTTCCTAGTTTCCAAGACACTAAACCTTAAAGATCCTCGGTTTTGTATTTTATAATGAAAGTTAATGTCATAAAAAGGTGGGATTCTATAATATTGTACATCCCAAGCCAGATGAAAGAGAATTAGGGAATATGGGGCTCGAGGAGCTTCATAGTGTATATGGGGAATAAATACAAAGGCCTTAGGGACTACTCTCCCCTTTCATATCCTATATAGAAAAGGTCTGTTAAGAATGATGGGGTTAGAAAAGAGTTGGGATCAAAAACCATTATTTATAACAAGGAAATAAAAAGGGTTTTCATTTCAAGTGGAAAAAAATGACTCAGTATATAGATACTAAAGAATAGGGCCAGGGAGGTGACGAAAATGATGTCCCAAAACGGGTACATAAAGTCTCCTTGGATGTGTGGGAGCCTGTTTCCAAACTATATATCTAAGAGCATGACTTTATTTATCAGTAACTAGATCTTTATGATTGTGTGATGAAGGATGTAGGAAAGGATGAATCTAATAAAGAAAATTTCCAAGCCCATATTCTACATTCAAAGGAAGTGTTTTTGGAGTAGGTTCTCTCTATAAAGGCTTCATAGGAGGATGCTAACAAAATACTCCATAGAGGGATCTTAGTTATTCTTAATGAGGAGAAATACTTCTTTATCAACAAATATGAATGTATTTTTTCTTGAGGATTCAACAAAATTAAAATTTAGATAGATGAGTATCTTTATACTTGGAAAAATATGGCCTACCACTTTGAGGATCTAATCAAGGGTGACCTGAACAAGAAGGTAACCTCAATTGAATGGTAATTAAAGAGGGTAAATTATTATAAAACTTAAAAACTTTTCTAGAATGGTATTGTGATATATTATGAAGTTATATGTATTTTTTTTCATAAATAGTGTGGGGGTTTCAACTTTTCAAACAATATTGATTTTTGAAAAAATAATGTTCAACCACGTCAGATATTTTGCGGACATTTGGTCCAAAATAGATTTGGAATATTGGCTGAGTAAACAGAGTCATAAAATGGTTCCATCATATTTAGAAAATAGTAATCATGTCGTAAAAATTATACTTATGTTTTAAATACACTTTTTGAACCATCCATGTTAGGCGGTGATGAAAAATGAAACATGTCCTCCATGGAGGTGGTAGTCTGAATGAACACACAAGGGACATTTACATCTTACAATTTATGGGATGGAATGAAAGTAGAAAATAGTTTTGTTGGACCAACCCAAGCCATACATCAATATTACACATAATTCAGTTTGGCACATACTCAAGGGGTGTCCCATGTCCCACTGGGTTGATGAAAAGGAACAAAGGCTTCAAAAGAAATCATTGGGGATGATTTTTTCTAATAAATAATGATTAAAAAATAGATAAATTTCTCCATATATTCTAGCATGACCAATCTAGACCTTGTATGTCTACATCAAATAAATAAATACAAGTAGATAAAAAATAATAAATAGAGTAACATAGTGAATTCAGGATACATAATCAACAAAACCTAAATACATAACTACAATAGTAAAAATTATAACCTATGATATGGGAGGTCATAATGAAGGATAAAACTACTAACTAAAAATTAAAATAGAAAAATCCAAACATAATTCCTGTGTGACCACTTGGTCACCATCCATCCATAATTATAGTCACTCTATTATAACTCCCAATATAATACTTAAACCTACAAAAGCGCTAGGGTCTACTAGATCTGAGTGGTACAAGTATGGTGTGAGCATAAAAGAGCTCAATAGGAAATCATGAGAGAGTCCATGAATTAAATTTTATAAAATATACAATCAATAACATATTAAAATAAAGATAAAACATAATTTTTATTCTATTAATAAAACTCAATCAATATTTTTTCCAAAAAAACCCCTAATTAAAACACAAACATGTTTTAAAGATTTTTTTAATCATTTTAAAAACTGTCTATTTTTAAATACACCTTCGAAAAAAATCTTTTAACAAACACCCAACTCAGACCAAAGGAACCAAATAAATGAAACATGATAACATAATCATGACCAGAATATAATAGTGGAACTAGTGAGATAATTCATTACAGAATAATAAATAATGGATGTAGTTAGGAATACAAATAAAATAATTGGGAAACCAAAAATGATATACAATCATGGTTAATTATAAAACATTTTATGGGTATACCCTAGAAATAGTTTTCTTAGAACCATTTCAAAGTTCCATGTAAAAGTTCCAACATTTCCTTTAAAATTTGAAAAAAATAAAATTATTCCCTAATAGATTTTTTGAACGATTTAAATTATAATTCCATTCCAAAAATTCTTTATATGTTCCAAATGGGGCTAGGGGTTATCTTTAAAAAGTTTAATTTGGAAATGAACATAAACGAATGCTTTGAAAACCTAGATACATTTAAAGTTATGATCACTATTCATAGAATCTTATGAATTCATATATATATATATATATATCCATACACCCATATATTCATGAATTTTCATACATATATATATTCTTAACTACATACACATATATATTAATATATTATAGAAAGCACCAAACTATCCAATAATGAAAAACAATCCAATCCATGAATCAAAATCACAGTATTGAATGAGAAAAACAACCAAAAGGTACAACATAATTAATAATTTTTTCATAAAAAAACCTCAAACCCATAACAAAATCACATGAAATCATTATAAATGAACAAAAATAATTTAAAAACAAAATGGATTTAAAACACTACTTCATAATTTTCTCAAACACATAGGATATTCATAATCTCTTTGAAATCAATTAATAAAAAAATATTTAATTTTTTTTAAAACCAATCCTAAATAATAAAAAATCCTTAATTTTAAGTAAATGTAATTTTAAAAAGACATAAGAATCCATAATTTCTAATAAAAAGTCAATGGAACACAACCATCTTCCTCAAATAATTAGTGAAATGAACGAAAGCATCAAATCAAGGATGAAATAGACCCAGGGAATAATATGAACACTCTAACATCAAAAACTGAAGAATATTAGTTTGAAATCCCTCTTTACGGTTTTTTCAAAATTAATATTCAGTAAGATATAAAAGGAAACTAGAGATAATGGAATAGAGGAGAAGAATGAAGGCCATACTTTGAAAATAACACCATGAATTAAATAAAGTAGTCTAAAATGGATGGGGGTAATAATTAGGACATCTCTAGGCCCCCTCACATGCCATGTATAAATTGGTATAAAAACCCCCATTTGGGGTCTTAAACTCGAAGATATATTTTGGTGAAATAAAATTTTTAAACGTTCTGAGTTAGACACAAGTTTACTAAAACGTTCTCCAATCATTCACTCTTTACTAGAGAGAAAAAGGGAATCTCATTGTTGGGATTCATGATTAGAAAACCATGCAACAACAGTTCCAAATGGGATTCCAATGATTTTATACCCACTCACATGTTTTTTTTCACATTTTTTACTAATAATGATAGCTAGCCATGTTCCCAGAAAAAATTCCAAAATCCTTAAAATTTTTGAATTAGATTCGCTTGAAACTCAAGAAATAGAGAAAATGTAATTAAAATAAAAAACTAATAGATATTGGAGAGGTCGACACATGAAAAACTATTTACTATAATTATTTATATCCATATAAATCTAGTATGTTCCAAAAGAAAATGAAAGACAATCCAAACACTGTAAAAAATAGTAGAAAGATGCATTTAACCAAATCTCTAAAAAAATCTCACATGATCAAACCTAACAATTGAAACAAGAAATAGATTTCCATCATGGATCCCCCTATAATTTCCAAATTTTAAGAAATGGTGGACCAAAAAAGCACCAAGATACACTATCTGAATCCCTCATTAACGAGACTTGATTAATATTCCAAATAAATTCACATTCATAATTTCCTAAAAATAAATGATCACCCTCCAAAGGAGCACAAAACACGAGAAATCTGAAAAACACATGCTATGAATAAAAAATTACAAAATAAAGAAGAAATGAAAAGGAAATAAAGGGTAAAGGAAAAAACAGAGTTACCTTATAATATTTATGAATCACTATCAACATCATGATGTTGGTGATGATTCTTCTGAAGTGCCCAGATCAGTGTGAATCACTGAGAGGGGGAGGGGGTGAATCAGTGATCCCTTTAAACTTTTTACTAATTGATTCTTTATCAATTAAACATCTATGTCTGGTTAAAGCCTCGATCCACTCTTCTTGTATCTCTCACCTTTCCACGAATGATGCAGTAAATGTAAAGGCACTGGACACAAGGATTTACAAGGTTCGGCACCAAAGGCCTACGTCCTTTCCATGTTGGTTATACGCCCCAACATGGTTTCTCCAATTATAATCTGTTAGTATTACAATGGTCGATACAGAGTCCCAATGTATCTCTCCTGAGTCCCACAGGAGGGTCTTTATACTGCGTCCCACAGTGTTACCAGAGTCCCACTGGCCTGCTCCAGAATCCCACTGAAGACTTCTTCCGCCCTGAGTCTCACAAGGGGATTCTCCTAGCTCCTCGAGTCACACGAGTAGCTCTTCTTCACTTTAAGCTTCATCAAGTATCTTCAGTAGTCTGGGATAAAGACTGTTGGCCTTGCTCTTCACTTCTGATCACTTGATCAGGTCTTCTCGTCTTGCTCAGGATTTATCTCCTTCTTCTCAGGATGACCTGGCCTCTTTCTTCAAGAATCATCAACAGCCTCTGATAAGGTCTGTTGGTCTTGCTCAAAACTTCTGATCACTTCTATTGATCAGGGTCTTCTCAATTACTGAAAACTCAGACAACTGATATCTCTAACTTCAGTCTGGCTTCAGTCTGACTTCACATCAGCTTCGTGCACTGAGTGCATGGTATCTCTGCTTCCTCATGCATTGACTGCATGGCCTCTTAATTCTCTTCAAGAACTCTTGGTCTTGGACAACTCAGATGCACACAACCAGATTTGGCTTTGTTCACGTGTGCACGTGCATGCATGTAAGCATGCACTCCCCTTCTTCTTCTCGGTGCAATAAACCCACAAAGGGTATAGTCTCTTTAAGCACACACCTTCTTTTAACTTCACACAATTAATTCAATTTGCTTACACACATAAATGTGTGTTCTTCTTTGTGTGGATGTCTTCTTCTTCTTCTAAGTGTTTACACTTTTAGTGCACACACTAGGTTCGGCCTTCGTGTCTCTTTGCACACACTTGTTTCACTTTTTCACACACATGAGTGGGCCTCCTCCTATTCTTGTTGCACACACACACTTTAGTGTTCTTTTAGTTTGTTCTTAAAAGTGTGCACACAAAAGGGCTACGGCCTCCTCTTGTTCACTTTGCACACAAGGTTGCAGCCTTCTCCAATTCTAAAACACACACAATGTGTAGTCTCGGCCTCCACTTGCACACACCCGAACACCAACCAACTGAAGGCATGCAAGGTGCGGCCTCTTCTCCTCTTCTTCAAAGCGCGCAAGGTACACTTGGGTGCACACACAGCACCTGTAGGTTCTTCTTCTTTCACTTGGCACACAAGTAAAAGTGTCTCGGCCTTGGGTTCTTCCTACTTTTCAGCCAAAGCCCGTAGGGCCTTCTTGCCTTGGCACATAAACCACCCGAACCCTTACTGCCTTCAAAGGAGGTGCGCAAGGGGTTCAGCCCTCTTCTTCTCTTCACAGCCGCGCAAGTGCCACTGGTCGTGGGTCGCGCAAGACACAAGGGACAAGGCACGCAAGTGAACAAGGCTTCAGCCGTGGGCGCACAAGTGCAAAGCACAAGGGCCGCGCAAGCCACGGGTGAAAAGCACCGCGGGCGCGCAAGTGCAAACCGCACAGGGGGCATCGGTGCACAGAGGCGGCGCGCAAGTTCGCGCTGCCCAACCCTCTCTTCTTGTCACGCAAAGAGGTTGTGCGCAAGGAACTTCAGCCGCGCAAGATACTTTCTCAGGGCTTCAAACCTTCACGAGGCAGAGAGATGCGCTCACGGGATAGCATATTTTCAACAATGTTTCAGCAAGCATTTTTGAGAGCCTCGGCCTCTCTTTATATAGGTTGAGAGATGCCTTTTTCATCCGTGGAGATATAACTCAAATTCCCGATATTTTTGGATCTATAAAAATCTTTCCAAATCTTGATTTTTATCCTCTGTTTCACCGTGGGTTTCCTTTTCTTTTCCTTCTACACGTTTATGCGTTTTTGAACGCGTGCATGCCTCTGTTTAGGCTCATGCATGCAAAGCATGCTCTCCACGTGGCCTCGGTATTATATTTTGCCTCGGTCGAATCTCAAAATCTCCCATCCATCGTGTGCATGCATAGTTTATTGCATTAATGGGTTCCTCATGGACAGACGATCACAATAGAACCTTCAGCTCCTTCAAAGGTGGTCGGGAGCTCGAATTTTGTCATCGGGAGGCCTCTGGTTCGAACGGAGGCTGCGGGTGGCATTCGGGCGAGCTCAAGGTTGAAGACGGACGGGGAGCCGTCGGATCAGGCGATCAAATAACCTCGGATGGCCTGGATCAGATCGCGAATGGCGCGATTAGATGAGCGGCTCGGATCGCACGCGCGATCAATCTTGCGGCTGGATTCGCTCCGCCGAAAAATTCCGCATCCCACATCGAAGCCGCGGCCGGTTTTTTCGCGGTTTATCAAACTCGTGCTGTCCCATCCGGCTCAATTGAACTTACAACCTCCACGGTGCCTCCCCGCACCATGTTCTCCCTGCGGGCGCGCTCTGCGCCCACCCCTTCCACTCGGCGGGCGTGCTCTAGCGCCCACCATGCACTCCGGGCGCACTCCATTCGCCCTTGCCGCGCGGGCGTGACACCCCTGCATGGCCCTCCCGCCCTGGGCTTGCCCCACTGGTTCCCCCATGGGCGTGGTGCCTAGTGCCCACATGCCTTGGGGTTGAACCCTCAAGGTGCCCATGGCTGGCCTAATTTTTTGGCAAGGTTTTGAATAACACTTTGTCAAAAACAAAGTCCTCCATGAAATCAAGCCATATCAAGAGAGCCACTTCAAGCCTTCTTACTCATTTCTTCTTCTTAAGAATAACTCTATTCTCTTTTCATATTATTTTCACTTAGGATATGAAATTCTTAAGTTCTTCATTAGAATTCCTCCAATTCTTCTTCAACATGAATTCAATGCTTAGGAATGGAATTCTTCTTCAACAGAGCTCCTGAATCACATAAATTCTTCAACGAACTTCATTGATCTAATCAGAGATCAAGTTGGCTCATCTTCCAATTCACATGCACTAAGAATTAGTGCATGGACTTCTTCAATCCACTTCATCCACTTAGAACTTATGGATGGATCACTTTCAACTCCTCATGCATTGTCACTACAATGCATGGTCTTCTAATCATGTTGTGACTTTGTATCATCTTGATACAAGTTCTTTAAACTTAAAGAACAGCTCAAAAATCGTCAGTTTTAATGATGATGCTCCATCATCATCCATTCTTCAAGTGGTGTAACTTAGTATCATCTTGATACAAGTATTGAAACATTAAGATCAATTCTACAATCGTCTGATATTCATAGAGAATGTTTCAACCACAACATCCTAGGTCACTTAGTGAATCACTAAGTGACATGCATCTTAGTACCATGGCCATTCTCCTTTCATCACCATCACCATCACATCCTTTGACATTCACATCTTGACGCTCCTTGACATCCATCCATTCCATTTCACCTTTTGAAAAAAACATACATAATTGAAAACAAATGCAACACAGTGCACTTCAATCTCCCCCTTTGTATTTATTGTCAATACACTTCTTCAGCACATATGAATGGGTCAATATGTGTGCCAATATTTTCTCCCCCTTATTGGAAATCAAATGCAAAGGTGTGGTGTGGTTCTCTTCCAAAAATATCTTCCTCCCTTTGAAAAGTATTTTCTTGAAAAACACTGAGATAGGGATGATGTCACATGTTCTCTTTAGCAAAGAACCTTTAGTAAATCAACTCTAAGTCTACTTGGGCTAACCGAGTGTAGAAAACAAGAGTGATGTAACCAAGATTTTTCAATGTTGTCCACATTTCACTATACATGTGAGATCATGCTTAGCTTCCAGGGGTTTGAAATTTTTCAGATATAACAATACATTTCTAAATCCTGCACGTACTTCACAAAACTCATTAGAAAGTTCAGGTGCAAAGATAAAGCTTCCCCTTTCAACCGTTTATCTTCAATCAATACTCCCCCTTAATTGTCATGATGAATACAATTAAGAAACAAGGGATGAAAGTATGATTGGAATACCTTCACTTTTCTCAAGATGGTATTAAATCTTAGAATACCATCTTCTCTAGATTGGCTCCCCCTCAAGGGGTGCACTCCATTCTGTCCAAACCACTCTCCAGATGAGAATGATCATCATCTTCAATTCCCTTAAATGTTAGCACATGTAAATACAAGTGGTTAGGGAATAAGATGGAACCTCCTTGGTTCATCAATGTGAACAACAAGGTTGAGAAGATTCTCTCAACCGAGATGTCCCATTTTCACCATTCTTCACACTTCCACATTTGATCTTCAATGATGTTTGTGCTGGTGTGAATCTCAACACCTCTTTTACTTCTTTGTGTGTGACTCCTCTATTTCTAGGTGCCTTCTGAGCACTAGAGTCTCCTGGTGAAATCTTCATTCTTTTGAAGAATCCCTTCTGAGCTGGAATGAATATCATGCATTTATCACTAGTATCTCCAGCTTGATTGCACCTCACACACAGAACTTGATCTTCATGTGAAATCTTCTTCTTCCCTTTTTCCTTAGCAATTTCCAGAACTTTATCTTCATCTCTTTGTAGTTATCTGGAAAGTTTCAACTGATTTGGCCATATGACAAGTAAGTCACTTGGAAGTGTGGCCTCAGTTCTGGAAGTTCCACATGGTTCCTTTGATGCTGTTAAGCTACCTTTCTTAGGCAACTTATTTTCAATCAATCCCTTCTGCTTCTTCTGGATTGATTGTCTTTTTGAGTCCAGTCTGCCTCTATTCAGTTCCATGGATTGTTCACAAAGATCCATGGTGTGTCCTTTCTTTCCACAGTAGAATCATGTTTTCTTGGTGGTCCTTCTGGATGCATCACCCTTCTTGGATTTAGACTCCAAGGACTTCTTTTCCTTTTTCAAAACCTTCTTGGGAGTATCTTCAACTTTCTTCTTGCTTCCCAAGGATTCCATTTTAGCCAGGTTCAGTGATCTTCTATTCTTTTTAGCTATGGATACAGTTAGAGATTGACATGTATCTTTTTGACCACTTTTGCAATCATCCCAGATGTTGTCAAGTAATCCAAATCTATTTGCAGTAAACAGATGTCTCTGGACCTGTGGATGCTGCTTCTTTTCCTCTGGCTTTCTCCCCCTTGGAATGGTCTTCCATTGTGCTTTTAGATTCAGTGGATTGTACCAACAATATTTTACACAGTGCCCGTACTTGTTACAACACCAACACTGACCCACAAATCTTGACCTCTTGAGTCCTTCTTGTTGTTGGGCATTTTTCTTGACTTGATGTGTTGTTTCAGGAGAGCATTCTTTCTTCACTGTCTTTATCCATACTTGTTTGGATTCATTCTTCCATCCTGCACTTTTAGTAGAAACACTTTTAGAAGCATGAGTACAAGATGGTATGGATGGTGCCTTATTTTTAGAAGATGTTTCCCTTTCATTAGAGGATGTCTTTATTTTAGAATCATCCTTCTCAAAGCACACTTGTGTAGCAACATTTCTACTTTCAGCTGACTGGGAGGATTCAGCTTTGGGTGATTGCAGATTTTTCAATATCACCTCTAGTTCTATGCATTTCATGTTAAGGGAGTTCTTCTCATCCTCAACAGTTCTTAGCCTCCCTTCCCATTTTTCTTCCAGCTGTTTCATCTGTTCTTCATGCACCTTCTTCATTTCTAGTAATGAATTGTCATGCTCCTTCACCCTTTTGACTTTTTCTTCGATTTGAGCATCTCTGACATTCATTGACACATTGTGCAACTTCTCCAGTGCATGGAAAACTTCTTTGACCATTATGTTAAAGAATTATTTCTCAGAAAATCTTCTTTGCAATTCTTCAGCAGTATCTTCATATCTTTCATTGCAAAGGAATATTGGTTCATCTTTGGCTTTCACCAGCTTTCTGAGAGTGTTGGTTATGCCAACCCTTTTTGCCAACTGATCTTTCATTGAATTGGATTCTTCTTCTAGCTGTAATTTTTCTTCTTAAAGATCAAGGACGCCTGTAGCTATACACATTGCCACTTCCTTGGGGACTATCTTCTGAAGATATTTGATTGCATTTAGAAGATCATTGTTTCTTCCATCTTCATCACAGCTAGAGCAGGCTTCATCAGAAGAATGATAAAAGGAATTGTCATCTGATGTGACTTTCACATTTCTTTCCTTAGAAGGAGTTTCTCTGATTGCAGCAACCTTCTTCTTCATCTTCTTTGCCTGTTTCTTCATTCTGTTTTTCAGAGTCTTGGCAGATATCTCCATTTGAGGCTGTTCTTTCATTTCCTCAAATCTGCACTCCATATAGACTCTCTTGGATCTTTTAGAGGTAACCTCCCTCTGATACCAATTGAAGTGCCCAGATCAGTGTGAATCACTGAGAGGGGGAGGGGGTGAATCAGTGATCCCTTAAAACTTTTTACAAATTGATTCTTTATCAATTAAACCTCTATGGCTGGTTAAATCCACGATCCACTCTTCTTGTATCTCTCACCTTTCCACGAATGATGCAGTAAATGTAAAGGCACTGGACACAAGGATTTACAAGGTTCGGAACCAAAGGCCTACGTCCTTGCCATGTTGGTTATACGCCCCAACATGGTTTCTCCCATTATAATATGTTAGTATTATAATGGTCGATACAGAGTCTTGTTGTATCTCTCCTGAGTCCCATAGGAGGGTCTTTATACTGCGTCCCACAGTGTTACCAGAGTCCCACTGGCCTGCTCCAGAATCCCACTGAAGACTTCTTCCGCCTTGAGTCTCACAGGGGGCTTCTCCTGGCTCCTCGAGTCACACGAGTAGCTCTACTTCACTTTAAGCTTCTTCAAGTATCTTCAGCAGTCTGGGATAAAGACTGCTGGCATTTCTCTTCACTTCTGATCACTTGATCAGGTCTTCTCGTCTTTCTCAGGATTTACCTCCTTCTTCTCAGGATGACCTGGCCTCTCTCTTCAAGAATCTTCAACAGCCTCTGATAAGGTCTGTTGGTCCTGCTCAAAACTTCTGATCACTTCTGTTGATCAGGGTCTTCTCAATTACTGAAAACTCAGACATGTCTAACTTCAGTCTGGCTTCAGTCTGACTTCACATCAACTTCATGCACTGAGTGCATGGTATCTCTGCTTCCTCATGCATTGACTTCATGGCCTCTTAATTCTCTTCAAGAACTCTTGGTCTTGGACAACTCAGATGCACACAACCAGATTTGGCTTTATTCACGTGTGCACGTGCATGCATGTAAGCACACACTCCCCTTCTTCTTCTCGGTGCAATAAACCCACAAAGGGTATAGTCTCTTTAAGCACACACCTTATTTGAACTTCACACAATTAATTCAATTTTCTTACACACATAAATGTGTGTTCTTATTTGTGTGGATGTCTTCTTTTTCTTCTAAGTGTTTACACTTTTAGTGCACACACTCGGTCGGCCTTCGTGTCTCTTTGCACACACTTGTTTCACTTTTTCACACACATGAGTTGGCCTCCTCCTCTTCTTGTTGCACACACACACTTTAGTGTTCTTTTAGTTTGTTCTTCAAAGTGTGCACACACAAGGGCTACGGCCTCCTCTTGTTCACTTTGCACACAAGGTTGCGGCCTTCTCCAATTCTAAAACACACACAATGTGTAGTCTTGGCCTCCACTTGCACACACCCGAACACCAACCAACTGAAGGCATGCAAGGTGCGGCCTCTTCTCCTCTTCTTCAAAGCGCGCAAGGTACACTTGGGTGCACACACAGCACCCGTAGGTTCTTATTCTTTCCCTTGGAACACAAGCACAAGTGTCTCGGCCTTGGGTTCTTCCTACTTTGCACCCAATTCTCGTAGGGCCTTCTTGCCTTGGAACATAAACCACCCGAACCCTTACTGCCTTCAAAAGAGGTGCGCAAGGGGTGCGGCCCTCTTCTTCTCTTCACAACCGCGCAAGTGCCACTGGCCGTGGGTCACGCAAGCCACAAGGGACAAGGCGCGCAAGTTCACAAGGCTTCAGCCGTGGGCGCGCAAGTGCAAAGCACAAGGGCCGCGCAAGCCTCGGGTGCAAAGCACCGCGGGCGCGCAAGTGCAAACCGCGCAGGGGGCAGCGGTGCATAGAGGCGGCGCGCAAGTTCGCGCTGCCCAACCCTCTCTTCTTGTCGCGCAAAGAGGTTGCGCGCAAGGAACTTCAGCCGCGCAAGATACTTGCTCAGGGCTTTAAACCTTCGCGAGGCAGAGAGATGCGCTCACGGGACATCAGATTTTCAACAATGTTTCAGCAAGCATTTTTGAGAGCCTCGACCTCTCTTTATATAGGTTGAGAGATGCATTTGTCATCCATGGAGATATAACTCAAATTCCGGAGATTTTTGGATCTATAAAAATCTTTCCAAATCTTGATTTTTATCCTCTGTTTCACCACGGGTTTCCTTTTCTTTTCCTTCTACACGTTTATGCGTTTTTTAATGCGTGCATGCCTCTGTTTAGGCTCATGCATGCAAAGCATGCTCTCCACATGGCCTCGGCATTATATTTTTCCTCGGCCGAATCTCGAAATATCCCATCCATCGTGTGCATGCATAGTTTATTGCATTAATGGGTTCCTCATGGACAGACGAGCACAATGGAACCTTCAGCTCCTTCAAAGGTGGCCGGGAGCTCGAATTTTGTCATCGGGAGGCCTCTGGTTCGAACGGAGGCTGCGGGTGGCATTCAAGCGAGCTCAAGGTTGAAGACGGACGGGGATCCATCGGATCAGGCGATAAAATAACCTCAGATGGCCTGGATCAGATCGCGAATGGCGCGATTAGATGAGCGGCTCGGATCGCACGCGCGATCAATCATGCGGTTGGGATTCGCTCTGTGGAAAAATTCTGCATCCCACATCGAAGCTGCGGCCGGTTTTTCTGTGGTTTATCAAACTCACGTTGTCCCAGCCGGCTCAATTGAACTTCCAACCTCCACGGTGCCGCCCCGCACCGTGTTCTCTCTACGGGCGCGCTCTGCGCCCACCCCTGCCACTCGGCGGGCGTGCTCTAGCGCCCACCATGCACTCCGTGCACGCTCCATTCGCCCCTGTCGCGCGGGCATGACACCCCTGCGTGGCCCTGCCGCCCTGGGCTTGCCCCACGGGTTCCCCCATGGGCGTGGTGCCTAATTCCCACATTCCTTGGGGTTGAACCCTCAAGGTGCCCACGGCTGGCCTAATTTTTTGGCAAGGTTTTGAATAAGACTTTGTCAAAAACAAAGTCCTCCATGAAATCAAGCCATATCAAGAGAGCCACTTCAAGCCTTCTTCCTCATTTCTTCTTCTTAAGAATTCCTCTATTCTCTTTTCATATTATTTTCACTTAGGATATGGAATTCTTAAGTTCTTCATTATAATTCCTCCAATTCTTCTTCAACATGAATTCAATGCTTAGGAATGGAATTCTTCTTCAATAGAGCTCCTGAATCACATAAATTCTTCAACGAACTTCATTGATCTAATCAGAGATCAAGTTGTCTCATCTTACAATTCACATGAACTAAGAATTAGTGCATGGACTTCTTCAATCCACTTCATCCACTTAGAACTTATGGATGGATCAATTTCAACTCCTCATTCATTGTCACTACAATGCATGGTCTTCTAATCATGTTGTGACTTTGTATCATCTTGATACAAGTTCTTTAAACTTAAAGAACAGCTCAAAAATCGTCAGATTTAATGATGATGCTCCATCATCATCCATTCTTCAAGTGGTGTAACTTAGTATCATCTTGATACAAGTATTGAAACATTAAGATCAGTTCTACAATCGTCTGATATTCATAGAGAATGTTTCAACCACAACATCGTATGTCACTTAGTGAATCACTAAGTGACATGCATCTTAGTACCATGGCCATTCTCCTTTAATCACCATCACCATCACATCCTTTGACATTCACATATTGACGCTCCTTGACATCCATCCATTCCATTTCACCTTTTGACAACAACATACATAATTGACAACAAATGCAACACAGTGCACTTCATCTTCCTTGGATGATTCCTCTTCTAAAACATCTTTTGGAGGTGTCTCAACTTACCAAAGTGGTGATAGGTATTAATAACATCTTAGTAAAAGGTCTTATAATGTCTGAACTGATGGAAATTGAAACACATGATGCAATGATTTTTCTTTAAAGAAGTGGAATCTCTTAGAATAGGTACCTTTGTTCTCTACTCCTTAGCGAATAAGGAACATTTACCATCTCTAAAATAGATAGGGATACTGAACATCACAAGTTTCCCTCTCTGTAACACCCGAGACTTTTATGAGAAATATTTTGTTTTTATGTTATATAAATCATCAAAGGAATCTTTCACTACACGCAACACTATCTTGTCTTGCTTTACACGCAACCGCGGCCTTTCTCGATAGCTTGCGTCATACGCAATACTGAGTTTCACTAAACAACGATATGCTATTAAAATATTATTAAAACTAGCCGTTATGAATAGTAATAACCACTTTTTGAAATTTCTTAATCTTTATTTTTTAAAATGGACTTCATTTTTGGATTCGGAATATCGAAATTAGCTTCGGGTGAAATTTTGGTACTTTTAGGATAACTTTCATATTCTGATGAATAGTAAAAATTACTAAACTTTAATTAAAAAAAACTTTTTTAATCGAAACAATTAATAGTGATAAATTATTAATTTGAGTGGTTTTAAAGTATATTTATAATATATTTTTACAATTTAATACAATGTTGTTCATTGGATGCAATTTCACATCTAAACCAGACATAAACAAGTGTCAATCTTTTGATAGTTATTATCTCTTAAAAACAAGACGTTTGTTTTGACGATGGGAATTAATTTTTAAATTAATTAATGTAACTGATATGTTTTGAATTCGGTAAAATAAACATCATTTTTGAATTCGTAATATCAAATATATCTTAGGCCTAATTTTTGGTATTTTTCTAGAAACTTTCATTTTTTTTTATGAATAGTGGAACCACTAAGTGGTAGTTAAAAAAACTGATTTTTTCATAAAACTTAATTTTAACACTTCTGTGAGTAGAATTTTGAAAATCCGAGAGATACGGTTAATATCAAGGACTAAAATGTGGTTCAATGAGATGAAAATAATTTTTGGTGAATAGTAACTTTTTACTTTTTTTACCACGGTTAAAAGTAAATAGGGTAATTAAGTGTAAAAGTGTTATTATTATTACCCTAACACATGTCCTAATTCTATTGGATAAGTGTAAGTCGACCAAAAACAACCTTAGGAAGAAAATATGACCATTTAGGCCCACTTGGATTAGATTAGGACATTTATTATCAATTTATTTAAAGAAGGGCTAAAATAGTTAAAATCAATGTTTAATAACTAAATAATTTTTAATATAGGGTTATACATAAGATACATTCGACTATAAATATTAATTAGAAAGATAGAACTATTTACAACATAATGGTATTTTATTTATAATTTTTAGACTTAAAATAATTTAATTTATTTATGATACAATGATGATGCAGTAATTGCCTTATTAAAGAAATGTTGACATAACTGATGTTATAAATACCCAAATAAATGTAATTTGAGACTTTTTATGAATTCCAATAATTTTATATGTTAATATGATATGTTATTATTGATTTAATTAATTTATTTCGAACTAATCATTCTGTTATGATTTTCAAAAAAATCAATTACCAAATAGTGTCAAAATTGACATAAAATAGTTTTTAAAACAAATATTATATTATTAATTGTTATTATATTCCTAAAAATCTATGGTTCGGCCAAGATACTTATATCCTGATATTTTTATCATTAATGGACCACTTGGGGGTATCTTGGATGTATATGATACGTTTATTAACTATATAATATAAAAATACAAAGTGACATGGTAAATTCCAATCTAATTAACTAAGAGTTAAAACTAAAAGATAAGGTTAATTTAATGACCTAAACTTGTATAAATTCTATTGTATGAGAGTATTGCAACCCATCCCCACCTTAGATTCGAAATATATCAATTTGGATCTATTAAAAACCGAATTTGACTTTATAATAAAATAATATTTCTAGTTATTCCAAAGGTGCCCCTCTCCTCTCTTATAAAAGGGCACCTCCTCCCTCTCTTCCTCAAACCACTTGGATCCTTCATGCTCGGACAACCCCTGCCAATATCTCCTCTAAACTTCCCTAGAAACATCCTATAGGTCCTGGTCTTCTTCAAAGACCAATTTTCGTGCCCTAAAAGGAGGTCTCAAAGAGGCGCTTCTAAGAAGAGGTAATGTCCATTACCGATTCTTTCAACTTTATTTCTTCTTCCGCTTCTTCTTCTTTAGTTGTTTCAATATGAATTAATAACATAAGTATCACTCATATACTGATATGTTATTATAAGTATGAAAAAACCCTATTTCACCATCTATCCATCCTACGAAAAACGAAATCACCGCGCGTGCGTACGTACGGAATACCGTCTCCACGCCGTGGTGTAATCTATTTTCCACCACCACCTTACTTGGATAGGTATAATGGGGTAAATAATGAATATATATGATTATTTTAAAGTGATATTGATTCTTAAATAGTATACATACACTCCAATACAATTCCACGATCATGGGAACGATATCATCGCTCGTGCGTACGTACGGAATACCGTCTCCACGATGTGATGTGACTCGTTATACATGATCTTCATTGCATAATGATTATATAAATGAATTGAATGAATGAATATGATATATATTACACTAATACCATTCTGTAAATGAGTTATCTATAACCTAAAGAGAAGAATAAGAATTTATTCGACAAAACACGCATAAGAACAAAAAGTAATAAACACCCGAATAACAAGTAGCAATGAAATATTACTAATAATAAGCTAAGAATATGACCATATATGATATCATAACAATGCGTATGATTATGTAATAAGTCAATGAAATTATTTAAATCATTATATAGGAGGTTCGGACACATACGAAGCAAATCGAACCTAAGGTAAGGGAAATATCACAATCTCATTTTTATCCGAGATTGTTTATACTTTGGAATTTACTGGGGTGTATTTTATCATCAACATCCATGTTTCCTCAATATGTAATGTTATTTCCATACAACTATAATTGTTTAAATACAATTTGACCCTTCGGTGAGTTTTTAGTAAATGATATGAAATGAATCTTTTGTCGTTTTTCATACGAGGTACGTTTTGACTTTTCCAACAAAAGTACGAGAAGAATGTTTTTTTTAACTTATACGGCATGAATGGATTTTTAAAACATTATTTACAAGAATCTTCCTTTACAAGTTTTCAAGTTTTTTTTAATCAACTTCTTTTAGTTTATAATTGTATGTCATGTTAAGAAAGGAAAAGTGTTTTTGAAGTAGAAAGGATATTTTCCTCAAGAATGGAGTTCAAGTGTTTTATCAAAATTATTTTCCATCTAAGATAATAAAGGGTTTTGTTTCTATCCCTATTATTACATTGATTTGATTATGTTGTGATGGAATTATTTTTATGAATTCTTTTATCTTATATGAATTGTTTTATGATGTCACGATGTTTAAGAATCCCATTTTTATTACATGGGTTATGCTATGATGTATGGTTTATGATTTTGTGGAACACATAAGAATGGTATCATTATGAGATGGGTTGGACCTATATATCCCTCCAATTCATTAGGTAAAGATTTTATATCTCATGAGATAGACATGGCTGGAACGACAGGTTAAACCAGTTCAGTGAAACAGGACTGAAACGAGGAATGAACTCGGTTCAAAAATGGACTTTGTTCACTAAGACAGTCTTGGAAATGAGTCTTGACTAATAAGAAATGATTCTCTATGATTATGTGTGTATTCCACAAAGTTTCATTTTTTTATGTTATGATTATTGGGATTACATTTCACTATTATGATTTATCCCATGTTATGAAATTATGATCTCTTTTGCAGGTTAAGATTTCCAAAAGTTATGTTCTTATGTATATGATGTGATTGATATTTCTTTTGTTTACCCTTACTGAGAATTTGAGCTCACCCTTTTTTATGTTTTATTTCCCCACGTCAGGAAGAAGGTTATTAAGTAGGATATACCAAAAGGGACTCTAGATATGATTAAATAAATGAGAGGCAAAGTAGATGCTTTATGAACCAGTTGTTTATGTTTCCCAGTTTATAAAGACTCTATACTTATACGGTCCTTTCCTAGTTTTGTTATATGTTGTAATAAGAGTGATTCAATTCTGATGTAATAACAATGTATGTAAAGTATGGGTCGTTATAGTTGGTATCAAAGGAAAGGTATAGTCAACCTTTGGACACTAGGATGTGAAATCCTTAGTAAGAATCCTAAGGATAAGTCTGAGCATAGAACACAATCTTAGTGTTTTAGAAATGACCATGAATAACCTAGGTTAAGACCTTAAGTGTGAAATTTTTTTCTTGATTATGTGGTTTTCCTATTATAATTAGTTTTTCTCACACTATTCTTCTTAGTTTTAGTCAATGGCTGGAACTCGAAGGAACCGTGTTAATGCGGAATGCGATGAGCAATGCAATGATTGTCCCCCTGAGCAACCAAACGTTATGGGAGATGGAATGAAAAATCTTGTAGCCATGCTCACACAACTTTCTCAAGCTATGAATCATGCATGAATTCTAAACGAGCAAAGGAAGGATCAACATTCTGTTGAATCCTTCATGAGGCAGCGTCCACCTTCATTCAGCGGGTCTATTGATCCATTAGTTGCTGAAAAATGGATTAGTACTACTGAAAAGATATTTTCAGTTCTTCAATGTTCTGAACATGATAAAGTCATCCTAGCAGTGTATCGTTTGGAAGGAGATGCTGATCAATGGTGGAATCTTATCAAGAATACGAGGCCAATAGATGAAATTGAGTCCATGGAATGGGATTAGTTCAAGAACTTATTTTTCAATAAGTACTTCCCTCGTATTCTTCGAACAAAGATGGAGAAGTAGTTTCTTGAACTAAAGCAAAAGTATTATGAATCTGTTGGTGTATACGAAGCGAATTTTACAAGGCTTGAAAGGTATGCTTCTGGTATTATTATCTAACCTGAGAGTAAGATCGATCGATTCTTTAGTGTCTTAAAACCAAGTCTTCGAAGGGCGTTAGCCATAAGGGACTTCAATAGCTACGAGGAAATCGTTCGATGTGCTCTCAAAGTTGAGATGGTGATTGGAGTAACCCATCAGTCATATGGGTTTGATAAGAAGAGGAAAATGGAA
Source organism: Viscum album (assembly GCA_963277665.1). Classification (NCBI taxonomy): domain Eukaryota; kingdom Viridiplantae; phylum Streptophyta; class Magnoliopsida; order Santalales; family Viscaceae; genus Viscum; species Viscum album. The sequence goes on from OY728141.1 coordinate 1,743,834,195, forward strand.
TTCAAAGGAAAATATAAAGAGCACACTGAAAAGAAGATGATCTTTCCTTTATGCTCAGAGTGTGGGAAGAAACATGGAGGGAGTTTTCTTAAAGGGACAAGTAAATGTTTCAAATGTGGAAAGGAAGGTCATCGGGCATTTTAATGCCGCAATGATGGGAAGAAGATGTCTAATGATGAAAACAAAGGAAGGGATACACAAAATGAACCTACTACACTTCAATGTTTCAAGTGCAAGGAGATGGGGCATTATTCCAATCAATGCCCAAATCGAAGGGTTGATGATGATGGTCGACATCAACAAACTTTTAAGGCTAAAGGAAAAGGAAAGTCACATGCAATTTCTATCAGCGATGTGGAGTACGATAACGATGTGGTGAAAGGTACACTTACCATCCACTCTAAAGTAGAAAATGTTTTATTTGATTCTGGATCCACCCACTCTTTTATTTCTGAAGAATTTTCTAAGAGTATCATTGTGTTACCTCAACAATTAGATGTTGAGTTAGCTGTGACAACCCCTAATGGCATAACAGTCGCATCAAAAGTTTATAATTCTTTCCCGATTGAAGTTTGTGGGAAAGTGCTTCCTGCAAATCTTGTGATCCTTCCTATAGTGGAATTTGATGTGATTCTTGGCATGGATTGGCTTTATCTATATGAAGCTCATATCAATTGCCAAAGAAGGGAATTCACATTTCATATTCCAGATCAATCATTGATCGTCTATCGATGCAAGGATGAACATAACCTTCCAGTGGAAATTTCTTCCATCTTATGGGTCTTGATTCCACTAAATGAAGGTTATTTATCTCAAATGGTTGGTGAGAAACTCAAGATTAAAAATATTCCCATTGTACGGGAGTTTGATGATTTCTTTCCGGAGGAATTTTCAGGTCTTCCACCAAATTGTGAAGTTGATTTTTCAATAGAACTCATACCGGGTGCTTTTCCTATTTCAAAGACACCTTATAGAATGGCCCCAATTGAGTTGCAGGAATTGAAGAAGAAACTCCAAGAGAATCTTGATATAGGATTCATACGCCCTAGTGCGTCACCTTGGGAAGCACCTGTTCTGTTTGTTAAGAAGAAAGATGGATCAATGAGACTATGCATTTATTATTGAGAACTTAACAAGATCACTATCAAGAACAAATATCCTCTCCCATACATTGATGACTTATTTGACCAACTACGCGGAGCTCAATAATTTTCCAAGATTGATCTTCGTTCAGGGTATCATCAATTGAGGGTCAAAAGGGAGGATATACCAAAGATGGCTTTCCGTACGAGTTATGGACACTATGAATTTATAGTGATGCCATTTGGTCTTACTAATTCCCCTGCTATCTTCATGGATCTGATGAATAGAGTCTTTAGAGACTATCTTGATCAGTTTGTGGTAGTCTTTATAGACGATATTCTTGTATATTCAAAGAGAAAGGAATAACATGAAGATCACGTGAGAATTATATTGAAGACCCTGAGAAAGGATAATATTTATGCCAAATTTACCAAGTGTGAATTTTGGCTTCAAAAAGTTGCATTTTTGGGTCACATAATCTCAAACGAGGGGATATATGTGGATCCAGCAAAAACAGAGGTTATCGAAAAATGGTCAAGACCAACAACAGTAACCGAGATCCAAAGTTTTCTTGGTTTGGATGGATATTATCAATGTTTTGTGAAGGATTTTTCATGATTATCTAATCCACTGACCAGGTTGACTCGGAAAGGAGTTAAGTTTTTTTGGACAGAGGAATGTGAATAGAATTTCAAGGAGTTGAAAAGAAGGTTATCCAGTGCACCTGTGCTCACACTTCCTTTTAGTGGAGAAAGGTTTTTGATCTACAGTGATGCATCCAAGAAGGGATTGGGGTTTGTTCTTATGCAAAATGATATGGTGATAGATTATGCCTCACGAAAGTTGAAAATCCATGAGAAAAATTACCCAACTCATGATTTGGAGTTAACTGCGGTAATCTTTGCATTAAAGATTTGGAGGCATTATCTTTATGGATAAAAGTGTGACATTTATACTGATCATAAAAGTTTAAAGTATATTTTCACACAAAAGGATCTGAATATGCGCCAAATAATATGGTTAGAGCTGATTAAGGATTAGGACTGCTCAATTCATTACCACCCTGGGAAAGCAAACAAGGTGGCAGATGCATTAAGTCGATAATACCATGCCAGTTTTTCCATGATGAGGATCACAAAATATCCAATATTTATGGATTTACAAAGGTTGGATCTTGGAATTAAAATGGAAGGGGGAAAAACATATCTTTCTCAAATGAATGTTCAACCATATATACATGTGATGATTAAAGAGGCATCGAAAGAAGATTTATAGTTACAAAAGAAGGTGAGAAATATTCCTGAATTTAACCTTGATTGTTATAGGATAATAAAGTTCAGGAATCGGGTTTGTGTTCCTCCCATCCCCGAATTAAAGAAGGATCTGTTGGATGAGGCTCATAGTTCTTCATTCTCTATTCATCTTTGAAGCACGAAGATGTATAGGGTCCTGAAAGAGTACTTATGGTGGGATGGCATGAAAAGAGATGTTGTTGAATATGTCTCTTGATGCTTGGTTTGTCAGCAAGTTAAAGCTGAGAGACAGAAGTCTAAGGGGATGTTACAACCATTACCCATACCCGAATGGAAATGGGAAAACATCACTATGGACTTTGTCACAGGACTTCCTAAAACATCCAAAGGAAATAATGCTATCTGGGTCATAGTTTATTGTCTTACAAAGTTTGCACACTTCATTGCTATTAGAGAGGATTTCTCTCTGGATCATCTTTCCAGGATATATGTAATGAAAGTGGTAAGATTGGATGGAGTACCACTTTCTATTATATTTGATCAGGATACGAGATTTACCTCGAAGTTCTGGAGAAGTCTTCAGCATACTCTGGATACAGATTTGAGTTTCAGCACTACTTATCATCCTCAGATAGATGTTCAGTCTGAGAGGATAATTCAAACTCTAGAAGATATGTTGAGAGCTTGCTCTATGGATTCAAAGGTGGTTGGGATCAAAACCTACCTTTGGTGGAATTTTCTTATAATAATAGCTTTCACTCCAGTATTTAGATGGATCCTTATGAATCTCTCTATGGAAAGAAATGCAGCACTCCAACTTGCTGGGATAAAGTTGAGGAAAGAAAGATATTAGGACCTGATCTTGTTGATGAGATGGCAGAAAAGGTCCGATCTATTCAACAACACATAAGAGCAGCTCAGAGTTTACAGAAACGTTATACCGACAACCGAAGAAAATACCTAGAGTTTGAAGTGGGTGATAAAGTGTTCTTACGAATATCTCCCTGGAATAGAGTCATGAGATTTGGAAAGAAGGGGAAGTTGAGCCCTAGATATATCGGTCCTTTCGAAATACTGGATTGTGTTGGGAAGGTAGTTTACAGATTGGCGCTTCTACCGAATCTCTCTCAAGTTCACGATGTGTTCCATATATCTCTCCTGAGAAATTACATACCTGATCCTTCACATGTACTCAGCTCAGAAGTTGTACCGCTGGAGCAAGATCTTTCTTATGATGAACAGCCGATAGAGATTATCGATCATATTGAAAAAGTCCTACGGAACAAGACCACTCGCTTGGTGAAACTTCTATGGAGGTACCACCAATTAGAAGAAGCTACATGGGAGCTTGAGGATATTATGAGGGAGAGTTATCCTCATCTTTTTGTTACAAGTGATGAATTTTGAGGGCGAAATTCATTTTAAGGGGGGTAGAATGTAACACCCGAGACTTTTATGAGAAATATTTTGTTTTTATGTTATATAAATCATCAAAGGAATATTTCACTACATGCAACACTAGCTTGGCTTGATTTACACGCAACCGCGGCCTTCCTCGATAGCTTGCGTCGTACGCAATACCGAGTTTCACTAAACAACGATATGCTATTAAAATATTATTAAAACTAGCCGTTATGAATAGTAATAACCACTTTTTGAAATTTTTTAAATTTTATTATTCAAAATGGAATTCATTTTTGGATTCAGAATATCGAAATTAGCTTAGGGTGAAATTTTGGTACTTTTCGGATAACTTTCATATTCTAATGAATAGTGAAAATTACTAAATTTTAATTAAAAACAACTTTTTTAATCAAAATAATTAATAGTGATATATTATTAATTTTAGTGGTTTTAAATTATATTTAGAATATATTTTTACAATTTAATACAATGTTGTTCATTGGATGTAATTTCACATCTAAACCAGACATAAACACGTGTCAATCTTTTGATAGTTATTATCTCTTAAAAACACGCTATTTGTTTTGACGAAGGGAATTAATTTTTAAATTAGTCAATGTAACTGATATGTTTTGAATTTGATAAAATAAACATCATTTTTGAATTTGTAATATCAAATATATCTTAGGCCTAATTTTTGGTATTTTTCTGGAAACTTTCATTTTTTTGATGAATAGTGAAACCACTAAGTGGTAGTTCAAAAAACTGAATTTTTCATAAAACTTAATTTTACCGCTTCTGTGAGTAGAATTTCGAAAATCCGAGAGACACGGTAAATATCAAGGACTAAAATGTGGTTCAATGAGATGAAAATAATTTTTGGTGAATAATAACTTTTTACTTTTTTTTACCACGATTAAAAGTAAATAGGATAATTAAGGGTAAAAGTGTTATTATTATTACCCTAACACATGTCCTAATTCTATTGGATAAGTCTAATTCGACCAAAAACAACCTTAGGAATAAAATATGACCATTTAGGCCCACTTGGATTAGATTAGGACATTTATTATCAATTTATTTAAAGAAGGGTTAAAATAGTTAAAATCAAAGTTTAATAACTAAATCAATTTTAATATAAATTCGACTATAAATATTCATTATAAAGATAAAACGATTTATAACATAATGGTATTTTATTTGTAATTTTTAGACTTCAAATAATTTAATTTATTTATTATACAATGATGATGCATGAATTATCTTATTAATGAAATATTGACACAACTGATGTTATAAATACCCAAATAAATGTAATTTGAGACTTTTTATGAATTAAAATAATTTTATATGTTAATATGACATGTTATTATTAATTTAATTAATTTTTTTCTAACTAATAATTCTGTTATGATTTTCACAAAAATCAATTACCAAATAGTGTCAAAATTGACATAAAAAAGTTTTTAAAACAAATATTTTATTATTAGTTGTTATTATATTTCTAAAAATATAAGGTTCGGCCAAGATACTTATATCATGATAGGTGTATCATTAATGGACCACTTGGGGGGTCTCTTGGATGTATATGGTATGTTTATTAACTATATAATATAAAAGTACAAAGTGACATGGTAAATGTCAATCTAATTAACTAAGAGTTAAAACTAAAAGATAAGGTCAATATAATGACCTTAACTTGTCTAAACTCTATTGGATGAGAGGATTTCTACCCATCCCCACCTTAGATTCGAAATATATCAATTTGGAGATATTAAAAACCGAATTTGACTTTATAATAAAATAATATTTTTAGTTATTCCAAAGGTCCCCCTCTCCTCCCTTATAAAAGGGCACATCCTCCCTCTCTTCCTCACACCACTTTGAGCCTTTAAGCTCAGCCAACCCCTACCAATATCTCCTCTCCACTTCCCTAGAAACATCCTATAGGTCCTAGTCTTCTTCAAAGACCAATTTTAGCGCCCTAAAAGGAGGTCTCAAAGAGGCGCTTCAAAGAAGAGGTAATGTTCGTTACCGATTCTTTCAACTTTATTTCTTCTTCCACTTATTCTTATTTAGTTGTTTCATTATGAATTAATAACATCAGTATCACTCATATACTGATATGTTATTATAAGTATGAAAAAACCCTATTTCACCATCTATCCATCCTATGGAAAACGAAATCACCGCACATGCGTACGTACGGAATACCGTCTCCACGCCGTGGTGTAATCTATTTTCTACCAGTACCTTACTTGGATGGGTATAATGGTGTAAATAATGAATATATATTATTATAGTAAAGTTATATTGATTCTGAAATAGTATACATACACTCCAATACAATTCCGCGATCATGGGAACGATATCATCGCTCGTGTGTACGTACGGAATACCGTCTCCACGATGTGATGCGACTCGTTATACATGATCTTCATTGCATAATGATTATATAAATGAATTGAATGAATGAATATGATATATATTACAATAATACCATTCTGTAAATGAGGTATCTATAACCTAAAGAGAAGAATAAGAATTTATTCGACAAAACACGCATAAGAACAAAAAGTAATAAACACCTGAATAACAAGTAGCAATGAAACATTACTAATAATAAGCTAAGAATATAGCCATATATGATATCATAACAATGAGTATGATTCTGGAATAATTCAATGACATTATTTAAATCATTATACAGGAGGTTTGGACACTTACGAAGCAAATCGAACCTAAGGTAAGGGAAATATCACAATCTCATTTTTATCCGAGATTGTTTATACTTTGGAATTTACTGGGGTGTATTTTATCATCCACATCCATGTTTCCTCAATATGTAATGTTATTTCCATCCACCTAAAATTTTTTAAATCCAATTTTACCCTTCGGTGAGTTTTTAGTAAAATATATGAAAGGAATCTTTTGTCGTTTTTCGTACGAGGTACGTTTTGACTTTTCCGACAAAAGTACGAGAAGAATGTTTTTTTAAACTTATACGACATGAATGGATTTTTAAAAAATTATTTCAAATAATCTTCATTTAAAAGTTTTCAAGTTTATTTTTAATCAACTTCTTTTAGTTTAGAATTGTTTGACATGATAAGAAAGGAAAAGTGTTTTTGAAGTAGAAAGGATATTTTCCTCAAGAATGGAGTTCACGTGTTTTATCAAAATTATTTTCCATCTAAGATAATAAAGGGTTCTGTTTCTATCCCTATTATTACATTTATTTTATTATGTTGTGATGGAATTATTTTTATGAATTCCTTTATCTTATATGAATTGTTTTATGATGTCACGATGTTTAAGAATCCCATTTTTATTACATGGGTTATGCTATGATGTATGGTTTATGATTTTGTGGCACACATAAGAATGGAATCATTATGAGATTGGTGGGGCCTATATCTCCCTCCAATACATTGGGTAAAGATTTTATATCTCATGAGATAGACATGGCTGGAACAGCAGGTTAAACCGGTTCAGTGAAACAGGACTGAAATGAAGAATGAACTCGGTTCAGAAATGGACTTTGTCCACTAAGATAGTCTTGGAAATGAGTCTTGACTAATAAGAAATGATTCTCTATGATTATGTGTGTATTCCCCAAAGTTTCATTTTTTTTAAGTTGTGATTATTGGGATTACATTTCACTAATATGATTTATCCCATGTTATGAAATTATGATCTCTTTTGTAGGTTAAGATTTCCAAAAGTTATGTTCTTATATATATGATGTGATTGATATTTCTTTTGTTTACCCTTACTGAGAATTTGAGCTCACCCTTTTGTATGTTTTATTTCCCCAGGTCAGGAAGAAGGTTATTAAGTAGGATATTCCAAAAGGGACTCTAGATATGATGAAATAAATAGGAGGAAAAGTAGATGCTTTATGAACCAATTGTTTATGTTTCCCAGTTTCTAAAAACTCTATACCTATACGGTCCTTTCCTGGTTTTGTTATATGTTGTAATAAGAGTGCTTCAATTCTGAAGTAATAACAATGTATGTAAATTATGGGTCGTTATACTCTAAAAAAAATTCCTCTAAATAATATTCATCTGCGGGGTCTTTAAAAAATATTATTCCAAAAGAAAAATTTCATTCATTGAGATCCTAATGAAGAACCTTCATGAACATATGAGTCATCAAGGAGTCACTCAACATGGTCTTAAAAGAAAAAAGAACCACCCATTAAAATGGTAAACATACTCCATCATCGATTAACCCTGTTTGAGATCCATGATCTCTTCCAATTTATCCATCATATGCTCATTAGGATGAACCCAATAAGTAAACATGGTTTCAATGAGTTTCCACATTATCCAAAATTGATATTGAGATGAGATGATAATGTCCCACTGATACAAACTTAGGCCTTTAAAAAATATATAAAGTCTCACTATCATAACATCATAATTTTAAAAATATTGAAATACTTCCTTAGAATTATCATTCCATAGAATAGATTTTAGAGGACTTCGATCACCTCAACATATAGGTAGATACTGATAGGAAACTGGATCTATAAATCTATCATGAGTCTGGGTGATGTCATTAACTAACCAATCTACACTTGAACCTCTATTATTAATTGTAACTTTTCAATGTGGAATACTCTAAGTAACAATGAAAATAGAAAAAACAAATAAAAAACAAATTTAAATACAATCCAACTAGAATTAAATCTCATCTAAAACTAAAAACTCAAAATAATTTATTAGAAAATCTAAAAATAATATAAAACTTATCCCTTTAAAACATTTAAAATGTCTAATTTCCAATTTCAAAGCCCTAAAAACAATATTTGAAAATCATTTCAAAATCCAAACCTTGATATTTAATCATTAGTTTCCTATTTCAAATCAATTTAAAACTACACAAGAACTCTATTTTAAATGTTCATAAATACTTGAAATTAAATTATTCTCATTTCATTTCAATAATTTCTTATAAAAATTTCCAAATCCAACATCGAATTATTTTAGTCCAAGTTTTAGTTTCAAAATAAATTCAAAACGAAAAAAAATTTCATCAACACACCATAAAAAACTCATCCAAATCATATAAAAATGAATCTATTAATGATATGTGTGAATTTTAATTGAAGGGATCTCAATAAAAATATAAAGGGAGGCTAGTGGAAACAAATGATTTCACTACATAGTTTGGTGGATCATTTTCCAACCATGAATATTGCAATTGGAAGGAAAAAAACCACCCACATGATGTCTACACGATCTTCCAAACCATACAGAGTAACCATGTACCTATGAATCTTCCTTCCCATTCACCTATAAAATATGGAAAATAACAAAAACACCCATAAAATTTGAATAAAACTAAAACTACCATCAACATGAATTGAAATACAAAATAAATAAATAGAAAATGATAAGAATTCATGACCCAATGCCTAAAAAACATGGAAACTCAGGGATTAGGATTAATAAGAGTTTGTAGAACTCTCCCCACCTAGAAATATCAAGTTTTGACATCCCTTGTCTCCAATATACCAGACTTCCTAAATATTAGAGGTAACTCCAAGAACCTAGGTCTCCATGAAACCTACCTATGATATAATGTTTTCATGAACTGACTATATTTTTCAACCCAATGGACTCCAATGATATCCCAAAACATACCCAAGTGGAATCCCTACTCCCCTTGTACTAACGATAAGTTTCAAAGTCTTCACAATTAATCATTAGGGTTAATTTTGTCAAATAAATAATTATTTAACAATAGTGGGATTTCTATAGAAATCATGACATGACCCAAAATTTCCTTGGACATCTTCACTAAGTAATCATATATAATCCTATAAAAAATAATAAAAAGAAAATCATATAAAATACATGATAAATAATCAACTGAATATAAATAAATAACTACAATAGAAAAATGGGACCCAAGATATAAGAGATTATCAAAGTCAACATATCTATAAACTAGATATAAAAATTAAAAACCCTGACATTATAAGATCTTCGACCCAAGTACAACTTTCTATGTCAATTTTAGGGTTTTTGAGGTGTCTCAGGAAGGATCTAATATTTTTTGGATGGAAAATGGGAATTCAAGGAAACCATTTTCCATGGAGCCTTAGATTGTGCCATAAGTGTGTTCGATGTAGTGAAGTGGTTCTAGTTGTGGTGTAGGAGCTTTGAGGGAGGATATTTGAAAATAATAATATTTTTGGAATGACTACATCATATATGGAATGCTATGGAATATCATGGATGTGTTGTTTTTCTATGAAGAAAGTCTGTACTGTTGTTTCGATGACATATATGGCATGAAATGTCCAGTTGTTGCTTATGGATTTATGTTTAGTTATACCAAAATCCTGGTAGTTCATCGTGGTGCTTATTTTTTTGAATAGTATCCCTTTTGGAGAAGGAATTATATGATGTGGTGGTATCGATTGTGTCATATTACCTCTCCCCCTTTTATAGGATATGTTGACATCAAAGGTGTTGTGTTACTCGTACATGGGTTTAACCGGGTAGGTTGTAGTGTAGTCCCATGAATTTAATTGTAGTATTTCCTATGTTATCTAGTTCTATAACATGTTTTGGGAGGCTGCATCCTAGTCTTCAGTTTTTCAATTGGCCAATAAGTACCATGTTCCCCTCGAAACCCACTTTTCTCCCAATTTTATATATATACCCTTATTCAACCAATATATATTGTTGAAGTCGTTTTAATAACATTTTGATTAGATTAAATCCACATATTATCATGATTGATATGTGGTGATCCATGGAGAGTTATTACAATTTTTTTATGATTTATTCTCCGTTAAATCTTGTTTCCTGCCATGATGTGTTTCCATGTTATAGAGTTTGATCGCTATCAATATAATGGAGTTTTTTTTCATTATTTTCATTGAATTCTTGGTATGATGACCATAGGAGATTTTATTTTTCTTGAGGTATAGGTGATATTAGATCCACATTGATGTTTTGTTTCAATTTAATGAATACCAAAAGACTTGAGGTCTGAAATTCATTGATTCTCGTTTTTTATGTAAAATTCTAAATTTTCCATAAATTTAATTTTTCGGTGAAAGTGAATTCAACCCTAAAAAGGATAATTCATATTAATGAAATAATTTTATTTGGTTAGTGATCAAATATTTTCTACCACCATGATAACACTTTTACTGTTATTTTATAAGATATTGTGTTATCTATGATATAATTTGTTTATAATGTTTATTATTGTTGGGTTATCATGTTTCATTTGATTAAATTGGTTAAATAATTTAAGTCCAATAATTTTTTGGTTTGATAAAGGAACTTAAAGAGGCATGTTTAAAAAATCCTTAGATTCTGGTAATTTGGTAGGGACAAAATTGATGCATGCTATATATTTAATCATTTTAGTATTTGATATTTAATATAATTATATTAAGAACATTAATTTAGAAATTCTTATTATTGATATCAATAAAAGGAATTCTAAAATAAAATTGTTCTTTTAACAATTTTATGAAACAAGAATCGAACCTAGAGAGAATGTCTCAATAAATAGCTTATTATAGCTGATGCCTATGTTACCCATAGTTGTAACCTATAATAATTCGATTTGTTAATTAAATATGGAAAAAAATTTGTTTGATAAAGATTAATGTTTTTGGATGAGTGATCCATTTTTTATGACGGCTAAATGCCTTTCATTTTGGGTTCAAAAGAGCCAGTTTAGATATATTGGCTAAATGCATTTCTTTTAAGCCCAGTTTTCCTATTGAAACTCAAAGTTGTTTCAAACTTATATTTTTTCCTATATGTGATCCTTTCTATGATATGTTATGTGATTTTGGTACTGTTTATGAGCTATGTGTGGGGGTCCTAGGTCTGTGGTAGTAGTTGATGCCTATGATGTCCAAATATATGGTGATATGCATAGGGGTTTTGGGGAGGAAACCATAGTTGATGGAATAGTTTTAAACCCATCTTACCCATGGTTTTTATTAAAACTATTATTATTTCATGATAAATCATTTTAATGTATGGATGGTTGGGTTTTTTGTTTATCTACATTCATTTCCGCAATTTTGAGGAAACTAGAAGTGCTTAGTTTTTTATACTTTATCAGTAGCTTATGATGTTTCCTAGAGTTCCAAACATTTTGGAATGGTATAAGAACAATAAATGATTTAACCCATGTGGTTGGTTCTTGTTGGAGTGGAAATGTGTTAATCTTGAGAAAACATGGACTTAGATGGATTTTTCAAAGAAGGTCATGGACTTCACATTGGTGGTTAATGATGTATAATTTAGAATAATGTTAACTAAAGTCTAATGAATTAATTAACATAATGTGTATTGTAAAAAAGGAAATAAGTAATGTAATGATAAATTCTTCTTAAATTATTTTGTGCTTATGGGATATCTAGATCTTAATGGTGACAATTGAGTGTTTGTGAGATGATAGCTATAGTTGAGCATGAGACTAGGTTAATGCCCACAGTGTGGTTGTGATCTATATTAAATTCAGTGTATTATATGATTTCATATGCTACCCAGCCCATGTTAGTTGGGCGGTTTGAACCCAGTGGAGAACGAGAGGGTTTTTCCCCATCATTTAGGTTACTAAGGGATGGATGAATAACTACCACCTTTGGCCCCACTCTATTCTCCTAGTCGTATTATGTATTGGTATACACAGATTTTATCCTTCACATATATGTTAATCAAGGGTTGTGATGTATTTGGGTTATTTCACACACCTATGTATCTGGATATAGTATCCAAAATATTATTATAGGTATCATGTGAATGATCTATGATGGATCATTGTAAATTACTAAGTGTATGGACTATAATGGCTTCAAGTATAATACCTGATGTATAAAACATGACATACAGATTGTGGGGGATCCTGAAAACAACTCAATTACTGTATGCAGATGTTAAATTGGATGAGTAGATGATATGATGAATGATGTGCCTATTTTGATACTTTTCCCAAGTGTCTTTCTGAAGGGCCTGAAGGCCTTAATTTTTATTGATCTTTTATAACACCCATTTCAAGGGACAAGGGGGAACCCTTACAAGGATCGTAGGATCAGAGAATACATAGCCCGTAGGATTAGGAGATTACATGACCCAAAGGTCTTAGGGAATTCATCCAAACTATCTACAAGGAACTTCCCCTCCCCATCCTCTGTATCATGATAGTAGATCTCCACCTTTGCATCTCTATCTAGCTAGGATTCCCATGCATGCCCAAGATAGTCCTGATGGAATATTCATACCCTCTCATTATGAAAAAACAATGTGGCTATACTTTGGTGAGTTCACCTTCTCTAAATCCTCTTCTAGGGATACTCTTTTTTTGTAGAATATGTCTGGGGAAACTGCATGTGGGCCGAAGGCCTTGAGGTGGCCCAAAGGCCTTAAAGGTGCCCCGAGAGCCCTACTGACCCAAAGGCCTAGGTATCCCAAAATCCTTAAGGACTCCAAGCCCAAACAGGTGGCCCAAGATGAATAGTTCCAGCTGCTATAGTACAAAATAGCACCTGCTACAATAACTGCTACAATTCTGCTATAGTCCCTGCACAGTGTATAGTTCTTCTACAGTACCCAAACAGTGTACTGTTATACTACAGTACTACTAAATTACTTCTACAGTACTACTACAATACCCCCAAAAATATTCCTCTACTTGATTTTGAACCTGGGTCCCATGGATGCACTTAAAGATACCTCACCAACTGGATTGGGTCTTATGTGCTTATCCCAAGTGTCTTTAGTTTTATTTATTTTGGAAATATAATTTTAGGTACGTACGATGTTAGGGAAAAGAAAAAAACAATAAAAAAGTGGTAGTGGGGTAAAATTGATTTATTACTATAATAAGTGATCTCTTATACGTGTTATTTTGTGAGAGATATCTATGGTAAGGTTGCAATATTAGTATATTTGTTTAGGTGATGAGTTATTTTGTCTTTTTTCACTTGTATTTAGTATTCTATGTTTATATTTTCATGAGAGTATCTATGGAGGATCCAATTGAGTATACCAATTATGATCACCCTATTTATATATAAACTATTTTTAGGTCAAAAGGAGAGATATGGAGATTGGGATAAATATTGATAGCTTGTGGTTATTCAGGATTTATTTGGGATTTTGTTCATTTCCGAGTTTACCTTTTTGATAATTTTTGTTTTACTTATCAATTGATTTAGTATTGTATTTCATTACATGTATGTACTTGGGATGTTTATTTTACCAATATATGAGTTTGTGTTTTTTGGTGTACTTTTATTATCTCTCTATCATCATGTTCTCTTAGAGGGTACTTCATCTCCTTTGTATTTTCGTTATACCCTCGTTTCTTGTCCCGAACTTGTGGCCTATTGAAGGAAGGCTCCAGGTAGTCACCATCTCTCTTCTCTTATTTTTGTCTCTGGATGTGTACCTTTGGGGAGGATGAGGTCATGAAATAATGGTATGAAATGTTATGGTTGAGAGATAGGATAAATATTGGAGTTTTTATTAAGTGATAATAAAATGTATTAAGTGAGACTAAATAGTTTATTAATGAAATGGTATCTTCTAAGTTTATAGGAAAAGTGAATAAGGGAGACTGACTGAGACATGGGTATTTAGGGACCTTTGTGATATAATCCATGGACAATTAATTTTACCTATCCTACTAAGTAAAGTGACACTGGTTGTAGGGTAGATACCTAAGAATGGATAATTCATTATTATTATTTATGTCTTTGTTTGAAAAGGGTAGACCCTATGATAGGTTAAATATTAAACAAATAAAAAAATTTATTAATCAATTAATCTTAAATATTTTCATTCTCTAGGTTAAGGTGTTTCTAACAGTTTGTTTTTTTTTTGTAGGTATGGATCCAGGTGTATATCCTTGTATGTTTCACATAGAATATGTTCAAAAAGACTTTATAGAAGATTAAATTAGAGTAGAGATTGTGTATAGTGAAACATAGAGTAGGATTCGCTTATATTTTGAGCGCTAGAGTCTTCAAAAGATTGAGGGCTCCATTTTAGACTTAGTGGTAGAAGGCTGGTTAGAGGAGGTTGAGATAGCTTTCATTTGGTCTGTACTCGGAAGTAGCATTATGTTTTTTTGGATGTGATGATATTGAATAGAGAAATGAGGTAGTGGTGGATAATTTTCATTGAGTATCATTAGGATTCAAAGGTCTCTTGGGTGAATTTTAGGGTCATGTTTTGAGTAGTGTATCTTTATTTGACCACAAATGTGGTTATCCACCAGGAGTTTCTTACCCTTTGATAGGGGAGTTATACAGTGCATGAGTTATATAACTATTTTAGGACCCTTATCTGATATTATTTTGACAACTTTTTAGATGAGGAGGCTAGGGTAAGGAATTTAGATGAGTATTTTCATCCATATATCCAGCACCAAGTCCCTACATTTTTAATGCAGACATATCTCAAGGTTCTAGAGTGAGATGAGGTTATTGAGATAACACTATCCAGAGTTGCATCATCTAAAAAAGGAGTTCTCATTATTAATAATGCAGTATAGATATGGTTTGGGGTTCCAAATTTCATAGAAAGAAGAGATTTTAAACTGTTGTGGTATGTCTTACGCTCATTATCTCATTTTTTCGGTGGTGGAGGCTCTCAGGAATTTCCCAAGGGATTAAACTATTGTTTTTTATGATGGTTGAGGTCATATATTGTTAATGTGAATTAAATTTTTGGGAAAATATCATTCCCCATGTATTTCCCTTTAGGTTCCTCGATTTATTTAGTTTCATATGAGGTAGTAGAAGTAGGATACACTATCTTGGAATCATTAGAGTGGAGACGGGGTAGACATGGGATAGCCTTAAGATACTCCACTTTCTTAGAGAGAATAGGATGACCATTGAGGTGGTATTCATCAGGTTCATAGAGCTTATAGAGTAGGTTTTAGTCATTTACATGCCCTATAATTACCATTGTATGAAGATCCATACGTCATTTTTGTTTCCCCTTGTTTTTTTTCTACATAGATTCATTCCATGTTTGATTCGTGAGATACTCACTTTTTCATATCACCTTCCCTATTCCTAGATTTAAAACTTTAGGAAGAGATAATTCCTATTACATTGGAGTGTAATACACCTATTTATGGTCACGTTTATCTATATAAAGTTTGTAAAGACTATGAACAAGTGTTGGGACCATAAACCTTTTTCAGTTATTTCCTATATTTATGGATATGACCCGATAAAATAATCATCGATATGGACCAGCTATAATTGGTGTAGTTTATCATGGATTTATTTGGTAGGTAATTTTCTATATGATACTGATATGGATTCATTCATATTTTTTAGTGAGCAATACCATCATATGGGTTGGAGGAATTTTCTACCTTATCCATTTTTGATGGTTGAGATAATACTGATTTCATTGGAGGTATAACTATAAGCGTTTCCCATGATTTTGGAATATTATCCAAATATTTTACTAATGAGGTTATAATGGTACACCCTGAATGGGAGTTTGAGTTTGGTATTGAGATAGAATAGGAAATTACTCACATCTCGATATATGTATATAGGATGACCCCTTCTAAGTTGCGAGAGCTACATATACATATCGATGTCCTGTTGAAATGAGGTTTTATTCTGTTAAGTGTATCACCTTTGGGTGGAAAAATATTTTTTTAGAAGAAGGATACCAGTAGTTTGGGTCTCTATATCAATTATCATCATTTTAATCATGTGGAAATGAAGAACTGCTATCATCTTTAGTAGTTTGATGATTTATTCGATCAACCAAAAGGAGCTCATTGGTTCTTAGTGATTGACATGTGGTTAGTATATCATCAAATGTCTGTGAAAGATTAGGATGTTCTAAAGCTCACTTTCTAATATCCATATTCTAATTATAGGTTTTTTGTGACATTATTTAGTGTAATGAACTTTCTATTTATGTTAATGAGTTTGATGAATGTCGGGTTCATTGCGTTCCCCGATTTTTTTGTGGTGAATTTCATGGATGACATCCTTTTGTACACCATGTATAAGGGGGAGCATATAAAATATATAGGTTCTATTTTTGGTGTCCTTACATATCAATGACTATTTAGGAAGTCATTCAATCTTGAGTTCTTCTCCCATGATGTTTTTTTATTAGGAAATGTGGTGTCCTAGAAAGAATTATATGTGAATCCTTTGAAGATTGAAGAAGTCATTTCCTGGATAGACCCCAAGACTATTGTAGCAGTGCATAGTTTCCTTTTTATTAAAGGATATTATAGGAGGTTCATATCCAAATTATCATAGGTCATGACTCCAATAACACCCTTGACCATAAACAATCAGTTGTTCTGATAGACTAATAAATTTTTGGAATATTTATAACACATGAATGATAAGTTATTTAGTTATATAGTCCTTTGTATTAAAGAATATGTAGTTCAATTTGATGTTTTCTATGATGCCTCTTTTCTTGGTTTCAGCTGTGTTCTGATGTAGTAAATATCGGTTGATTCTTATGGGTATTGGAATTTATGTCCCCCAGAATATAACAACGCCAATCATTATCTAGAGTTTGTATAAGTTGGGTTTTCTATAAAGTTATGGAAACATTACCTCATCGGTGATAATTTGGTGGTTTTTAAGGATCATAAGATCCTAAGGTATTTCTTCTCCTAGTGTGACTTGAACTTGTGATATTTAAAATGGATAGAATTCTTGCAGGATTATGAAATTGAAATTTAATACACACCATTAAAGGGAAATGTTATAATCGATGCACTAACTGGGAAGTCACATAGTAATATCAAGTATGAGTCTGGATATTGATAGATAATGATGGAAGATATCTAAGTGATTCATCTTCATTTGGGAATGATTATAGGTAGAAGTTTCCTTTTTTAGTTGATTTTCCATTCATATTTTGTACAATAGGTTGGTGAGTCCCATCTGGGGATTCTAAGGTGGAGGATTGAAGATACAAAGTTATTTTTAGAAATGCCCCTAATGGTTAGTCTAATGATTAACAACATTCATTGTTATTATAGAGGATTATTTTCATTAATTTTATTGTGAATGAGATGGTTCTATGTGAGTTCCATATCTCAGTCCTAGTGGTACATCTTGGAAAGGCCAAGATGTATTTAGCTATGAGAGGTTAATTTTTTGGTTGGGGGTTGAAGCATGCTGTTACAACGTTCATGTATTAGTGTTTGGTCTACCATAAGGTGAAGTTTGTGAACCATGTTCCCAGTGAATTTGTATATCCATTAGATATTCCTTAGTAGAAGTGGTAATGCACATCGATATAACTTGTTACCACTTTACCTCAAGATCATGGGGTTATAACCGCCCCTTATCAGTTTAGTGATTAGGGGCGGTCTCAAAACCACCCCTACCTCATGATCAGGGAGTATTTGATGCTATATGGGTTAGATGTGATAATTTAATGAAATATACACAATATATACTGGATAAGGATTCAATATCATTGGATGTTTTATTAAGGAATTATCTGGAGGAGGTGATGAGATTCCATTCAGTCTAGGGGATGATCACCAGGGATAGTGATACATGTTTTACCTCTAGGGTGTGGAGAGTTCTTCAATATTCTTTTAGATCTCAGTTATTACATATAACTACTTTCATCCTACAAAAAGATGGTCAAACAGATTGGACTATCTAAAATCAAGAAGACATGTTTCATTCTTGTGTCCTAGATTTTTTACGTTCATGGATGAGGCACATTCCCTTGGTCATGTTTTCTTAAAATATTTTTTTTACTCTACTATTGGTATGGAAACATTTAAAGCCTCATATCAATGACCATCTGTTTTATTTTATGTAGGAATGGGGTAGGAGACTCAACAATTCACAGGCCATAACTACTATAGTGCATGATAGAGATGGGTTAGGTGATTCTAGAGAGGGTGAATCCAGCATAATATTGTTATAATTCCTATTCCAATCATTGGAGTATACGTATAGAGTTTGATATTTGAGATCATGTGCTCTTAAAAATGACTCCTTTTCACGGGAAATGAAGTTTTGTTTATGGGAGTAATATTTCTCTCAATTTTTAGGCCTTTTTAGGTGTTGGATTATATTAGAGTTTTTACATATCAGATGTCACTTCCCCCATAAAAGATCCAGATGCATGATTTCTTCTATGTATCATAGCTATACTGTTACCTCCATGGGGATTTTCACATCATTTATTAGCGTGATATCAATGTTGATAATAATGAGACCTTTGAGGAGAAACCTGTTAGATTGAGGACCGCTAGGAGAAGGGGTTGTGTGGGTAGGTTATTCCCTTGTTTTGTGACTTGTGGAATCATGTTAGTGTGGAGGATAATACCATGGATGGTGAGTCACATATACATTATTAGAATCTAGATTTGTTTTAGGTTTTTGTATTCCCTTCTAGTGTTTCTTTTTTTTTTGACCATTTTTGGTTTATGATATGGTTTTATCTCATTCATTTTGTGGTGAAATTTCTCTTTTTTGAGAGGAATATACTATGGGATAGTTTTTAAAGATTTTTGTTATTATTGTTTGGTTTTTCACTTATTTTATTTGAGTAAGGTGTTTGATCTTCTATGATGTTATGATTCTTGAGAAGTATCTCATGGGGTTTTTGTTTGGATGAACGATTTCTTCCCATTCTATATCTTCACGTTTGGTTTTAAATTATCAATGAAAATAATAGTTTTAGAGGCATCTAATGTAAGGGGTCATACCTTAGTATTCCCTTCCATTGTGAGTTTAGGGTGTTGTAGGTTTTCAAATAAGGTTCCAAGGTATTTTTTAGGGGTGGGGGATGGGGAGTTAGTGAAATTTTTCATTATCGATCCTTAGACTACACCGTAAGGGTGGTCACTGCAATGTAGTGGGGATGGTTATAGAATACGTGTTTCAAGGGATGATATTCATATCCCTTTCCATTTTTGACATTGTTGCGCAATTTAGGGTAGGATTTTTTATATCCCAACAAGGTTTGTGTGTAATGGATTGAGGTTTTGGTGTAGGGATGATGTCTTGTATTTCATTTAAAGTCTGACTTTAGTGTAGGTCTTTGTTGGTGGTCCAACCAAAGTTTGGATAGCTACATTATTCGGATTATTCTATGGTGTATCCTCACTTTTTGAGATTTAGTTATGTGGAATCATGGTATCAGGTTCACCCTAGTGCCTCTCCCCTTTTATAATATTTACATCATGGAATATGTCATTTTCCTTGGATGTTGGTTTGAATATGAAAGTTGTGGTGTGATCCCTTTTACTATGTAATAGTCCTCTTTATGTCAGCTTGTTTTATGGCATGGTTGGGAAGTTTATACCATGGTCTTTAGTTTTTTAGTTTTGTTATAATATACCCCCAAGCCCCACTGAACCCACTTTTCTCCAAAAAAATTGTCTCAGCTACTAGGCACCAAATATATCTTTTTGAAGGTAATTGAAGACCCTTTTGATTAGATCCATTCTGTAGATTCTCATGATCAATCCATGGTGATCCGAGGTGAGTTCTTACCCTATTCTTATGGTTTATTCTCTGTTTAATCTTGTTTCCAGCAATTATATCTCTCTAGGTTATGTAATTGATCTCCATTATTCAAATGGAGATTCTTTAAATGTTTTCCAGTGTGTTCATGGAATGAAGACCTCGGGAGATCTTAGTTTCCATGTGGAATGGGTGATTATAGATCTATATTGATATTCCATTTATATTTAAAAATGTCAAAATACTTGATTTAGTGGATTCCTAACTTATTTTTTATGTGTAATATTGAATTGGATGTGCTCTGGCTTCTTGGCTAGTGGAGTAGTTAACCCTAATAAAGGAAAAACTAGATTAATGAAATAATGGTTTATGTTTAGTGGTTGATTTTTTCCACTGTGATAATAGTTTTCCGCATATTTTGTTATATTGTGTGATATCTATGTCATGATTTGTTTAGAAAATTTGGTATTCTTGGGTAAGGAATGGTAATTTGTTGAAATTGGTTAAAGAACATAAAGCTGATAATTTATTGGTTGTCTAAAATTACTTAAAGTGGCATGTATAATAAATCCTTATGTTACTATAATTTAATGAAGATAAAATTGATGCATGATTCTTGTTTAAATTTTTTTTTCTTTTATATGTTAATAGAATTGGATTAAGAAAGTGAATTTAGTAATTCTTATTATGGATAATAATAAAGGGCATGTTAAATGAAAATTGTTACTCTTATTGATTTTTGAAACTGGAATTGATACTAGAGAGAATTTTTAAATAAATTTATTGATAGAGATGATGGATTTGGTTACAATTAGTCATAATTTATAAAATTAAATTGGTTAATTCAAGATTGAATAAAAACAATTTTCTAATAAAGATGAATATTTGGGGCCCACCAATCCTATTTTCTTATAATGGTTGAATGGATTTCATTTGGGACTATAAGAGCCTATTTTCTTGTAATGGATAAATTCTTTATTTTAGGGGAATGATTCTATTTTGATCATGATAGTTGTTGATTTATTTTTTGTTTCTATGGATGTGATCCTTGTTATATGATGTGATGTGGTCCTATGATGGCTAATGAGATATATGTGTTGGTGTGATTTTTTTACAGCCATTGACAACTATGATGACAATATGCATGGTGATATGCATGATTTTTTCATTGATGGTATCAATGTTTATGGAATGGGTAAAATCTAGGATTACCCATGGTTACTCTTAAAGACAAGATGATTTCATAATAAATCATATTAAAGGATGTATTTCTAGATTTCTTATTAATTAATAATCCATTCCCCAATTCTAGAGGTGGATTTATGTTCTTGGTTAATAATATATTTTATGGTAAATTAGGATGTTTCCTAGAGTACCCAAAATCACTAAATTGTAAAAGAATAATAATTTTTTTACACATGTGGTTTATTTTACTTGAATGAAAGGATATTAATCTTGATAAATCAAGGACACGGTTAGATTATGTATAAAGGGCATTCACTTCACTTTGATGGTTAATGAAATGTAATCTGAATCAATCTTAATTAATGGATACTGAATTAATTAACATAAATTCTTATGTAAAATGTAAATAAGTAATACGATGAGAAAGAATTATTAGATGCTTGTGTGTCTAAAAGATATCTAGATCTAATTGGTGATAGTTAGGTGTCTATGAGATGAAAATTGTAGTTGATCCTGAGACTCAGTAAATTCCTTAGTGTGGTTTTAAGTTATATTATGTATTTTATGTTTTATAATTTCATATGTGACGTCACCTGTAAGACCCAAATTTTTTTCAATGGAAATTCCCTTATTATAATTATTTCATCATCATATAAAATCAGATAATGGAAAAAAACATACATTATAAATGAATAATTATTGAAATAAGAGGTATTTCAAGAAGTTAAAGAACATATACTTCCGAAATAGTAACTTGACCTTTGGAATATTAATGTGGCCCTTATGAATTGTAAACCAGGGAATATAATAGTAACCACACCAATGAAATTATATATAGAACCCATATATCATATAAATGAAATTATTATATTATTATAACATTTTATAAGTAATTAAATTTTTTAGAGATTATTAATTAAGTTTTTATATTTTTATAAAACAAAAGTGTTTATTTTCAATTTTATAATTAATATAATGTTTTAAAATAAAATTTATCTCCATAAAATGTATTCATAAAATAATATTTATTTTTATTATGATAATGATATACTTTTATGATACATTAATTGATTTTTCAAAGTGTTAGAAAATCATTTATAATTTTAAAATTGGTATTTTCGATGTAAATGATAATTTAAATAAAAATATAAATTTATCATATTTGAAGAATTATTTTTATAAACTGGAATTCATTTTTTAGTTCTACATGTTAGAAATTTATTAGGTGAAATTTTGGTATTTTTCTAAAATACTTGAAATTTTAGTGAAAAGTAAAATACGATAATTTAGGGTATAAGCTAAATACAAGATTTATTTAGTCATAGATGATTTGTAGCTAATTTAGGCCCAAAATATCCAAATATAATTCATAATTTTAATATTTGAGGTGATAATTCTCAAAATTTTCATAGTATTAAAGAAAAAATAGAAAACTACGGAATAAAATAATGAGAAAACACCCCACTCCACCCCTATAAATACTACCCCTCACCACCACTTCGCCTCACACATCTCAAGATTTGATCCTTGACTAAATTATTATGAAATATCTTCCCAATCCTTTCCCCCAAGTCGAGGATCTTTTGATGTCAATTAAACACCAAATCCAATCCCCCTGGGGAGGTTCTCAAGTAAAATGATTCCAGAGGTAAAATCCCCTTTCTTTTCTTTTAATTTATTTTCATGTTATTTTATTTTCTTATTCTCACCTCACCTGACCCACACAAATTTTATGATAACACCAATAAATTACATATACTATATTTTTATTATTATAATGGAATAATCCATCATCTTTTCTTTCCCCTCTTCTTTCTTACTAAAATGAAAATATCGCCTTTAATTTGTCAATTTATCACATTCAAAGATAAAAAAGTTTTTAATTTACATTCCATCCCTAAAGACAACTCATAAAACCGTTTTTATGGATAATAAATATTATAATATATGTATTCAATCCTATTTAATGTTTTGGAACCATTATATATAAATTATATTAGTTAATAAAGAAAACCTAGTTCATTATGATCAAAAAAACACGAAAATAATCTAAATGGTTATCACTAACATATTATCTAATGATTTGTCCTCACCATAAATTAAAATATGACTTATATAATAATTTAATATTTTTTATATTCATTAATAATGTATACCTCAAATTCTGGACAACCATTCTCATTTTATATGATTTTCTATACATGTATACAACTAACAGATCATGAAAACCAAGGAAAAAACGCTCCCAAATGATGATATTTTATATTATAAATCATAAAAAGGGATATAAATGAACTTAATAAAATTATAATAAATAATAATAATATATAAAATGTTCCAAATTAATAAATAAATTAATTTCATTTTATTATCCAGGACATTACGATCATGTTTAGAACACATTCAGATATAAGGTAAGGGATTCTACCTAAAACTCTATTTTTCCTTTAGGTTACTATTTCTCTCTCTTTACCTGAAATTAATTATTATATAATTCTTTACATATTATAAATCATTATTATCTATTAAAAAATAACATATCTATATAATATTATCATTCTTTTATTGGGAAATATACGTTTTAAAAAGGTTCCCTTCTCATTTCTTCTTGATAAGCAAGTCTAACTAAAGGAAACTTCCTAATTTCTCACCCATTTTCAAGTGCACTCCATAAAATACTTCAAGGCGCCATTATTTTTATTAAATAACTAATTTTATCACGAAAAAATTTTTTGGTTCATTTTTGGTTCTATAAAAACAATTATTTCATTTCTATTCCAAATAATCATTACTATTTTCATTTAAACTGCATTAAAATATTTTATTTCTAAAGTTTATTAAACACTATTTTTATACGTTTTCACATAATTTTGACATAAATTATCACGATATAAGACTATTATACCTTTTATATGTCCATTTATGATTTAAATACTTTATTTCATGGACTCCATTATGATATTCCATTTTTTTATGCATTTGGAATGATTATGAGAACTAATTCTTTCCATGGGCGACCCTTATGTTTATGTTTGATTCCTCATGTATGATTATTATTAATGTAAAAATATTGATGAACATGTTATGATGGGTGCACCCAGATAGTGGTCTAATTCATTAGGTAATGTTTAGTCTCATGACATGTCATGTTGTGATAGGGAGTGAACCTAATTCATTTATGGTATATTATCCACCATTTATTGACAGCTAGCCTTGACTCATTTTTATATCATTTATATGTTGTCACCACATTCCTATGATTTGATGGAAATATTTTTCCATGTTATACATGTTATTATTCTCTATGTTTATGCTTGTTCCATGCCTTTATTTCATGATGTTATTCATTAAAACCCATGTGTTATGTTTTACTCCTATTCTTATTCTCTTACTGGGCTTTTTAACTGATCCCTTTTGTTTATGTATTCCCCAGGTTATCCTATGAAGATATAAAGGATAAAATGGATTTAGGATATCATTACGAGGATTAAATAAAAAAAATTTAGTTACATGTTGTTTAATTATGTACCTAATCTTCAAAGATACTAAACTTCATGATCCTGGGATTGTAATTTGATGTTTAATTATGCTTTTAAATCAGAGAATAATATGTGTAAAAGGAAAAGTTAATTATATTTGGTATCATATAATGGTATAGTTAGTTTTGAATATTAATACTAGATAACTTTTTCAAAAAACCCTAGGGATAATTCTATCACCAAGGATATCCTATATTGCAACATATGGAAAAAAAATTTAGGATATACTTTTCATTTACAAGTTTATATCTTTATAATCAATGTTTCCTCTTTATATTCTTATTAGATGGGTATTCAAGCACCCTAATTTTAATTTATTTTTCATATTTTATTACTGGAAATATAAGTGATCATTCCAACAATCAATATAATAATAAATGTGAATATTACCCTAATGATATGCCAAATATGAATAGAATGGTTCCTCATAACATTACGATAGTACATTCTTAGCTAGCTCAAGTTATGAATAATAACTTGAATCGTGTTGAACTCCCACCTTATCTTAAGAAAGTGAATGTTTTTTTCAGATACTTCACATGGAAGAGGCCTCCCATGTTTAGTGAATCTTATAATCCCCTCCCCTTAGAATAATGGATTAACTCCATTAAGAAGATAATATTTGATCTCAAGTGCTTAGAAGACGAGAAATTTGTACTTTTGATCTATAATTTTAATGGGTAAACTGATCAGTGGTGGAAACTAATCAAGAACTCAAATTCCAAATTGAAAATTTATTCCATATATTGGGATGATTTCAAGAAAATATTTTTCAATAAATATTTTCCCCAAACCCTTTATCTTACGATAGAAATAGAATTCCTCAGATTGAATCAGAATGAAGATGAGTCTATCAGGGAATACAAGGAAACCTTGATGAGTCTTGAATGATATTCCTCCGGAATTTTCATGAACATTAAAATCAAGGTGGATTGATTCTTTATGAGACTGATTTTGATTACATTAAAAGAGTTATAGATTCGAGATTTTGTTAGTTATAAATAGATTGTGTGTTATTCTGTTAAGGTTTAAAAGGAGACCAAAGACTCTTAGTGGCCTCGTGGGACAAGTGGAAAATAGAGGAAAATAGATTTATTATGGGTGGATCAGTAGATAAATCCCATGATGGAAATAAGTCTCAACATTTCACATGTAAAAATTTTGGGAAGAAGAATCCTAGAAACTACTTAAAGGGAACCCAGAGATACTTCAAATGTAGAAGATATTGGAATATGGAAAATAACTACAGAAGGGATATGAAGAATCCCATAAATTTATAAGATGAAAGGATGGTTCAAATCAACACTCATATTGTATTGCAACGTTTCAACTACAAGGAACATGGTAATTTTGAGAGACATTTTCCTATTCGATGCTTTGTTGGAGGTAATAAACAACAACAACCTCCAATAAATAAAATAAGGTAATATGTAATCACTACTACTAAGGTGTAGCCCAAAATTATGTGGAGATAAGTATGCTGGTTATTCATTAAATAATAGTGAACATACCATTTGATTCTTGTTCTACGTATTATTTTATATCTTTTAAGTTATGTAAAACTATCCAAACACCACCTTAAAATTTGGAGGTTGAGTTATCTGTGAGAACATAAATTGAAAAAAATATTTCATACCAATTTTATAACTCCTTTATAATTAATTTTTGTAGACTAAACCTACCATAAATTCATTTCACACTCCCTTTAGTAGGTTTTGATGCTATATTGGTAATGGAGTTAAAATCATTAAATAAATACAACATCAAGTATTGGGAATGGGGGATCACTCTTCATATCTCAAAGAATCCTCCAATTATATACAACTGTATGGAGGAAGATCAATCACTTTAATAATAATCATCTCAATTGTGGATATTGTTACATTATGAGAAAGAATATCAAGCTCAAAAACTTGAGACAAAGGAAAGGATAATGCTTGAAGACATTCCCATCACGAGGGATTAAACTGATGTGTTACCTATAAAATTTTTTGTTCTTCATATTGACTGAGAGGTTGAGTTCTCAATTGAACATATTCTTAGATCTCTGCCGATATCAAATACACCTTATAGAATGGCTACAATTGTGCTTGAATAATATAAGCATCCTTTACTGGAGAATCTAGACAAGGGTTTCAAAAGCCCGAGTGCTTCACTGTTGGGTGGACCAGCACTCTTTCTCAAGACGAAGTATGAATCAATGCCAATATCCATTAATTATAATGAGATCAATTAAATCACAATAAAGAACAAATATCCCCTTCTATAGATAGATGACTTGATCAATCAACTATTTGGGCCCAGTTATTTCTCTAAGGTGGACCTTCAGTCGAGATATCACCAATTAAAGGTAAATAAAAAATACTTTCAGAATACTGCCTTTTAAACAAGGTATGGATACCATGAGTTCACAGTAATTCCCTTCAGACTCACTAATTCTCTAGACATTTTAATAGACATAATGAATAGAGTATTTAGATATTACCTTGACCAATTTTTGTTAGTCTTTAATGAGAATATTCTAACATACTCTAAGAGAAAAAAGCAACAAAGGAGAATTTGAAAACTATTCAAACAACATTATAAAGGGATAAAATATATGAAAATTAAAGAAAATTTGAGTTTTGGATGGAGGAAGTGTCATTATTTTGTCATGTAATCACTAGAGAAGGGATATCTATGAACTCTTCCAAGACAAACTAAATCGAAGAGTGGCCCAGACCAACAATGTTAATAGAGATCCATAGTTTCCTTGGTCTAGTATGGTATTTTCGAGGATTTTTAATTAACATATCAAGATTTTAAAACCCACTAACCAAGTTAAATTGGAAGATAGAAAAGTTTTTATGGACGATTTAATGTGATGACTACTTTAAAGAGTTGAAAAATAGGTTTATCACTGCACCACTACTCACACTACTAATAAGTGTGGAACTATTCATGGTGTATTGTGATGCTTCAAAGAAGGGATTAGGTTGTGTATTGAGAAAAAAATGATAAATTGATATCATATGCCTCAAGGTAGTTGAAAATTCATTAGAAAACCCACCTCGCACATGATTTTAAGTTAGCATTTGTGATCTTTTCCCTAAAAAGCAGGCATAATAATATCTATAGGGAGTAGTGTGAAATATATAATGATAAATAGAGTCTAAAATATATATTCACGCATAATAATATTAATATAGTCCAGTGAAGCTGATTAGATCTCATCAAGGATTATAACCACTAAATCCACTACCATCCTATTAAGGAAAATAAAGTGGAAGATTCTCTAAAAAGAAAGGATCATGTAACACAATTAATGATGATAATTGAGAAGAATCCAATCATTTTATTTTTGAAAAGTATGAACATGGCAATCATTAAGGAAGGAAAATCATCAATCCTTTCTCAAATGATTTCTCAACCACCCCTCATGGATAAAATAAAGTATTCTCAAAGAAATGATGTAGAAATTCAAGAAAAATAAGAAGATTTCAAAAATATGGAATCATCAGAGTTCAAAATTTTTGAGGAAGGATTCATTATATTTGGTTCATAGATATGTTTACCATACAATCCATATATAAAGAAGGCGATTCTGAATGACTCACATATCTCAACCTTATCTATTCACCTAGGGAGAAAAATATGTATTGAGATCTCTATGAGAACTATTGGTGGGACAATATTAAAAAGGATATCACTAAATATACATAAAATTTCTTGGTATGTTAGCAATTTAAAGGAGAGAGGAAAATGTATGATGTAATTATGAAACCTGTTTGATTTGAAAGGGATGTGCCTGTAAGGGGCTCCTCTTCATCGCTAGGGTTTCCCGTCGTCGCCTTTTCAACTCAGTCGGTTGTGGCTTCATCCTCGGCTATCAGCAACTTCGAGTTTTCCCCTCTTGTTGTGTCGACATCCAGGCTCTCGATTTTTCTGTGTCGTCGAAGTGCGAGGTCTTTTTTGAGGGTTCGTGGGTGCTCTGGCAGCGTCGTGGGCGGTAGCTACCATCGGGCATTGGCGGTGTCGAACGCCCGTGACCTTCGATTGTCTCAGCTTCTCCATGGTGGATCGATGTGGTCTAGATCTGGCCTGATGTGGTCTGAGGGAGGAGATACGTGTCAGTTGTGTGCTTCGGTTGGATCTTCAGTCTCTTCAAGTGATGGTGTCGATGGGTTTGGTGCAATTCATTGCAATGAAGTTTCCTCCAACGTCCTGTTATAGTGGCCGGCTTATTGGTGATGGCTTCTGGATCTCTATTTCTACCATGTAATTTTTTGTGTAATCCGCTTTGGATGGTCCTCCCTTCAGTTTCGGGTTTTCTCCTTTTGGTTCCTGTTCTGGTTTTTGTTGTCTTTTTCACTGGCGATGGTGGTTATGTCACTCAATAAGGTGGTATCGAGGAAAGGTTTGAGATCCTGGCTTGGCCCTTGGTTTTCATTCACGATGATGTTGTTGTTCTTGCCGGCACTTATTGGCATTAAGTCAATTGATGTTTTCAAGTTTATTTTGTTTTGGTTTTGTTCAATGTTTTGCTGGGATCGTTCTTGTAGAGGTTGCGATTCTCTGTGGAGGAGTTTAGCTGTTTCAACACTTCCCTGGCTTCGTGTTTCTTCTCTCTTCTCCAGGTCAGTCTGGTGTGGTGGATATCAATGAAGCTTTGAGATCTGTTGTTCGAGTGGTGAACGGTTCTCCCGGAGGCTAGGCCTTCGTTCGGTGGTTCGAAGTGATGACGGTGGTGTGATGATGGCGGAGACGTCATGGAAGGTGCCGTGACTCGTTTGAAACAATGTTTGACGCAGTACTTGATGCAGGATTCATTGGCGGGTGCATGATTTGTGGTCTATGTTGACACGTCTATTCCCGGGGCGGCCTTTTGAATTTGTATTTGTTTTTTGTGATTTTAATTTTGAATGGTGTCGGTGTAATTTGACCTGTGCGGTTCCCACTTTATCCTCAAAGTGGCTTTTATGAAAAAAAAATGATTTGGAGGAGGATGGAATTATGAAGCCATTACCCATACCATCATGGAAGTGGGAAAACATCACCATGTACTTGGTTATCATAATTCCGAAGATATCATGAGGAAACAATACTATATGGGTTATTTTGGATTGTATTCAAAAGATATCTCACTTTATCTCAATTTAATAAGAATTACCACTTGATCAATGTGTATGGATATACATTAGAGAAGTGGTATTGTTTCATGGAGCACCACTATAAAATTTATCTTGTCAAGATTCGAGATTCACCTTCAAGTTCTATAGAACTCTCTAACATGCTCTAAAAACTGAGTTGAACTTCAGTATGAAATTTCATCCTCAAACTGATGGGAAATCTGAGTGGACTACTGATACACTAGAATACATATTTAGATTGTGTTATGGGGACTTCAAAGGAGGATGGGACCAATATCTTCCAAAGTTCAAATTCTCCTACAACAACAGATTCCACTCGAGCACCCAAATGGATACATATAAAGCCCTTGATGGGAAAATATGTGGAAAAAATTCATGATGGAATGAAGTTAGTGACTTTAAGTTTTTATGGATTAAAATGGAGGAAGAATTGGAGGATAAGGTGGAAATAATTTAGCAACACATCAGGGTAGCCCAAAGTTAACAAAAGAGTTATACAGATAATCGTCGATGACACCTTGAGTTTCAGGTCTGATATATGGTATTCCTATACAAATATCCTTGGAAGAGGATCATGAGATTTTGGATGAAAGTAAAGATGAGTCCCAAGTACATTGACCACTTCAATATTCTTGATTGAGTCAAATATTTGGGCTATCGACTACACATTCACATATGATATCTGAATTACATGATGTATTCCATGTATCCCTATTGAGGAAGTACATAACAGATCCATCATGTGTACTGAATTCAGAGGTGGTACTGTTGGAAAATGATCTCTCTTATAAGAATCATCTAGTGATTATCTTGGATAATAGAGATAATGTTTGTCATAGAAAGACTGATCACATTGTCAAAGTAATATAGAAAACCCATAAGTGTGAAGAGGAAACATGGGATCCTGAGGATAAATGAAGGATAATTACCCAAAATAGTTTTCAACTTAGACTGTAAAATGAAATTCTGAGGGTGAAATTGCATAATGGGGGAAAATGTAATGACCCAAAATTTCTATCAATAGAAATTAAATTCTTATAATTATGTCATCATCACATAATATCACATAAATAACACAAATAAACATTATAAATGAAAAATTAATGAAATAAGTGTATTTTTAGAAGTTAAGAAACCTATACCACTGAAATAGTTACTTGACCTTTGGAATAGTAATGTGGCCCTTGTGAATGGAAAACCAAACAAGAAAATATTAACCTCACTAATGGAATTATATATAAAACTTATCTATCTTATAAATTAAAATATGATATGATTATATCATTATATAGGTAAATAAAATTTTTAGAAATTTTTAATTAAGTGTTGATATTTTTATAAAACATAAGTGTTTATTTTAAATTTAATAATTAATAGAATGTCTTAAATGAAAAAATTTTCGCATAAAATGTATTCATAAATTAATATTCTGTTGTATTTTGATTATAAGATAGTTTTATGGGACCTTAATTAATTTTCAATGTGTTAGAAAATCAGTTATAATTCTCAAATTAGTATTTTCCAAGTAAATGATGATTTTAATTAAAAATTAAATTTCACACATTTAGAAATTTATATTCATAAAATAGAGCTCCCTTTTTAATTATACGAATCAAAAAATGGGTAGGGTTAATTTTTTGAATTTTTCAAAAATACATGAATTTTTGGTGAATATTAAAACACGATAAATTAATGTATAAGCTAAATACATGATTTATTGAGTCCAAGATGATGTTTGGATGATTTAATCCTAAATCTCAAACTATTATTCATTATTTTAATATTTTAGGTGATAATTATAAAACTATTCATAGTCTTGAGGAAAAATAATACACTAATTAAATAAAATTATGATAAAACACTCATCTCCTAACCTGTAAATACCAACCCTTTCCACCTATTCTCCTCACACCTATCAAGATTTTATCCATGTCAAAATTATTCTAAAATATCTTCCTAATCCCCTCCTCCATTCTAGGAGTCTCTAGCTTCAAAAAAAGACAAAAAGCATCCACCCTATGGAGGTTCTCAAGAAGAAGGATTCAAGAGGTAAAATCTGCTTTCTTTTCTTTTCTTTTATTCTCAAGTTCTTTTATTTTCTGATTCACTCTTTACTTACCCTCATACAACTATTATGATAACTTTATTAAATTACATAGAATTTATTTTTATTATTCTAATGAAATAATTCTTCATTAATTCATTCCCATTTTATTTTTTACTAATATGAAAATATCATCCGTGATGTGTTATTTTCTCACTTTCAAGGATGAAAAGGTTTTAAATTTCTATTAAATCTTTAAAGAATGCTGAAAAAATATTCTTATGGTTAAAACATACTATAATATTTTTATTAAATCATATTTAATGTTTTTATACCATTATATATAAATGATATTAATTAATAAAATAAAACTAGTTTTTGATGATCGAAAAAAACACCAAAATAATCTAAACGGTTATCATTAACAACTTATCTAATGATTTATCCACAACCAAAATTAAAAAATGAATTATATAAAAATTTAAATGTAGGGTTTTTATTATTAACATAATCATTTAATTATATAAAACCATTCTCATTTTAAATGATTTAACATACATGTATACAAGTAATCGATCATGAAAACCCAGGAAATGTATGCTCCCAAATGACGAAATTGATCTTATAACTCAAAAAGAACCTTAAATGAACTATAAAAAATTATAATAAATCAAAATAATTTATATAACTGTCTTAATTAAATAAATAATGGATTTAATTTTATTATTCATGACATTAAGATCAAGTGTAGAACACTTTTGGACATAAATTAAAGGATTCAACCAAAACCTCCATTTTTCCTTTAGCTTAATCTTTCTCTATCTTTACCCAAAGGTAATGATTATTTATTTTTAATTATTAAAAATCATGATTTTATGTTCCAAAATCATGTATCCAGGTCATATCATCCTTCTTATATGTGTAAATACAGGTTTTAAAAGGATCCCTTCTCAAATCCTTCTGATAAGCAAGCTCGATTAAAGGGAACTTCTTGATTTCTCACCCATTTTCAAATACACTCAATAATATATTTCAATCCACCAAAATTTTTCTAAAATAATTAATTTTATCATTAAAAACTATATATTTTCATTTATGGTTTTATACAAACAATCAATCCTTTTCTATTTCAAAGAATCATTAATATTTTCCTTAAAACCACACTAAAAAGTTTTTTTATAATGTTTCTTAAACACTATTTTTACATGTTTTTACATAATTTTGACATTACTTATAATGATATATTCTTATTATCATTTATTTACATCCATGTATTACTTAAATCGCTTTTTTCATGGACTCAATTATGATATTCCCTTTTGTTATTTCTTCGACATGATTACGATACTGAATTACTTCCATCGGTAACCCTTATGTTTATGCTTGATTACTTATGTATGATACTTCATGTAGAAAAAAATCTTCCTGAAAATTTTATAATTGGTTCACCCTAATACTTATCAAATTCATAGGCTAATATTTAGTCTCATGAGGCGTCATGTTGGGACATTGAGTAATCTTGATTCATTAATGGGACTTTTTCCACCATGTCTTGGCAGCTCACCTTGACTCAAATTTAAATAATGTTATATGTTGTTGTCACAACTCTATGATATCATGGTTATACGTTCCCATGTTATAGATTATATTCTTCCTTATATTTATTAGTCTTCCAGGCCTTTTTTCATCATGTTATTCCTTCTAACCCATGTTTTATGTTTTACTCATATTCTCCTTCATTTACTAGGATTGTTAGATCATCCCATTAATTCCAGAATTCCCCTGTTTATCCTATGTAGATATAAGGGCTGAAATTATGTTATGACATAATTATTAATATTAAATAAAATAGTATTTTATTTTGGTTTCATGATGTTTTATTATGTCTTAATCTTCCAAGACACCATACATTACGATCCTCGGCTTCTAATTTGATGTTTAATTATTCATTAAATCATGTAATAATATGGGTAAAGGATAGGGTTTTTATAGTTAGTATTAGAGAAAGGTCTATTTATTTTTGGATATTTGTACTAGATCACATTATTATAAACCCTTGGGATAATTTTATCACCAATGATAACCTAGATTAAAAAATATGGAATCGGTAGTTAAGATATAATTTTCATCTAAATATTTATCTTTATTTATTCATTGTTTACTATTTATATGCTTGTTATCTTATTATTCATGCACAATAATTGAACTTTATTTTTCTCAATTAATGGATGGAAATATGAGAACTAATTATGAAAATCAATGTGATAAAAAAGGTGATTATTTATTTAATTATATGCCAAATATGATGGTAAGGTATCCTCAAAACATTATGACAGTACTTGCTCAGTTGTTTCAAGTTATGAATAATAATTAGATCCATATGTGATTCCCTCCTTTTTCTAAGAAAGATAAAGTTGTTGTAGAGTCCTTCATGTGGAAAAGGCCTACCTTGTTTAGTGGATATTTTGATCCCCTCCTCATAGAAAAATGGATTAACTATGTTGATAAGATATTATCTATCCTCTAGTGCTCAGAATAAGAGAAAGTTGTGTTGGTGGTATATCATTTCGATGGGTAAGATGATCAGTGGTGGACACTGATCAATAAGAAAAAGTAAAAAAGAGGATATTTTTCCATGGATTTGGAGGAATGAAAGGAAATATTTTTCAAAAAATATTTTTCTTAAACCCTCCACCTCAAGATGGAATAATAATAACTCAGATTGACGTAGAAGGAATATGATTCAATCATATCGAATGAGGAAAAAATCAGAAGAATTTCAAGATCAACCTCGGGATTTTTCATGAACACTTAGAGCTATGGGGATCACTTCTTTAGTAGACTAAATATTAATCTAGGAAAATCATTGGTAATTCAAGAGTTTGACAGGTATGGGTTTATTTTCCATTTTGACCTTAAGGATGAAATGGAGATTGAAGATACTTAGTGGTCTTATAGGCTTAGTTAAAAAAAGGTAAAATAGAGTTTAATATGGGTGGATCAACAGATAAATCCCATGATAGAAAGAAGTACCAACATCTCATGTGTCCAATGTATTGGGAGAAATATCCAAAAAACTACTTTGAGGGAACCAAGATATGATTCAAATATAGAAGAGAAGGGAATATGTCAAATAAATATTGAAGGGATATGAAGAATCCAACTAACACAGAAGTAGAAAGGAAGGTTTAGATGAACACTCTGCATGTAGTGCACTGTTTTAACTACAAGTAACATGGTAATTATGTAAGACATTTCTCAAAGGCAATTGTTATAGGAGGAAATCATCAATAACAACCTCCAAGGAAGAATTGAAGGGCATATTTAGACACTACTACTGATGTGGAAACCGACGGTGATGTGGTTTCAGTGATAATGGTTATTCGGTAATGAATAGTGAATGTAGTATTTGATTCTGGTTCTATTAATTCTTTAATATCCTACAAGTTTAGTATAACTATTCATTAACCATGTAAAAATTTTGGGGTTGAGTTCTCTCAGAGAACAACAAATGGTGAAATTATTGCATCCAAAGTTTATAACTCCTCCCTAGTTAATGTTTGTGGGATGATCCTACCAAAAAATCTTTTTATAATCCCTTTGGTAAATTTTAATTCTATATTGGGAATATATTGGATATATTTATATAAATCAAACATCAATTTTTGGGAAAGGGAGATCACTCTTCACATCCTAAAGCATCCTCCAATTCTATAAAAATATAAAGAAAAATATGAATCTTCTTCAGAATCATCAATTCAATTGTGGATAATTTTCTCTTATTACCAAGAATATCTATATCAAATGACTTATAAAAAGGATAGGATCATGATGGAGGAAAATCACATCATTAGGGTTTACAATATTTTATTTTTCAATGAGTCTCATGGTCTTCCTCCTCACTAAGAGGTTGAGTTCCCAATTGAACTTATTCCTAGATATCGGCTTATATCAAAGGCACCTTATATAATTTCCACCATTGATATGGAAAAATTAGGAAGAAATTGCAAGATAATCTAGACAAGGGTTTTATATGCCCGAGTGCTTCACCGTGGGCTACACCGGTCCTCTTTTTCAAGAAGAATGATGGAACAATGCACCCATGCATAGATTATCACGAGCTCAATAAATTCACAAAAAAGAATAAGTATCCACTTCTATATATATATGGACTTTTTGATCATCTATGTTGGGTATGTTATATTTTTCTAAGGTGGGCCTTCAATTAGGATTTCACCAATTAAAGGTAATGAAGTAAGATATTTTGAAAACTTCCTTTCGAACAAGGTATGAACACTATGAGTTCATAGTGATTCCATTTGGACTCACTAATTCTATAGAAAGTTTCATGGACTTAATGAATACAGTCTTTAAAGATTACCTTAACCAATTTTTTATAGTACTTATGGGTTATATTTTAATATACTCCAATATAAAGGAGGAATACATGGAGTATTTCAATACTTTGTTAAAATATTTAAAAAGGGATACACTATGTGTAATGTATAGTAATTGTTAGTTCTAGATGGAGGAAGTATCATTCGTGGGGCTTGTAATCACTAGTAAATAGATATGAATGGACCCTTCCAAGTCAAAGGAAATCAAAGAGTATCATATGCCAATATCTGTAACATATATATGTAGTTTCCATTGTCTAGCTGGGTATTACCAGTGATTTGTGAGGAATTTCTCACGATTTTCAAACCCACTAACCAATATGAATCTAAAGGGAGAAAAATATGTTTAGACTACTGAATGTGAATACTACTTCAAGCATTTGAAAATGAAGTTTATCATTGCACCAGTTCTCACACTACCAATAAGTGGGAAAATCTTTGTGGTGTGAAAGGATGCATGAGGGAAGGGATTAGGCTATTACTGATGAAAAATGATAAAGTGATATCCTACACCACAAGGAAGTAAAAAATTAATGAGAAAAATTATACCATGCATGATCTGGAGTTGGCCACAATGATATTTCCGTTGACAATATGGCAGTATTATCCTTATAGGGAGTAGCGTGAAATACATACTACTCAAAAGAGTCTCAAATATATATTCACATATAAAAAAGCTTAATATGCTCCAACAAGGATGGTTATATCTCATCAAGGATTATGACTTCTCAATCCACTATCATCTTTGTTGGGAAAATAATGTGGAAGATTATCTAATTAGAAAGGATCTTGAACCATTATCCATGTTGAGAACTAAGAAGTATCTAATCTTCCTTGATTTGATAATTAAGGACATGGGAATAAATAAAAAATGAATATCATCAATCGTTTCTCAAATTATTGATCAACCATACCACTTAGATAAAGTAATGGATCCTCAAAAAAATAATTTAGAAATTCATAAAAAGATAGAATCTATCAGAAATGGGAAATACTCAGAGCTCCAGATGTATGAGGCTGGGGTTATGAGATTTGGGTCCCCATTATATGTATTATCCAATCCAGAGATAATGAAAGAGGATCATAATGATTCATATAGCTCAACCTTCTCTATTCACTGAGGGATCAAAAGGATGTATCGAGATCTCCATGAGAACTATTGGTGGGACAATATGATAAATAAGATCACTGAATATATATATATATATATATCAAAGTGCCTGGTATGTTATAATGTTAAGGTTTAAAGGAAAAAAGTCTAAAGGGATAATTATACCATTACCCATACCAACATGGTAAAACCTCACCATGTACTTTTTCACTAGACTTCTAATGATATCTGGTGGAAACAATTCTATATGTGTTGTTGTGGATCATCTTAAAAATACATATCACTTTATTAAATTCTGATAGGAGTTCACATTGGATCAAAGTTCATGGATATATAACGTTGAAGTGGTAAGGCTTCATGGATTACCACTATTGATTATATTTGATTGAGATCCAGATTCACCTCCAAGTTCTTCCAAAGTTTCCAACTTGCTTTAAACACTGATTTGAAATTTAGTATATCCTATCATCCTAAAACTGATTGGAAATATGAGAAGAATATTTAAAAACTGGAAGACATATTGAAAGCATGTTGTATGGACTTCAAAGGAGGATGGGACCAACATATTACATTGGTCAAATTCTCCTATAGTAATAGTTCCCACTCAAGCAACCAAATGGATTCATATGAAGCCCATTATGGGGAAAGATATAGAACATTGACATGTTGGGATGAAGTCAGTGAATATAATCTTCTAGTGATTCAAATGGTCAATGAAATGGTGGAGAAGGTGAAAACCATTTATTAGCACCTCAAGGTATCCCAAATCTAACGAAAGATCAATGCGAAAAATCATCGATGAGACCCTGAGTTTAAGGTTGGAGATATGGTATTACTCCACATATCTCCATGGACGAGGAGAGTGAGATTTGGAAAGAAATAAAATTTGATTCCCAGGTACATCTTTACCTTCAAGATTCTTGATCGAGTCAGAGTTGTGGTTTATCTACCAGCACTTCCACCTACCATTTCCCAAGTACACGATATATTCCATGTATCCCTCTTGTGTATGTTCATACCAGATCCTTCACTTTTACGAAATTCAGAGGTGGTATGGTGGGAAAATGATCTTTGTTATGAGGAACAACCAGTGAAGATCTTAATCCTAGAAATAAAGTTCTATGAAATAAGAATACTCACCTAGTTATAGTATAATGGTGGAACCATATGTATGAAGAGGCACCATGGGAACAAGAGGAAGAAATGATGGATAAGTACCCACATGTTTTTTTAACTTAGAATGCAAAACAAAATTCAACGGTTAAATTTCATAAGGGGGAATAATGTAACAACCCAGAATTTTTATCAATAGAAATTTAATTATTATAATTCTTTCATAAAAACATAAAATCACATTAATAACCAAGAAAACATTATAAATTAAGAATGAATAAAATAATATTTATTTCTAGAAGTTAAGAAACCTATACCAATGAAATAGTAACTTGACCTTTAAAATAGTAATGTGGTACTTATGAATAATAAACCAAAAAATAGAATAGTAACCTCACCAATGAATATATATATATATATATTACTCAATTATAATATAAATTGAAATCATATATATATATATATATAATTTTATATGTAAATAAATGATTTAGAAATTATTAATTAAGTGTCGATATTTTATTAAAACATAAATGTTTATTTTTAATTTTATAATTAATATAATTTTTTAAAATAAAATGTATTTACATAAAATTTATTCTTAAATTTATATTTTTCATTTATAATATTATAAGATAATTTCATATTACTTTTATTAATTTTTTTAATGTGTCAGAAAATCAGTTATAATTTTAAAATTGCAATTTTCCAAGTAAATGATGATTTTAATTAAAAATTAAATTTACCATATTTAGAAAATTATTTTCATAAAATTTACTTTATTTTGGAATTATAACCATCGTTAAATGGTTAGGATTATTTTTTTGTATTTTTCTGAAATACAGGAATTTTTTTGAAAAGTAAAATACAGTAATGTTTTTGTATAATCAAAATACAGGATTTATTGAGACATACATGAGGTGTGGCTGATTTAATCCAAAAATATAAAACTATCCTTTGTTATATTAATATTTTTTTGATAATTTTCAATCTATTCATAGTATTGAGGGTAAATAATAAAATAATGAATAAAATAATGAGAAAACACCCTTCTCCAATCAAATTTTTTTCTCATTTTCAAAAGCTGGTTTATGGGTTCCTGGTACCCCACTACATGAGACGAGAACAACCACATTCATCAAAACAAAAGAACACCAAAAACCACAAACCAAGATAAAGGAACCATGAACCAAGGTGCAAGAACATCAGAAAGGCTGGGCAAATCCACCAAGGATTACCTTGAGTGTCCCCCAGCGCGACCATCGACACCAACCCAAATCCTCCCATTGGAAAATTCTAGAGGAATTCACCCAGCCTTCAAGTGATGAGATGGACCTCTAGGGTCCACCCCCAAGGACATCATAGAAAACCATAATTAAGATGAACATATCCTGACGTCATTAGCACCCTGACCCACAGACAACCCAAAAGTACCACCAAAACACTTTAAAAGCACGTGAGAGACAAACCCAATTAGTCCAGAGGTGAAGACTCATAAGAAAATGAAAAGTTACCAAAGAATAGCCTTATCCTATTAGTGCTTTCCTCCCTATACAGATTCCAACTCATTAGCCATACTTTAGCATCAGGATCTTCCCCAATAATGTCTTTAAATCGGTCTTCCATCTTGTCCCATGTTTGGATATATCCTTCTTTACTGATTTTTCGATCATTGAAGCCTCTCATTAGAATCAAATCCGGTTTGTTAATCCATTTAGCCTGCTCGCTGTTGACCTCTACTTTGATAGGTCTCCCCATCATATCATCCTCTTCCTGTGGGATGTTAACATACATAAATTCATCTACCATGCCCTACTTATAGAAAATGATTGGTTCTTTTATGATATTTTCCATTTTAGTAGCTCTTCCCATTTCATTATTGTTCTCCTTGGCCAAAACCATAGAATCCTTTTGCATGACAACCATGGAAGATGACATTTCCTTCTCACCTGGCTTAGATTTTTTACCTGACTGTGTTTCCATCGGCTTCGGTAAGAATGAGTAGTCCTTGCGTTCTCTCCCTTTATTCTTATTGAGTAATTTCCCCTCCTCATGGACCTTGTCAACTCTTAAACCCCCCTCAATTTGTCCATCCCCTCCGACCAGAGCAGACTCATTGGCATCCAAACACCCAAAAGAGTTGTATGTTATAACACTATCCTGGATTAAACTCTTCCATGTTGGTGTCTTGGTACCCCCTGAAGAAGCAGCACACTTATCAAAGGAGGTTTGTAGCACCTCCACCCCTCCAGTCCAAACCACTATTTCGTTCTGCGACTACGAAGTAGACTCTTCAACCAGCTTGACCACAGATTTCCCCTTTTTTGGAGCCCTCAGACCATCCTTTGTCTGAGAAAACAACTTCTCCACAGAAGGTTCAGCCGCCTGAATTGAAACTGTATTACTCTGCACCTCCCTACTCACAACTTGATAACCAGCATCAACCTTCCCCACCTGCCTTGAAACCTTTCTCTGTTGAGCACCCCGTCTACAATATGCAGCTGCATGACCCAATCAGAAAAAAGATTAACAAAACTCCCCCCTTTGCTCGAAAACCACCAGTTGCTTCCACCAAACCACTTCCCCAGCTTCAATCCATACTGACTCAACTGGGGCCTTCGAAAAATCAACCTCCATGCACATACATGGATTGATCAGGTGACTCACGGAGGCAGTACGCGCATCAACATAAAGAAATCGACCCACTAAATTACCTAGCATATGCATAATCGCAGGGTTTTGAAAAGGAAGATATAATTGAGAAGACATACCCAAACTGGAATTGTTGTAGAATCACGATTCAGATAAATATCAAAGCTCCAACGAAAAGAAAGAATTCGCATCCTCCACACTTCAAGGGCTCACTCGATAAGGCTCGAGTCAGATCTTCCGGTGAAGCACATCTCACCATCAACTGTATTCTATCCAAAAGGCCGACAACTTCTTACTATCGAAGCCCCAAAGAATCAAATACGAATCTATCAAATTCATCCACCGAAGGGCTTTTATTCCTAAATCGCGCAACTAAGATAAGATTAAGATGCCGCTCTGCCTTCGTAAATTCCAAAAAAGACAACACAAACCCAGGCTCGCCATCTCGAAGGCCAGGGACCTTCGGACCGAGGTCACACTCCAGGAAAGATGAGATGGAACCCGGACCAATGAAGGGTTGAAAATCACACCTCCGGTCGTTACGAGGGAACCAAGAATCCAGCCCTAACCACCTCTTCTCCTCACACATCTCAAGATTTGATCCTTATCAAAATTATGATAAAATAACTTCCTAATACCCTCCCCACGACCAGGAGAATTATTTCTTAACAAAATACCAACACCATTCACTCTAAGGAGGTTCTCAAAAAGAAGGATTCAAGAGGTAAAATCCTCTTTCTTTTCTTTTAATTTAATTTCATGTTTTTTTGCTTCATTATTTTATCCTCACCTCCATCATATAAATGGTATGATAACTCCAATACCTTACATATATTTTATTTTTATTATACTAATGTAATAATCCACCATCAATTCTTTCCCCTTCCTTTCATAATAAAATGAAAACATCATCTCTAATGTGTTAATTAATCACATTCAAGGACTATATAGTTTTCAATTACCATTACCTCCTTCAATACTACTCATAAAACTATTTTTATAGTTAAATATGATTATTATATATGTATTAAACACTATTTAATGTTATTGAACCCTTATATATACAGTATATTAACTAATGAATCAAAACTAGTTCGTGATGATCGAAAAAATGCCAAAATAATCTAAATTTTTATCATTAACATTTTATATAATGATTCGTCCTCACCAAAAATTATCCAAAAAATTATATAACCATTCAATATTTTTTATGTTAATTAATAACATATAACAGAAATTATAGAGAACTATTCTCATTTTACATGATTTTCCATACATTTATATAACTAACTGATCATGAAAACCAAGGAAACGAATGCTCTCAACTAATGAAATTTTACCTTATAACTCATAAAAAGGGCCATAAATTAACTTCATAAAATTTAAAAAAACATGTATAAAAGGTTCTGAATTAATTAATTAGTGTATTTATTTTTACTATACTAGACATTAAGATCATGTACAGAACACTTATGGACATAAGGCAAGGGATTCTACCAGAACGTCCATTTTTTCCTTCATGATACTCTTTCTCTCTCTTTACCCCAAAATATTTATTATTTATTTCTTAAATTTTATAAATCATGTTTATATGTTTCAAAATCATTTAATCTGATTATATCATCCTTATTTGATGGGGAAATGAATGTTTTAAAAAGTTTCCCATCTCAATTCATCCTAATAAGCAAGCTCCGTTAAAGGGAACATCGCAATTTCTCAATAATTTTAAAGTGAATTCCATAATCTATTTCAAGACACCATTTTTTTTATATAATAAATTATTTAATCCTAAAAAAAACTATCTTGGTTCATTTTTTTGGTTTTATACATACAATTATGGATTTTCTATTTCAAATAATCATTAATATTTTACACAAAACCGTACTAAAATTTTTAATTTCTAAAGTTTCATAAACAATATTTTTTGATGTTTTAAAACATTTTGAAATCAATTATCCTTATTTATTCCTATTTTCTATTAGTTGTGTCTATGTCTGATTTAAATCTTTTATTTTATATACTCCATTATGATATTTCTTTTTGTTATTCCTTTAACATGCTTATGACACCCAATTCATTCCATGGGTAACCCTTATGTTTTGGAATGATTCTTTATGTATGATTATTCTTTTGGAACACATATTAAAGAACCTGTTATGATGGATGCTCCCAAATATCACTCCAATTCATTGGGTAATTTTTAGTGTCATGAGATGTCTTGTTGGGAAACGAAGTGAATCTAATTCCT
Source organism: Viscum album (assembly GCA_963277665.1). Taxonomy (NCBI): domain Eukaryota; kingdom Viridiplantae; phylum Streptophyta; class Magnoliopsida; order Santalales; family Viscaceae; genus Viscum; species Viscum album. Next base: position 1,743,877,851 of record OY728141.1, read on the forward strand.
TTATGGGAATTTATCCACCATGTCTTGGTATCTAGCCTTTAATCATGTTTATTTCATGTTATATGTTTTTTTCACATTCATATGATGTCTTAGTTATATGTTACCATGTTATACTTTTTATTCTTCCTTATTTTTATTCATGTTCTATTCCTTTATGTAACTATGTTATGGATTCAAATCTATGTGCTATGTTTTACTCCCGTAATTATTCCCTTATTGGTTTTTTAGATCATCCATTTTATTCATGTGTTCCCCATGTTTTCCTATGCAGATATAAGGGCTCAAATGGAGTTAGGTCATTATTATTAATATTAACTAAATTTTTTTTATTTTGGTTTGATGATGTTTAATTATGAACCTAACCTTACAAGACACTATAATTTACTATCCTTGGCTTGTAATTTGATGTTTAATTATTCTTTCAATAATGTATTAATATGTGTAAAAGCCTTTGGTCATTATACCACCCATTTTTTAAGGGTGACTAACACCTGATGGACTCTAGGAGGGTGTTTTACCCAACATATAGGTTGTCAATGGATGGATGACTGACTCTCCCCTCTGGCCTCACTATATTCTCGTGAGGGTATTATATTCTAGTATGCATAGTGGTTACCTTTCTCATATATGTTTGTAGAGGGATATGATCTATCATGGTTATTTCCCACACATGTAACTCCATATATAATATGCAAAAAATTATTATAGGTATGACGTGTATAACTAGTGATGGCTCGATGTGCATTACCAAGTTTATGGGATATAATTACTTGAGGTGAAATACCCAATGTATAAAACACAAAATATATATTGGGTTGGATCCTAGAAAATAATAGATTACTATATGGATATGTGGCATGGTATGATGAAATGATGTGATGGAAGAGTTTCAAGTTTTTATATCGAAAACATGTGTCTTTGGGTTGGATTCATTTAGAGTGAGATGGTTTCAAATGTACAATTCTGGGGCATATTGGGAAACTAATGGGGAACTAGTAGCTGGGTAACCTTTTTTTATTACAATAATAAAAATTCTATTATATGTGTTACTATCTGAGAGATATCTATGGTGATACTAAGAACATATTATACCTATTTATGTGATGAGAATTTTTTTAATGGGATTTAGTATTCTTTCATTATTTTTTCATAAGAGGATCTGAAGAGGATCCTAATGAGTATACCTTTTATGCTAACCTTCAGAATATGTTAAATATTTTGTAGGTCAGCAAGATCAATGTAGATATTAGGATGGATATTAATATCTCATGATTTTTCATATGTTTTTTTGGATTTATGGCCAATTTTTAGTTTAACATTTTTGTACTTGTAGTTTTCCATTCTAGTTGTTTTATCCTTGGAGGAAATTACATTTATTTCCTTTGGATATTTATTTTACCTATATATATTTTCTATTTGATTCTTGAATATGTCATATTTTTCATTTCACATGTTCTATAATAGGGTAATTATTTCCATTTTGCTGTTCATTATACCCTTGGTGCTTGTCACCAAAGCATGGCTTATTGGAGATGGGATTTAGGAGGTCACTATCACCCTTCTCTCATTCCCAACACGTGAGGGGTACCTTTGGGGGGAGGTGTCATGAAAGACATAATATCCATGTGAAATCATGGTTACCATCCATCAATAACATCACTCACTCCATGAGGGATCCCAAAATGATACATGAACATGTTAAACAAACTTGGTTATATCAAAATTTAGTGGAAATGTAGGGTGTGAGCATAACATATATGATTAGGTAATCCCATGAGTGATCATGCATTTTATTTTCTAAAACAGAATATCAATGCTAGTTTGAAGTAATTTTAAAATATATATTTTATTCCTTTAAGGAAACCCAATCAAGATATTTTTCCATAATAAAATCATCTTTAAAACCCCAAAAAGTTGTAAAAAACATTTAAAACCCTTCGAAAACAATTTATTTCTAAATAAACCTTTTAAAAATTCTCTTTAACAAATATCTAACACACCCCAAAGGAACTAAATAAATAAAAAATTATAATATAATCAGTAACATAACATAATAGTGTAAGTAGCGGGATACTTCATAATGAAATCATTAAGAAGAGAAGCAGTGGTGAATCCAAATATAATAAGTAATAAATCATAAAGGATAGATAATCATGGTTAATTCTTAAACTTCCTAAAATACAACCATAGAAATACTTTTGTGGAACCATCTATAAGTTTATTAATGAAATTCTATATCAAAAACTAATCAACTACACTCAAATAGGCACACCAATGGCACTCCCCTATGACCAATGAACATCCATCCCACAAGAGGATCTAGTCCATCTTTCCAAAACTAAATAGTAACAATATCTCAACCCTCACTAAGATTAATATGATCCCATGAAAATAGTACTGGTGGGATATGGGGTGATGAACACATAAAACATATGCATCATAGACCTACATAAGAAAAATACCAAGCTCGGCCCATCTACTTACAAACATGAATGTAAATTCACTCACTAAATTAGAGGGCTTCGATGGAGGTTCCCACTTTTATGGGAACCATATAAAATTTCCAAATACGAATTCAACATTTATAAGTAGTAATGTCATTCTAAAATCTCTTTTCAAACTTATTAAAATTCCAATATATTTACAAAACTCCATTATAAGTTCCAAATAGGACTTGGGGTTCTCTTGGAAATGTTTCATTTGGAAATAACTATAAAATGTTACATTGAAAACCCAAATAAATTTAAATGTAAAAAATAAAATCAAAGAATAATATGAATTCATATACATATATCCATACACATGTATACATATATATGAATATGAATACATGTATATATATGTGTGTGTGTGTGTGTGTGTTTAACCACATTCATATATATATATATATATATTCCTGTATTCATAAGAGGACCCAATGTTTCCATTAAAGAAAAATAATCCAAGACATGAATTATAATCCAAGGATTGAATGAGGGGAATAACCAAAAGCCTGTAATAATTATGAAACCTTCTCAAACAAAAAATCAAACCCATACTACAATCACAATAAAGTGTTATTAATTCAAAACATCCATTAAACAATCAAATTCCACTTAAAAATCCATTTATATATTTTATCAAACACATGGAATATTCCTAATCTCCTTGAAATCAATTAATAAAAAAATATTCAATAATTTTTTAATAAAACCAGTCTAAATCATCAAAAACTCTTAATTTTCAGTAAATATAATTTTTTAGAAAAACACCCAAGCATCCATGGTGTATAATAAAAAGGGAAATTCATATAGCCACATACCTTATACTATGTGGGATATGAATGAAACCTTCAAAAAATGTGAGGGATGATACCTGAGACATTATCTGAATATCTTTATATCAAGAACCATGGAAAAACAGTTCAAAATATTTTATTATGGTTCATACAACATGAATCTATTGATAAAAGGTGGAGTAATATAGAGACATAGAGACAATGAGATGAATAATAATGGATCTCATACCTTGAAGACAACACCAATATCGAAGACAAGATCCTCAAAAAGTTAGGGGGGTAAGAAGGAGTAGATCCCTTGGCCCACTCATAGGCTAGGTCTAAATGGGGAGAAAAAAACCTATTTGGGACATAAAACCTAAAGGTATATTTTGGGAAAACTCAAAAATTTAAAGTTTTATATATTCCTTATGGTTTTTCTAAAAGATTTACCAAATCATGTTCCATATAACAACCCAGTCAGAACTTACATAGAAATTGCATCATTTTTTCAAAATACATAAAACATTACACAACAAACTCCCAAATCCCATATTAGTGTAGTTCATTTGGAAACATTGAAACATAAATGATGATAAATTAGTGAGCTACACTATCTCCCACTAATTTCTTTAGGACTAGATTCCTTTTTAGTCAAACCGAAGGGAGGCATTTAATCATAAACATGATCATAAGTATGTCAGAATTTGATCTTAAATTTAAAAAATTATACCATGCATATTAAAGATCATAAACATGAATCATGGAATAAATATTATCATTTATTAATTCATTAATCATAAGTGAATGAAGATAATTATTCATGAAATAATAACATATGAATAAGACATGAAAATGTAGAACACACATAAACATGTAATATTATTTCTTATAAGTCAAGACATTTAACTAGAACTTATCAAGGCACTTCATGGGGACTACAATTACTTGGAGAGACACACCACCATCCCCATTCATAGTCCTTTAATTGTAAGGGATTGATTTCCCAATCTTCCGATAGTGGATTGGGTTTCCCCATCTTCCAATAGTGGATAAGGTTTCCCCATCTTCCCATAGTGGAATGTGATTCCACATCTTCCATCTCTATTGTGACTACACCTACTAGGTGGGGTACACCACCATCCTTAGTTGTAGTCCTTTCCTTGTAAGTGATGGGTTTTACCATCTTTCCATAGTCTATAAATAACATCAACTTGATTCACATCATTACCCAATGATATATAAATATTTACCCAATTCATTGGAGGGAGATATAGGTCCCACCAATCTCATAATAAAATCATTAAAACATGTTCCATAAGATAATAAATCTTTCATTATATCATGACCCATTAAAAAATATGGGTTTCATAAACATTCCATACTAGCCCTTGAAATGAAATGGGTTTTATAAACAAGTAATCATATATTAAACTGTGTAAAAGACTAGTTTTATAATCATTTCATCAAAGCATAACTCATAAAAATAAGTGGGTTTCATGATCATAAAACTAGTGTAAGTGCAATGGGTTTCATAAACATATAAATTGTGAAAGATAAATGGGTTTCATAAACATCATCCCATCAATAGATAAACCATTCAGAGAAATAATATGAATGAAAAATTTTGATAATTTCTCATAAAGGCATGACTAACACCAATGGATTTCATAATAGATAGAAAATAACTTGGAAAGATATTTTTTTAAAAAATCAAGAAGAGATAATCATTTTTTTATAAAGAAATTATTTTAAAATATAAATCCATTTTAAAACCATTTTCTTTGAAAATGATTTGAAAAAATATAAAAAAGGCTTGAAATCATTTTGAAAACCTTTTTCAATTAAAACTTATAAAAGAAGCATGAAAAAAAATTTAAAACCCTTTTCATTGTAAATATATAAAGTAACCTTAATAACATTTTTAAAATAATTTTCCCTGAAAACACTGTGAAAATATATAAAAGATCCTTCTAAATAATTGAAATCATTTTATTTGAGAACAACCTTTTGAAAACTTATAATGGGGGTTTTGAAAATCATTTAAAACACATTTTAAACATAAAATATTTTTAAAAATATTTTTCTTGAAAAATCACTCCAGAACGAAGAATTTCCAAAATATTAGGAAAATTTTTGGTTTTAAAAAATAACTTTTTAATCTTTTAAAGGAATCTTTAAGGTAATTATGTTCTTGAAGGTGGGTAAATCTATAGAGCCAAACATTCCTTTTTCACCTTAAAATGTTTAGAAAAGTTCCTCAACTAGAAAATGAAAAGAAAATTCTATTTTTAAAAACATTTTTTAAATGTAAAACATGGGTAAAAATTTTATTTTAAATATCATAGGAGAATAGTAGAATATTTTTCAAAGCCTTTTAAATAGTTGGATCTGAAGGAACAGATATTTCAAACCAAAGATAGTTATAAAGTCGGACGTTCTTAAAAACACTTTCTTGATAATTATATGTACCAAGGATTGGAAAATGGTTCAATTAATCAGATAAATCCTTAATATAAATAGGGTAAGAAAAATACGAAGAGTTCATGGGAGATAGATCATAATATTTCATTAGTGTGAGAATAATAAAAACAATCTCAAGAAACTATGAGACTGTTTCAATAAACTGTTAGCAATTTGGTAACTTTGAATCTTATCACAATGGAAAGATTAAAATTAAAAAAAAGATTAAAATAACCTAAAAAGAATTATATTCTTTATATAACATTTCAAAGGTATTATATACAACTCATGTAAAAATATAGGGGAATAACATGACATGTGTCTCAAAGAAGATAAATTTAGATAAAATTACTTTACCCATTAATAACATTTGTAACATAAACCCCATAAAATAAAGATAATCAAATAAATATGTAAATAGAAATAAATTTAATTTTAATAATCATATAATACATCCATATGAATTATACATACCACACAAAATAAAATCGTGGTGAATAAGTCATAAATCTCACAAAAATAATAAAGTGAGATTAAATTCCCTTACCTTATGTACTGACTCTCATCATACTCATACAAAACTCCAGTATAATAAATATAATTTTATTATTCATCATTAATATAACCATATTCTTATATATAATACCATATATGGTTTTATTATGACTTTATATCACCCAATTATTAATAAATCCATGTTATGGTTTTTCTTCAGGTAATATCCGCTTTGTTTTTCGCACGCGTCTTACTTCATTAAAGATTTGGTCCTCAAACATATAACATGATTTACATAATTTAAAAATTAATATAAATAGTATTTATATTCCATATATATTTATTTATAATAATCTATATAATATAGAAATATTAAATGGAATACACTGTTCATGTAGATGCTAGGTCATACGTTAGCCTGAACCTTGTTTCCATTTTCCTTTGTAATATTAAAAGAAAGAAAGTAAATGAAATATATTTAGATATATATATATATATATAATAATTAAATTAGAATTTATATCTCATATATAACATATAATTTAACTAAACCCACCCTTAATACATTCCTTATATTTTTTGAACGAATCACATCACTTTGAGGAGGCGGTAGTCAACACTTCCCCAATCAAAATTACCGTATTTAAACAAAATGGAAAGAATGAAGTTATGTGTTATATAATAATAAAATAAGTATAAATAAATCAAATATATCATATAATAATATAGTGTATATCATAATTCTCAACCATGATAGGTGGTAAAGAAAAAATGAGCAACATTGTTTCATTAGGCAGTAGTTCGTCGTACACAGGAATGGTAAGTTTTTTACCCATTAGATGGAAGTGTGTATAATTTTAGGTAGAACCCTTATAAAAAAACTTTGTATATTTAGGATAATTAGGTCACTATTTATTCATTTAATCATAATAATTTATGTAGTGTATAAAATCAAATAAAGGAATGAAGCTTAAGGAAGGATGTTACCACTTCTTTTGGTAACTCCTTTTGGTTTGCACCAAAGGGATTAATTGGTGGGATTTTTACCCAACGTGATGCTTAAAGTAGGAATTCATCTATGTTGGGAAGTTAATTGGTAAGATATTTGAGGAAACTAAGTGGTTATATAGGTATGAAGAAGGGGTATGGGTGGAAGCCTTTTATCGGGGAGGGAGGGGATAAAGTTGGCATTTTTTATAACAAGTTAGGTGTACCCATGTTTTTACCTAAAAAGGTAAAAAAACAAAAAAAAACTCTGTATTTAGAGGTTTATGGCCGAAATATATCTATAAAAGTTATTTTTTACAAGTTAATAGGTTATTTCCTCCATTAATTTTAATATTTATTCCATTGTTGAGCCCAATTTTACCGTAATCATTGTAATTATTCTTAACCACTTTCACTAATCTTTTCGGTCAAAAACTATGTTTATCCTGTTTGAATGTAAATATTATACTGATTATAACCATGGATTTACATTTTTTAAAATTAAATTCATAGAATTGGAAAAACTTATTTCAATAATAATCTCACAAACATGGCGAGAAATCGGGTTTTTAATGTAAGAATGTTCAAAAGTTCATTAATATTTTCTATCTAAATTAAACATAAAAATGATTCCAATGACCTAAATTGAATTAAGAGATTCATAATTGATATATATTTAATTTAAAACTAGCTTAAAATATAATTTATCTATATAAATAAATTAGACAAAAAAGAAGTTTGGAAATAAAATTCTATATTCATTTCACTATTCACCTCAAAATGATGTTTCTCAGAAAAATCCTGAAAATTCACCCTAAGCTAATTTCAGAATTATAAATTCAAAAATTATGTTTAATTTATCAAATTAAATTTCTAAAAGTTTCTAAAATTAATTTTATTATTATTCACATAGGGACATAAAAGGGAGTTCTTTTAAGAGCATAATATTTTCAAACATATAAAGACTTTACTAAAACAATTTTATATCTTATTATAAATATTTTTTATCTATATCAAAAAATTATAAATAATATTTAAATTTTTTTTATTAATATTCACATTAATTAGTTTAAATACTATATTATAACTATCCCTCTTTAAATAATTATAACAATAAAATGATATTTCATAGAAACTCATTGTTGCATGTAACGCATGAAAAGTCGGTGTTTCATGTAGTGTAAGTTAATATAATTATTGTGTGTACTGTATGAAAGACAAAAATAGTTCATAAATATATAATAAATATGATATTTAGTGTTTCAATAAATTATTAATATTAGAATGATCAAATTAATTTGAAAAAAATATTTCATAAAATCTCATGTTGTTACATTCTACCCCCTTAAAATGAATTTTTCCTCAATATTCATCCAAGTTATCAAATGTTTAACACTTTAAAGTTACATTGATAGAATACCACACCATAAAAATGAACACTTAAACTTATAAATGGAATGTATGAAATATAATGGTTACCCAAAGTATCACATAACGAGGTTTCCACATAGGGGAACATAGGTCTGAAGGGAAGATTGGACATGGAAGAAAATCATAAATAATCATTGAGATTGATAAAGGTAGATGATCACAAGGAAGTGGGTGATCTGGAGAACGTTAATGATCCCAAAACCATAAAGTGAAGATGTATGAAATAGGTAATTAATATCATTTGAAATGATGATAATATGAAAACTTTTTATTTCAAGGCCTTTCTCCTAAAGTTGAAAAAAAATTACACGAAGATATACTTACTTTATTTCATTCGGTTTCATAAGTAAAATCTCACCCATTGTTTATATATTGAAAAAAATCCACTTCACCTCATTCTATAAAAAATAAGGTGAAATCTTAATTCCTGAATAACTTATAAATCATGGGATCCATGACAATTTATCCAATATATTTTCAATTACCATCAAGACAAAGTGGTTAGAACAGGTTATCCAAAATTCATAGATCCTTAGATAGTTTGATAATACTTTAATCTCACAAACATAATCTGAAGTTTAACTTAAACCATTACATAAATAGTTAACCTCAAAACCCTTCTGAAAGTTGGAAGTCTACAAATTTAAAAATATGGTCATGAAATCAGCTTAACATTACTCCACTATATTTCAAAAATTATCTCTTGGTTTTTACATTCCAATGAGAATACCCTCATCATATATTCTCTTGAATCATGGTAACAACCGAAAATACCATAAATCATCTTTGGAAACATTCATGCTCTCTTATTCCAAATATTATTGGATATATTATTTAAATAGAAAAATATTGAAAACATAATCAATTAAAGAATAATCCACCTATCAACTGGTTCTTAATTAGTTTCAAGGTAATCAGTACTGTCCAATTAACATAATCATATACAAAATATCATTATCCAGAAAAAATTTTCTTATTATAAGGAACATGTTATGGGTTTTCTTCCCTTAATCAAATTATCACCATGTCTTTAAATCACTTCTCCAATCCATTGGAAATGTTCAACATAACATTTTAAATCCATTAAAAAACATAAACTAGATAGTACTTGTGTATTTATCCATTAATATAACATAATTATTGAATCTATATACATAAAAACTTCAATTATTACACTTCATCCATAATCTAGAAGAAGTCCACCTCGTCCTGTTACTTAATATATCTTTCATTTCACACTTCATATATAGTCTCATCATGATCATCAAAATAACCATTACTCATACCACCTTACTAATTATCTTTCGGAGATTTCCACTTATGACACTAATTTTCATAATGACCATACATTCCACACTTAAAGAATCTAACCTGTTATTATTTCTTAGGGAGGTCAATGTTCACATCCATTTCCTAAATTTAACCCTTCATCCTTCATTTTTTGTTGCTTTATTTGTTTCCATATTTCGACAGTCAAAACATATTTTTGTTTATCTATGAAGTTCACTTGGGTGATTCTATCCACAGTATTGAGATAACGGGAACTGAATATTTTTTCCTCCATGGTCTCTTTTACCTAAAATCTTAGAGAACTCATTCCTTCTATTCCTTGGAGTGTCCGAGAGTTAGTTAAGATACACATTAATCATGTTCCGTGAAAATTTTTTAGGCATGATGAAAACATCCTTCACTCCAGTCACTATCCCATTTGGTTTCTCATCAAAAAATTGTCCACAACATTCAACATTAACCCAATTCCTCTGGTTTCCCTCTATTGACTAAAATAAAAATCATTGAGAAATAAACAATTATCATAGTGAGGAACCTAATAATAAAATACATCATATATGTTGTATTAATTATGAAACCTTCCTTAATCTATGACACCTTAGGTTTATCCTATGTTATTTATATACAACTTATTGTTAAAGACTTCATGATGGTTCATGAAGAGATTGTGAATTCCCAAATCATATCCTATGATAGTGTCAAACCATGTGCATAGTAAGGCTCGTTGTTGTGTACAAGGTTATGCTCAAGTCAGGCCCGACAAACCTTGTCAGAGTTGTTATTCCTAGATACATCTATGTCATAACCATTTCCACTTTTAGTATCTAGATAGGGATGTATTTCTAGGAAACCAATTTATCTATCCTTTATCAATATTCTATGACATTTTTTATTAGTTTACTCATCCTTAAGCATATCCTTAGAGATATCCCTAGATATATCCTTAGAAATATTATAAGGGGTCTCCCTAAAGGTTACTCATTCTATTTTCCAATGGTTGACTAAACCTTCACTCTGATACCAACTATAACAGCCTAGTCTTAGCATATAGACCCATTACATAATTTTTAAAAAATACATAAAACATTACACATCAGACACCAAAAGACCATATTGGTTTAGTGCCTTTTTGAACATGGAAACATATATTATTATACATGAGTGAGCCAAATTACCTCCCAATAGGTTATTCATGACTAGAATCCTTCTTAGACACATAATACAAAATACATATCTCCATATACTAGAGAAGGAAACATAAAAAGTGGTGATATCAGATACTCAGTAAGGGTAAACAAGGGATACATATAAGCATAAACACGAGGATAAGGGTATGATAATGTGATCATGACATTAGAAGATCATACCCTTCATATCAAAGATCATAAAGATGAATTGGGGCCTAAATATTAGCAATTTCTTAAGTCATGAATCATAAGGTAAGTAAGGTAATAAGCCATGAAACCATAACATAAGATTAAGATGTAGAATTGTGGAATACCCATAAATTTTTAATATCATAACATATAAGTCAATACATTTATATAAACTTATCATGGGACTTTATGGGTACTATACCTACTTGGTAGGACATTCCACCATCCCCAATCGGAGTCCTTTCCTTTTAAGGGATCGTTTTTCCCCATCTTCCCATAGTGGATCAGGTTTCCCCATCTTCCCATAGTGTATCGTGTTTCCCCAACATCCCATATTTAATTAGTTTTCCCCATCTTTAAACTTCATTATGATTACACCTACTAGGCAGGACACACCACCATCTCATGTCGCAGTCATTTTATTATAAGATATTGGGTTTCCCCATATTCTCATAGTGGATCAAGCACATCGACTTGATTCCCATCATTATCTCATGAGATATAAATCCTTAACCAATGCATTGGAGTGAGATATAGGTTCCAAAATTCTCATAATTAAATAATTCATATATATGCTAAAAGATAATAAAACTTTTAGCATGTCATGATTTATAGAAGGATAAGGGTTTCATAAACATCTTATCATAACCCATGAAATGAAATGGGTGTCATAAAAATGTAATAATATCTTAAACTATGGAAATAGATGGGTTTCATAATCATTTCATCAAAACATAACCCATAAAAACAAGTGGGTTTTATAACCATAAAACCCTTATAATAAGAATAGGTTTGATAAAAACATAACATGTAAAAGGGAAACAAGTTTCATAAACATCTTGCCATCAAAACATAATCCATTTAAAATTATAATATTAATGGAACCTTTTTATCATTTCCCAAAATTGAATGATTTACACGAATAGATGTCATCTTATATGTAAAATAATTCATAAATATTATTTTCAAATCTTTTCATGAGGAAAATATCATTTCTTTTGAAAAATTATTTTAAAAAATAAATCCTTTTAAAAACAATTTTATTTAAAAATACATTTAAAATATAGAAAGAATGCTTGAATTAATTTTAAAAATCATTTCCTTTAAAAACATATAAAAGAATCAGGAAAACATTTTGAAACCATCTTTCATTTTAAACTTATAAAATAATCTTGAAAAAATTTTACTTTATTTTTTTTTTGAAAAATAATAAAATAATATTCAAAATAATTAAAATAATTTTTTTTTTAAACAGCCTTTTGAAAACGTATAAAGGGGGTTTTGAAAATCATTTAAAACACTTTTTAAAAAAAACCTTTTTGAAAACATTTTTTCATTGAAACCCACATTAAAGATCATTGAATTTAAATAATATTAGGATTTTTTTAAAATAAAAATAAATTTTCTAACTTTTAAATAAATCTTAAAGGTAATTACAGTCATGACAGAGGGTAAATATTCACAACTGAACATTCTTTTTTCACCGTAAAAAGTTTAGAAAATAGCCTCCATCAGAAAAAGGCATGAAGATTCCATTTTAAAAAGACATTTTGTTTTAAAGGTAAAAAATGGGTAAATTTTTTTTAATGATCATAGTAGAATAGTAGAATATTTTTTTAAACCTTTTAGATAAATAGTTTTGAGGAACACATATTTCTGACCTAAGAGAGAGGTAAAGTTGGACTTTTTAAAAAACACTTTCTTGATCATCTTATGTACCAAAGAGTGAATAAAATTGTACCATTACTAGGATATGGCATAAATAACAATAGGGAAATACAATCATGAGTGTTATTGATATGTGGATCATAATATTTCATCAATTTGATAATAATCATAAACAATATTGATAAATAGTGATATTATTGCAATAAACCGTTAAAAATTTTATAATTTTAAATCATATAAAAATGGAAATAATAAAATTAAATGAATATTAAAATATCCTTAAAACAATTTTATTATTGACATGACATTTCAATGGTAGTATATACACCTCATGGAAAAATAAAGGTGCATAGCATGGCATGTGTTTCAAAGATGTAAAATTGAGACAAAATTACTTGACAAATTTTGCAACTTTTGAAACATAAACCCCATGAAAGGAAGATCGTAAAGTGAATATTAAAATACCCATAAATTTAAATATAATAATAATATAATAAATACATGGTAATTATACACACCACAAAAAATAAAATATTGGTGAATAAGGCATGGATATCATGAAAATAAAAAGTCGGATGAGATTCCCTTACCGTATGACGGGACTCTATTCACACTCATATGAACCTCCTATATAATTAATATATGTTTATTATAGATATTTTAAATTAAAATATTTTTATATCTAATACCATATATGGTTTCATTATGACTTTATATTACCCTCTGATTGACAATTCCATGTAAAGGATTTTCATCGAGTAATATCCACTTTGTTTTTCGCATGTGTCTTAATTTTTAAATTTTTTGGTCCTCATAGTTATATCAAGATTTAAATAATGTTTAAAATGATATAAATATAATTTGTATTAATTAAATTTTTATTTAAAATAATATATATAATATAATAATATAAAATGGAATACATTATTCTTGGAAGTCATTGGTCCTACGTATGCATGAACGTTGTTTCTATTTTCTTTTGTAATATTGAAAGGGATGACATAAAGTACATATATGTATATATATATAATTAAAGTATAATTAATATTCCATATATATCATATAACTTTTCTAAACCTATCCTTAATACATTCCACGTTGTGTGTGAACGAATTGCATCGCTTTGAGGAGGTTGTAGCCCACATTTCCCCAAACGAAATTATCGTATTTACACAAAATGGAAAAAATGAAGGTATGTGTTATATAATAATTAAATAAGAATAAATAAATAATAAATATAATATATATAATCCAAAAATATAGTTTCTATTATAATTCCCAACCATGATAGGTGGTAAATGAAAAAAGTAATAACATCATTTCGCGAGGCAATAGTTCACTGTACACAAAAACAGGAAATTCGTTACCCATTAGACAGAAGTTTATATAAGTTTATGTAGAACCATTATCATAAAAACATATAATTATATTAATGATACTGAGGTAATTATTTAGACATGGAAAAATAATAGATGAGTTAGTGGAGAAATAAAACAAAGGAAAGGATCTTGAGGAAGGATGTTACCTCATATTTGGGTAACTCCTTTTGGTTTTCACCAAAGGGATTCCTTGGTTAGTTTTATTCCCAAATTGAGGATTCAAGGAGGAATGGAGGGATGTTAGGTAGTGCATTGGTATGATAATTTTGGAACATAAGTGGTTTTAAAGTTGTAAAAAAGGGGAAGAGTTGGTGGTGTTTTATAGGGGAGGGAGGGGGCCCACTTGGCATTTTTTAGAAAAATTCAGATGTACCCACATTTGTACCTAAAAAAGTCATAAAACCCCAAAAAACTCAATAATTTGAGGATAATGGATGAAATATGTCTATAAAATGGGTTTTGGAAAAGTTTAAAGGCCAATTTTTCCCTTAAGTTTATGGTTTCTTTCCTTGTTAATCTTTATTTTACCTCAATCATTGTAATTAACCTTAAAAACTTCATAACAACCCCGAACCTAGTAACCCAGAGTCAGTGGTCATTTTTTTTATAATTTAATAGATATAAGAGATCAGATAACCAAGGATATATTATTTTAGTAGTCTTGAAGAACTACATATATACATGGTTACTTTATTATATTGGAAAAATAAACATAGAACATGACGAAGGAAAATAATCTTCTTCCTTTTCTCTTATTCCAATATTTCATCTTCATAACCTTTGGAAGGAAAAAAATAAATCTTGAACTTAAATTCATATTAAGGTTTACATATAGAAGAACCATTAATCAATAATAAGTGAATCATTATCAATTATGCATAATCAATATGGCATGGTGAAAAACAGAAAAACACATGCCATCAATAAACTGAGAATGAAAATGCATCCATTGATTTTTTTCATAGTGAAAATCATCTAGATATTGATAGACAAATTCTAAATGAATAAAATGATTAATTATTTTATTTAATGTATATGAATCATGAACCATCATAACATAAATTTGGTTTATGTCTGTCGGTAGATACCCATCTGATTGTGTTTTGAAATAAACATGAAGGGTTTGTCGCTAACTGTTTTGTCTAATGAGATGTGTCGATGCATCAAGGGGCTATAGAGGGTCACATATATCACTATAATTCAAAATAATTCCTCATAAATATATTTAATTCCTGAACAATATGAATTATCAAAATATCTGTATTGATTAGAGGATACAGATTCAATAGTATTTTCAAAGTTAATACTACATTCAAAATAAACATCGTATGTAAAATGGTGTATGACTAAGACGTTAATCATATCCACCACACAAGTATATTTATATTTAATATTAATATAATTTAAAATGAAAAATTATCTCAAAGGGGTAGTATATACACCATATAAAAATTATTAGGTGCATAATACCAAGTAGGTCTCACTAAAATGGAAATTGAGACGAAGTCCCTTACCATATGGCTTAATGTGTTCTACACTTGATCTTAGTATCCTGAATAATTAAATGTAATCCATTAATTAATTAATTAAAATAATTTTATACATTAATACTATTTATTATAATATTATTAAGTTTATTTATTCCCTTTTTGATGAGTTATATAGTACAATTTTATCATTCAGGGGAATTCGTTTCCTTGGTTTTAATGATAGGTTTAGTAGTATACATGTATTGAAAATAAAGTAAAATAAGAATAGTTTCCCAGAATTGGAAGTAAAAGTTATTTATTAACTTACATAATATTAAATGGTTATATATTTCATTAGGTTATATGTTATGAGGATGAATCATTAGATAAAATGTAAGTGAAAATCATTAAGATTATTTTGGCATTTTTTCGATCATCACAAACTAGTTTTGTTTTATTAATTAATATTTTGTATATATAGCTGTTATAGAACTTCAAATAAGCAGTAATACATTTATAATATTATTTTTTATCCATAATAATAGTTTTATTCCCATCCTTGAAGGCATAATAGAAAAATGAAAACACGTCATCCACGAAGATGGTAAATTGACACCTCATGGACAATATTTTCATTTTAAGAATAAAAGGGAGAGGATAAGAGTTCTCATGATATAATTTACACTAACATAATAAAATTGTATTATATATAGGATATTGTAGTTATTGTTAAATTTGGATAGATGATAAGAGGGAAGGATAAGAAATAAAATGAAATTGAAATAAATTAAAAGGGAATGTTTAAGGGTTTTACCAGATGAATTATTCTCATTGAGAACCACCTTAAGGGACTTGGAAATGGTCTTTTGAGGAGACCAGAGGATCATAGATGTAGATAAGAGGCCTGATAAGAGTATTTGATAAGAATTGAACAAGATTAATGGCTTAATTGGTGTGAGGTGAAGAGGCGGTGAGGGTGGTTATTATAGTGGAGGAGAGATGAATTGTTTATTATTTTATTCATTAGTATATTATTTTGGATCATGACAAGAAATAGTGACAATTTCATGAATAGATACAATAAAAAGAGAAGGATAGTTCAAACCCAAAAATAAAATCCTATTTTCTATTGTGATCATAAATTTGCATAGGATAACCTGGGGATAACATGAAAAAAGGGATGAGTTAAAATCCCAGTAAGGGAATAACCATAAGAATAAAGCAATAGCACAAGGGATAGAAGGCATGGCATGGTGATATAAAAAGGCATGTAACATATGGAATAATAAAATATAAACATGGTATAATTTAAACATGGAATCATATAAATGTATCATAAATATAAAACATGAATTCAGTAAGATTCAAGGCTAACTACCAAGACTGTTTCCCATAATAGCACAAGCCAAGGCTAACATCCAAGACCGTTGCACATAGTAGACAAGCCAAGGCTAACCACCAAGACCATCACACATACCGTCTCACGAGAATAAAAATTACCCAATTAATTGGAGATATATCTGGGAACACCCATCTTAAATTTCATGAATATGTTTTCCACATAATGAATCATACAAAATCAATCTTACATAAACGTAATGGTTACCCATGGAACGAATTGGGTACCACAATCATGACATAAAACATAACCAATGGGTGTATCAGGAAAGTGTCCATTAAAGAAAGTAATTATAAAATAAATGTAATTTAATAAGGTAAAATAGTCATATATCATGGTATGTGATGTCGAATAGAACTGATAACATGTAATAAATATATTTGAGAAATTTTAGCATTAAAATATTTTAGTGCGGTTTTAAGGAAAATATTATAGATCTTTTATAATAGAAAAGGGAGAAATATTTTATATAAAACCAGAAGTTAACCAAGAATATTTTCATAATAAGAATACTGATTTTATAAAGATAATTGTGTATTATAAGAGAGGATAGAGTTCCCTTGAAATTTGGTAAAAATTTGGGAAGTTCCCTTAAAATTAGTTTTCTGATTGGGAAGTATCGAGGAGGGAGTCACCTAGAAGGAAGTATATACCTAAAAGAGAATGAGGGATGGATCTTGAAACATAATTTTTTACCAAATAAAAATCATGTATAAATTTTTCATAAAAATAAAAGACAACTTTATTTGGTTAAAAAGAAAGATAGAGCAACCTGAAGCAATAAAGGCAGCTTGGGTATAATTCCTCACGAAGTATCGGCATGGTATCAGGTGTACATAAGAGGGGTTTATGAGAGATAATGGGGTTTTAATCACTTAAAATCATGATGGAATTATGGTAAAGTTTCTACATAATACCCCATAATTAGTTATTACACATAAAAATGTATATCATAGAGGACATCCTTGAATAAAGGTGAAATGGAGAGGATCCCTTACCTTAAGTCTGTTGGTGTTCTCAACATGTTATTAATGACCTAAATAATGAAATTAGGTTTATTAATTAATAATTACCTAACCTCTTATATATGTAAAATATTTATTATAACATTTTTATGTTCATTAATAATAATTTTGATTGGTTATGAGGTTCAATTTCATTGTTCAGGTTCGTTTGCTTGCTTGATTTTTAATGATTGGTTCATGTTCAGATAAACAAGTAAGATGAAAGTGGTTGTCCAGAATTGGAGTTCTATGATATTAGTGAACATATATGGGATTACACGGTTTTATATTTAAATTTTTTACTTATATTGAAGTCAAATTATTATAAAAAACATTAATGATAAATGCTTTAATTAATTTTAGAAATTTTTCTCACAACTAACTTGTTTTGTATTATTATTTTTCATCATGAGTGCATAAATATTACATAAAATTAAATAATATAAAATAAAAATATAATGTTATGGTTCAACCACAAAAAATGTTGCATGAAGATAATTTAATATAGTAATAGAAATTGATAACCCGTCGTCCTTGATTGTGCTAAATCATCACATCTCAAACGGTGTTTTCATTTCATTCAAATAAAATATGGGGAATAGAGAGACGTCAATGAATTATCTAATTAGCATAATATAATTCAAGAACATTTATGTTACTGGAGTTATCATACCATTTGGGTGAAGGGAGGTGAGGAAAAAAACAAGAAAATAAAAGAACATAAAATAAATAAAAGAATCTGAAAGAGGAATTTACCTCTTCATTCAATCTTCCTTGAGAGACTTCTTAAGAGGAGAGGATTTGGTATTTTGAAGAGACTAGGGGATGTTGAAAGTGGGTTAGGATCTTGAGTAGATATTTTTTCAGAATATAGGAAATGAACATTCTTGAGGGGAGTGAATAGAATAGGTAAGGATGGGTGGTATTTATAGTGGAGGGGAGGAGGGTTTTCATAATATTATAATCATTAGTTTTTTATTTCTTCACAAGAAAATAAATAGTGAGTATTACATGACATAGAATAGTAATAAATTCATTTTTTCGATCTAATGTCCATTTAAATCATCCATGACCCAAGAATGTTGCAAATGTTCAGGTTTTAGCATTTATTGTGAATTATCATATTTTACTATTCATAAAAATTCAAGTTTTTCAGAAAAATCCCAAAAATTCACCCTAAACAATTTTTGACACAAATAATCCCAAAATGAAATCCATTTTTCAAAAATAATTTTCAAAATATAATTAATTTAATATTTAATCAAAATCACAATTTACTTCAAAAACAACTATTTTAAACCACTTATTTTCTTATTCCAAGTTATAAGTATGTCATACTACCACTTGAATCATATTTATATACTATCATTTTTAAAGTTACTATTAATTATGGTATGTCTCTATTTACAAGGGTAAAATTACTATTCATATGGGTATGTTACTATTCACTAAAATTTAAGTTGAGTTATATCAGACTCCAAATAACTTACTAATCGCAACCATGTTTGTAAGATTTTAGAAATTCAAAACACAGAAGAGACAAACTTATGTTTAAAGGTCACATAGCACATAGTAGTTCATTATGTTGTGATTTCATGTGATTGTATGTCATAATCATAAGATGTAAATATCCATTGGAAAACATTGGGTCGTTACATTCTTCACCGTTAAGAAATTTCACCCTTATAATTTTGTTTTACATTCTAGGACATAAACAGGTGCATGTACTTTTCCTTCATTGCCTCCTCTAGTTACCATGTTTCCTCTTAGTACTTATGGTTCCACCACAATACTTTTACCAGGAGATTAGTCTTGTTACATAGAACTTTATCTCTATGATCCAAGATCTTCACTGGCTACTCCTCATAGGAAATATCATCATCCAACTATACCACCTCTGAAGAGAGTACATGTGAAGGGTCTGGTATGTACTTATTTAATAGGGATACATGAAATAAATTTTTTACTTTGTCCATTGTAGGTGGAAGTTCTAGTCCATAGGCCACAACCCCGACATGATCAAGAACCTCAAAGGGGAGATGTACCTGGGACTTAATTTCCCTTTCTTTCCAAACCTCAAGACCTTCTTCAATAGAGATATACAGAGAAATACCATGCCACCAACTTTGAACTCAAGGTCTCGTCGACAGTTGTCTATATAACGCTTCTGTCAACTTTTGGATGCCTTGATATGATGCTGAATGGTTTTCACATTCTCCACCATTTCATCGACCATCTTAGGTCCTAGCATCTTACGATCACAGAGCTCATCAAAACACACCGGTGTTATGCACCTTTTCCCATAAAGAGCTTCATATAGTTCCATTCAGATGCTTGATTAGAAGTTATTATATGATAAATAAAATAACAGAATATGTTGGTCTCATCCACCTTTGAAGTCCATATAACATGATCTCTACATATCTTTTAATACCTGAATAGTTTGCTCATATTGACCATCATTTTGAGGATGATGAGCTGTACTAAAGTTTAGTGGTGTGCTTAGAGTATGTTTTAAACATTTCCAGAACTTTGAGGTGAATCTTGGATCACTATCGGATACAACAGATAGTGGTACTCCATGCATCCTTACCACGTTTTTGATGTAAATCTGTGTAATTTTATCCAATGATAGGTCCTATTGAAATGTGATAAACTGAGCAATCTTCATAAGACGGTCCATAATGACACATATATAATTGTTTGCTCTAGATGTCCTTGGATGTCTGGTGACAAAGTCCATTGAAATTTTCTCCCACTTCCACATTGGTATGGGTATTGGTTGTGTCATCTCCTTAGATCTTTTTCTCTCATCCTTCACTTGCTGAAATACTAGGAAATTTGATTTATATTCATCAACATTTAAATTTATATTGTCCCACAAAAAGGTTTCTAGGAGGTCTCAATACATATTTGTGCTCCTTGGGTGAATAGAAAAGGTTTATCTTTGTGCCTCATTCAAAATCTCTTTCTTTTTATTTGGATCAGATGGTACACATAATCATAACCCAAATCTTATAACTCCATCCTTGTCAACCATGACCTCTAAATATTTCCCATTTCTGATATCTTCCACCCTTTTTATAATTTCCATATTTTATCTTTGAGAATCCTTTATTTTATCCATATGGGATGGTTGAAAAATTATTTCAAAAATGATTTATGATGTTCCTACCTTAATGATTCCCAATTTCCATTCTATGAAAATCTAAAAATATCAGATCCTTTTCAATTCACATCATTGATAAAGTTACAGGATCCATTCTACAAAGAGAATCTTCCACCTTATTTTCCTTATAGTGATGGTAGTGGATAGAGAAGTCATAATCCTTGATGAGATCTATCCATCTTCACTGGCGCATATTAATCTATTTTTGTGTGAATATATATTTGAGATTGTTGTGGTCAGAATATATCTCACACTTCTCCCCGTATAGATAATGTCACCATATTTTTAACACAAAGATCACTACTGCAAACTCCAGATCATGCGTAGGATATTTTTTCTCATGGATTTTCATCTTCCTTGAGGCATAGGGTATCACTTTATCATTTTTCATTATCACACTACCTAATCCTTTATTTTAAGCATCACTGTATAGCACAATGATTTTTCTATTGGTTGGGAGTGTGAGTACTAGCATAGTGATAATCCACTTTTTCAACTCCTCAAAATAGTCTTCACATTCCTGAGTCAAAACAAACATTACTCCATTCTATGTTAGCTTGGTCATTTGGTATTAAAATCCTGGAAAGTTCTTCACAAATCGTCAATATTACCCAGATAGACCTAGAAAGCTGCAGATATCTATTACATATGTTGGTCAGGGTTACTCTTCAATTGCCTTTGTCTTGGAAGGGTATACAGATGTCCCTTTACTGGTGATAACATGCCCTAAGAATTATACTTCCTCCATCTAGAACTCACATTTAATATACATTGAATATATCTTCTCCCATCGCAGAGTCTTTATCATAGTATTAAAATGCTCCTCATGTTCCTCCATGGTCTTGGAGTACATCACGATATCATCGATAAAGACTACCACAAATTTTTATAGGTAATATCTAAAGACTCTATTCATTAAATACATGAAAATTTCTAGAGTATTAGTGAGTCTGAAGGAAATCACTATGAACTTATAGTGTCCATACCTCATTCGAAAAGTAGTCTTGGGAATATCTTTCTTCCTCACCTTTAGTTGGTGATATCCCGGCTAAAGGTCCAACTTAGAGAAATAAATAGCCCCACGAAGCTGACCGAACAAGTCATCTATGTGTGGAAGGGTATATTGGTTCTTTATTGTGGTTTTATTGATCTCACAATAATAAATGAAGAAGTGCATTGATCTATACTTCTTATTGATGAAGAGGAATAGCGCACCCCAAGGTGAAGCACTCGGGCATATAAAACCCTTATCTAGATTTCCATGTAACTGCTTCTTCAGCTCTTCCAGCTCTACGGTGGAAATTCTATAAGGATTATTTGATATCGATTGAGATCCATGAATAATTTCAATTGAGAACACAACCTCAAGATTAATAGGAAGTCCATGAAACACTTTAAGGAATACATCCATGTAATCCCTCATAAGGGGCATGTCTTCAAGCATGATTCTCCCCTTTGTCTCAATAATTTGGGATAAATATGCTTTCTCATATGGAAGCAATATCCACACTTGAGACGATGATTCTAAAAGAGATTCATCTTCCTCCTTACTCTTTTAAATAATTAGAGGATGCTTTGGGATGTGAAGAGTGATTTCCATTTCCTGAAATTTGATATTGGCTTTGTATAAAGATAGCCAATCCATGCCCAAGATAGCATCAAACTCCACTAAAGAAACTATGACAAGATTTTTCAGAGGTTTAGTATACAAACACTACCTAGGGAGGTGTTATAAACCATTTACGCAATACATTCTCCATTCATTATTCTAACAGATAACATGTCCTCCAAATTTTGAGGCAGTGTTTGAATATTTCTACAGAACTTGCAAGACATGAAAGAATGTGTAGAACCAGAATCAAATAGTACATTCAATATTATTGAATGAATAACTAGCGTACTTGTCACCACATCATTTTTCCACTCCACCTCAGTATCAGTGACAGCATAAGCCCTTCCTTGTTGATTTGGAGGTTGTTTTTTATTTCCTCTGACAACCCTTGGCTTAAAATAATTGTTCGCATAATGACGTTGCTCCTTACAGTTGTAACGCTGCACCATCTGTTGAGTGTTGATCTGAACCTTCTTCTATTTTTACACATTAACAATACTTTTCATATCCCTTTGGTAGTACTTGGCCTGATGTCCCAGAATTCAACATTTGATGTAATTCCTAGTTCTTTTTAGATAGTTCCCAAGATTCGTATTCCCACAAATTTTTCACATGGGATATTCAGGCTTCTTTCTATCATCATTTTGTTTGTTAAATCACCCATGTTGTTCTCCGATATCCTCTTCTTGTCACAGGGCCCATGAGACCACTGAGATTCTACAATATCCATTTCAACCTTGAGGTCAAAATAGAAAATCTCCTCATAACTATCGAAGTATCACATCTCCAACACCTTCTGTAGACTCTTCTTTAGCCCGCTAAATAAGTGATCCAACTTACTTTGGGTTTTCATGACTAAGGCATAGGCATACCTTGAAAACCTTATAAAGTTATCTTCCCATGCCCCGATGGACTCATCTTCCTTCTACATGATTTTGAGGAACTCTCTTTCCATCTTGAGATGGAGGGTTTGATGAAAATATTAATTGAAAAACAATATCCTGAATTCCACCCAATCCATGGAATCAATTTCTTCTTGGTATATTGTATTCTTGATCAGTGTTCACCACAGATCAGCTTCCCCATCAAAATTATAGACCTCTTGTACAACTTCCTCTTCTTCCTAGAGCTGGAGGATGAAGAATATCTTTTCGATGGAGTTAATCAACTATTTCGTGAGGAGGGAATCTGAAGATCCACTAATCATGGGAGGCCTTTTCCACATGAAGGATTCTATGGAAACCTTCTTTTCCATGGATCAAGATGATGTTCCACATGATTCAAGTTATTATTCATAACTTGAGCGAGCTAAAAAATTAATTTCATGATGTTTTGAGCACCCGTTCTTATCATATCAGGCATATCATTAGGGAAATATTTACATTTCCTATCACATTGGCTTTTAGAACATGTTCTTCTATTTCCCTCCATTAACTAAGAAAAAGAACATACAATAAAAGGGCTTGAATACTTAGTTATATAACATAAAAATGAAACTTTTGAACATAAAAGGATAAACATGTAAATGAGAAGTATATCCTAACTTGTGATTCCTTAAGTTTAAGTCTAGGTTATCCTCTATCTATTTCTTAACTTATATTATTATGGTATTTTTTATTCACTTAATAATGGTTCGTAGCGAGCTCGTGAATTTACCAAAGAATATCCTCAAGAGTTTCAATACAAAGAGTCTATCAAGGCCCATTGTCGTGTACCATGATACCTTGGGTCAAGCCTGAAACTCCTTTTCAGAGTTTTCACTCCTAGGTACATCTATGCTACAGCTGTCTCTACTAGTTTTTATCCAGACAGGGACATATTTTCTTGATAAACCACTTACTATATACTTACCAAAATATAAATATGTTTTCTTATACATAGTCTCATTTTTAAGGTTCGTACTAATGTGATCTATTCCTAATCTCCAAAAATAACCAGACCATCCTTTGATACCAACTATAATGAACATGCCCTTTTACATATAACGTTACCCAATTTTAAGCACAGTTATACATCAGATTACAAGCCAATGATCATGAATTAGTGTCTTGAAAGACTAGATACATAATCAAACATTTTAAAAAAACTCTTTATTTAAACCCCAAAATAAGCTCCTATATTCCATTGTTCTCATACATCTGCATAGGATATCATGGGGATGACATCAACAAAGGGATGAGTTCAAAGCCTATTAAGGTAATAATCATAATAATAAATAATTCTCACATGGTATAGAAGGCATGGCATGAATATATAAAAAGGCATATAACATGTGGAACCATAACATATAAACATGGGATAATTTAAACATATAATCATAGAAATGTGGTAGAAACATAAAACATGAATTCAGTACAATTGAATTATAACCTCCAACACCATTTCCCATAGTAGCACAAGCCTAGGCTAATCGCTAAGTCTGTTCCACATAGTAGCACAAGCCAAGGCTAACCGCTAAGACCGTCGCACATAACATCTCAATAGACTCAAATTTACCCAATGCAATAGAGATCTAGGTGGGAAATCGCATCTTAAATTTCATGAATATATTTTCCACATAAATAACCACACATAAACAATCTTACATAAACATAAGGGTTACCCATGGAAAGAATTGTGTACCACAATCATGACATAAAACATAACCAATGCGTGTATCATGAAAGTGTCCATGAAAGAAAAAAATTAGAACATAAATGGACGTTCATAAGGTAAAATAGTCATATATCATGGAATTGATGTCGAATAAAAGTGACAACATGTAAGAAATATATTTTAGAAATTTTAGCATTAAAACATTTTTGTGTGGTTTTATGGAAAATACTATAGAGATTTTAAAATATAAAAGGGAGAAATATTTAATATAAAACTAGAAGTGAACCGAGAAGGATTTCATAATAAAACTATTGATTTTATAAAGAAAATGGTGGCTTCAAACAGAGGATATATTGAACTTTAAATTGGGTAAAAATTTTCGAAGTTCCCTTAAAATGAGTTTTCTTATTGGGAAGTATCGAGGAGGGAGTTACCTAAAAGCATGTATATCCTTGAAATATAATGAGGTATGGATCTTGAAACATGATTTGTGATCAAATAAACAGAATTTATAAGTTTCACATAAAAATAAAATGACAACTTCATTTGGGTAAAAATAAAGATAGTGCAACCCAAAGGAATAAAAGCGGTTCGGGTAGAATTCCTTACGGATTATCGGCATTGTATCGGGTATACATAAGAGGGAATTATGAAAAATAATGGGGTTTATCATCACTTAAGAATAATTAGTGAAGTATGTTGATGTTGATAAATCATAACCCCATCATTAAAGATTACACCTAAAATTTCATATCATAGAGGACATCTTTGAATAAATGTGAGAAGGAGGTGATCCCTTACCTTAAGTCTGTTGGTTTTATCCACCTATTATTAATGACCTGAATAAACAAATTAAGTTTATAAATTAATAATTCTTGAACCTATTATAAATTTAGTATATTTATTATAACATTTTTATGTTCATTTATAACCATTTCTATTAGTTATGAGTTTCAATTTCATTGTTCGGGTCCGTTTTCTTACTTTATTTTTAATGATCAGTTCATGTTTAGATAAACATGTAAGATGGAATTGGTTGTCCATAATTTAATTTATATGATATTACTGAACATAAAGGGGATTATATGGTTGTATATTTAATTTGGTTACTTAGAGTGAAGTCAAATCATTATACATAACATTAATGATAAATGATTGAATTAATCTTAGCAATTTTTCTCCCAACTAACTAGGTTTTTATTATTATTTTACATCATGAGTGAATAAAGATTACAAAACATTAAATAAGATAAAATAAACATATAATATTCTTGTTCAGCCATAAAAATGGTTTCATGACCATTATTGAAGATAGTAATAGAAATTGATCACCCGTCGTCCTTGATTGTGATAAATTAACACATCTCAAACGGTGTTATCATTTCTTTCAAATAAAATTTGGGGAAGGAGAGAAGATAGTGAATTATAAAATTAGAATAATATCATTAAAGTACATGTAT
The DNA here is from genome assembly GCA_963277665.1 of Viscum album. Lineage (NCBI taxonomy): Eukaryota > Viridiplantae > Streptophyta > Magnoliopsida > Santalales > Viscaceae > Viscum > Viscum album. Next base: position 1,743,904,904 of record OY728141.1, read on the forward strand.
GTTACTGTATTTATCATACCATTTTTTTAATGTAGGTGATGAAATACAAAATCAAAGAAACGAACTTAAAAGAAATAAAAGAATTCGAAAGAAAAATCTACCTCTTGAATCAATCTTCCTTGAGATCATTCTTAAGATGAGAGGATTTGGTATTTTGAAGAGAATAGGGGCTATTGGGAGTAGGGTAGGAGCTTGAGGAGATATTTCGGTACAATATTGGCAAGGCACAAGGTTTTAGAAGAGTGAAGAGAAGAGGTAAGGATGGGTGGTATTTATAGTGGAGGGGAGGATGGTTTTCATAATATTATATTCAATAGTTTATTATTTCTTCACATGATAAGAAATAGTTAGTATTCCTTGACCTAGAATAGTAATAAATGCATGTCAGTTCAAAAAAATGTCCATTTACATCATCCATTACTCAATCATGATGCAGAAATTCAGGTTTTAGCATTTATTGTGAATTGTCATATTTTACTATTCATCAAAAAATTCTAGTTTTTTTAGAAAAATCCAATAAAATCACCTTAACCAGTTTTTGACATGTAGAATGAAAAAATAAAATCCATTTTTCCAAAATAATTTTCTAAATATGATTAATTTAATATTTATATAAAATCACAATTTACTCGAAAAACAACAATTTTAAAACATTTATTTTTTTATTCTAAGATATAGGTATATCGTACTCCCACTTGAATCTTATTTATATACTATCATAGGTAAGGTTACTATTCATTAGAGTATACAACTATTCATAAGAGAAACAATAGTATTCATAAGGTTATTTTACTATTCGCCAAAAATTAATTTGGTCATATTAGACTCTAAATAACTTACTGATCGCAACTGTGTATGTTAGATTTTTGAAATTCAAAACACAAAAATGACAAACTTATGTTTAAAGGTAAAATAGCTCTTAGTAGTTCATTATGTTGTGATTTCATGTGATTATATGGAATAATCATAAGAAGGAAATGTCCATTGAAAACCACTAGGTCATTTCAAAAGGAATAGTGTATTTAACTTATAATGTATATATACAATTAATTATTGTATTTCACTATTAAAAAAAACTACTTTTTTAGAAAAATATCAAAAATTCACCCTAACCACTTTTCAATGTGTATAATTCAAATATGAACTCTATTTCTTGAAAGAAATTATAAATTTTATAAATTTTATTTTCAATTAACATCATCATTTACTCAAAAAAATACAAATTTTAAAATTATAATTGGTTTTATAACACATTGAATAATTAACTAAGGTCTCATACAATTATCTTATTATCATAAGGAAAAAAAATATTAAATTATGATTCTATTTTATGAAAATAAATTTTCTTTTAAATCATTATATTAATTATTAAATTATAAACAAACATTTATGTTTTATGAAAATATAAAAACATAATTAATAATTTGTAAAATATTTATATACTTATACTATGATATAATTCTATCATATTACCATTCTTAAGGTGTCAATATTTTGTTTATACTTTCATAGGTGAGGTCACTATTTTAATGGCCACTTTACTATTCCTAATCGTCACATTACTATTTTTAACGGACAAGTTACTATTTAATATTATATTATTGTTCGTTTAATCTTTGTGTTGTGTTCAACATAAGGTATTTATTTAAGAGGATACATAACATACAATATCAAGGTGTTATATTATTCCACCCTTCATTAATGTCCTCCTTACAATTTTTCATAAATATTTTCTTCTAAATAGATGATGGTGGTTCTTCTTCATTACATCCTCAGGTTCCCATGTTGCCTATTCCATTTTATGGTTTTTCCAAAGAAACATTACTCATAGAGTTGTCTGATTTCCCAATACTTTCTCTTTCCAATCAATAATTTTGATAGGCTCTTCAGAGTAAGAAAAATTAGGTTTCAGTTCTATTTCTTCGTAAGTGAATACATGTGTTGGGTCTGGCATGAACTTATTTAACAATGATATGGGGAACACATCATGAAATTTGGAGAGACTTAGTGACATTGATTATTAGTATTCTAGAGCTTAAATTCATTCCATAATTTTAAATGGCCCAAAGATCCTGGGGCTCAGTTTTCCTTTCTTATCAAACCTTACGACACCCTTCAATTGAGACACTTCTAGAAAGACATGATCTCCCAATTGAAATTCCGAATCCTTTCTCTGGTTATCAACATAGCTCTTTTTCCAAATTTGATCACCATTAATATGATCAGGAGTTTTCTTTACCTTTTTCATTGTATCTTTAATAAGTTATGGAACTATTGGTTTCCTTTCACCAACTTCATTACAAAAAGTTGTAGTTCAACATATGTTTCCAAATAATGCTTCATATAGATCCATTTGAATACTAGAATGGAAAATCTTAATGTAGAAAAATTTCACAAAAGGTAAATACTAATCCCACATGCCATTAAAGTCATGTGAGAATGATATAAACATGACATCCAATGTTTGAATAGTCATGTTAGACTTTCCATTGGTTTTAGGGTGATAATAAATACTCATATAAAGCTCATTATTCAATGCCTTATGAAGACACTTCTAGAATTTTGATGTGAAAGGTGGATATTGATGACACACAATTGATATAGGATCACCATGAAGTCTTACAGTGTATATAATATAGAGTCTTTCTAGGTGATCCATTGAAAAATCCTCCTCAATAGTGAGGAAATGTGCAGAATTGTTGATTTGATCAAAAATTACCCCTATTGCATCATTCCTTCTTGGTGTCTGTGGTAGTACTTTGAAAACTTTCATCGTTATGTAATCCCACTTCCACATATGAATAATTAGAGGTTTAATGAATTTTCTTGTAGGTTTCCTACCTACCTTCACATCTTGTCAAAATAGACATCTTGAAACATAGTTATAAATTTCCCACTTCATGTTATGCCACATAAAAATTTCCTTCATATCACTATACATTGTGGTATTACCAAGGTGTATAGAGAATTTTAAGCTATGAGAATCATTTAATAGTTTTATTTTTAGCTCAGGTAATGTTGTAACACATAACCTCATTTTAGATTTCATAATTCTATCATCATACATGATGTCTTCCATCCTTAACAGCTTTAATTTTATTTTGAAAATTATCATCCTCGTATTGAGATATTTTTATCTTCTCTAGTAAACATGGTTTAGCAATAATTTTAAAAATTATTGAATTTATCTCTTCCCTAACAATTACCATATCTATATTTACAAAATTCAAGAATATAGGATCTTTCTCAATCCTCATTTTGGTCATAATTGTATGATTATTCCTACTTAATTCATCTGTTGCTTTATTTTATTTGCATGGGTGGTATAGTATTGAGAAATCATTATCTTTGAGTAACTCCAGACATCATATTTTCCTCATGTTGAGTTACTTCTATGTAAATATGAATTTAAAACTCTTGTGATCCATACATATCTCATATATTTCACCATAGAGATAGTTTCTCCATATATTCAAAGGAAATATTACGATTGGTAACCGAAGACCATGAGATGGATTATTTTGTTCAAGTGTATTCAAATGCCTTGATTCATATGAAATAAAGATATCATTTAACAAAAGGAAACCACCAATATCATGCTTAAATGCATCATTGTATACCACAAACCCATCATTTCACGATGGTAGAGTCACAATTGGAGCATTGACAAATATTCTCTTCAATTATTCAATGCACTTAGCACGTTATTTTTTCTATACAAACATAACCCCTTTACATGTGAGCTTGGTTAGGGGGTTATCCAATCTAGAAAAATTATGAATGAAACACTGATAGTAACCTACTAATCCAATAAAACAACGTACCTTGGTTATGTTCATTGGTTTAGTCCACTCTTGGATTGCCTTTTTCTTCATAGGATCCACTATGATTTCATCCTTAGAGACAATATGGCTAAGAAAAAAAGTGATTTGAAGCCATAATTTACACTTTCTAAACATCCCATATAATTCTTTTCATCTATGTGACTTTAGAGAAATTCGCATGTGGTCCTTATGGTCCTTGTAGCTTTAGAGTATACCAAGCAATCATCAATAAATACCAAATAAAATTATCAAGATATTCCTTGAATACAATATTCATTATATCCATGAAAATAATGTGTGAATTAGACATTCCAAACACATTAATGTAAACATGTAATGTCCATACCTAGTTTAAAATGTTGTCTTTGGAATATCTTCCTTCATTAGACACAATTGATGATATCCAAAACGAAGGTCAATCATCAAAGAATATGGAGATATGTGAAGTTGATCAAATAAATCATCCATAAGAGGAAGATGATACTTATTATTTATTGTAATAGGATTGATTTATCTATAGTCAGTGCACATCCTCAAGGATCTATCTATATTTTTTATAAAAAGAATAGAGGCTCCTTATGGAGAAACACTAGGTAGAATAAATCCCTTATTACTCAAATCCATTAATTCTTTATTCTCTTCAACTAATTCCATAGTGTCCATTCCAAAAGGATTCTTTATTATTGATCTTGAATTAGGAATATAATCAATGGTAAACTCAATTTTGGGATTTTGTGGTGTCCAAGTAATTCATTAGGAAATAAATCAATATATTTCTATACATTTGGTACATTCACTTGTATAAAAATTGTCTTTAACCTCAAAAATATGACATAATTTTATTAAACCGTTGAAAAATATATTTGTAGATACTATTTAGTGTTAGGTTTTTACAAAAATGATGCAAAAAATACCAATCAGTTTCATTGTTGGCATTGATTTTTAAAAAAACTGACACCAAAAAGTAAAAAATAAATATTGTTCGCATTTGTTTTTAAAAAAACTAATACCAAAAATATATAAAAAAATATATATTTTGTGTTAGATTTTAAAAAACCGATGTAAAGAATTTAAGAAAAATTACTATGTTTTACATATTTTCCTAAGATTCAATATAAATAATCATGGATCTAAAACAGAGTTACAGAATAAAATTTATGGATGTCACAAGTTGAACTTCTATAAGAGAAGTCTTAAAAAAGTTCAACTTTCCAAGGCCATAACTTTTAATCCGTAACTCTGTTTTAGCACCACGACTAGTCAAGTCAAAGCTAATGAAATTTTCTAAAACATTTTATAATATTATATTTAATTTTTCATGCTTGTTTTTTTAAATATAATAAGAGAAAGAATATGTTATTTAGTTATTTGTGTTGGTTTTATTTAATAATCGACACAAATAAATATATATATTTTTTACATTTTGGCATCAGTTTTTTTCAAAAACGACCCCAAAAAAGATATAGATTAGAATTTTTGGATTTTTTCTAGAGAAACCCAACACCAAATAACCAATATAAATCATCTTTTGCATCGGTTTAAATAATAACTCACAAGAAAGCGTATCTGCAAATACCCGGGATCAGTATTTCAATTTTGTTCACAATGCGCATCTCACTTTTTAAAATCATGCTTAAATTTTAATTCAATACTTTTGATAATCATTTATATTACTATATATAAATCCATTTTCCCTTTTATTTATCATTTTTGACCTCTTCAATTCAATGGAATTTTCAAAGCGAGTTGATTTGAACACGATATCTATTTTAATTTTTAATTTTCATTATTATTATTTTCCTTGATTACTAAAATTATTGGTAATCTTGTTTAAAATGATGATTTATTCTCATTATCAAGTTACAAATATAAAACATTCAGATAAGATTTACCAATCGAGGTGAAAAATTCATTATCGAACACCATTTTCTTTGCATCATGAGTTATACCCTAAAACTAAGAGATTTGATCATAAACCACATATCATTTTGATAGAAACTCATAAAATAATTCAAATACATTTTAAGACTTATGTTTATTTTATTTTATCTTCTTTTCGTAATTTTTAATCAGGTTTCTCATGTTTTTTTGAAAAGGAGTTGTATCTATCGAAACTTTGAGATTTTCCACTTATGACGGCCAACAATTTTGATCTGTAACTCTGTTTTATCTCCAAAAATAGTCAAATAAAAGAATATAAAATGATCTAAAACATAGAATAAAAAAATTATTGGCATCATTTTTTTTGAAAAATAGACACAATTGTTTTTTACTTTTTGGCATCAGTTTCTTTAAAAACAGATGCCAAAAATGATATTGATGGGTATTTTTTGCATCAGTTTTGTAAAAAACCAATGAAAAAAACTAGATGTGAATCCTTTTTGGAATTAGTTCACCAAAAATGAAATCAAAATTCATATTTTTACATATTTTGATTCAATTTTGATTATAAACGGACGTTAAAATTTAAAAAAACTAACGTTAAAGACCATTTTTCTACTAGTAATTCTCAATTTGAAGATGGATTTCCACATACATAGATGTTATTTTCTCTTACTCCCCTATAATTTTACTTAGTAGAGCTACTGGGTGTGGATCTAGATAATAGTCAGATGATGAATTTTCTACTCTAAAGATATGGGGCTCTACAACTTCCTTAAAAATCGTAATTTCCATCTTCTTAAAAAATATTTTCACATCATATATGGAAAGTTCGTCTGTACTGAGGATTATATCAATTTAAACCATTGGTATTATGATAATTTCAAAAACTAAATCATGTTTATGTCTTATAATGGTGACTGAACGAAATAATTTTTTTTTTGCAGTGAGACTTCCCTTATGAGTTTTTGACTTATAACTCCCTTGTTAAATCAAAAGATAAATGTCTAATTTTCTTGTAAAACTAGGTATATATAAAATATTGTGATGATCTAGAATCAAATATATAATTTTATATATTTAAAAATTGGATAATGTTTTTGGCCACCACATTAATAGATACTTATACTTCAGTTGTGGTGGTTGCATAAGCTTGACCATCTCCCCTTGGCCTCTTCTATGGTCGATTCCCCCAATCTTGGGACATTAATTTAAATAATTACCCATTTCATTTCATTTGAATCATTTAAAATGAATTATTTGTTTCTCTCTATTTCCTTTATTCGCTCTATGACCATTTTATATACACTTCTAAAAAAATCACATGTCTTTAAAGCATTTATCATGATGTTTTTTTCCATAATTTCCACATAATGAGAATTTCAGAATTCCCCTATCATTTTTTTTCTTAACCTTTTTCATGATAATTATAAGTCTTCATTTAATAATGACTTACATTAAACACATACAATCTAGTAAATTCCTTCTTCATTTCAATGGAACTTAATATAGTTTCATCATATGATAAAAATGTTTCAGAATCCAGTGACCTTATATAAGACCTTCAAATAAATGATCAATCTTGTCTTATGAATCATGTATATAATCAATAACATACCTATATAGTCTTTTGAAGTTATCCTCATAATTCACAACACTATCATCTTCCATTATCTTTAAGATAGGAAATTTTTTCTTCATTTTAGTTCTTTGCTCATGAGGAAAGTATTTTTCAAAGAATTCTTCATTAAAAGTTCTTCATTCCATGTCTTCTATTTCATATTCCTCCTTAATATTTTGGATCAAAGACAATCATTGATCAAAATACCCCTTGAGGAAATATACTTATAGTACTGCTGTTGAATTTTCATTGCATACCAATGATAGAAATATCTTTTCAAGGGAATTAATCCACTACTAAGCTACCACCGGATTCTTATCCCTACTAAAATATTTGGTATTATTTCAGACGAGGAGACCTAACCTAAGTGTTGTATGTTTATTCATCATAAACTGAGTGAGTTGTCTTAATATGTTCATAATATTCATAGCTCCAATACTAACTATGTTGGCTTCCTAAGAATTGAAATCCCAACATTATCCATGGGTATTGATTTATTTTATTAAATTATGTACCATTTAAAAAAATGTAATACATTAACTTATGTTACAAATCATAATTCATAATTTTTAACCTTAAAAATACATCACCTAAATGGATTATTTATGCACATATATTATCATAATCATAAACATGGTTTATTTGGGGACATATTTACTTTTAAATCCATTATAATGGTTTTTAAAGTTAATATGAAATATCCTAATAATATCCCATAGTAGTGTCAAAAATGGTTCAAAGTATGGCTCATTTTTGTGTACCATGTTATCCTGAGTAAGTCTCGATGCACCTCATCAGAGTTGTTACCCCTAGGTACATCTATTCTAGAACCACGTCCACTTATAGTGTGCAGGAATGGATGTATTGGTAGGAAGAACCACATAATCTCTACCTTAGATATATTCTAGGAAGTCATTCTATTATTATACTCATAGTTTTTATTGTGGTTATGTTCCCAAAACTATTTTTTCTAAATCTAGTTCCCAATGTTTTTACAAAACTTTCTCTGATAAAAATTGTAAAAACCATTACCCCAATAGCCCAGAGTTAGTGTTTGTTTTGCTAAAATATAATAGATATAAGAGATCACCTCACAAAGGATTGATTAGTTTAGTATTATTGAAGAACTATATATATACATGGATCTCTTATTACTTCAGAAAAATAAACATATATCATAAAAAAAGAAAATAAACTGCTTCCTTGTCACTTATTCAAATATTTCATCTTTATAAATTGGGTAAGGAAAATAAATTAAATTGTGAGATAAAATTATCAGATATGTTTACATAGTGTGGAAACACAAATAAATAATAATTGAATCATAATAAATTAGTAATAATCAATTTAGCATGGTGAATAACTAAAAAACACACGCCATCAATACATTGAGAATGAAAAGGTATCCGTAGATTTTTTTCATAGTGATAATACTCTTGATAATGATAAGTGAATACTAAATGTAGAAAATGATTAATTATTATAATTAATTTATATATAACATAAACCATCATAACATCAAGACCGTTTAAGTTTGTGGGTAGATACCCATATGATTATGTTTGGAAACAAACACATAGAGTTTTTTGCCAATGGTTTTATTTTAAGGGACATATTGATTCATTGAGGGGATACAGTGGGCCCCAAACATCACTGAAATTTCAAATCATTATTCATAAATATATTTAATTCATGAACAATGTGACTTATCCAAATATCTATATTGAGTAGAGGATAATTATTCCTCAATATTTTCCTAGTTAAAACAACATTCAAAATAAACACTAGATGTAAAATGATATATGACTAAGACAATAATAATATAAATTTTACAAGAATATGGATATTTATTATAAATATAAATTCAAATGAAAAAAGATCCCAAATGGTCATTATATAAAGCACATAAAATTGATAAGGTGCATAATACCAAGTAAGTCTCAATGAAATGGAAATTGAGATGTAGTCCCTTACTATATGTCTGAATGTATTATACACTTGATCTTAATGTATTAATAATAAGAAAAAATCCATTAATTGAATAATTCTAAACCTTTTATAAATTAATTTTATTTAATATAATTTTATTAAGTTCATTTATTCCCTTTCTTATGAGTTATAAGGTAAATTGTGTTTGCTCAGGAGCGTTCGTTTCCTTGGTTTTCATGATCAGTTTACTTCTATACATGTATGAAAAATCATGTAAAATAAGAATAGTTTTCAATAATTGAAATTTTATGTTATTAATTAAATTAAATTATATTAAATTTTTATATATTTCAATTGGTTATGTGGTATGAGATGAATCATTAGACAAAATGTTTGTGATAATTGTTTATACTATTTTGGTGTTTTTTCGATCATCACGAACTAGTTTTGTTTCATTAATTAATATTAATTATATATATTGGTTACATAACTTTAAATAAGTTATAATACATATATAATAAAAAAAATTACCATAAAAAGGTTTTTATGAACATCCTTGAATGTGCAATTGAAAAATAAAAACATGTCGTCCACGAAGGTAGTAAATCAGCACCTCTGAGATGATGTTTTCATTTTTTTAACAAAATTGAGAGCATAATGGGTTTGAGGATGTATTTTACATTAGAAAATTAAAATAATACTATATATAATATACTTTAGTTATTATTAACATTTGGATAGAGGATTTTAGGGAAGGATTAGAGAAGAAAAGAAACTGCATGAAATTGAAAGGAAAGGGTTGAGGATTTTACCTCTTTAATTCTTTTCCTTGAGAACACCATTAAGGGGCATGGAAATAGAATTTTTATGAGACCAAAGTCTCATGGATATGGGGAAGATACTTGAGAATATGATAGGTAAGGAATTGGAAAAGAATCAAGTCTTAATAGGTGTGAGGAGAAGAGGTAGTGAGGGTGGTATTTATAGTGGAGGAGAGAGATGGGACTTAGAGGAATTATGAGTGAGACGCTCCTTGCCCCCGAGGACGTGCCTCACGCACCACCGCTATTTCAAAAAAATTTGACCGTTACGTCCTCTCCTCGAGGGGCGCCGGTCTCCTCAACCCTTCCGCTGCTCCCCCTTCCTTGTCTCTCCGCCCGGCCTCCGTCACCTTCATGGGTCGTCCTCTCGGCCACCCGAGGCTCCTTCTTCGGCCTTGGGGGAGTCCTCTATCACCGGCCCCATGAACCCCTCTTTCAAGGACGCTCTTTGCGGTTCGCTCTGTGATCCGCCCTGTCACGCTTTCCCGGAGGTGCGGTTCCCTTCGCAGGTATCCAGGGAGGGCTCCCGTGTTTCTCTGGATATCCCCGAGACGGTTTTTGCAGAGCCATACGCATGCCTGAAGTAGACCCTTTTTGCCCACTTCAGGGCTGCAAAACCTCCGCTCCCGGTGTTTCAACGCTTTTTTGCCTCATGGGGACTCAGGATCCCGGCGCAAATCTCCGCGATCCACAGAAACTCGTTTTGTCTAGTATTCAGTTCGGTAGAGGATTATGTCCTTGCTTTGTGCCAGGTCCCCTGCTCCTTTATCGCTGGAGCTTCAGCCTGTCCAAGTGGTCCCTTGAAGTTCACAGGGGTAAAGAAAGCTCAATAACCGCGGTCTGGATATCTCTTCCCGGGCTCCCTCTCCCGTTTCAGAATGGTGGTATCCTTAAGGCGATTGGAGACTCTCTCGGTGGCTTCCTCTGCGCTGACGACAGGACCAGGAGGTTCTCGGACGCGTCGGTAGCCCACATATATGTGCATTTGGATCTGGCCGACCCCCCGCCGGAGAAGATCTACCTCCGAGAGCAGAACGACATCAGCTGGACCCAGGATATCAGATACCCCGTCTTTCCCAGGTTCTGCTCTCGCTGTCTTTTACAGGGCCACTCCGTGTAGGCCTGCAGAAATCGTCAAGGGGAGAGGCGGCCCCCACTCAGGAGCTCTACTTCCAGGGCCTGTCGGCCTCCCTCCCAGCCCCCTGTTTCTAATGGAATTCTACTAGAGGCCCATCAGCACCCCGAGGCTAGAATGGTGGTTCACCAGTCCTCGCCCCCGGCGGACCCTGTGTCGTCACTGGAATCCCTGGCCAGGGGAGGCAGAATGGAGATCATGTACCCTCTCTTGTTACAAACGTGCATGCCCATCCTTCTGCTTGATTCAACATTAAATCGGCTCCTCTCCACCCTGTTCTTCCAAAGGTCCATCCAAGATGAGGGAGTCCAGGGCATTTGGTCCAGCTCGCCAGCTCGCCTGGCCCTGCCCCCGCCCCCAAGCCCCTGCTATGCAACCCTCCGGAGGTTCCAGAAGGGAGCCTTGGCTCGATCGAACCTGTAGCCGCCACGGATCCAGTCTTGAGCGAAGGGTATCCTATTCTCAGGCTACCTGTTCCAGCAGTTGCGAAATCCCACTCAGGAGTCTGTCAGGCACCCTCAACTCCCTCTGCTAGATTAGGGGATGGTTTATCAACCCAAGCCGCGAAATCTCCTGAGCGAGGTCCTACCCCGCTCTCCAGATCCCGCCACCGGCACTCTGTCAGTTCTCTGGCGGTCATCTGTCCTCTCCACAGACTGGTCCACTCCGTAGGATTGTGCACGCGATCAAGAACAAAGTATTCTACGGATTGCTTGCCTTCATTTTTCACCAAGGTGCAAAGTTTTGGAGCCAAACCCAGAACCCTATTCGACCCATGAATCCCATCATCATATGGAATGCCCGCGGACTTGGTGCCCGGGCCAAAGTGGACTTCCTCGTGGGAGAAGTCCGGAAACAAAAAGCCAAAGTGGTTGTTGTCCTCGAGCCCAAGCAGAACCCTACTAGACTCAGTGAAATCTCTATGAAACTCCGTTTGCAAGGCCACATGCACGCCAACCCCACCAACCTGCAGGTCTGGATTTTCTGGCACAAGGACATCAAAGTCGATTTGGTTCGGGCCGAAGACCAATTCATCACCTCAAGAGTGACTCAAGGCACTACCTCATGTTTCATGTCCCTCATTTACGCGAGCTGTGATCCCCAGGTACAGGTTGACTTATGGAAGGACCTCAGAAACTTCGACCCAGGCGGCCATCCTTGGTTCGTCGTAGGATATTTTAACGTTGTCGCCTATCTAGAGGAGAGGGTAGGCAGGGGCATCTTTCAATGGAAAGCCAGTATGGACTTTTCCCAATTCATGGATGGGAACGTTCTTTCCGACCTCGGCTTCTCAGGCGACCATTTCACTTGGTGCAATAACAGAAAGGGTCCTCATCACTCATGGGGCCGTTTGGATCGGTGCTTGGCCAACATGCAGGTCATCTCTGAGTTCTCCAATGCAACGGTCTGACACCTCATCTGGGGACTCTCTGACCATTCCCCCCTCCTGGTATCACTTGATCTGGGATAGCCTCCTCATGCTGGCTTCTGCTTCTACCATCACTGGATTGGCACTTCAGGGTATCAAGATCTGGTGAGGGCCATCTGGGAGGAGCCTGCTTAGGGGCATGCATGGGTTGGTTTAAACAACAAGCTGAGACGGCTCAAGGTCAAGATGTCGGCATGGGCCAATGAGCTCCCCCTCCGGACTTCGAATCTATTGCGGCCATGCAGGAGGTGGAGCATCTTGAGACTAGCCTGGAAGAAGTATGGGATGACAGGATCTTTGAGGAGCTTCCAGCAAAAAAGACGCCCTATCCATTTTGCTAATCAAACAGGAACAAGAGGCACGGGACCAAGCCATAGTCAAATGGCTCCGGGAGGGAGATAGGAACACCGGTTTTTTCCACGCCTGCATCAACGAGGGGAAACGCCCAGTTAAACCTAACATTTTTTTGGATGATGGCTTCTATTCAGATTACAAAGACCTGGTGGGAGGCCTGGACAACTATTTCTTCAGGAACCTCCTGGCTGGCCCTAACCCCTGCATAGCGGATGGGTATCCGGGAGGGGTTTCTGATCTCCTTGATGCTCCTCCTGTTCAGATCTCAATCCAAGACAACTAGGGGCTCAGCGCTATCCCAGATGAAAAGGAAGTTCAAGAGGCCATGCAGAACCTCAATCCTATCAGTGCCCTAGGACCAGACGGGTTCCCAAGCTCTTTCTATAGGGCTTCATGGGAGGTGGTGAAAGAGGATGTTGTCTCGGCTATTCATGACTTCTTTTGGGGCGACAACCTACCGAGAGTGGCGAGTGCAACTACCATTGTGCTCCTACTGAAATACACGAATCCCACATCCATCATGCACTATAGGCCGGTGAGCATGTGCAATTTCCCGTAAAAAATCCCGGCAGGCATCATTAACTCAAGGATGGCCTCCCTCCTCCCTCAGCTGGTATCTCTTGAGAATCATGTCTTTGTGAATGGCCGATCGATCCAAGGGGCCATTGCACTGGAGCCAGAGATGATTAGAGACATCTACTTCAAATTTTGTGGTTCCAATATTGCCATCAAACTCGGCATGAGCAAGGCCTACGACCGTGTTGAGTGGGGATTCATCAATAAGGTAATGGAGAGTATTTTCCTCTCTCCTTGGAATACTGGTCTTCTTTTTAGGTGTTTCAGCTCCTCGTGGCTGGCAGTCACCTTCGGTGGGAAGTCTTTCGGCTTCTTCAAGACCACCCGTGGCCTCAGACAGGGATACCCCATTTCTCCAAGAATATTCATCTTCTAAAAAGACGTCCTCAGTCGCCTCATCCATAGGAGTGTGGCCATAGGAGAGGTCCTTCCCTACCGTAGAAAGTTGAGGCCCAACCACATTTCCCACCTGATGTTTGCGGATGACACCATACTATTCTTGAACGCCAGCAAGAAGTCGATCAGAGGTATCTCAACGGTGCTGGAGGACTACTGAGTGGTCAAATGATCAACAAGTCAAAGAGTAACATCTACATATCCAAGAGATTCTCCTCTTTTCGGTCAGCGGAAGTTCAACACAGCCTTTCCATGCAACAAGGCTGCTTCCCTATGGAATACCTGGGAGCACCAATCTCCCCCAGTAGCCTCAGCATCTGGGATTTTGATTTTCTATTCTCTAAGATTAAGGACCGGATACACAACTAGAAAAATAGATTTCTTTCATTTGGAGGGAGGATTTCTCTGATTAACAGTGTTCTTATGGCCACCCCGGTCCATGCCCTCTCTGCTATTAAGGTTCATAAAGGCGTCATCAACAATATCGACAAGCTTCTGACTAACTTTATTTGGGACCCTCAGGATGAAGGAAAACGCCATTGGGCCTTCTGGTGCAGGGTGGAAAGGCCTACCAATGCAGGAGGAATCAATGTTTGGAGTCTTGAAGCCACTATTCTCTGCATGCATGCCAAACTGGCGTGGGAGGTCCTGGAGCGACACACTCTTTGGGGCGCAACATTGCACGTCTACCACTCTAGAACCCTTTCTTCGGCGGGTATCCATGGTTCTCCCTTCTGGTCGGTTATATCTCCTCTGATATCTTTCCTCTTTCCTCACTCACATTGGCTCATCAGGAAAGGAGACCTCTCCTTCTAGAATCAGGACTGGGTCGGGGGTGTCCGTGGCTTTCCGGGTTGACCCGCCCCCTCGATCTCTTTCCGGGAGGCAAGTTCGTACCCAGACCTCATCAAGGCAGTGCTGAATGAAAGCCAATGTGAGGTTTTTGACCTCATTGATCTGAGCTCGGACCCTGACCATTGCGTCTTCACCCCCTCGTCCTCAGGGGCCTTCTCCTCAAGGGACTTCTACCGCATCTTTGAGGCGCATGTTCATACCAAGAGGTGGGATGACTTCCTCTGTCCCAAGTGCACTCCCTCGAAATACAATTTCCTACTGTGGCGGATAAGAAACAGAGAAATTCCCACGGACGAGCATATCAAGCGGTGTAGCATCCCGCTCGTTTCCAGATGCTCCTGCTATGGAAATGATCAGGAGGAAAGTGCTGGTCATCTCTTTTTTTAGGGGGAATGGGCGAGGGCAGTTTGGGGCCACTTTGGGGAGCACACTGCGCTGCATGATCCTGATATGGTAGATCATCCTTTCCTGGACCAATGGTTCCATGGCGCGGGTGAGCGGGGTTTCGAGAAGATGGCTCATTCTATTGTCCTCCTCACAGGCTGCTCAATTATTTGGAAGGCCCACAATAAATCCAGGTATGAATGGTCTCCTACTACTGGCTGCTCCATCACACTAAGAACGACAAACGTACTCATTGATCTGGTCAGGCCCCTTGGAAACTGGAGAGAGGCTCCCACTCTCCACAGGATCAAGAAATACACCCTTAATGGCCTACCAGGTTTGTACAATGCCAGTGGTCATTGGGTCTGCTGGAACCCCCCCCCCCTCCAAGGGCCTTAAACTCAACACAGACGGGTCTTGCATTATGGGAGCTCTTTGCGGGGGAGGTATTGTCCGCGACCATTCTGGCTCCGTCATCCTGGCTTTCTCGTCCCACCATGGCCAAGGCTCCTCTCTCCAGGCTGAGGCAATAGCTTTTCTCTCAGGCCTCTCCTTGTGCCACCAAAGGAAGGTTGTTCTTATGGAGGCTGAAACTGACTCAAAGATCCTCCACAACGCCCTGAAAGGTAGGGGCCCCATCCCATGGTCCATCAGTTACACCATCAGGAAGTGAAGAGGCTTGATCAACAACAATACTAATGTCGTTCAAACCTGGATGTAGGGTAACCGAGTTGCGGACCATCTTGCATCTCTTGATGTTCCGGGTCCGGAGAGCGTCTACCTCCACAACTGGCAAACCTTGAAACCAGAGGGGGTTAACTTGATTAGAGGGGACGCCCTTGGCCTTCACTATTTTAGGCCCCCATAGGCCTCATGTTTGTATGCTTTATGCTCCACGGCCCTCGTGCCTTCCTGTTTTAAAATAAAATAAATTAATGATGATTAGTATAGTGGAGGAGAGCAGTGTTTTTTGATTATTTTATTCACATGTTTATTATTTTGGTTAAAGAAAATAAATATTTATTATTATATGAATAAATAAAATAAATAGAGAGTTATAGTTCTATATTATATTTCTTACATTAGTGATTACCCATGGAATGGTTTATTTAACTTGTAATGTACATATACTGTAAATTACTATATTTCACTATTTACCAAAAAATCCACAAATTTAGAAAAATTCCAAAAAATTACCCTAACTATTATTTAACATGTAGAATTAAAAACCGAAATACATTTTATGAAAATATTTTTATAAATATGATAATTTTTTTTAATTAAAATCATCATTTACTAAAAAAGATACCAATTTTAAAATTGTAACTGATTTTGTAACACTTTGAAAAATTAACTAATGTCCCAGAAAATTATCTTATAATCATAGGACATAAAAATATTAAATTATGATTCAATTTTTGAAAACAAATTTTCTTTAAAATCATTATATTAATTATAAATTTATAAATAATATTTTATGTTTTATAAAAATATCAACACTTAATTAATTATTTCTAAAACCTTTTTTTACTTAAACGATGATATAATTATATCATGTTACCATTTATAAGATGGATATGTTTTATTAAAACTTTCATTGGTGATATTACTAATATATTGGAAAATTTAATATTCCTAATGGTAACATTAATATTCTAATGTTCAAGTCACTATATAATAGTATATTATTGGTCATTTAAACTTAGTGTTGTGTGCAACATAAGCTATTTATTTAAGAGGATGCATGTCATAAAATCTTTGGGTGGTACACACTTTTATTAATATTTCTTGTCCAAATATTATTTAATTTTATTAGAATATAAATATTATACTCATTACAGCCATGTATGTATGTTTTTTAAAATTCAAATTACATAAGTGGATAAATTAATTCTAATTCTAATCTCACATATTTTGTATGTAACACCCCGAGATTTTATGAAAAATATTCTTTTTAATTTCATTAATGTCTTGTGTTGTACGCTACACCAAAAGGAGCTTGCACAACACACATCCTTGACTTGCCTTTCATTACACGCAATCGCGACCTTCCTTGATAGCGTGTGTAGTATGCAATACCGAGTTTCACTAAACAACGATATGCTATTAAAATATTATTAAAACTAGCCATTATGAATAGTAATAACCACTTTTTGAAATTTTGTAAATTTTATATTTCAAAATGGACTTCATTTTTGGATTCTGAATATCGAAATTAGCTTAGGGTGAAATTTTGGTAATTTTCGGATAACTTTCATATTTTGATGAATAGTGGAAATTACTAAATTTTAATTAAAAACAACTTTTTCAATCGAAATAATTAATAGTGATAAATTATTAATTTTAGTGGTTTTAAAGTATATTTAGAATATATTTTTACAATTTAATACAATTTTTTTCATAGGATGTAATTTCACATTTAAACCAGACATAAACAAGTGTCAATCTTTTGATAGTTATTATCTTTTAAAAACACGCTATTTGTTTTGACGACGGGAATTAATTTTTAAATTAATTAATGCAACTGATATGTTTTGAATTTGGTAAGATAGACATCATTTTTGAGTTCATAATATCAAATATAGCTTAGGCCTAATTTTTGGTATTTTTCTGAAAACTTTCAATTTTTGATGAATAGTGAAACAACTAAGTGG
Source organism: Viscum album (assembly GCA_963277665.1). Classification (NCBI taxonomy): domain Eukaryota; kingdom Viridiplantae; phylum Streptophyta; class Magnoliopsida; order Santalales; family Viscaceae; genus Viscum; species Viscum album. The sequence continues at coordinate 1,743,922,763 of OY728141.1, forward strand.
TAGTTAAAAAAACTGAATTTTTCATAAAACTTAATTTTACCGCTTCTGTGAGTGGAATTTCAAAAATCCGAGAGACACGGTTGATGTCAGTAAGTAAAATGTGGTTCAATGAGATGAAAATAATTTTTGGTAAATAGTAACTTTTTTACTTTTATTTACCACGGTTAAAAGTAAATAGGGTAATTAAGGGTAAAAATGATATTATTATTACCCTAACACATGTCCTAATTCTATTGGATAAGTTTAATTCGACCAAAAACAAACTTAGAAATAAAATATGACCATTTAGGCCCACTTGGATTAGATTAGGACATTTATTATTAATTTATTTAAAGAAGGGTTAAAAGAGTTAAAATCAAAGTTTATTTACTAAAACATTTTTAATATGGGGTTATACATAAGATAAATTCGACTATAAATATTCATTAGAAAGATAAAATGAGTTCCTACATAATGGTATTTTATTTGTAATTTGTAGACATTAAATAATTTAATTTATTTATGACACAACGATGATGCAGTAATTATCTTATTAAAGAAATATTGACATAATTGATGTTATAAATACCCAAATAAATATAATTTGAGACTTTTTATGAATTCCACTAATTTTCTAGGTTAATATGACATGTTATAATTTATTTAATTAACTTTTTTCTAACTTATCATTCTGTTATGATTTTCACAAAAATCAATTACTAAATAGTGTCAAAATTGACATAAAATAGTTTCTAAAACAATTATTATATTATTAATTGTTATTTTATTCCTAAAAATATAAGGTTCGGCCAAATGACTTAGATAAGGTTATATATATTAATAATAAACAACTTGGGGTTCGTTTGTCTTGATATATTAAGTTTATTAACCTTATAGTGTAAGAAAACAAGAAGACACGGTAAAAGTTAAATTATCTAACTTAAAGTTAAATCCAAATGATAAGGTTAAAATTGATACCTAAACTTGTCTAAATTCTATTGGATGAGAGGATTTCGACCCATCCCCACCTTAGACTCTAAATAAATCAATTTGGAGCTATTTAAAACCGAACCTGACTTTATAATAAAATAATATTTTTAGTTATTCCAAAGGTGCCCCTCTCCTCCCTTATAAAAGGGCACCTCCTCCCTCTCTTCCTCACACAACTTTGAGCCTTCAAGCTCGGCCAACCCCTGACAAATTATCTTCTCCACTTCCATAGAAACATCCTAGAGGTCCTGGTCTTCTTTAAAGACTAATTTTAGTGCCCTAAAAGAAGGTCTCAAAGAAGCACTTCAAAGAAGAGGTAATGTCCGTTACCTATTCTTTCATCTTTATTTCTTCTTCCACTTCTTATTCTTTAGTTGTTTCATTATAAAGTAATAACATCAGTATCACTAATATAATGATATGTTATTATAAGTATTAAACAACCCTATTTCACCATCTATCTATCCTACAGAAAAAGAAATCACCGCGCGTGCGTACGTAAGGAATACCGTCTCCACGCCGTGGTGTAATCTATTTTCCACCACCACCTTACTTGGATGGGTATAATGGTGTAAATAATGACTATATATGACTATTATAAAGTGATATTGATTCTGAAATAGTATACATACACTCCAATACAGTCCCACGATCATGAGAACGATATCATCGCTCGTGCGTACGTACGGACTACTGTCTCCACGACGCGATGAGATTCATTCTCCACTTTAAACCATTCATGAATGAATATAAAGTATATATAATAAGTAATCATGAAATATATGACATAATAATGATACTGGATTTATGTTTATATATATGAATGTCATCTACTTAATTCCCTTCAACTCAATAAGGAAACGAAAACAGCGTTCATGCGTACGTACGACCTACCGTCTCCATGAACGGTGTATTTCTTTCCATTTACTGATTTATTATATATATGTATATTCTGAATATATATATATGTAAATAATTTTTTATATTCTGTAATTAAGTAATCATGATCTAAGTAATCATATGAATAATTACAAGTCAAAACACGGACGACAAATGAAACAATTTTACCCAAAACGCTCTTTAGCATGGAATTTACAAAAGAACGGGTAATATAAAGTCATAAGTGAACCATATATGATATCATAACAATGAATATGATTATGTAATAAGTCAATGACATTATTTAAATCATTATACAGGAGGTTCGGACACTTATGAAGCAAATCGGACCTAAGGTAAGGGAAATATCACAATCTCATTTTTATCCGAGATTGCTTATACTTTGGTATTTACTAGTGTGTATTTTATCATCCACATCTATGTTACCTCAATATGTAACATTATTTCCATCCACCTACAATTGTTTAAAACCTATTTTACCCTTTGTTGAGTTTTTAGTAAAAGATATGAAAGGAATCTTTTGTCGTTTTTCGTACGAGGTACTTTTTGACTTTTCCGACAGAAGTACGAAGAATGTTTTTTTTAACTTATACAGCATGAATGGATTTTTAAAACATTATTTCCAAGAAGCTTCCTTTACAAGTTTTCAAGTTTATTTTTAATCAACTTCTTTTAGTTTATTATTATACGACATGTTAAGAAAGGAAAAGTGTTTTTGAAGCAGAAAGGATATTTTCCTCAAGAATGAAGTTCAAGTGTTTTATCAAAATTATTTTCCATCTAAGATAATAAAGGGTTCTGTTTTTATCCCTATTATTACATTGATTTTATTATGTTGTGATGGAATTATATTTTTATGAATTCATTTATCTTACATGAATTGTTTTATGATGTCACGATATTTAAGATTCCCATTTTTATTACATGGGTTATGAAATGATGTATGATTTATGATTTTGTGGCACACATAAGAATGGTATCATTATGAGACGGGTGGGACCTATATCTCCCTCCAATGCATTGGGTAAATATTTTATATCTCATGAGATAGACATGGCTGGAATGGTAGGTTATACTGGTTTAGTGAAACAGGACTGAAACGATGGTGACTCGGTTCAGAAAGGGACTTTGTCCACTAAGATAGTCTTGGAAATGAGTCTTGACTAACAAGAAATGATTCTCTATGATTATGTGTGTATACCAAAATGTTTCATGTTTTAAGTTATGATTATTGTGATTACATTTCACTGCCATGATTTATCCCATGTTATGAAATTATGCTCTCTTTTGCAGGTTAAGATTTTCAAAATGTTATGTTCTTATGATTTGATTGATATTTCTTTTGTTTACCCTTACTGAGCATTTGAGCTCACCCTTTTATGTTTTCTTTTCCCCGGGATATAAAGAAAGGTTTTAGGTAAAAAAAAGGAAGATCTTTATGGGAGATGTTGAAGATCTTTCACCAGGATTAGAATATTATATTCCGAGTTTCGAAAGACACTAAACTATTACGATCCTTGTGTGTGTGTTTTTTTTATGTACTAAGTATTCCGCAAATGTAATGTAATGTCAATGTACGCCAAGATTAGGGTCTCTACAGTTGGTATCAGAGGAAAGGTTTAGTCAACCTTTGGAAACTAGGATGCGAAAACGTTAGTCAGATCCCTAGAGATATTTCTAAGGTATGTCTAGGGATGTCCCTAAGGTTAAGTATACGTATAGGTTATAGTACTAGAATTACGCTAACGATCATAGAATTAAACCTAAGATTTTAGATATTGAAGGTACTCCCACTTTATTATGTTGTTTTCCCTAGCATGATTTTTTCCTCTCACACTATTCTTTTTTGGGTTTTAGAAAATGGATGGAAACAAGGTGATTCACGATAATGGAGGATATGATGTACAATGGAATGATATTTTTCATGAGCAACCAAATGAAATGGGATTTGGAAGTCCAAACATCATTATTATGCCGAATCAGCAATCTCATAATATGATCAATAAAGTAAAATTTGGTAAGTTTCCTGACTCAGCTAATAAGAGAAAGATGGAGTTTAATGATGATCATAGAGGAAAGAAAGTTCAATTTCCCCTATGTAAATCATGTGGGAAGAGGCATCAAGGAGAATGTTTCAAAGGAACTGGAAGATGCTTTGGGTGTGGAAAAGAAGGACACAAAGCTAGTAAGTGCAAAGGAAAAGGTTCAGTTAACACCAGAGATGAGGATAATGGTATTTCTACAACATCAACAATGGTTAAATGTTTTAAATGTGGAATGTACGGGCATTATGAAAACCAATGCCCTAAGGTAAAGTCTCATGAAGAGAATAAGTATGGTCGTATGGGTAGTATTTATGTTGATGATGATGAAGAGACTACAAATGATATGTGAGATGAAAGAATTGTTGAAGCTCGGTCAATGGTTTAAGAATGTAGTGGAATGATTACATGTTTATCATGTGTAATGTTGTATAAGTAATCTCATGGTACTATAGAATAAAGAGACATCTAAGGATTGTTACACTGTTGTCTTTCCTTGAGTTTTGAAAGTATATGATTAATGGTACCAGTATCCATTAAAGGATATTCAGATATTTTTGGAATATAGATGATATGTGCATAATGAAGGGATAAGTAGAAAATGAAATGTTTGACAGTATTCATGAGCTCATGATTGATATAAGGACTAAGTGATATCATGGTTTGAGTATATAGAATTTTGAGGATTTTGGTATGTGGAAAGTGTTAACTTTTAACAGCACTCGTGTTTTCAATAAGGTTCAATGGGTATTCAAGAGAGTACAAGATTAAGGCCTTTGAATGTTTGGAATGTGACCAACAAGATATATCTTATGATATATGGGGATCAATGATGGTATTAAATCTCTGAGAGTGGACAACAGTATTATGGATAAGCCTAAAGATTGGAATGGATTATGTTGGACATAATTTAGTATTATTGATGGGATGTTATAGTAATATAGTTTTAGAAAAAGGACAACCTACAGGACGGGCGACAGCCCATCGCGTCGAACAAGGCCGTGGGAATCGAACCCACAACCGAAGTGTGACTGGCCTTTATCACCTACCACTGGCCTACAGGAAGTCCCTGGTGAGTATAAACTAGTTTTATTTTATTAAGCGGTATGATATATGAAGTATAAGTTCATTTTTGGAACCATATACGATTAATCTAACCATAAGATGTACTTATAACTTTTGCTAACCTTTTGTTTGAAAGAGATGGAATGACCCATCATTCTATCACATGATCTGCTAACACATCACGAATAACAAATTAAACTTCATTTCTTTAAGGGATGAAGTGGAAATTGTTCAATTCACGAAAAATAGTGAGATTGTACCAAAATCATGCAAGTATTTCTTTTAATTCATCAACTTTAGGGAAATGATCTTGAAAACCAAAAATTTTGTCCTAGTTCCCTTATATCCGATTAATCAGATGGTACCTTTGATCATCACAAATTTATGGATTTGTGATTGTTGGATTTTCCATAGCCATGTTCTCTACCACTCTCCATCAGAACATGATGGTTAGATTTCTCTTCCATATCAATATTTTTACCTATGTGGAAACCCAGTGATTAGTTTATTTGGGTAACCGTTACATTTCATTATTTTTTTTTAAAGATTGGTTTTGGTATTACTTCGTACGATGTGGGTTTCGATTAAAGAAACTTTCGAATATTAAACCATTTATAACCCCGACGAATTTCGAGGGAGAAATTCATTTTAAGAGGGGTAGAATGTAACACCCCGAGATTTTATGAAAAATATTATTTTTAATTTCATTAATGTCTTGTGTTGTACGCTACACCAAAAGGAGCTTGCACAACACACATCCTTGAATTTACTTTCATTACACGCAATCGCGACCTTCCTTGATAGCGTGTGTAGTATGCAATATCGAGTTTCACTAAACAACGATATTCTATAAAAATATTATTAAAACTAGCCGTTATGAATAGTAATAACCACTTTTTGAAATTTTGTAAATTTTATATTTCAAAATGGACTTCATTTTTGGATTCTGAATATCGAAATTAGCTTAGGGTGAAATTTTGGTAATTTTCAGATAACTTTCATATTTTGATGAATAGTGGAAATTACTAAATTTTAATTAAAAACAAATTTTTCAATCAAAATAATTAATAGTGATAAATTATTAATTTTAGTGGTTTTAAAGTATATTTAGAATATATTTTTACAATTTAATACAATGTTGTTCATTGGATGTAATTCCACATTTAAACCAGACATAAACAAGTGTCAATCTTTTGATAGTTATTATCTTTTAAAAACACGCTATTTGTTTTGACGATAGGAATTAATTTTTAAATTAATTAATGCAACTGATATGTTTTGAATTTGGTAAGATAGACATCATTTTTGAGTTCATAATATCAAATATAGCTTAGGCCTAATTTTTGGTATTTTCTTGAAAACTTTCAATTTTTGATGAATAGTGAAATCACTAAGTGGTAGTTAAAAAACTGAATTTTTCATAAAACTTAATTTTACCGCTTCTGTGAGTGGAATTTAAAAAATCCGAGAGACGCGGTTGATATCATTAAGTAAAATGTGGTTCAATGAGATGAAAATAATTTTTGGTAAATAGTAACTTTTTACTTTTATTTACCACGGTTAAAAGTAAATAGGGTAATTAAGGGTAAAAATGATATTATTATTACCCTAACACATTTCCTATTTCTATTGGATAATTGTAATTCGACCAAAAAAAAAACTTAGGAATAAAATATGACCATTTAGTCCCACTTGGATTAGATTAGGACATTTATTATTAATTTATTTAAAGAAGGGTTAAAAGAGTTAAAATCAAAGTTTATTTACTAAAACATTTTTAATATGGGGTTATACATAAGATAAATTCGACTATAAATATTCATTATAAATATAAAACGAGTTCCTACATAATGGTATTTTATTTGTAATTTTTAGACATTAAATAATTTAATTTATTTATGACACAACGATGATGCAGTAATTATCTTATTAATGAAATATTGACATAATTGATGTTACAAATACCCAAATAAATATAATTTGAGAATTTTTATGAATTCCAATAATTTTCTAGGTTAATATGACATGTTATAATTGATTTAATTAACTTTTTTTGAACTTATCATTCTGTTATGATTTTCACAAAAATCAATTACTAAATAGTGTAAAAATTGACATAAAATAGTTTTTAAAACAAATATTATATTATTAATTGTTATTTTATTCCTAAAAATCTAATGTTCAGCCACATGACTTAGATAAGGTTATATATATTAATAATAAACAACTTGGGGTTCGTTTGGCTTGATATAGTAAGTTTATTAACCTTATAGTGTAAGAAAACAAGAAGACACAGTAAAAGTTAAATTATCTAACTTAAAGATAAATCTAAATGATAAGGTTAAAATAGATACCTAAACTTGTATAAATTATATTGGATGAGATGATTTCGACCCATCCCCACCTTATCCTAGAAATAAATCAATTTGGAGCTATTTAAAACCGAACTTGACTTTATAATAAAATAATATTTTTAGTTATTCCAAAGGTGCCCCTCTCCTCCCTTATAAAAGGGCACCTCTCCCTCTCTTCCTCACACAACTTTGAGCCTTCAAGATCGGCCAACCCCTGCCAAATTCTCTTCTCCACTTTCCTAGAAACATCCTAGAGGTCATGGTCTTCTTCAAAGACCAATTTTAGTTCCCTAAAAGAAGGTCTCAAAGAAGCACTTCAAAGAAGAGGTAATGTCCGTTACCTATTCTTTCATCTTTATTTCTTCTTCCACTTCTTATTCTTTATTTGTTCCATTATTAAGTAATAAAATCAGTATCACTAATATACTGATATGTTTTTATAAGTATGAAACAACCCTATTTCACCATCTATCCATCCTACGGAAAAAGAAATCACCGCGCGTGCGTACGTACGGAATACCGTCTCCATGTCGTGGTGTAATCTATTTTCCACCACCACCTTACTTGGATGGGTATAATGGTGTAAATAATGACTATATATGACTATTATAAAGTTATATTGATTCTTAAATAGTATACATACACTCCAATACAGTCCCACGATCATGAGAACGATATCATCGCTCGTGCGTACGTACGAACTACCGTCTCCACGACGCGATGAGATTCATTCTCCACTTTAAACCATTCATGAATGATTATAAAGTATATATAATAAGTAATCATGAAATATATGACATAATAATGATACTGGATTTATGTTTATATATATGAATGTCATCTACATAATTCCGTTCAACTCAATAAGGAAACGAAAACAGCGTTCATGTGTACGTACGGCCTACCGTCTCCATGAACGGTGTATTTCTTTCCATTTACTGATTTATTATATATATGTATATTATGAATATATATATATATATAAATCATGTTTTATATTCTGTAATTAAGTAATCATGATCTAAGTAATCATATGAATAATTACAAGTCAAAACACGGATGACAAATGAAACAATTTTACCCAAAACGCTCTTTAACATGGAATTTACAAAAGAACGGGTAATATAAAGTCATAAGTGAACCATATATGATATCATAACAATGAATATGATTCTGTAATAAGTAAATGACATTATTTAAATCATTATACAGGAGGTTCAGACACTTACAAAGCAAATCGGACCTAAGGTAAGGGAAATATCACAATCTCATTTTTATCCGAGATTGCTTATACTTTGGTATTTACTGGGGTGTATTTTATCATCCACATCCATGTTACCTCAATATGTAACATTATTTCCATCCACCTACAATTGTTTAAAACCTATTTTACCCTTTAGTGAGTTTTTAGTAAAAGATATGAAAGGAATCTTTTGTCGTTTTTCGTACGAGGTACTTTTTGACTTTTCCGACCGAAGTACGAAGAATGTTTTTTTTAACTTATACAGCATGAATGGATTTTTAAAACATTATTTCCAAGAAGCTTCCTTTACAAGTTTTCAAGTTTATTTTTAATCAACTTCTTTTAGTTTATGATTATACGACATGTTAAGAAAGGAAAAGTGTTTTTGAAGCAGAAAGAATATTTTCCTCAAGAATTAAGTTCAAGTGTTTTATCAAAATTATTTTCCATCTAAGATAATAAAGGGTTATGTTTTTATCCCTATTATTACATTTATTTGATTATGTTGTGATGGAATTATATTTTTATGAATTCATTTATCTTACATGAATTGTTTTATGATGTCACGATATTTAAGATTCCCATTTTTATTACATGGGTTATGAAATTATGTATGATTTATTATTTTGTGGCACACATAAGAATGGTATAATTATGAAACGGGTGGGACCTATATCTCCCTCCAATGCATTGGGTAAAGATTTTATATCTCATGAGATAGACATGGCTGGAATGGTAGGTTATACCGGTTCAGTGAAACAGGACTGAAACGAGGGTGACTCGGTTCAAAAAGGGACTTTGTCCACTAAGATAGTCTTGGCAATGAGTCTTGACTAACAAGAAATGATTCTCTATGATTATGTGTGTATACCACAATGTTTCGTGTTTTAAGTTATGATTATTGTGATTACATTTCACTGCCATGATTTATCCCATGTTATGAAGTTATGCTCTCTTTTGCAGGTTAAGATTTTCAAAATGTTATGTTCTTATGATGTGACTGATATTTCTTTTGTTTACCCTTACTGAGCATTTGAGCTCACCCTTTTATGTTTTCTTTTCCCCAGGATATAAAGAAAGGTTTTAGGAAAAAAAGGAAGATATTTATGGGAGATGTTGAAGATCTTTCACCAGGATTAGAAGATTATATTCCGAGTTTCCAAAGACACTAAACTATTACGATCCTTGTGTGTGTGTTTTTGTTATGTACTAAGTATTCCGTAAATGTAATGTAATGTCAATGTACTCCAAGCTTCGGGTCTCTACATTGTAAGAAAGTGGGTTTTTAAATTTTGAATGTTCAAAAGTTCATTAAGATTTTATATCTAAAATAAAAATAAATATGGTTTAAATGGCCTAAATTAGATTAATAGATTTATAATTGATCTATTTTTACCTTAAATAGTTTAAAATATAATTTAACTGTAAAAATAAATTAAAATTAATTAAAGATATGAATTAAAATTCAGTATTTTCTCACTATTCACATAAAAATGAAGATTCTCATTAAAATCCCATAAACTCACCCAAAGATAATTTTGGAATTAAGAATTCAAATATGAAGTTTATTTTATCAAATTCAATTCCTAAAAGTTTATAAAAATAATTTCACCATTGTTCAGAGGAGGACATAAAAATGAGTTCTTTTAAGAAAACAATATTTTCAAACATATTAGGAATTTACAAAAACAATTGTATTTATTATTATCAATATGATTTATGTATATAAAAAATTATAAATTATATATAAAAATTAGTTATTACTATTTATATTAATGTGTCTAACAGCTATTTTAAAACTATCCCTATTTAAATAATTATAATAATAAAATGATGATTCCTAAAAACTTGGTGTTGTGTTTAATGCAAGCCAAGTCATAGTTGAATTTTTAACCATATAATATAAGTCTTCCATGTAGTGTATGAAATAAAAACATAGTTCTTTAAAATATAATAAATATTATATTTAGTGTTGTGTGTAGTGAAAAATATCAAAAAGATTAAATTAATTAGAAAAAAATATTTCACAAAATCTTGGGGAGTTACATGCCAACTATGCACTCTTCACTTGAGATAAAAAAATGAATCACATGGTTGGGTCATATGGTTGTAAAATTATTCACCAAATACGCCAAATGGATCTATTAAAATTATATAACAATTAGAACAATTATCAAAGGGTTTTTAAAAAACATTCATGTAGGTTTTACACCCTACACAAAATCCAAAAACCAAAAAAAAAATATAAACCTGTTTATCCCAGAACTCAAGGACAATAACAAATGTGAATAAAATATTAAAATAATAATGATGGTAGATGTTGGGGTGATAAAATTTTATCTTTATATAATTATAATTATTCCATATTTATTATATATATGTATATATATTCATTAAATCTGTCTATATTACGAGTCATGGGAGGCAATGATAAAAACGTTATATGTAACTTCAGGGAATTTTCCATTGAATGGATAGAAGATATAAAAATGTTTTTAAATAAACAGTTAAATAGTACAGTATATTAATGATAAATTTGTAATTATATTATGATGGTTATAATTGATTTTAAGGAGATGGATGAACAAAGAAACTTGGATGACTTTGGTTATAACATATACCTCTTCTTTGGATAATGTCTTTTGAAAAACACCTTAATGATTCTTGGATTAGTATTTTAGAAATACAAAAAAGAACTAGGATGGGGATAAGATGTTTAAAAGTTATTTTAACCAATCTAGTTTAAGATAAAGTGCACAAAAGTGTGTGGATAAAGTAGGAGAGGATAGGTTCTTTTATAAATTATAGGAGCGGCACACTTTGAAATTTTCTTTACTTAAAAATAATATAAGTATATTTTTCAAGTTAAAGGGAATCCAAATGTCCAAAGATTAAAATATAGGATAATTTAGGGTCTAATTACACTAATACAATCAAATTTAGACAAGTTTTATAGATATTACAAGTTTTATATCCTAGTTTACCTCCCCTCTTTAACCTTTTTAACCATTACTGTGGGGATTGACTTTTACTATGGTGACAATATTTTGTAAAAAAATATAATTGGACTTATTATATAATTTGAATATTTTCATTCTAAATATGGAATCCATTTTACTAGATTTAAATTCCCTAGGTTTTAGTAATTACCTTTAATATAAGTATGGAAAAAGAAAGTAAAAGTATATTAAAAAATACTTTTTCAGATTAAAAATGATTTTACACCAAAATAAATTATATAATTGACCCCTAAGTCATTTATTGGGTTATCAATAAAAAATATATTTATGTGACTTTAAACTCAATTTCTAATAGAAATGTACCATGTGAATACATATAAAATGAAAATATATTGTATTTGAGAACACATTATATTTCACTATACACTTAAAAATCAATTATTTTTTAAAAATAGAAAAAAAAAATCATTCGTAAATAATTTTATCAAGTTGATTTTAAAAATTAATTCAATTTAATTAAACTAAAATTTATAAATTTATAAATATAACTTCAAAATAAAATCTTATAATATATAGAAAACAATTTAGTTTGAATAAAACCATTTCTTTTTCAATTAAAAAATTACATAAAATTAATATATTGAATATGAATCAAAAAAGAAAATAAAGAATTTTAATAATATATAAAATTGATTTATTATTAACATTAACTAGGTTTTGAAAATAATATTTTTCAAAATATCTGTAAAATCCCAAGTATGTAATGAATAATAGATATTTTTATCTATGCCTATTTATGACTTAGATAGTGTTTTAGAGGCTTAAAATGAGAATAAATGCAATCTTAAGCATGAAATACACTAATATTTTTAAAAGATTGTTTTACTGCCTTTTGATGGAAAACCATTTTTAAATCAAATTTTGACAATTTTATAAGCTCTATTTGTCAAAATAAACATATTATTTATTATTGGGACATTGAAATTTACATTGGATAATTTTTTGATATTTTTCTGACAATGTTCATTTTTTAATGAATAGTGAAAAATACTGCATTTTACATCAAAACTGCTTTTTCATCTAATTTAATTATATGGTTAGATTATCTTTTTAATTGGTCTTAAATTGTAATTATAATATTTGTTTTACCATCTAATACAATGGTGGTCATTAGGATTAATTTCACTTTAAAATTGGACATAAACAATTGTCAAACATTTGATAGAAATTGTTTCTAAAAAACCCGCTATTTGTTTTGACAACGAGAATTATTTTTAAATTAATTATTTCAATTTATATGTTTATAAATTGGTAAAATGGATTCCATATTTGTAATCAGAAGTTCCAAATTATGTAATTAAGACTCTTGTTTTTGGACATTATGAATAGTAACGACGGTAATTATCATTAATTATCTTGATTAATTAGTAATCGGGTAGTTAAGGATAATAAAATAATATCATAATAATACAAAATGACCCCAACATGTGTCCTAAGGATAATAAAATAATATCATAATAATACAAAATGACCCCAACATGTGTCCTAATGCTACTGGTTGTGCCATGAACGACCCTGGGATTCCTTTTTCCAAACTTGGGGACCCCATTGAGCCACTTTGGTAGGAAAATGACATTAATAACTTTTTATTTAAAGTTAAAATAAAAATGTCACAAACATTTATTGTTTTGCTAAAACAATTTTTACATGGGGTTATACAAGTCATAATTTTAACTATAAATATTCATTAGAAATATAAAAATATTTCCTAAATCATGATTTTTTTTTATAATTTTTAGACATTAAATAAATAAAATTATTTATGACACCATGATGATGCAGCGATTACCTCATTATTTAACGATTTAAGTAAAATGAAAAAATAATGTAAAATCTAAGACCTACACTTGTCAAAAACCTATTCTATGGGTTTATTTCTAACCCTTATCACCTTATCCAAGAAATTTATAATTTTGGGACCTTTTTTATCTGAAAATCATTTTATAATAAAGTATCTTTTCTTATCTTTCCAAGAGTGCCCCTCCTATCCTCTTATAAATGGCCCCCACCTCTACCTCCTTACCCACACCTCTCAAGACATTGGATCGGCCAAGATCTGCTCATTTTATCTCTCCAAATCCCTCCCTTCATCCTTGAAGCCTTACCTTGGGCAGAAATCTCTTCAAGGAACCCTTTCGGTTCAAACCAAGAAGAGTTACCCGATTTTAAGGTAATGTCTTCACTTGTGTTCTTTTGTTTTATTTTTCTTCTCCAACCCTCTAAACTCTTTTTATTCCTTTATTTTGTAACAACAAAAGTATATTCAATATAATAAGATGTTTTTAAAAGAATTATTCGAGCTACACTTACACACACCTTCATCTAATGGTTAAAGAGCATACTGTTTCTGTGGATGGTGAATTTCTGCCTCACGAAACGATGATTGTTCAATATTCATCTAACACCTTCAAAGGTGGACATTAAGATGACACTATATTTATATATGATATATAATATGTTTATGTTTTCCTTAAGGTTCTTTATTTTTCACTTTTTTCATACCTTTATGGTTTCCATTATGGGTAAACACGAAATCTTCATTTTAGGAATTCGGACTACCGCCCCCTCAAAGTGATTTGATTCGTTAATGCAATATGTGGGACGTATAAAGGATGGAGTTAATGATATTATATATGATATTATACTGTAATTATAATATACCTTTATAACATTATGATTCCATTCCATAAAATACAAAATAGAAATGAAAGTAGCGTTCATGCGTACGTACGGCTTACCGTCTCCATGAACGGTGCATTTCATTTTTTACCTCTAAATGTTATGTAATATTATAAATTCATGTATATACTAGATATATATGATATATATGATATATATGATATCTACATCATGAGTATAACTCTGGATATAATGTATACATGAACAACTTGTAATTATAAAGAGCTTATTTTTGACTCAAGAACCAATGATCGACAAAATGACCATTATTAACATAAATAATTACATAGTGTTCATAACATGGTAATAAGTGTTATAAAAGGAATAATGAAATTGAAAAAGGTTCTTAAGAAAGTATAAATTAACTCAAGTTTATTATTTAAAAGGTTAAAGAATGATCGAGTCAAGTCGGACCCAAGGTATGGGACTTCGTCTCAATCTCCTTTCATTGAGGCATATTTTGTTTTATACACAACGTTATTTTATACGGTGTATAAACCCCTTTGACATTTCTGTTTACTCAAAAGGAAAAGTTTTTATATGAAGCGTTTACTAAACGAAAAAAGGGAATGTTTTTTATACGTATGCGGCGACAACGACTTCTCCGCCGCCGTGACCATTATTTGAGTTTCGGCTTCCTCTACAAGCCATAACTTTTTTTAAAATGAAAAAAATACAATTTTTTACTTTTATTTTATTTTGGTATTGAAAATGGTTTTCATGATGTTTTTATATCAATGTTTTGTATTGATATCTTGTGATTGAAAAGTGGAAATGTTATGTTTTCATTTATGCATGTTTTATGTGATACGATTATGTTATGGTTCTTGGGAATTATTATGAAGATGGGTGGTTCCGTGATAAACTAAGGGCGGGTGAGCCCGATATAGCTCTCCAATGCATTCGATAACATGAAGGGGTTAAACATTAAGGTTTCTCCAAATAGATTTAGGTAATATACTGTGATGGGTATTCCAAACGTAACCATGAGGGTTACTCCCTACGTAAGAATGTTATGAATGCCTCAAGTTACCTTTACGTCTTATTATTTCTATGATTTATTCATGATTTGATGAGGTATGTTAAAATGATTATGTTTTATGAGTAAAGTATGGTTTCATACATGGACTAATTTTTTCATTTCGTACTTTTATATCCGTTACTGAGCTTTTTTTTTCTCATCCCAAGTTTTTGAAATGTTTTTCACAGGTCAAGGGAAAGGTACATGATGTGATGATAGGGTCAAAAAAGTTTCATGAAAGAAACCATGTTTGGTTTTAAATATGTTTCCATTGATGGGAAAAAATGAATACTATCTTTTATGTAACCACTTTGTTTAAATGTGGAATGTAATGCATGACTTATGATCTAATTCCATAAAACTCTAAAACTGAAAAGATCCTCAATGTATAATCTTGTAATAACTCAAGATTAAGTAAGGTTTAAGGTCGGGGCCTTATAGTTGGTATCAGAGGTTGGTTTAGATAACTTTAGGAGTTATAATTCTATTAAATTATTATCCAAAAATATTTTTTTATGGTCAAATTGAAATGATATAGCATTTGAATATTACCATGTTGATTCATCTAAGACATGTTTGTTCAGAATGGTTTTCCACAGAGGAAATAGGGAAGTAGTGCTAGGAAGGCATATAGAAGGAAATGACCTTCCGAATCAGCATCTTGAGATGGTCGGAATTAGAAGTGAACAATTTGTTGCAGTAATGGTGCAGTTGACTCAAGCGATAAATGGTGGTGGTATCCATGCACGAGATCAGCCAGATCAACTGCAGAGGAACATGTAAGTGGTGAAACATTTCATGAGATAACATCCCCCATCATTCAGAGGATCATTTGACCCTATGCTAGCTGAAGGGTGGATTAAAGCACTGGGGAATATTTTCGATGTCATGGGGTGTTCATAAAATCAAAAGGTTAGTCTTGTTATTTACTGTTTGGAGGGTGAAGCAGATCAGTGGTGGTCGATGGTTAAAAATATCAGGGACGCTGATGAGATTGATGCTCTCGACTAGGATGAATTCAAAGGTATGTTTCTTGAGATGTATTTTCCTAAGGATGTTCGACTTAGGATGGAAAAACAATTCCTAGAATTGAGGCAAAAGGAAGACTCAGTGGATGCATATGAAGAAAGGTTCACTCGATTGGCAAGGTATGATCCAAATTTTATCCGAGACCTTGATAGTAAAATCAATCGTTTTTACTCAGTATTAAAGCCAAAATATCGAAGGGATTTAGATTCTCGTGAGTTCAAGAGTTATGAAAAGCTTGTTCGATGTGCTAAGAAGGTAGAAATGGAGTTTTCCGATGATCAAGTATTCTATATCAACCAGCAGAAAAAGAGACCGAGGTGGCATGAGAAAGGAAAGAATTCTTCAAAAAGGTATGACGGTAAGGAAACTAAGTTTCTAGTTTGTGAAAAATGTGGTAAAAGGCATGCTGGGGAATGTCTTCTGAATTCTGGAAAGTGCTACCGATGTGGTAAGATGGGACATAAGGCTCGTGATTTCACTGAAAAAGGTCAGGGTGATGGTAAGACCAAATTTCATTTACAGTTAGTGAAATGTTTTTAGTGCAATGTGATGGGTCACTATGAAAACGAGTGTCCGACAAAGAGCTCGAGTGATGGGAAGCAGTTAGACTACAATCAGAAAGGGGTGGTGAAATCCTTTGCAACTAATTCAACAGATGTCGGGCCATCAAATGAAGTCGTATCAGGTACTTTGTCTATTTTTTCATATTATTCTAGTGTGTTGTTTGATTCGGGGTCTACACATTCTTTCATCTCTGAAAACTTTTCTAGTAAAATGGGAATACCATCTCCAGAAATGACTCCTGAACTTGTGGTAAAAACACCTGGGGGAAATGTTGAGGAAAAAAAATTATAAGAATATTCCTATCCTTATCCTTGAAAAGAACCTACTTGCAAACCTTATTGTTTTTCCTCTAGTAGATTTTGATGTTATCCTGGGTATGTATTGGCTCTCTATTTACCATGCTAAGATTGACTGGAGATCTAAAGAAGTTTCTTTTCAGAAAGACTTTCAGTTTGTGTACAAGAATGAACCCTTACTGTTGATAACATATCAAGAGGCCGAAAAACTTGTAAAAGATAGAAATGAATGTTACCTTGCACATATTGTTGAAAATAAGGGAACTGTTCAGATTATTGATGTGCCAGTGGTAAATGAGTATCCTGATGTTTTTCCTGATGAGTTTCCTAGAATAATACCAGATCGGGAAGTTGAGTTTACTGTTGACTTAGTTCCTGATGCTAATCCAATTTCAAAACCCCCTTATTGAATGGATCAAATTTAACTTTTAGAGTTGAAGGAGCAATTGCAATACTTATTAGAGAAAGGTTTCATTCGACCTAGCACATCACCATGGGATGCTCCTGTTTTATTTTTTAAAAATAAATATGGTTCTATGAGACTTTGCATTGATTATAGAGCCTTGAATAACATCATTGTTAAGAACAAATATCCTTTGCCTCATATAAATGAAATATTTGATCAGCTCCAGGGAGCTCAGTATTTTTTCAAAGATAGACCTGAGATCGGGGTACCGTCAGTTGAAGGTAAAGGAAGAAGATGTTCCAAAGACCGCATTTTGTACAAGATATGGCCATTATGAATTTGTAGTAAAGCCTTTTGGTCTAACCAATGCACCTGTTGTATTCATGGACCTTATGAATAGAATTTTCCATGAGTTCTTGGATAAGTTTTTGGTTGTTTTCATTGATGATATTTTTGTGTTTTATAAAAGTAAAGAGGAGCATAAAAGACATTTAAGGGTTATTTTGAAAACCTTAAAAGAAAAGAAATTGTATGGGAAATTCAGAAAGTGTGAGTTTTGGTTGCAACAAATTTCTTTCCTTGGTCATATTGTTTCTAAAGATGGAATAACTATTGATCCTACAAAAACAAAGGTCGTTGAAGAATATCCAAGACCCACAAATGTAACTGAGATTCGTAGATTCCTTGGTTTGGTAGTCTATTACCGAAGGTTTGTTAGAAAATTTTCACGGTTATCTAGTCCAATGACTAAGATAACTTGGAAGGGTGTTAAGTTTATCTGGACAAAAGAATGTGATTCTTGTTTTCAGGAACTGAAAAGAAGATTGGTGAATTCTCCAGTTTTGGCACTACCTTCAATGAATGGGGAGTTTGTTATCTATAGTGATGCTTCATTGAAAGGTCTTGGTTGTGTCCTAATACAGAATGATCAGGTAATTGCTTATGCTTCACGATAGTTGAAATCTCATGAGGTAAATTACACTACACATGATTTGGAATTAGATACTGTTGTTTTCTCTTTAAAAATATGGAGGCATCATTTGTATGGTGTTAAGTGTGAAATATATACCGATCACAAAAGTTTAAAGTATATATTCACTCAGAAATAATTGAACATGAGATAGAGGATATGGATAGAATTAATCAAGGATTATGATTGTACAATTGATTACCATCCGCGAAAACAAAATAAAGTAGCTAATGCTTTGAGTCAAAAAATTAATTCTTCGTTAACAATGTTGCGTTTGGAACATGATACTTTGGTTAAGGATTTGATGAACTTTGGAATATAAGTTGTTGGTGCAGGATGTACTTCTATTTTGTTGCAGGTATTAGTGAAATCTTCTCTATCAGATAGAATTAAGCAAGCATAGAAGAAAGACAGTGAGTTGCAGAAAAAGGTAGAGATAGTTCAGAAGGGTAAGTTGCCTGAATTCAACATTCATAATGATTGTGTTTTGAGATTTGGGAAGAGATTGTGTGTGCCATGTGATTCACAGTTGAAGAGATATTTGTTATGTGAAGCTCATAGTTCTCCGTTTTCAGTTCATCCAGGAAGTACTAAGATGTATAGAGATCTTCGGGAGTATTACTGGTGGGACGGAATGAAAAGGGATATTGATGATTTTACTGTGAAGTGTTTGACATGTCAACAGGTTAAAACAGAGCGGCAGTTACTGAAAGGGATTCTTTATCCTTTACTAGTACCAGAGTGGAAATTGGAGAATATATCCATGGACTTCGTTGTGGGATTTCCGAAGACACCTCGAGGTAATAATGCAATCTGGGTTATTGTTGATCGCTTGACTAAATATGCTCATTTCCTTGCTATACGAGATACTTTTTCCCTAGATCAACTTTCTATTTTGTATCTTAAAGAGATAGTCAGGTTACATGTAGTTCCTCTCTCCATTGTATCTGACCGTGATCCCAAGTTCACTTTTAACTTTTGGAAAGGCCTTCAGAATTCGTTGGGTACTGAATTAAATTTTAGTACAACTTTTCATCCACAATAAGATGGGAAGTCAGAACGAAAAATTCAGACCATAGAGGATATGCTACGTGCTTTCTCTATGTATTATCAGGGAAGTTAGGACCAACATCTATCTTTGGTTGAGTTTTCATATAATAACAGTTTTCATTCCAGTATACAGATGGCTCCGTTTGAAGCATTATGTGGAAAAAGGTGTCAAACTCTAGATTTTTGGGATGAAGTAGGTGAAAGGAAGCCGATGGAACCAGAATTTGTAAAAGAGATGGAAGAAAAAATTCAGTTGATTCAGAAACACATGAGAACAGCTCAGAGCAGACAGAAAAGTTATATGGATAACCGGAGGAAGGATCTATCTTTCGAGGAAGGTGATCATGTATTTCTCAAAGTTTCTCCATGGAAAAGTGTGATGCGATTTGGTAAGAAAGGAAAGCTGAGTCCAAGGTTCATTGGACCAAATAAAATTCTGGAGAAAGTGGGATCAGTTTCATACAGAGTGACATTACCTCCGAGTTTATCTCAGGTACACAATATTTTTCATGTTTCGATGTTGAGAAAATATATGCCAGATCCATCTCATGTTTTGAGCCTAGAGGTAGTTTAGTTGGAAGAGAATCTCTCTTATGAAGAACAACCAGTCCAGATTCTTGATCGTAGAGAGAAAGTGTTGAGGAATAAGGTAATTCACCAGGTAATGGTTTTGTGGAAAAACTATATGGTTGAAGAGGAAACATGGGAATCTGAAAATGCAATGAGGGATAAATACCCCCACTTATTCGTTAAGTAAATAAATTATGGGGACACAATTTTCTAAAGGGGGGAAGGATGTAACATCCCAAGTATGTAATGAATAATAGATATTTTTATCTATTTCTATTTATGAATTAGATAGTGTTTTAGAGGCTTAAAATGAGAATAAATCCAATCATAATCATGGAATACACTAATATTTTTAAAATATTGTTTTACTGCCTTTTGATGGAAAACCATTTTTAAATCAAACTTTTGACCATTTTATAAGCTCTATTTGTCAAAATAGACATATTCTTTATTATTGGGACATTGAAATTTACATTGGATAATTTTTTGGTATTAGTCTGACAATGTTCATTTTTTTAATGAATAGTGAAAAATACTACATTTTACATCAAAACTGCATTTTCATCTAATTTAATTATATGGTTAGATTATCTTTTTAATTGGTCTTAAATTTTAATTAGAATATTTTTTTACCATTTAATCCAATGGTGGTCATTGGGATTAATTTCACTTTAAAATTGGACATAAACAATTGTCAAACTTTTGAAAGAAATTGCTTCTAAAAACCCGCTATTTGTTTTGACAATGGGAATTATTTTTAAATTAATTATTTCAATTTCTATGTTTTTAGTTTGGTAAAATGGATTCCAAATTTGGAATCATAAGGTCCAAATTATGTAATTAAGACTCTTTTGTTTTTGGACATTATGAATAGTAATGACAGTAATTATCTTTAATTATCTTGATTAATTAGTAATCGGGTAGTTAAAGATAATAAAATAATATCATAATAATAAAAAATGACCCCAACATGTTCCCTAATGCTACTGTTTCTGTCATGGCCGACCATGTTATGTCTTGTGAAAAACTTGGGGACCCCATGGAGCCACTTTGGTAGGAAAATGATATTAATAACTTTTTATTTAAAGTTAAAATAAAAATGTCACAAACATGTATTGTTTTGCTAAAACATTTTTTACATGGGGTTATAAAAGTCATAATTTTGAATATAAATATTAATTGGAAATATAAAAAGATTTCCTACATCATTATATTTTTTTTATAATTTTTAGACATTAAATAAATTAAATTATTTATGACACCATGATGATACAGCGATTACCTCATTATTTAACGATTTAAATAAAATGAAAAGATAATGTAAAATCTAAGACCTAAACTTGTCAAAAACCTATTGTATGGGTGTATTTAGAACCCTTGTCACCTTATCCTTGAAATTTATAATTGTGGGACCTTTTTTATCCGAAAATCATTTTATAATAAGGTATCTTTTCTTAACCTTCCAAGAGTGCCCCTCCTCTCCTCTTATAAAAGGCCCCCACCTCTACCTCCTTACCCACACCTCTCAAGCCTTTGGTTCGGCCAATATCTGCTCATTTTATCTCTCAACATCCCTCCCTTCATCCTTGAATCCTTACCTTGGGCAGCAATCTCTTCAAGGAACCCTTTTGGTTCAAACCAAGAAGAGTTACCCGATTTTAAGGTAATGTCTTCACTTGTGTTCTTTTGTTTTATTTTTCTTCTCCAACCCTCAAAACTCTATTTATTCCTTTATTTTGTAACAACACCAGTATCTTCAATATACTAGTATTTTGTTATAATAAGGATTCGAGCTACACTTACACACACCATCATCTTATGGTTAAAGAGCATATTGTTTCCATGGATGGCGAATTTCTGCCTCACGAAACGATGATTGTTCAATATTCTTATAACACCTTAAAATGTGGCCATTAAGATACAATATATTTATATATGATATATAATATGTTTATTTTTTCCTTAATCTTCTGTATTTTTCATTTTTGGCATACCTTTATGGTTTCCATTATGGGTAAACGCGATATCTTCATTTTAGGAAGTGCGGACTACCGCCCCCTCAAAGTGATTTGATTCGTTAATGCCATATGAGGGACGTATAAAGGATGTAGTTAATGATATTATATATGATATTATACTGTAATTATAATATAACTTTATATCATTATGATTCCATTCCATAAAATACGAAATAGAAATGAAAGTAGCGTTCATGCGTACATACGGTTTACCGTCTCCATGAACGGTGCATTTCATTTCTTACCTCTAAATGTTATTTAATATTATAAATTCATGTATATACTGGATATATATGATATATATGATAACTACATCCTGAGTATAACTCTGGATATAATGGATACATGAATAACTTGTAATTATAAAGAGTTTAATTTTGACTCAAGTACCAATGATCGACAAAACGACCATTATTAACATAAATAATTACAGAGTGTTCATAACATGGTAATAAGTGATATAAAAGGATTAAGGAAATTAAAAAATGTTCTTACGAAAGTATAAATTAACACAATTTTATTATTCAGGAGGTTAAAGAACGATCGAGTCAAGTCGGACCCGAGGTATGGGACTTCGTCTCAATCGCCTTTCATTGAGGCATATTTTGTTTTACACACAACTTTCTTGTATACGGTGTATAAACCCCTTTTAAATTTACGTTTACTCAATAGGAATATTTTTTATATGAAGCGTTTACTAAACGAAAAAATGGAATGTTTTTTTGTACGTATGTGGCAACAATGACTTTTCCGCCGCCGTGACCATTATTTGAGTTTCGGCTTCCTCTACAAGCCATAACTTTTTTTTTAAATGAAAAATAAATACCATGTTTTACTTTTATTTTATTTTGGTATTGAAAATGGTTTTCATAATTTTTTTATATCAATGTTTTGTATTGATATCTTGTGATTGAAAAGTGAAAATGTTATGTTTTTTATGCATGTTTTATGTGATACGATTATGTTATGGTTCTTGGGCATTATTATGAAGACGGGTGGTTCCGTGATAAAATAAGGGTGGGTGAGCCTGATATAGCTCTCTAATGCATTGGGTAACACAAAGGGGTTAAACGTTAAGGTTTATCCGAATAGATTTAGGGAATATACTGTGATGGGTATTCCAAACGTAACCATGAGGGTTACTCCCTACGTAAGAATGTTATGAATGCCTCAAGTTACCTTTACGTCTTATGATTTCTATGATTTATTCATGATTTGATGAGGTATGTTAAAATGATTATGTTTTATGAGTAAAGTATGATTTCATACATGGACTAATGTTTTCATTTTGTACTTTTATATCCCTTACTGAGCTTTTTATGCTCATCCCATGTTTTTGAAATGTTTTTCACAGGTCAAGTGAAAGGTACATGATGTGATGATAGGGTCAAGGAAGTGTCACGAAAGAAACCATGTTTTGTTTTAAATATGTTTCCGTTGATGGGAAAAAATTAATACTATCTTTTATGTAACCACTTTGTTTAAATGTGTAATGTAATGCATGATTTATGATCTAATTCTATAAAACTCTAAACCTGAAAAGATCCTCAATGTGTAATCTTGTAATAACTCAGGATTAAGTATGGTTTAAGGTCGGGGCCTTATAATATCCACACATAGAATGTGTATAAAGTTATAATTATGTTCTATCATAAAATATTTTTAGAAATCTCATAGCATATAATGTGAAAAAAAATCAAGAATCATGTTCACACATAATATTATCTTTAGATGTGCCACTTTATCTAATGAATTATAGGGAAATATAATATTGGGCCCACTTTTCACATAATAAAATGCTCATAATTATTCATTCCATATATAAAGGGTACATTTATCAATCATAAACATCAAATAAATGCATGATAAAATAATTGGATTTATATTGGTATTTTATAGAATATATTGATGAATAAAACATGGAAGTTCCCCAAAATAAGAAGGGATGTGTAGCACCCCATTATTTTACAGTATATTATTACTTTAAATAATAAACTATGTTAAATAGATTATTTCACACACAATGTCAATCCAAAACAAACAATGATACATTATAATTAGAATGAATATTACAAAACAAGATAAACATTAATACATTATGAGAAAAAATATGAAATATCATTAAAAATCACCAGAGGAAGAAAACCATATGTATATAAAAATACCACAAAAATTTAATCCTTTTCCTCATGGTTTTCATTGAAGGTCAGTACCCCAATTGCAACTATGGAAATAAGAAAATTAATTACCAATATAATATACATCTTGTGTCACATGGCATGTGCCATTTGTACATAACCTCATGCCTACGTCATCATATTATATAGTACTATAATAATACCTGCAAAAATTCTCTCCCATGAAGATTTGAACCTGGGTCTGATGTAGGATTACAGGATTCCATTGGATATATGGTCATTTGATATATGGTTTTGGGTATTCATTTATCAAATATGTGTATTGAAGTTATGTATTTTTTTTGTGAAAAATTGACAATAATATAATTCACAAGTAATGAATAATGAAACAAATGGATAATATTTATTTAAAATAATTTATTAACAAATATATATTTTAATATGTTACATATATTTATTATTTAAGAATGATTTTAGGTGTTTACTATAAGGACCCGACATTAAACATTATATAATCTTGAATTAAATGGATAATTCACATTGAGGATCTTTTTAGGTTTAGAGTTTTAGAGAATTAGGCCATAACTATTTCATAAAAACATGAATATTACATGTAGACACTACTACTCTGTATCCACTTTTCTTAAAATAAAAATTCTTAAAAAGAAAATGTCTAGTTCCATGTTTTAGACAACATGACTTTTCTTGATCCCATATTTTACCCTATTCATCTTTAAGTCATATGGAAAACATTTCAAAAACATGGTATGAGCATAAAAATATTAGTAATGGATACAAAATAAGGAATGAAAACATTATCCCATCAATAAATAAAAAACAATGAAACCATACTTTTCAATCATAACATACCTCATGAAATTGTAAGATTTATGAACAACACATAGAAATCATAAATACTAAAGGTAACTTATGGAATAAATAACATACATACATTGTAGCTATCACAGCTACAGATCGAGTCACATTTGGAATAGAAATCACAGTATATTCCCTAAACCTTTTAGGAGAAACATTAACGTTTACCTCCATCACGTTACTCAATGCATTGGAGAGTTATCTTGGGCTCACCCGCCCTATGTTTATCACGGAACCACCCATATATGTAAACAATGCCCAATATCCATAAAATATTCATAACCCATAAAACAAACATAATGGAAAGATAACATTGAAATCACTATATATCAATTAAAAATATTGAAAAAATCAAAGCTTTTATCAAACCATTTTAAAACCCATTTAAAATATTAAATAAAGGGATATTTAATCAAAGTGTCCAATACCACTTTGAAGCTTTCTATAGAAATTTAAATTAAAAAATATTCATTTCCATATGAATAAATCCATAAAATCATTTTTAAAACATGGACATTAATGTGAAAGATTTATAAGAATAAACCTTTAAAACATTTAAAACGATATTTTAGTTAAAGAGTTTTTAACAAAATGAGAGACCCTAGAATACAAATAATTGAGGAATAACAAATAATCAGAACAGAATAATGTCATGAGAATAAAGTTATTCATGATATAATATGCAAAAGGAAAGTATATACACCATATAAGAGTGAATTAGTGCATATCAATAATGAAGTCTTAATGGAAATGTAAATTGAGACGAAATCCCTTATAAAGAAGGTATCCTTAGATTAAGGATAAATCAATAACATAATTATGTGTGAAAAATATAAATACACCCAATATAACTGGATATAAATTTTAAAACAATCATATGTTATTCACGCATATTCATAGAACGACATAATCAATAAGTATATGTTTAACCCAAAAATTGAAATTGGGTTAAGAAGTTTTCTTACAGAAATTCGACAGCCTAACATCGTCACTTTAAAATTCATAAAATAAGTTCATGAGAGAGAAAATGATATCTCACCACTTGGACATAAAATTTAAATCAATAAGGATATATAAGAACATATCCCAACATAATAAGATTTAAATTAAAAGAAAAAACAAAAATAAGTCTTTTAAAAAGAGGAGGGTGAAAGGTTCCCCTACCGATTTGTTAACTTACGAAACATACACCCCATGAAAGAAAGATCACATAATGAATATTTAAATACCCATAAATTAAAGTATATTACACAAATAATATAATCATAGGAAGTAAATCCACCACACAAAAGGAAATAGTGGCTAATAAAGCATGAATCTCACATGAATAAAAAGTGAGATGAAAACCCCTTACCACGTTGTAATCAGTTGAGTCATGTGAGAAAAATTTATTAACCACCAAATTAATCACACAATACCATGAATATAAATATAATAAATATAATATATATCAAATGTCAGTACAAAATACACCACATGAAAAAATTAAGTGGTGAACAATGGAAATCTCACGGAATTAAAAGTGAGATAAGAAACCTCTTACCTCATGTCCAACTTGACTCGTATGTTCCTTGTTCTTCATGAATAATAAAATTGAGTTAATTTATACTTGATTAATAACATTTTTAAATCTTATTATTACTTTTATATCACTTATTACCTTGCAATAACAGTTAGTTAATTATTTGTGTTCATATCGGACATTTTGGGGATTTTCGGAATTTGAGTAAAAAATGAACTTGTTATAATTACAATTTTCCCATGTGGTCAAAAATCCATTATCTCTAGAATGATATTAATTATTTATATATCATATATATCATATATATCCCGTATATATATATATATATATAATAGTACATAACATTTTGGAGATAAGAAATGAAATGCACTCTTCATGGAGACGGTAAGCCGTATGTACTCATGAACACTACTTTGATTTCTATTTAATATTTAATGGAATGAAAAATTAATGATAAATAGGTATATTATAATTCTATTATAATATCATAATTTCATTAACTCCACATTTATACGTTCCATGTATGTCATGAACGAATCATATCACCTTGAGGGGGCAGTAGTCCGCACTTCCTCAAATGAAATTACCGTCTTTACCCATATTGGAAGGCATAAAGGTATGTTTGTAAATAAAAATTACAGAAGAATATATAAAAAAACATAATTTATATCATATATAAATATATTTCCATCATAATGGTCATCATTAGAGGTGGTAGAATATAATTGAACAATCATCGCTTTGTGAGGCGTTAGTTTTCTATCCACATAATTAGTATGTTCTTCACCCATTAGATGGAGGTGTGTGTATGTGTAGTTAAAATAATTCTCATAAAAACATCCTAGTATATTTAGGATACTGTTTTTGTTATAAAATAAAGGAATTAAAAGAGTTTAGGTGGGTGGATAAGTAAAATAAAACAAAGGAACTTAAGAGAATACGTTACCTTTAAATCAGGTAACTTTGTATGGTTCGAACCAAAAGGTTTTCTTGAAGTGATATCTACCTATGGTAAGGCTTCTAGGATTAAGATGGGTATCTTGGGAGATTATTTGATAATAGGTTTTATGAGGCAACGGCTTGATAATTGTGAGAAAATAATTAGAAGTGAGGGTTTTTTATAAGGGAGAGGAGGGGCTCTTTTAGAAAGTTTGAAACATTTATTTTATTTTAAACACATATTCGGTTTCAAAAAGTGAAATAATCATTACGATCAATGTTAAGATGACTCATGGTAGAAATAAAATAATCCTATAAGAATTGGACTGGTTTTGGATATTGATTTAATATTTATAATATTATTTATTTAAATCATTTATTAATGAGGTAAATATTGTATCATTATTGTGTCATAAATAATTTAAATTATTTGATGTCCAGATATTATTAAAAAATACCATGATGTAATAAATCTTTTTATATTTCCGAATAATATTTATAGTCGAAAATAAAAATTATATAACCTCATTTAAAAATTTATTTACTAAAAGATATTTGTTTAGGTCATTTTTGTCTTTATTTTAAATTAATTAATATAAAGTGTCATTATTAATCCCATGTGGCTCCATGGGGTCCCCAATTCAACCCAAGGATTCCCATGGTTGGATATATATCAGCCAATAGTATTAGTACACATGTTAGGGTAATTTAATATTATTATATTATTATATTTTACCCCTATTTATTATAATTACCCCTTAATAATGGTAATTAAAATATTAACTGAAGTAAATATTTAAAATGTCTAAAAATGAAAGTTACCTATTTAAAAAATTTGGACCTACTGATTAAAAATATATAATACATTTTTATAAATTAAAAACATAGAAGTGGTAGAAATTAATTAAAAAATAATTCTTACTGTCAAATTAAATAGGGTGTTTAAAAAAAATAATATCTATCAAAAGATTGACACTTTTTTATGTCCAATTTCAAAATAAAATTACATATAATGACCAAAATTTTATTAAATGGTTTAAATATATTCTAATTACCCATTAAAACCAATTAAAATGAAAATATAACCATATATATAAATTAGATAAAAAGGTATATTTGAATTAAAATACAGTATATTTCACTACTCATTAAAAAATAAATTTTATCAGAAAAAACCTATATTTTATCCAAATTAAAATTTGATGTCTCGATTCTAAATAAGAATTTTATTTTGTCAAATAGAACATATAAGAGTGAAAAAACTATATTTAAAGAGGGTTATCCATTAAAAGGTGGTAAATCGACCTTTTAATGAAAATTATGCCTAAAATTATATTCATTCACATTTTAATCCTCTCACATTTATTGGATATTTTTAAAAACATTTAACAAACATATATAATCATATTTTAGTTAGTTTAATTCATTCCCACTAATACAACTACTAGGAGTTAATTACCATTTAAAATAATAATATTATATTATTAGTGTGCAATATAAGATTTCAAATAAACCCATTGTTGTGTATCAGGTACGCCATCGAACA
The DNA here is from genome assembly GCA_963277665.1 of Viscum album. Classification (NCBI taxonomy): domain Eukaryota; kingdom Viridiplantae; phylum Streptophyta; class Magnoliopsida; order Santalales; family Viscaceae; genus Viscum; species Viscum album. The sequence continues at coordinate 1,743,951,980 of OY728141.1, forward strand.
TTGTGTCACCTTTAAATTATAATTTATATTTAATTCACAAATATTAATAAATATGAAAATTTTCATGTTCTTTATTTACTTGGGATGTTACATCCTTCCCCCCTTTTGGGAATTGTGTCCTCGTAATTTTAAAATTGGGCTCGAAAACATCATTGAAAGTCCTACATCGTAAAAAGAGTCAATGAAAATATCCCTTTAAAATAAAGGTAGATAAGTAAAAAAGGTTACCCGAGAAAATAAATACTAGGATTCCATGAAAACATGAATTTTTTAGAGAAACTAACTCTCATAGATTAATATATAGTGATAGAGAACTTGATCACAGAAAGTTAACCACCACAATACAATAAATTTGTGGTTGGGTAAAATTCTAATGATAAAAGAGGGCTTATAACATTTTTGCATCAAGACACTTTTCATAGAGTTGAAGAATTTTATTAACAACAAGAATAATATCATAAGGAAATATACTTTATCATCATGTAGAGTGTCATCCTTTAATAAAATTCTACCACAAACTCATCTTTTCCCCAAATGGTAAGTATTCCAGATGACTTGCTCACATTGAAAGCACTATAATCAACTTCTAGAGAATATCATGATCCAAAAAATATGAACCATATATTTTCCCTAACTTTATACATTAAAAAAAACCAAAATTGGTTAGTACGTGGTCAGATAATCCCCAAAAGGATAATCTTTTATAAAAAGAAATACTACTCTTAATCTTCAAAATTCAACCAAAAGTACCCAAAGTTCAACAAAGACCATTAAATATACAATTGTCCTTAAAATTATTCAAAATAATCCAAAATAATATTGAAACCCAAAACTCAGAAGGATTTTATCACATAGTCTTCCACAGTAAATCTTAACATTTATCTCTAAATAAAATCGACTACTATTAATGTATAATACTGAAGTGTAATTAACCAAATGACATATTCTCTATGATAGGTTAATCATTTCTATAAAAAAACCCAAATCAATATATGTCCATAATAAAAACATAGATTATCTCAAAATAAAATTCCACCATTACTCATCAGAAGAAAATATAATTATTCATTGAATAACAATTTCATATATCAATCTTCAAGGTTACACATACTATAAAAAGTCTTCTAATGTAATCCCATCATCAAAAGAGATTTAATACTTTTAAGCATTTCACCATCCTAAAATCTACCATAACTCTTGAATCCATTATATGTTGACTTCTTACTCATTAAACATTCTTCATGATCCATTAACCATTCTTAACCAACTTATTCTGAAAAACTTCTTTCTTACAAACAAAATCATGAATCATATTTTAAGATTAAATAATGTTAAAAAATATGTTAAGAAATAATCCATACCTTTCATTGGTCATTGTCAGTTTATTCATCCTCAATTAGAATGGCATTAGGTATTGGTAAATATATATTTGGATGGTCCTAGTGATCCCATTACTGAAACTTCTTTGTAGGACAACTGTTTTCATAATGACCATGCACACCACATTTAAAACATTCAATTTATTCCTTAGAGAGAACTTATTTCCCTTTCCTAGAGTCAACTGGATGTTTCCTTTTTCCATGGAAGCTTCTTTCTTTATGACCTTCACTACCACATCTTTAGCATATTCTCGTCCCTTTGAAACATTTTCCTATGTGTTTTTTCCGCATCCTTGACACATAGGTTTTTGGATATACTTACCTTTATGATTATTATCTGAACTTCCATGGGGATTTGTTTCTCGCATATATTATTCCTTATAAAAATCACTAAGGTTCAGGTGGTTAATCATGACTCCAGATAGTTGGTTGAGAATAACCACAAGATTTCTCATTGAATCTCCCATTTCATTCAGTTTCTCATTCAGAAAACCATCACAGTTTTCTTCACATCCATAGTTACTTTGGTTCCTGCTAGATCTAGCCATTTACTAAAACCAAAAATGAAAGTGTGAGTATATCAGTAAAATCATCATATAATATCTTATGATGAGGGTAGATAAAAATATATACTAATTCATGTTATCTTAAACTCATTCACCTTATCTAAAATAACTATGACACTTTCTAAAATCCTAACCATTATGGTAATGTCACTTATGCTTAAAGAACACCCTAACCTCTAAAGTTATCTAAACCTCCCTCTAATACCAACTATAAGGACCCGACCTTAAACATTACATAATCTTAAGTTAAATAGATAATTCACTTTGAGGATATTTCCAGGTTTATAGTTTTAGAGAATTAGGCCATAACTATTACATAATAACATGAATATTACATGTAGACACTACTACTCAGTATCCACTTTTCATAAAATAAAAACTCTTAAAAATAAAAATGTCTAGTTCCATGTTTTAGACAGCATGACTTTCCTTGATCCCATCCTTGACCATATTCATCTTTAAGTCATATGGAAAAAATTTCAAAAACATGGGATGAGCCTAAAAATATCAGTAATGGATATAAAATAAGGAATTAAAACATTATCCCATCAATAAATATAAAATAATGAAACCATACTTTCAATCATAACATACCTCATGAAATCATAAGATTTATGAAAAACACATAGAAATCATAAATCATAAAGGTAACTTATGGAATAAATAACATAATTACATTGTATCTATCATAGCTATAGAGGTAGGCATATTTGGAATACTCGTCATAGTATATTTCCTAAGTCTCTTAGTAGAAACATTAATGTTTACCTCCATCAAGTTACCCAATGCATTAAAGAGCTATCTCGGGCTCACCCGCCCTAGGTTTATCATGGAACCACCCGTATATTTAAACAATTCCCAATATTCATAACATATTAATAACCTATAAAACAAACATAATGGAAATATAACATTGAAATCACAATATATCATTTCAAAATATTGACAAAATCAAAGCTTTTATCACACCATTTTCAAAACCATTTAAAATACTAAATAAAGTTATTTTTGAATCAAAGTGTCCCATACCACTTTGAATATTTTGAAAGAAATTTAAATTTCAAAACATTCATGTACAAATGAATAAATACATAAACCCATTTTTAAAACATGGACACTAATGTGAAAGAGTTGTATGAATAAAACTTTAAAACATTTAATATGGTATTTTAGTTAAAGAGTTTTTATCAAAATGAGAGAACCTAGAATAAAAATAATTGAGGAATAACATTTAATCAGAACTTAACAATATCATGAGAATAAATGTATTCATGATATAATTTTCCAAAGGACAGTATATACACCATATAAGAGTTAATTGGTGCAAATCAACAATGAAGTCTCAATGGAAATGTAAATTGAGACAAAATCACTTATAAAGAAGGTATCCTTAGATTAAGGATAAATCAATAACATAATTATGTGTGAAAAATATAAACACACCAAATATAAGTGAATATTAAGTGTAAAATGATTATAGGTTATTCAAACATATTCTTATCACGACATAATCAAGAAGTATATGTTTAACACAAAAATTTAAATTTGGTTAAGAAGTTTTCATATGGAAATTTGATAGCCTAACATGGTCACTTTAAAATTCAGAAAATAAGTTAATGAGAGAAAGAATGATATCTCATAACTTGGACATAAAATTTACATCAATAAGGATATAGAAGAACATATCTCAACATAATAATATGTTAATTAAAAGACAAAACAAAAAGAAGTCTTTTAAAAATAGGAGGGTGAAAGGTTCCACTACTGATTTGGTAACTTATGAAACATACACCCCATGACAGAAAGTTCACACAATGAATATGTAAATACCCATATATTAACATATATTATACAAATAATACAATCATGGGCAGTACATACACCACACAAAAGTAAATGGTGGCTAATATAGCATGAATCTCACGGGAATAAAAAGTGAGATGAAAAACCCTTACAACATTATAATCAATCGATCCGTATGCGAAAAAGTTAATAACCACCAAATTAATAATAGAATACCATGAATATAAATATAATCAAGATAATATATATAAAATGGCAGTACAAAATACACCACATGAAATAAATAAGTGGTGGATAATGGAAATCTCACGGAATTAAAAGTGAGATAAGAAACCCCTTACCTCGTGTCCAACTTGACAGGTATGTTCCTTGTTCATCATAAATAATAAAAATAAGTTAATTTATACTTGATTAATAACCTTTTTAATGTTTATTATTACTTTTATATAACTTATTACCTTGCAATAATAGTTAGTTAATTATTTGAGTTCATATCGGACATTTTGTCAATGTTCGGAATTTTAGTTAAAAATGAACTTGTTATAATTATAATTTGTCCATGTGGTCAAAACTCCATTATCTCCAAAATTATATTAATGATTTAGATATCATATATAACCAGTTTATATATATATATATATATATATTAATAGTACATAACATTTTGGAGATAAGAAATGAAATGCACCGTCCATGGAGACGGTAGGCCTTATGTATGCATGAACACTACATTCATTTCTATTTAATATTTAATGGAATGAAAAATTAATGATACATAGGTATACTATAATTCCAGTATTATATCATAATTTCATTAAATCCATCTTTATATCTTCCATGTATGTCATGAACGAATCATATCACCTTGAGGGGGTGGTAGTCCGCACTTCCTCAAATTAAATTATCCTGTTTACCCACATTGGAAGGCATAAAGGTATGTTTGTAAATAAAAATTAAAGAATAATATAGAAAAAAAACATAATTTATATCATATATAAATAAATTTCCATCACAATGTCCACCATGAGAGGCGGTAGGAGATAATTGAACAATCATCGCGTTGTGAGGTGTTACTTTTCCATCCATAGAAATAGTATGTTCTTCACCCATTAGTTGGAGGTTTGTGTAAATGTAGTTAGAATTATTCTCATAAAAACATACTATTATATTTGGGATACTGTTTTTTTATAAAATAAATGAATTAAAAGAGTTTAGGGGGTTGGATAAGTAAAATAAAACAAAAGAACTTAAGAGAAGATGTTACCTTTAAATCGGGTAACTCTCTTTGGTTCGAACCAAAAGGGATTCTTAAAGTGCTTTATTCCTATGGTAAGGCTTCTAGGATGAATAGAGGGATCTTGAGAGATTATTTAAGTATAGTTAGTATGATCCAAAGGCCGGAGAAGTGTGATAAAAGAATTATAAATGAGGTATTTTATAAGGGATAGGAGGGGCTCTTTAGGAAAGTTTGAAACAATTATTTTATTTTAAACTCATTTTCGGTTTCAAAAGGTCATATAATCGTTAAGATCAATGTAAAGAGGACTCAAGGTAGAAATACAATAATTAGATAATAATTGGACTGGTTTTGGATATTGTTTTAATATTTATAATTTTATTTATTTAAATCATTTATTAATGAGGTAAATATTGTATCATTATTATGTCATAAATAATTTTATTTTTTTGATGTCCAAATATTATAAAAAAATACGATGATGTAGGAAATCTTTTAGATCTCAAAATAATATTTATAGTCAAAAAGATAACTTATATAACTCCGTGAAAAATTTTATTTACTAAAATATATTTGTTTATGTCAATTTTGTCTTTATTTTAAATTAATTAATATAAAGTGTCATTATTACTCCCATGTGGCTCCATGGTGTCCCAAATTCGACTCAAGGATGCACATGGTCGTATATTTATCATCCAATAGTATTAGGATACATGTTAGGGTAATTTAATATTATTATAATATTATATTTTACCCTTATTTATTATATTTACCCTTTAATCATGGTAAATAAAATATTTACTAAAGTAAATATTTAAAATGTCTAAAAATAAAAGTTACATATTTATACAATTTGGACCTACTGATTCCAAATATGGAATATCTTTTTCTAAATTCAAAACACATAAGTAGAAGAAATTAATTTAAAATTAAATCTCGTTGTCAAAACAAATATCATGTTTTTAAGAAATAATAACTATCAAAAGATTGACACTTGTTTATGTTCAATTTTAAAATTAAATTTCTTCCAATGAAAAAAATTAGTTTAAATGTTGAAAATAAATTCTAATTACACTTAAAAACAAATTAAAAAGATAATATAACCATATAAAAACATTATATAAAAAGGAAAATTTGAATTAAAATATAGTATTTTTCACTATTTATTAAAAATGAATTTTATCAGAAAAATACCTAAATTTTATCTAAAGTAAATTTTGATGTCCCGATTCTAAAGAAGAATTTTATTTTGACAAATATAACATATAAGAGTGAAAAAACTATATTTAAAGAGTGTTTTCCATTAAAAGGCGGTAAATCAACCTTTTAGAGAAAATTATGCCTAAAATTAGATTCATTCACATTTTAAGACTAACATTTATTGGATAATTGTAAAAACATTTAACAAACATATATAATCATATTTTAGTTAGTTATATTTATTCTTTCCAATAAAACGACTAGGTGTTAACTACCATTTAAAATAATAATATTATATTATTAGTGTGCAACGTAAGATTTCAAAGAAACCCATTGTTGAGTATCAGGTACGCCATCAAACATAGTGTCCCCTTTAAAATAGAATTAATTTTTAATTCACGAATATTAATAAATATTAAAACTTTCATGTTCTTTATTTTCCTGCGATGTTAATTTTACAAAAGTCAAATAATTATTTTAATAATAATGGATTTATAATATTAAATGTTTACAGTGTGAATAATTAATTTTAATATGATGTGGTTTAATCTATTTTATATTAAAAATAATATTTTTCAAAGAACTATTTTTCTAAAAATTGTGTGTTTTTACCTTAATAAATTAAATTTATCACTTTTAATGATAAATCTAATGTAATGATTCACTGAATGGAAAAAAGATATTAACACTCATTTAATTGGAAATTGATATGAAATAGGATTAAAAACATATAATGTTTGAATAGTTGGTTTTTATAAAAATAGTTTATATATATATTTTGTGGCTTCATTAAAATGTTAAATTTTATAAATTAATAAATATATTTCAAACATTTAATTATAATTTATAAATTTTTTAAGGAGAATAATTTTATTTTTTTAAAAAAATAAGTTACTCTCGTAAAAGATCAGTTTCCACATTAAAGGTAAATGAGGTAAAAAGTGGTTAAATTAAGGGGTAAAGGCATAAAATATCGAAAATGATATCTATAAAAAAAATTACTAGGGGATTATAAAATAAAATTTATCCCGTATCCATAATTTCCCTTTTTTTCCTTTTTCCACTAAAAATTAGAACTATATACATTAAGGAATGAATATTTGTGGAAATTACACTCATAACATAATTATAAAATGACCATTCCTTTACCCCTTAAAAAGAACTCAATCCATTATATTATCTATTAAATATTTAAAAATATTAACTAACAAAAAGAATTTGGTAGGTATTTTTTCCACAATGAAAGCCTAGGTAATTTATTCCAAATAATCACGTGTCAAGAGGGAGGGAATACATCAAGTAAGAATTTATGTTCCCCCTTACTCTTTTAACTGTCTTCTCCTATCCAATTTTCCACATCATATTATTCAATATAATGATTTTAACTTAACATCATTATTCTTCTGATAATATGATACTACATTTTATATTACTCTATAATCTTACTAATTAATTATTAATCAGTTCAACCACATACAAAATGATGTTATACAAACATCATAATTTTTTCCAAGAATAAGTATCATGACATTAATATTAGTAATATATTATATTAAGGGGTAATATATTCAATTAATATTGTTCTGTATGTATGACATAAAATTATTTTATCCGTATAATGTAACTAATGGTTACAGGTAAAATACCGAAAAGTGTTCGACAAGGATTCCATGCTTGCAAACCATACCCATGATTTCCATAAAATGAACATGTGATGACATGAATCATTGGAAATTATTTCATTAAATTTTTTAATTTGGTATTGATGAACTTGGTATCAAATAAGGGTTACTAACATCATCATTATGAAACTTGAATGGAACAATCAAAATTACTAACATATGTTGATGAAAATATATGTAAACAAACTAATATGTATAAAGAGAATAATTATAATTGAAGAATACAAATGATAATAAAAATTTATATTTCTTTTAAAAAATATATTAAGAATGTTTGGTTTTTTATAATGGATTTTAATTTTATTTCATGAAACTCATGATTAAAGATAAGGGTTCTCTTTCCAATCTCATTTTGAATTCTAGAATGTTATGACTAAGTTTTCATATAGAGAAATTGTATGATATTCCTCTCTAAAAACCTATATTTTATTGTTATATAGTTTTCCATTCATTTTATAGGTCCTCCTACCACTTCACACCCCTTTTAGTTCATAATTCTCTTAATGTGATTTTTGTAAGAGAAACTGACCATACCTCGTCTTTTAGATAAGAAATCATTATCTTCCATGTACATATTATTTATATCATTTTATGGATGTCATTATCACTGATTATAGGATTTCATAAGAAAATTTTCATTTTACTTGAGTTTCTTTACTAAATAAATCTTATTTTAATGTTTTTAGTGTGGTTATATTCCTCCATCTTTTATTTTCTTTACAGAACTATAAAAATAATCTTCCATTTTTATGTCTTTAAACATGAACATATTTTCATTCTTTAAAAATAATTTTTCATAATGAATTATCGTCTGTAATGTTTCTTGGTTTTATAAATAAATATATCTTCCCATTTTTTTGTGGATTTTATGTTAAAAAAATTATCAAAAGAAAATGATATTTATTTTTGTTTTTCAAAGAAGTTTTCTATTGATCTTATAAAGGATTTTTCATCTATTACAATATAATTTAATCTTTATTATGATAAAATTGAAATATTCTTTAATGATAGAATCAAATTTATTTTCGCAGTATGTCTTATTATCATGTTATGTTATAGTTTTCAAGTTTTCCATTTCATTTTCATGCCTTAATAAAGTTTAGATAGAATTTTAAAATTTCTCATGATAATGTAGAATGAATGTGTATAGTTTATCATCATATGATAGGTGTTTATAGTATATAACCACAATGCATTTGATAATTTTTTATATATCATGATATCAATATTTTATGAGTGTGGCTATCCAAAGTCCACTATGTTATAGGATTTCGGTGTTATCCCATGATCACTATGTTAAGGAATGAAAGTGGTTACCTCATGTGCCCTATGTAATGAGAAGGTAGTTAGATTTTTCCATTTTGATGTGAATGTATTAGTGGTCAGTCTGGAAATATTGTATGATTATTATTATTATTATTCCACATTCATATGTTATGAAATTTACTTATGTTATATTCTCATGGATCTTGATTATTGAGTCATGTTTCCACTCTCTTATAACTCATTCCTTTGGTTATGATGAATACCTTATTCCATGACCCAGGTTTAATACTCTATTTTTAATTGGGTTTGATTATCTTATGTTATGACTATGTACATTTTTTTTTCTCAAACACACATTCTTATCTTATGCTTACTTATGATCATTGATTGATATCTTTTTTATCCTGATTAAAAATATATTCTTTTCCTTTCTTTTATTTTTATTCCCAAAGTTATGAAGAATAGTATTATGTATGATGTGTAAAAAATGTATCAGGTGAGGAGAATATTTTTTTAAGGTTTTTAAAATGTTTCAAAATAATTTTTTTATGTATTTATTCTTTGAAGACACTAAACCATTAGGTTCTGGGGTGTGATTTATAGTGGGATGTAATGAATATTCAAATAAAATGAAGAAAGTGTAAGTATGTTATGATCAGATCACATCAGGAAGACATGATTTTTTACATTGAGTGGTATCATTAAAAGATAAATATAATATTTCATGGAGAGGAGAAAAATAAAGATAAAAACAATCAATATGATATTTAGGGAAAAAAAACTTGATCAAAAATTATAAATCTGGTGTGAAATTAATCCCAAAAAAGTATGGAAATAAATATATCTAGAAGAATAAAACATAAAAATGAAATAAATTTAGAATATATTTTATAAGAATCATGGTTAAAAGATATAGTAATAGAAGATAACCCCATATGAATAACTGGGTTTGAGAGACCCCTTACATTAGGTCTCATTTTGTTTCATCACACCTACACCTCTTTTATAATAAAATTGTGTTTATCACTACATTAATCTATATGCATATAATATTCAATTTCTATCTTTAATAATCAATTTTAATAATTTAAATTTATTTACTATTATTCTGTTGAAGATTAATTGGTTCAATGCGGTGTTTATTTTAATTTTCTCATTTATGTGTTGATTTCTTGGTTTTGATTTTTTTTATATAAATTACTAAAATTTACTCAAAAATATATAAATGCCTAAAAATACATATTTATATATAATGTATATTATCTACAATAACCATTAATGATGGTATTGATAATTAAATAATTGAAAACATCCTCATTTAGGGATAGAATATACCATTAATAGTACGTGTCAAAAGGAGTGGGATATAAAGAATATATATTAAAAAAATATGTATATTTTTCAAAATAACAAGAAATTTTTTTTGTATAATTATAAAATATATTGTTTAAGAATGTAAAAAATAATAATATATTAGGATAGTATAAAAAATGGAAAGAAGAGGATTCTGAGGTTGCCTCTTAATTGATGTTTACTTCCTTGCGGTGGAACTAAATATTTTAGGTCCTAGGGTTGGATGACATAATAACATGCATAACGATATTAGGTTTCATAGTATAAAGGAATTGGATCGATCTTGGTCTTAGATAAGTTAATTTTCAAGGGGAGGGATAGGGGTAATTATACTTAGGGGAGGAGTATTTTGGGGTTAAAATACCGAATAAATTATTATTTTCAAACTAAAACATTCAATAGTGGAATTTATATATTATGAATTATATTTGATTTAAACTATATATTTTTATGTAATTTTATCCCCTTTGACACCAAATTTATCAATTTATAAAAAATAAAGGAAAAAAATGAAAATTTATTTTCTTAAATATATACTTTATCTTTTTAGACTTGAATTTTGTTTTTTGATATGGAAATTATGTTTATTATATTTAGTTGAGAAATTTATCTTATTAAATCATTTTTGGGATGATAAAAATATTTTCTAAATTATTTGGTCAATATTACATTCTTTTTATATTATCAAACATGTGGTATTTAAAATCTTATATTTTTACAATTCAAAAAAAAATTATGTTTTTTATAAAATTATCGATAATTTAATGTTGGATAATTTTGATTTAATGATTCCATACATAAAAATATAATTTGTAAAAAAATTATAGGATAGTTAATTTTAATTCATAATAACAAAATTAAGGTTTTGTAAAATATGTAAAGACACACTATTAAAACTGCATGTATACTTTCTGTTGAATTTCTTAATTTGAATATTTCTTTTCAATTACTAGAAAATTTATAAATTATTATTTCATTCTAATTATATTATTTAAAATTAATTTTACCATTCTAGTGGTAAATTCAATATTCTAATTATCGACTTACTATTCCAAAAAATCAAGTTACTATTCTTAATATTTGGGTTACCATTCCAACAGATATATTGGTTTTAATCAGTAATTTAGTTTTATATAATTTTTTTCTCTATATTTTTACATGTTTAAAATCAATTTTCTAACCTTTTTTTATTTTTATAGTGTTGTTCGCGATAGTGAAAATTCTAAGAGAACATAATTATCCATATTTCCATATTCAAGTTTTGTTATTTTTTCAATTTATGCTTTCATTATACTACATTAAATTTTATAGATTATATTTATTTTATATATGAAAAATTACATACTAATGAAATAAATTATTTTTGGTGTTTAATATATGGTGCACATTAATATTCAGAAAGAGAATTCCTTATAAAAAAGTTAGGGTCATTACATAATTCACCCCTTTATAAATTTCATCCTAAAAATTCAAATTCATATCATTTATTGGGAATAGATGAGTTTACTTCTATTTCGTTTCATTCTCATGTTCCCATGATTCTAATTTTTACTTGTTGCATCTCCAATTTACTTTAACAATGTAAGTTGTCTTTTTCATTACAATTTATCTCTGTGGTACAGGATTTTCTTCGGTTCCTCCTCATAAGAGAGTTCATTCTCTAGTTTTACTCACTATAGGTTCAGTATATGGATGGATATGGAATGAACTTTCATAAGAGAGGTATGTGGAACACATCATTCACTTGATCAATTTCTGATTGTTGTGAAATTTAATATGTCGTAGATCAACAGAAATCAAGGATCTCATGGGGGATAATTTTCCTAGGGTTAATATTCCCCTTATTTTTAAACCTTGTGAATCTACTCTAATTTTATAATCAAAGGAAAACTTTTTCACTAAATCTAAAATATAATTCTCTTCATCGATTTTACACATACATATTTTATCAAATTTTGGTTTCTTTAATGTATTGTTGAATGGTTTTAACCATCTATGTCATATCTTATATAATTTCAGGTCCCAAAATATTATGATCACCAACTCCATCCAAGAATATTGGTGTTATATATCTCTTCACAAAGAGTGATTCATCTGGGACCATAAAAACACTTTAATGAAAATTATAGTTGTATAAGAACTGGACTAGGGGAAAATATTTATCCCAAACTCCTTGTAATTACATCAGGAGACATATCATCATGAAATTGAGAGTATAAATTTTTCTTTTAGATTGAATATCTTTCTGAGGATAGTATATTGTGCTAATTCTCAACTCAATATTCATGGAATGTCAAATAATCCTCCAAAATTTATATGTGAACCTAAGATAATTACCAGATAAGATTTAAAGTGGTTTCCCATGAATACTCACCACATTCCAGACATATGTCTTCAAAATTTAGTAGAGTGAAAAATATTTATGAATAATTATGAAGTGATTATTCTTAGTGATTTGATCCACAAAAACCTATATGGAACTATTTGTTTTATATGTCATTGGAATAACCTTGATAAGGTTCATACTGATGTTGATCTATTTTCATATTGGTATTGGTAATGGTTTTATTATTCCATTAATATTATTCCACTTAGATTCAACTTCTTAAAATACTATGAACATTAAGGTGCATACAACAATATGTTTATTCATTTTATCCCCACATAATTTCTCACAAAATATCTTGAAACATCTTGGTACTTCTAGGGTGGATATAGAAAGATGAGCTATGTGCATCATCAAATAGATCCTTCTCCATCTATGATAATAATATCATACTAAATCTAGTTCAAAACTAAATTAATCCATATTTTTTTATGTTTAATTCATTAAAATTTCATTCTTTATTTCTCTAACCTCATTTTAAAGCTCTAAATCATCCTTTTGTGATTCTATGATTTTCACTTGGATAGATAATTGGGAATTATTTTAGGTAAGGTGGGATATTTTTACTACCTTTATTAATTCCATATCTATCCTTCATATATAGAAGAAGTTAGATTATTCCTCAATAATCATGCTGAATAGGGTATTCGGTTCTTTTTTGATAAGATATTCAACTAACTTGTATTCTTTGTCTATATTGTAATGTATTAAGAAATCATTGTTCTTGATTAACTCCAACCATGTTTGTAGATGTATAATCATCTCCTTCAATTTGAATATAAATACTAAAATCTTATTATCAATATATAATTCACACTTCACTCCGTAGTTGTAATTCATCTTAATATTGAATGTATATATCATATTTGTTAACTATAGATCTTGTTTGGGTTAGTTTTTTTAATGGATCTTTAATTTTCATGAGGGATATTCAATAAATTTATCATTATTGAATTACTAGAAAACCCAATACATTCCTTGAATCATCATTCTATATCAATAACTCATCTCCACTTGAGGAGAGTGGGCACATAGTTTTCGTTATTAGCCTCTTCTTGAGCTCTTTAATGTTGTATTAATTTTTTTATATCCAAACTAACTTCACCACTTTCCAATTTAACTTAGCTATTGGGATAGAAAAATATGGGAATTTCTTACCAAGAATTGTTAGTATATATATGATCTAAGAACACTATTTATCATTATGATACATTTGGATCTAATCCATTTTCCAATTGCCATTGTGTTTAAAGGGTTTATATAAACTCCATCTCTTGTGACCACATACCCAAAGAATGTGGCTTAATTTATCCAAAAGTCACACTTGTTGAACTTAGAATATAAATTATCCTAATTTAATGTCTAAAAAACAATCCTTAGATTCTCCCCATGTTATTCCTTTCTCTAGAAGTATATTATAATTTCACTAATAAATACAATACTATATTTATCAGGGTAATATCTAAAGACTTTATCCTTCACGTCAGTAAGATTTTTTGGTGCATTTGTTGGTCCATATAGCATAAATATGAACTCATACCAGAAACGCTCAGTCATAGGGAGGCCTCTGACCCTTTATTAAAAGAAAAGAAAAGTATAGGATAAAAAGATCAAGAGTACAGGCATACCGTGCATCCACATCCAGATAATAGTACCAATCAGAAAAGATCAGCTACATATCATAGTAGTCATAATCCTCTCCACATCCATAATAAGGCGCATCCTCCGCAATAGCCGAATCCTATTCAAAGTTCGTATCATATGGTTTTAGAATCATGGCATACTTCTGTCTGAGATCCAGTTTCTCTATAGTGAGTTTCTCCTTATTGGCTTTCTTGCTCACACGACTCTTTTTAGAATTGGGTGCATCCCCTTTTTCCTTCCTGACCGAGGACCTGGTGGATACCGGCTTCGGTAAGTAATAATATTCCCTTCGTGGCCTCCTCTTTGGTGGAGAAGTAGCCACACCATCACTGCCATACAATTTCTTCTGGACACCTTGAACGATGTCACTATGTAAAGGTCTTGCAGCCCCGCGGTCATTCTCTTTGTCACTGTCAGATACATTTCTCCATTTACCCGTGAGATTCACCAGGATGAAACCTACATCCCTACCATCTTGCCTTTCCAAAACGCTTTTTGAGTTTATCAGAGACTCATCCACAATCATTGGAGAGAGCCTATTATGATCAATCGGAGAAAGACATTGCAGATTTACCTCTTTTCCAGGGTCCTCTATAGTCCCCATTAGGACATCAACTATAGCCTTTTCCTAAAAATTGGAACCAATCTACATATTCAAATCTTTAGTCCCCTGCAAATCATCAATCAGATTGGGTGAATCCTCCTTCTCCAAGACCTCAAAGCTATTACCAGAGAGGACACCCTGTACATATTCCACTGCTCCTCTATTTATACTGCCACCAAATCCAGCAGCTCCCTCCAACACATTGAAATCCTCAACTCCAAGACTGTATTTAATCCACTTAAATACCTACTGCACCGATGGATTGAGTGAATCTCACACCTCCTTCACAGCACAGTCATGTGGGCACACCTCTGCATGAAATGCTTTCCGCACCTCCTGCTCCAAACATGTGCCCAGTAATGTCATGCCAAGGCAGGGGCTTCCCACCGGTTCATCACGCCCAGTAGAAACTGCAGCCCCTCTACACTCCACAGGTCCACCCATATCTCTATTTTCACTCATGTGCCCCTCTACCCCAGGTGGAACTGGCATGAAATCCAGGGTTCCATTACACCTCGTACTGCGTCTAGGGGAGTACATATAGGCACTCGGTGGTGGGTGATGGCCCACCTATACCGTGTAACCCCTTGGGCCTAAAAACCTAGTGTACTTTGAAGGCGGAGGTGACCGTGGAGGTGACCGGCGATGACCTAATCTGATGAAGATGAGCACTGCTCCCCCTCCCATTTAGAGGGGGGAGATCTGCGTCTTCTTGATAAGGATTTCACTCATATTGGCTTGGATTTTCTATTCCCAAAGATACATCTCTCCCCGAAGGTACCAGATTTGTTTCCGGCGGCACCACAGCTTTCTCTTCTCTCATCTGATATCAATAGCCCTACGGATCTATGCAAGCTAACCCTAGTTGCACGGTTTCGTCCACAACGCCCTTCAGTTGATGAGTTTGAGAGATTTTTCTCAGATTCTTGGGAGCTATAGGATCATACTGTCGTGGGTCTTCTTGATCGGAAGCATATCATGATTCGCTTTGGCTCTGAGGCGAATTTGATTGTGGCCTAGTCTCGAGTCCCATGGAGATGCAATGGTTTCACCTTCTTCATGTTTCGTTGGTTCTTTGATTTTCAAATGCGACGAGATCCTGCAACAATTGAAACATGGGTGATTCTTCCTAGCTTACCTCTTTATTTCCAAAATCCCTCGATTTTATGCGCATTCGGCAGTATGATCGACCGTTATCTTTGTTCTGATCGTCGGACTGAGGCTGTGAGTCACCCAATTTTCCCCCGAATCTGCGTGGAGGTCGACGTCTCAAGACCACCAGTGGACTGTGTCTGGATCACAGACAGCAAGGAGTTTCGATGGAGGCAGGGTGTCGTATTTGAGTCTTGGATGCGCTATTTCATTGTTTGTTCCCCATAAATATGAACAAATAATTTCTATATATTATATGGATGAATGTATTTTGAATATCATATATCTTCACCTTTAATTGATGATATCCAGAATAAACATATACTTTTATGAATTATAAATCTCCTTAAAATCGATATAACAAGTCCTAATTCTTTTGTAATGGATACAGGTTATATATTGTGATCTTGTTGAGATCTATATAATTGGTGAAAACCCTCATTGATCCATTCTTCTTCTTGAAAATGATCATTGTTGCAGTACAAGGTGATTTAATAGGTCATATGAACTATTTTTCTAAATTCACTTATAGTTTATTCTTCAACTCCTCCAGTTTTATTGGAACCATTGTAAAGGGGATCTTTGATATAGTTGTTTCACTATACATAAGTTTTATTGATAATTATACCTCATGATTTAGGATAATATTAACCCATTTATCAATAAATACAACAATATATTGATTCATAATAGGAACTTTCTCAATGTTAATTCTTTCCTTTCACTCATCTATTTGACCAGGATATGCTTCTTCATTGGGTATTAATGACAATAAATTTGAATGATTTTAAAAATTATATTCATAATCTTCCTTTTATTTATATAGAATAATGGGATGGCTAGGGATATAGAAATTGGTTTTATTTTTAAGGTACTAGATGTGAGATCTATATAATGTGATCTAATCCATGTTGTGTATTGTGTCAAATTCTACAGGAGGAAGTGTTGTGATATTTTCTCTGAGAAATTTACCACATAAACTAATAAGCAAAGAGTATAACACTTGGGTTGAAATGATTGCACCACTAGGTGTTTTCAAAGATATTTTTTCTTCAATGTATAAAGGAGGATATTAAATGGTTTATAAAACATTTAAGATATAAATCAATGCATAGAACTATAATTAAATACAACAATAAACAGTCTTGAGTGAATATAAAATATACATTTAACCATTTAATTTTATTAATTTGGGTTCACACCATTTTATAGAGAAGAAAAGGTTATAAAAAAAGTTAATAATTCATGTATAAATTACTTATTCATATGAATAAATAAACTTTAATGTTTTTACTTATGGTATGCCTATGTTTATCTTATTTTATCTTTTATTATCCTATGTCCAAAATTAACTAAATATTGATTTGATACCAAATATATAACCTCATATCTTTCATAAAAGATTATTAAATCATTATCAAGATAAATAACATAATAATAATACATTAAAAAATATCTAGTCTAGGTCTCTTAGGAAAATTGGGTTCATATAGCCTGATGACATATGAAATTTAAAACACTATTTAAACACTTTGATATCTTTTACTAAAATATTTGGTAAAACATTTAATATATTTAATATTTTAAAGAAATATATCAAACAAAGGGTGAGATAATATCCCCGTGAGGGGAGGGATAATAGAGAAGGTAAATGTGACATGAATAATTTTATTACATGGTAAGAATAATCATCATCATCATATCATAAACATATGATCATCATAATAAAAAAGAACAAATATTTTGAAGGATACATGGAATTTGGAAAAAGAATAAAAATGAAACATTATTACATTGTAGAAAATTTCCACACAGAGAATGAAAAAAAATATGGTATCATGTTGATTCATTATATATTTTTAGAAATATCATTACATAAAATGGGAAAAAAGATGGAATCATGTTCATACATAATAATATCATGAGATACAACACTTTACCCAATGTATTGGAGGTCCATTTAATTATATACCCACTAATCACATTATATTATTATCATGGCCATGAATTATATAGGGAAAGGTAAATTTAATCAGTCATAAATAAAACATTAAACCATGATAAAATAATTGGTTTCATATTGGTGTCATAAGGAATATATTGAGGAATAAAACATGGAGTTTCTGAAAATGAAGAAAGTAATACATAATTTTTGATACTTAAGAGTAGTATTGATAAATAAAATATCATATTTAAAAGAGGGGATAACATAATCACATGAAAATTTAATATGAGATTTCAAGAAGAATTATTTATAAAAAATCATGAATTATGTAAGAAAATTAATATAAATATAAGTAAAAAGGGGGAAATAAGATAAATATTGAATATATTTTATAAGAGTCAGAGTGAAATGATAGAGTAAGAGAATATAAATCAAAAGTTGGGGTTGGTTTCAAGAGTCACCTCACATTTTTTCTTGTTTGTTTCTTCACATTTACGCCTCCTCTATAATAAACTATTTTTTATTAAAAAAATTAACATAAAATTAAAATACATTAATTTTTAAAAATATTAATCAATTATAATCATTACAAATTAATTTTTACTATTTCATTTAATATTGAATATCCTGATGACATGTTTATTTGAATTTCCACATTTATGTTTTGATTTCTTGGCCTTGATTCTTTGTTATCTTTCAATTAGTAAAATTAATTCCAAAAACATAAATATTCATAAATTTAAATTATTATATTTTATATATTAGATATACTTACCATATGGGAAGGTGGTGATAATTAAATAATTGAAAACATATTTGTAGGCAGATAAAACTAACCATTAACAAGATGTCTACAAAATCAGTGGGTATAGATAATATATATTATGAATGGTTTAATATAGAAAAACTATATCACAATAACATAAAAATTTTATAATTATGAAATAAATTTTTGATGAATATTGAAGTATAAAATAGAAAATGAGAAAAGAAAATAAAAAATGAAAATAAAATTATTTTGAGGTTACCTCTTCATTGATGCTGACACTATTGATGTAGAACTAAATGTTGAGGGATTATGATTGGATAACACCAAAATGTTCCTAAGGATTATAAGTACATTAGGATAATGAAATTGGAAACATATTAAGCTATGATAACTAATTGCGAATTTCTTTTTCAAGGGGAGGGTAAGTGGGTATCTATACTTAAGGTGAGAGGTATTATTGAGTTGAAATAATAAATAAATTATTATTTCCAAAGTAATACTTTCAATAGTTGTATGTTTGAAATTATTAATTATATTATATTTAAATTAAATTTTCTGATAACTTTTTAACTCCTTTAACATTTAATTTGTTATTTTAAACAAAATAAAGGGATCCACAATAAATAAATTGATTTTTAAGGATATAATTTATCTTTTTAGACAGTAAAACACACTTTTTATTTTTGTAAATTAATTTTATTATTTTTAATTGAGTAATATATCTTATTAAATAAATTATGGGTCTATATAACCTTTTTATAATTTATTAGGTAATAATTAAATCATTACTATATCAACAAACATGTTTTATTTTAAAAAACTTATTTTTACAATAAACATAAAATTAATGTTGTTTAGAAAATTATCAAAACATAACTCTTGGAAAATTTAGATGTTATGATTCCAAAAAAAATAAATTTATTTTATCGAATTAATTTTCTAACTTATGTAAATTAAATATTTAATATCAAAATTAATGTTTTTTAAAATACATAAAAATACACTATTCAGACTTCACTTATAATTTCTTTTAAATTTATTAATTTTAATATTTATTTTATAGAACTATTAAATTTATATCTACCTATTTTATTCATGGTAAATGTTGTTCACAAGTCATTGTACTACTCTAATAGTCATTCTACTATTTTAATGGTTGAGTTACTATTCCTAACAGTCTGGTTATTATTGCTAATATTCAGCTTCCAATTACAAAAAAAAACATTTTTTTATACGACTAATAAATGCCTCATATTTACTTAATTAATCATTCACATAGTTTTTGAAGAAACCTAGATCACCCTGAGGGGGGGTGAATCTGGGTGATAATTTTTCTCCTCTGTACTAGATCTTGTTCCCACATTGGTAGGAACTTATTTAACCCTATATGTTGGATATGTGTTTTAATTAAAACATTCACACATAGAAGCACAACACAACACTTTTACTTGGTTCACTAGTAAGGGCTATGTCCAAGGAGCATACCCTGATAAGTTTTTGGTCATATCTAATTCCACTAATCTTCACTTAGCTTTGGATTACAATGGTTTTAGCATAATAACTATCTCCCAGGAACACTACCTAAAGGTTTATGGATATCTCACTTCTTCCCTCAGATCACTTATGTTGACTCCCCCTAGCTCAATACCTCAGGTGAAGTCTCTCTTATTTTATAGACATGAAGGTCTCTTCAAAATATATAAGTGAATTTCTTTGTCTTCTATTCAGCATGAGACCTTATATGCATAAAGTTCTATAGTTGATGCTATTTTATGTTCAAACTTCTTCTTTAGTGAAACAATTGAATGCACTAAAACTTCTCCTTTTATTTGTCCAGAATCACAAGAACTTGTGTGATTGTTAAAGAAATTAATATCAGCTTACTTAACATCATTAGAATCAATTATCCTTTCCTCTCTTCATATATGCATGAGATCATTCATGTTGCAATAGGTTTTAACTCTTTTGTTTCTTTCTTATTATTGTTTACACATTTTCACTCACAATCATGGTTCTTTCTTTTAAGTTTCTTTATATGTGCATGTGCATTCAAGAGTGAATGCACAATCCTCTTCTTCTATCTTGTGTGAAAACCTCAATGGGTATAAGTCTTTTCACCCACACACCCTTCCTCTTCCATTCTTCCTTTCTTCTTCTTTATTCACATGTGCACACACATGTAGTGCCTTTGATTAATTATTTCACATGTTCATGTGCATGCATGGGAGCATGCATGTGCATTCACTTGAACCTTATTTATAAATCATCTCCTACCAAATTTGTAGTTATTTTACCATGAAGATAGGTGGTAAATCTCCTTCTCTTCCTCCTCTATGAAATTCACAATGGATCGTAGTTTTCTTCTCCTTTATGAGGCATGATGGCTGGAAAATATCCCTCTTCGTGCAAAGTGTACGTGGTGCTTCAATGAACTGGTAATGTGGGTATTCACATGGATCAGTGAGATTGAAAGACTCAGGCACCAGCACTTGGGAACAATGTCCTTTGCGAAGCAAAAATGAGGGTGATGAATAACCTAGATCGTGTGCCCGTGGTAACCTGGTTCACACTATGTGTTGAACCTCTTAGCAACAAAGGTGCATATTCTTCTTTGTTGAACCTAGATGACTCACGGAACACCCTTTTCACAAGGCACTTAGAGGGTTCTTTTCACCTGTCGAAGGCCTATGGGGTCTATTTTTCCATCATAAAACAGGAACTTCGGATATCTATATTTTTCAAATGAGAGCTCTCGAGTCATGGATGACATTACTTTATTCATCTCAGTGTGGCTCCTTTTATAGGAAAGGGATAATTCCATATCCAAGTCTAAATCTCCACAAGATATTCCATGAAGATCGCAGCTTTGAATGCCTGAGATCTTCTACATTTAAGATTTTCAAACCATAGATGAGATCCACCGAGATTTGCGGGTTTTTCCTTTTCAATCTCACAACCTTATCCTTGATCACCTGCATGAATTCGAGAACACATGAATATCTTTTTAAATCTTCACAAAAATCCACGTGGCCTTGGGAACTGCGTTTGCATTGGACGAACTTCCCCTTTGAGATATTCACATGCATGAAAAACTTACGTTAGCTGCATGCCTTTGGTAGGTTATAGTGGTCCTCATGATACTAAAATGATCTTCCATGGTGATCGGATCATGGTTCTTCATTATCTCCAACAAGATACAGTAGTGTCGGGGAGCATTGAAGGAGGAAGACAATAGCTCAGGCTGGTTTGAACGTCGCGATAGGATAGAATGGCTCAGGTTCAAACACGTGAGGTGCATATACGATGAATGATAGAGATTAAATCTCTGAGCATAGATGAGATGGGTCGCCATGATTATATATGGGCTATTTAAAAAATGAATAGTACCCACATCCTTTTTCCCACATCAAAGCATCATCACAGGGAAGTCACGGTTTATCCACCAAGTCATGCGGCCATACCTCCATATCACTCCTTCCCCCTCCACAATGCTGCCTCGTACTATGTTCCAATATGGGAATGCTCTGGGCCCACCATCAGCTCCTTGCAGGCGAGCTTTATGCCCACTATGTCGCCTACGGGCTAGCCTGGCTAGCTTCCCCATCGGTGCAGTTGACCCATGTGGTCTCGCATGAGCCTCAGGTTGAGGCTAGATGGATGGCTAGTAGGTTGTTCTTCTTTTTATGTAAGGATTATAAAAATAATTAGAATAAAAATAAGTATGAATTGATATTAATGGCCACTTTATATCTCAAAACTCATTCATATCCACCTTAGAATTCCAATCCTCCTCTACACCCTCTTCTTCTCCTTTTATTTTAATCCTTTCAAAGAACACTCCAACTATCCTTCATTTTTGTAAACAATGTATCACTCCTGATACATGTATTTTGAACTTAGGTCCAGTGCATCAATCATCTAAATTTCCAATCTCCATTTCACTTAGGAGAATTTCATTATTCATATTGATCATCATTGACATCAATTGACACCCATTGACAATAATTATAATCTTCAAACACAAAGTGTTCCCAAAAATCTCACCCTTTGTGTTTGTTGTCAATAATTCATATTTCTCTTAAATGGGTGTGCCAATATCAAGATGAGAATCTTCTTTCTTCTCTCTCCCTTTCACTTTCCAACATTCATTTCACTTTTTCTCCCCCTTATTGTCCAGAAATATAAATTTTATTATAGAGAGGGTATCAGTCCATACTTAAGAAATGTGCCTTCAATCATTTATTTCTAAGTCTACTTGAGAAATGATCAGTGTAGAAAACATGAGGATTCGATCTAGAAAACAAAGATTTCTATTATCCACTAATCATGATAACTCATGAGATGAGAACTCTTATAGTTGTATTCAAGAAATTTTCCATTTTGATTCTAGGATAAATGGACAAAATATGTCTAATAAAAATAATCTTGAAACTCCTACACTCACTTCAATAAATAGATCGAAACATTCAAGTGAAATAAGTAAGATAAGTGACCTTGAGGCACTTCCAATTTTCATATGTCACTAATTGATTTGTTTATTTACCCTTTATAAAATAATTTTTAGTTTGAGTAAACAAGAATGATAGATTGAGAAATGACATACCTTTTCCAATGACGCGATCTTCATACAATCTTTAGTGTAATTGAATTTGATACCAACTGTAGTTGATACTAATTGGAATAATAACTCTGGAAGCTTATTTATGTGTCTCCCCCTCAAGGGAACACTTCTCAGGTTCTCCCTATAAGATCTTACATCACCTTTAATGAACAGTTTTATAAGAACAAAAACAATACTCAAAGATTTAAGGGAATATGTTGGATCATCATTTATTTATCCATTTGAACAGTTAGGATGAGATGGTTTTCTCAACCAAGATGCTCCATTTGATCCACTCTGCACACTTGCACATTTGATTTTCATTTTTGGTTGTGCTTGTGTTGTTCTGATTACTTCCAGTTTCCTCATTCTTTCCAAACTCTCTAACCATATAACTAATATGTCATTAGTAATTTAGGAATCAAGATTGCATCTTTCACATGGATTATTTTGCGGTCTTCTCTTCTTAATAACTTCATTTATTCTTTTAACTTCAAATTCAGGTAACTTAGAATTGTTTTGTAACAAAGAGTCATGTTTCATGAATTTATCGGTTGTTTATTCCAAATATAAACTCTTGACATCTGTGATATTCTTCATCTCATGTTCAAGTTCATGTATATTTTCTTCAATAGTCTTATTGAACTCTTATTTCTTTTAAAATCCCATAATCTATCTAGACAGCTTTAAACATTCTAAAATTTTTCCTACTAAGACCCTTTCCACATTAAGTTCTTCTCATTCCTATTGGGTGATCTAAACCTGCATGCATTTAAATATTCTAAAAATATAAAAAACACTTTCTTTAAGAATATCATGCAGATAGGTTATTAATTTCTTTTGACCACTTACAAGCTCATGAGAGGTAAGAGTTTGATCAACATCGCCACTTGTGATGGAATCCTTGTTTTTGGTGGTTACATGAGCCACCTTCTCTTTACTTTCCATGATTGATATTCCTTTATTATTGGAAGGACATAAGGAACTAGATACTTCCTTTTCATTAAATAAGAGGGCCTTCTTTAACTTATTCTTCTCCTTATTTTTCCAGTTCGTCAAGGTCTTGCTGGATATAAACTTTTTCTTATAGGTAATTGAATCATCAACCAAACTTCCCTTCATTGTTGACATGGGAATGAAAAATTAAATTTTCCACTGAATAAAATTACTCATGTTTATCCAACATACCTGAAACATTGCACTCTAATACCAATAAAAGGATCTTATACCACCCTGAGAGGGGGGGTGAATCAAGGTGCCAACTTTTTCTACTCCATACTGGATATTGTTCCCATGTTGGTAATAACTTATTGATCCATGTATGATGGATATGTTCAGTAATTAAAACATTCAAATGCAGAAGGACAACACAACACTTTTACATAGTTCCCCAATAAGGGATGTGTCAAAGGAGAATATTCCAATAAGTTCTCAGTCATACCTAATTCCACTAATCTTCATTTAGTTGTTGATTACAATGGATTGGTCATTGTCACCCTGTACTAGGCACCCTGCCTAAAGGTTCAGGGATAGATCACTACTTCCCTTGGATCACTTATGTTTACTCCCCCTGGCTCACTTACTTGGGTGAAGTCTCACTTAGTTAATAGATTTGAAGGTCTATTCAACAGATAGGAGTTAAAGTCAATGTCTCCTCGTCATTATGAGACCTTTCTTGCATCAAGGTCCATAGTTTATGCTCTTTTCTATTAGAACATATTATTTAGTGCAACAAATGAATACACTAAAACTTATTCTTTTCTTGGGACAGAATCACAAGCACTTGTGTGATTGTAAAAGCAATGAATATCAGTTTACTTGATATCATTTTAATCAATTATACTTTATTCTCTTCATGTACGCATGAGATCATTCATGTTGAAATTAGGTTTTAACTCTTTCCATTCTTTCTTCATATTGTTTAAACAATTGCACTCACAACCTTGGTTCTTTATTTTTAGTGTCTTTACGTGTGCATTGTAATGGACCTGACCTCTCTGGCCCATTTCCTTTGTCGAAAATAAGGTCATGAAGTGTTCTGGAGGGTTGAATGGACTTTTCCCACACTTTTCATAATTTTGTAACTACATGCCGTGTAGTGTGAGTATACATCATGTACCACCTTTCCGAGTATACCCCGTGTTTAAGTCGTGTCATTGTTGTGTTAAATAAATAAGTACACGCCGTGTATCCCATCCTACACACCATGTATTGTCTCCCCGTGTACGTGTTACCCTCAAACCGTGTGTTGACTAGTCAATGGTTGTGTACCATGTTGAAGGCCGTGTTGGAAGCCGTGTGGTGACCTTCTAGAATGGATGAGTACATGATTTGTACTAGGAAGTACATGCTATATACTTTCGTTTTTCTCACCTATAAAAGGATGGGGCATCTCCTCCTTTTGAGATCATTCCTCTCCTCCCCTTTCCTTCGAGAAAAGTCCTCCCGAGAGACTCCAAAGCTCCTTTCTTCCATAACTTCTTCGTTCGAGCTCTGATTTACGATCCGTCAGTGGCCACAAGATCATAATGATGAGGCAGAACTTCTGAGATTGGATATGTTACTTCCCTTTGTCCTTTCCTTCCTAGATTCCACCCGAGGAGGTTTTTTCGGGGTTTTTACAGAAGCGACGGACGCCGACGGACGGCTTCTAAAGTTGATCTAGGGGAGCGTTGTGATCAGAACCTATTGAGGTAGGGATTTTACCTTCGTCTCTATAATTTTTGCATCATGTGGGATGGGTGTCCTCTTTCATTCACGAGACATAGTTGAACCATTTTAATGAAGATAATAACTGGCTTAAAGAACAGGGATGGTAAAGTTGTTATGTTTATCTTTGTTTATCCTATTGTTATGTTGTGAATTGAATAGGCTTATGCCTACTGAAAATCACGGTCGTTGGGGGCCTTTTCTTGCGCAATTAAATGTTTCCCTGTCTTTCTAGACCATTTTTGTGGATGGAAACTTTGTGCAATATGGAAATTGGTTAATCACGTAAAGTTGGCTGATTAAATAAATATTTGGAACCCTTGTGTGATCACCCCGGTTGACCAAAATGGAATAATGAACTTGTGGGTGTGGGTTTGGTTACGTGGTGTATGAGAAGGGGGGTGAATCCTGGGTTTTTTTATGAATAGGATGGGCAGAGGGGCTGCGGTAAATGATATTAAAGGGGAAATGATGTGGCACGAGCCCGGTTTTGTGATACGGTTGTGGAGATGTGGTTATAGTGGCAGCAAGGCTACAATAATGGGTTGTGTTTTTTAAAAGAAAGTTGAAAGTTGATAAATGAACTGTGGGGAATGATAATGAATCAAACGCAGGAACTATCATTGGGGGTTTATTGATGATAAAAAAGGTTGGTTTTGTGTTGCTTGTGTTCTATCTAATTTGATTTGTGGTTGGCAGGGTTTTGTTCTACAAAACGCTTGATCTGGTTTGATAATTTCCCAGTAGTTAAGGAACTAACAAACTAATACTGTTGAAACATGAAAACCTAAATGGGCTTGGGATTTTTTGTTGTATGCATGCTTCTTAGTAGCAGTGTCGGGGCACGTGCTCAGTTTCTCAGTTTAGAAGCCATAGGTTGGGTTGTGTGTTTGGTATACATATATGTATCTGTATCTTTGTGTTTTGTCGCACCCCACCCATGTTGAGCACTTAGTGTCGAACACTACCATTTCATGGGAGATGGTGTTTTCCCCTTAGTTACTAGCTCTTTCCTGCTCCTTCTTCCATAGGTTGTGATGGCTTGAGGCAACCTTACACCCAAGACTCTTCAGGTAGGTTTCAATTGGTTTGTTTTTAGCCCAAGACTCTTCGGGCAGGTTTACTGTTTCCAAGAACCTTCGGGATGTGTCCCAGGTGTGTTCGGGCGAGGATGTGATCGTGGTTTCTGGGGCCCAGGTGTGTGTGGATGGGATATGTGGTTTCTGAGGCCAAGGTGTGTGCGAACGGGATATGTGGTTTGTGAGGCCCAGGTGTGTGCGGGCAGGAAGAGTGTAGTAGATTTAGGACGTTCGCCGTTAGGAAGAGCAGCTAGTTATTGGGGGGAAATGGTGTGGGGTACCCAATATTCTTGTTCTTAAATACTACTACTTGTTGTTTTGTGTTTTTGGTGAGCGTGGCTGGTGAGGTTGTATGGATAGAATTCCTTGCTAGGTTTTGGTTTCTTCTGTTGTTCTCACAGGACATTAGGATGTCTCCCCACCTCTACAGGAGGGCTTTAGGTTTCCCTACTGAGTATACTTTTATGCTCACCCTACGTTTACTTTCAGTTTTCCAGGAGGACTACCAGGGTTGTGCGGGACCCTACTAGTCGGGACAGTTGGAGTTGTTGCAGTTTGTTGTACTCTTGTTTCTTTTGGTATTGTACTTTTGAGCTTTCTGGTACTTCTACCTTGTTTCAAAATTGTTTAAACATGGATATGGGATTGGTTTGGGTTCTTTTTCATTTACATGTCCCTTTTTCTTTTGGTGTTTGACTCATCCTATTTCTAGATCTTAAATAATAAAAATGGTAATGCCTCCCATATTTTTGAAAACTAATACCCTTGGTGCTAGTCGCCACTCCAGGGCCTACTGGAGGTGGGACTTGGGGGTCATTATCTCCCTTTCACCATTTCCAGCTCAGAAGGGGCATCTTTGGTGGAAGGGGGTCGTGAAAAAATGGTATCAGAGGTGATGGTTGAGAGATAGGATATATTCTAGAGTTAGGCATAGTGATAATTGCATGGGATGGTATGGCAATAGTGTTAGCTGATCTTGGTGCGTGACATAGGCCAGGGAAGACCGGCTAGGACATGAGATTTTAGGGGCCCCCGTGATTCGATGCAAGAACTCTGAGCCTACCGAATGACCAAGTGAGACTACATTGATTACAGGGTAGAGACCCTAAGGAAGGTACATGCATCATCATTTTTGTGTTTTACTTGATTTGGGTGTTCTAGGAAAGAAATTGAAATAAAGTGATAAAATGAAACCTTGAGAAATTTCCTTTCTACTTGGGATTAGGAGATATTTGTTTACCATACAACTATGGAACCTGGACTTCATCCCCGGGTGACTCAGATAGTCAAGGCCCAGCAGATTCAGGTAGTCGATTAGTTGAGGATTGACCGAGAGGAGGAAGATGATCAGTGGAAGAATACTCTCCGTTCTTTCCAGTGAAAAACCCTCAAGAAGTAAGAGGGCAGTACATCAGATATGGAGATGGAGGGGTGGCTTAATGATCTAGGGATCTCTTTTACTTTGATCCATGCTTCGAGGGAGTACTGGGTTCCCCTAGCAGTCAGTCAGTTGTGAGGTGCAGTGCGTTAGTGGTGGACGTTATACCTCGAGGAGAGGTCAGAGGCAAAGGTTTTGTGGAATGACTTTGAGAAGGAGTTCCGAGAGGAACTCCTTTCTTCCATGATCAAGGTAGAGAAGCAGTAGGAGTTACTCTCCCTTCAGCAGGGGAGTATGTCGGTATGATAATTGCGGATCAAGTTCAAGGATCTCCTACTCTTTGCTCCGGATCTCTTTCCAGAAAAGGAGTCTCGGGAGAGACGTTTAGAGGAGGCGCTTCATCCTTCTCTACAGTATGTTGTGACCCCCTTCACCCTTCCAACGTACTTGGCAGTATAGAAGAAGGCAGAGGTTTTAGAGAGGATGGAATCACAGGGAGGTGTACCATGAGAGGGGATCCAGCCGGGTTCATCGAAGGGGAAGGCAGTCAACAGAAGGTATCCTGCGACAGGACCTTCCAGATTCAGGGCAGTATAGAGCATGCCCCCACAGTTCCAGTTCAGATCTTCGGGTCCTCGTCCCTTTTTTACAAGCCCAGGACTAAAGAGTTTCCCTTGATGAGTTTTCGAGCACATTCAGAGTCAGTGCCCGACCCATGTTCAGTACGGTGTAGGTGGGCAGGTTCAGTGCCCGCCTCAGCAGCACCAGTTGTCGGCGAGGCCCTTCCAGCAGCAGCAGGACCCTGCCCCTCTGAGGGAAGACTTTGTAGGAGGAGGCCGACCACAGAGTGATCCTCAGGGACCTTGACCAGGGTGTGGTTGGGGAGGTGGTCGACATCAGAGAGGCAGAGAAGCTGGGCGTGGATAGTTGCACGCAGCAGAGTTGGCAGCTTCAGTAGGATCAGAGGTGGTGCGAGGTACGATTTTTTTGTTCATCACTCCCATTTATGCTTTGTTCGATTCGAGAGATTCACACTACTTTGTTGCACTCGGTCTAGCCCATTCTTTGAGTCTAGACGTAGAGAGACTTTCCATACCCCTAGTGCTGAGTACACCAGTTGGAGGCCAGACCAACGTATCTTGTGTTTGTCGGGGATTTGGGCTGACGTTGGGACCGCATCGATCTAGTGGGGATCTTATTTTGATACAGATGCAGCCATACGATGTCATCCTAGGAATCGACTGGCTGTTTTCTGTTAGTGTCGTCATCGACTGCTTCCGAAGAAGAGTCGTGTTCTCTGACGTGGATGGACAACATGTAGCTTTTGTTGGTGAGAGGAGCTATCAGGTGGGAATCTGGCATGTGAATCCTCTCCTTTCATTGTTATCCGGGTTATCAGTGGTTTCAGATGATAAAGAGATGACGGATGTTCCAGAGGTTTTTGTGGAGTTCCTCGATGTTTTCCCTGAAGAGGTTGTGACTCTAACCCCCCCTCCCCCCCTGACGTGATGTTGAGTTCGGGATAGACTTAGAGCCTGTTTCCTGTCCGATTTTGATGGCCCCTTATCAGATGGCACCTTCAGAGTTGTGGGAGTTGCAGATTCAGATTGAAGATCTGATGGAGAAGGGTTTTGTTCGACCCAGTGTGTCGCCATGGGGTGCTCCAGTTTTGTTCGTGAAGAAGGAAGATGGTGGTCTCAGGTTATGTATAGACTACCGAAGGTTGAATCAGGTAATGGTCAAGAACTGTTACCCCCTTCCAAGGATAGATGATCTCTTTGACCAGGTGAGGGGAGCAGGTTGGTTTTATAAGATTTCTATATGATCTGGATATCATCAGCTGAGGGTAAAGGAAAGTGACATCTCGGAGATGGATTTTAGGTGTAGGTATGGGCACTTCGAGTTTGTAGTGATGCCGTTTGTAGTTACGAATGCAACGAGTGTGTTCATGGGACTTATGAACTTTGTCTTCTGAGAGTTTCTAGACCGGTTCGTCATTGTGTTTATCGATGACATCCTGATCTACTCAAGATCATAGGAGGAGCACGTTGATCATCTCAGGGAAGTCCTTCGACACCACCAGCTTTATGGGAAATTGTCAAAGTGTATGTTCTTGATGCAATAAGTACACTTCCTTGGGCACGTAGTGTCTCATCATAGAGTGTTAGTGGACATGTCAAAGGTGGATGAAGTTGTTTCTTGGGCAGCACCCAAGAGCGTGGTAGAAGTTTGTAGTTTCCTGGGGTTGGCGGGTTATTATCGGAGCTTCGTTTCGGACTTCTCTCAAATTTATGCTCTATTGACAGCTTTGACTAGGAAGAACCAGGTCTTCCTATGGAGAGAGCAGTGCCAGAAATATTTCTACTACCTGAAGGATAAGTTGGTAAGAACTCTAGTACTCAGGTTTCCAGAGGAAGGGTTGTTGTATGAGGTGTTTTGTGATGCTTCTGGCCTTGGTTTGGGGTGCATACTGATGCATAAGAAGGGTGTGATCTATTATGGGTCTAGGCAGTTGTGCCCTCAGGAGCGTAACTATGCCACCCATGACCTAGAGCTTGTAGCAGTAGTGTTCGCACTGAAGTTGTGGCGACATTACCTCTTTGGGGAGTGCATTGTGGTTTTCTTAGATCACAAGAGCATAAGCTATATCTTCTCCCAATGTGACCTAAACTTGCGACAGCGGAGATGGGTTGAGTTTCTCCAAGACTATGACTTCGAGATCTCTTACACTGAAGGTAAGGGCAACGTTGTGACTGATTCCTTGAGTAGGAAGTCGCATAAGGAAGTGGTTCGGGAATCCGCTGATGCTTGGAAAGCGATGGGAGAGTTAGTTGCCTTGCACTTGGATGCAAGGGTAGATGGTGTTAGAGGCTGTTTGTTTCAGATGATGGTGCAGTACTCCTTGTTGTAGCAGGTGGAAGAGTCTTAGTGGGGAGACTCCGAGGAAAAAGTAATGTGGGATCATATCGATCAGGGAAATGCTCCATGAAGAATGGTAAGAGGGCAACTGATATCGGATGCTTTTTCATGGAAGGTTGTTTGTTCCGGAGGCGATGCATTAAGGAGTTCCCTGTTAGTTCCATAGCTCAGCCTTGGAAGTACATCCGGGAGTTTAAAAAATGTACCGAGGCCTGAGGGAACAGTTTTGGTGGCCCGGGGTGAAACGGGTAGTGGTGGAGTTTGTGGCTAAGTGCCTAGTGTTTCAGCAAGTATAGGTTGAACACCGTGTTCCCAGTGGTTTTTTGCATCCTTTATATGTCCCTGAGTGGAAGTGGGATGAAATCTCAATGGACTTCGTCATAGGATGACCCAGAGCTCAGGGTGGTTATGATGCTATCTGGGTAGTGGTGGATCGACTGATGAAATCAGCTCACTTCTTAGCAATTAAGTAGTTGGGACCGGTGAGTACCTTAGCACAGAGGTACGTAGATGAGGTGGTGTGTTTTCATGGATTCCAAATACTATCATCTCAGATCAGGATACTCAGTTTACCTCATGAGTCTGGAGGGGGTTACTGCATGATTTTGGCACCCAGCTACGCCTTAGCACTGCTTTCCACCCCCAGACCAATGGTTAGACAGAGCGGACTATCCAGACATTGGAGGACATGCTGTTAGCATGCGTTCTAGATTTCGTAGGATCATGGGCGTGACACCTTCCTTTAGTAGTGTTTGACTACAACAACAGCTTCCACTCTACTATTGGCATGGAACAGTTTGAGGTTTTGTATGGGAGACCATATCGTTCACCCATTTGATGGGCAGAGGTTGGTGAGACGAGTGCTTTTGGGACAGAGGTAGTACAGAGCACCACAGAGAAAGTTCACCTTGTGCGTGAGAGGATGAAAGAGGCTCAAGACCGACAGAAGTATTATGCTGATCGTTGGAGGAGGCCCTTGGAGTTCGAGGTGGGAGGTCTTGTGTTCTTGAAGGTTTCCCCTCGACAGGGGAAACAGAGGTTTGGGAAGGGGAGTAAGATCTCTCCTAGATTCATTGTACCTTTCGAGGTGCTGAGGTGAGTCAGTGAGGTGGCATATCAGCTGGCCCTGCCACCTCAGTTGGAGAAGTTTCATGACGTCTTCCACGTCTCCCAGCTTTGTCGGTACTTACACAAAGACTCTCACGTTATCGACTGCAGAGAGTTAGATATGGGAGATGATGCGACCTTCGAGGAACGACCCGTCAGAATCGAGGATCGTAAAGAGAAGGTGCTCCGTGGATGAACCATCACCTTGGTTCATGTGTTGTGGAGTCATGGTGGCCTCGACGAGAGAACATGGGAGCGGGAGGATCAGATGCACACTCAGTACCCGTAGATGTTTTAACTTGTGTTTTTCTTTGCTCTTCTAAGCTTTGTTTTGATGTTATACTTTGTACCTTTGATATATAGAATGCTTGGCTTGTCAGTTGTGAGATGTTTTGTTTCCTTATTCTTTGGAAGTGTGTAATGTGTCCGGATGTGTGGGGAAAAGTAAAAACCAGATCCTTAATCAAGATTCATTAATGTGGATTAGATTGAACCCGTGCGGGTGAGTTAGTGCCGCCTAAAGCGGATAATATCTCGACATGGGAGAAGGAATTCCCCAAGCCATGTGTTTGGGTAGTGTGTTGGTTTTACGGTGTTGGGGGCAGTGTAAGTTGAAAAATCATAATATATAGAAGTGGGAAGACCCAATTCTTAATCGAGACGCATTCATGCGGATGAGATTAAAACCATGCAGGCGAGTCAGTTCCTCCAAAAGTGCATAATATCTCGACATAGGAGAAGGAATTCCTAACACATATGTTTAGGGTTTTTGGTTGGGTTCCTGTTATAACGATATCCCTAACAGGTATCTTGTTGGGTTCCTATGGGTTTGTTTTTGAATTCTCGGGGACGAGAATATTTTAAGAGGTATCTGATGTAATGGCCCGGACCTCTCCGGCTCATTTACTTTGTCGAATATAAGGTCATGAAGTGTTTTGGAGGGTAGAATGGACTTTTCCCACAATTTTTGGAATTTTGTAACTACACACCGTGTAGTGTAAGTACATGTCATGTACCACCTTGCTGAGTATACCCTGTGTTGAAGTCATGTCCTTTATGCGTGAAATAAATAAGTACACTCCGTGTAGCCCATCTTACATGCCGTGTAGTGTCTCCCCGCGTAGGTGTTACCCTCAAACCATGTGTTGACCAGTCAACGGCCTTGTGCCGCGTTGAAGGTTCTGTTGGAAGCCGCGTGGCGACCGTGTGGAATGGTCAAGTACACACCGTGTACTTTAGTTTTTCTCTCCTATAAAAGGAGGGGTCCTCTCCTCCTTTTGAGATCATTCCTCTCCTCCCATTTCCTTCGAGTAGATCCCTCTCGAGAGACTCCAAAGCTCCTTTCTTCTATAACTTCTTCGTCCGAGCTCCGATTTACGATCCGTTAGTGAAAACAAGATCGTAAAGACGAGGCAGAACTTATGAGCTTGGATTTGTTGCTTCCCTTCAGCCTTTCCTTCCCAGATTCCACCCGAGGAGGTTTTTTCTGGGTTTTGACAGAAGCGACGGACGCCGATAGACGTCTTCCAAAGTTGATCTGGGGGAGCGTTGTGATCAGAACTAGTTGAGGTAGGGATTTTACCTTCGTCTCTCTAATTTTTGCATCATGTGGGATGGGTGTCCTCTTGCTTTCACGAGACATAGTTGAACTAGTTTAATGAAGATAATAACTGGAAAAAAGAATGGGGATGGGAAATTTGTTATGTTTATCATTATTTATCCTATTGTTATGTTGTGAAATGAATAGGCTTATGCCTACTGAAAATCACGGTCGTTGGGGGCCTTTGCTTGTGCAATTAAATGTTTCCCTATATTTCTAGACCATTTTTGTGGATGGAAAATTTTTGGAATATGGAAATTGGTTAATCACGTAAATTTGGTTGATTAAATAAATATCTGGAACCCTTGTATGATCACCCCAGTTGAACAAATTGGAATAATGAACATGTGGTTGTTGGTTTGCTTACGTGGTGTGTGAGAAGGGGGGGTGAATCCTGGGTTTTTTTTACGAATAGGATGGGTAGTGGGGCTGCGGTAAGTGATATTAAAGAGGAAATGATGTGGCACGAGCCTGGTTTTGTGATGCGGTTGTGGAGATGTGGTTATAGTGGCATCAGGGTTGCAGTAATGGGTTGTGTTTATTTAAAAGAAAGTGGAATGTTGATAAATGAACTGTGGGGAATGATAATGAATTAAATGCGGGAACAATCAATGTGGATTGATTGATGATAAAAAAGGTTTGTTTTGTGTTGCTTGTGTTCTATCTAACTTGATTTGTGGTTGGCAGGGTTTTGTTCTACGAAAAACTTGATATCATTTGATAATTTCCCAGTAGTTGAGGAACTAACAAACTAATATTGTTGAAACATGAAAACCTAAATGGGGTTGAGATTGTTTGTTGTATGCATGCTTCGTAGTAGTAGTGTCGATGCACATGCTCAGTTTCCTTGTTTAGAATCCATAGGTTGGGATGTGTGTTTGGTATACATATATGTATCTGTATTTTTGTGTTTTGTCACACCCTACGCATGTTGAGAACTTAGTGCCGAAAACTCCCATTTCATGGGAGAGGGTTTTTTCCCTTAGTTACTAGCTCTTTCCTGCTCCTTCTTCCATAGGCTGTGATGGCTTGAGGCGACCTTGAACCCAAGACTCTTCGGGTAGGTTTTGACTGGTGTGTTTTTAGACCAAGACTCTTCGGGCAGGTTTAATGTTCCCAAGAACCTTCGAGATGAGGCCCATATGTGTTCGGGCAGGGATGTGATCGTGGTTTGTGAGGCCTAGGTGTGTGCGGGCGGGATATGTGGTTTGTGAGGCCCAGGTGTGTGCGGGCGGGATATGTGGTTTGTGAGGCCCAAGTGTGTGCGGGCAGGATATGTGGTGGCGTTAGGACGTTCATCGTTAGGAAGAAGATCTAGCTAGTGGGGGTGGGGGGGAAATGGTGTGGGGTTCCCAATATTCTTGTTCTTATATACTACTACCTGTTGTTTTGTGTTTTTGGTGAGCGTGGCTGGTGAGGTTGGCTGGATAGAATTTCTTACTAGGTTTTGGTTTCTTCTGTTGTTCTCACGGGAAATTAGGATGTCTCCCCACCAATTCATGAGAGATTTAGGTTTCCCTACTGATTATACTTGTATGCTCACCCTACATTTACATTCAAGTTTCCAGGAGGACTACCAGGGTTGTGCGGGACCCTACTAGTCAGGACAGTTGGAGTTGTTGTAGTTCGTTGTTCTCTTGTTTCTTTTGGTATTGTACTTTTGAGCTTTCTTATACTTGTACCTTGTTTCAGAATTGTTTATACATGCATATGGGATTGGTTTGGGTTCTTTTTCATTTACATGTTCCTTTTTCTTTTGGTTTTTGACTCATCCTATTTCCCGATCATAAATAATAAAAAGGGTAATGCCTCCCATATTTGTGAAAACTCATACCCTTGGTGATAGTCGCCACTCCGGGGCCTACTGGAGGTGGGACTCGGGGGTCATTATCTCCCTTTCACCATTTCCATCTTAGAAGGGGCATCTTTGGTGGAAGGGGGTCGTGACATGAATGTTCATTCCAAAGTGCATGCACAATCCTCTTATTCCCTCTTGTGTGAAAACCCCAACGAGTATAAGTCTTTTCAGCCACACACCCTCTCTCTTAAATTATTACCTTCTTATTCTTTCTTCACATATGAACACACATGTAGTGACTTTGATTAATTATTTCACACGTGCATTTTCATTCTTGGGAGCATGAATGTGAATTCACTTGAACCTTCTTCACGAATCCTATCCTTCCAAATGTGTAGTTCTTTTACTATGTAGATAGGAGGTCAAGATCCTTCTCTTCTTCCTATACACAATGCACTATGGATCAGATTACTCTTCTCCTTTACAAAGCTTAATGGCTCATGAATCTCATTCTTCTCTCAAGGTGTGTGTGTAGTGCTTTAATGCACTATTTGTGCGGGTCTTCACACGGAATAGTGGGAGTGAAAGACTCAGACACTGATACATAGGAATATTAGCCTTCACAAAGAAAAAATGAGGGTGATGAATCACTTGGATCATGTGGTTGAGGTAACCTAGTTCACTCCATTCTATGAACCCCTTCACAATGAAGGTGCCTATTCTTCTTCATGGATCTAGGATGACGTGAGGAACTCCCTTCTTCGCGAGATTCATTGAGGGTTCTTTTCACTTGTCGAAGGCCTACGGTGTCTTCTTGTCCTTTGTGATAGGAACTTCGAAGATGCTCTATTTTTCAAATGAGATCTCTCAAGTCATTGATGGAAGCACGTTATTCATCTCTTTGTGGCTCGTTTTATAGGTAGGGATACTTCCTTTTCTACATCCAAATGTCTATAGGATATTCCATGAAGATTGTATATTTGAAAGACTAAGATCTTCTTCATTTTAGATTTTCAAACCATGGAAGAGATCCAATGAGATTTGATGGAGTTTCATTTTCAATCTCACGTTCTTCTACTTGATCACATACATGTATTCGAGAAAAAATGTATCTTGTTTTAAATCTTCGCACAAATCCACATGGCCTCATCAACTCTGTTTGCCTCAACCAAACTTCCCCTTAGAGATATTTGCATACATAAACAATGTACATTGCATGCATGCCTTTGGTATGTTCTAGTGGTCCTCATGATACCGAAATGATCTTACATGGTGATCATGTCGTGGTTCCTCATTATCTTCGGTGAGATGCATCGACACCGATGAGCGCTGGAGGAGGAAGATGATGGATCGGGCTAGTTTGAACATCACAGTGGGATCAAACGGCTCAGGTTCAAACACGTGATGTGCGGATATGATGAATAGTAGAGATTAAATCTCAGAGTGTGGATGAGATGGGAGGCCAGGATTATATTTGGGCTTTTTAAACAATGAACAATAATTGCATCCTTTGTCCCACATCAAAACATCATCGTGGGGAAGCCACAATTTATTCACCAAGGTGCGCGACCATACCTCTAGATCACTCCATCTACCTCCATGGTACCTCCGTGTATTTTTTTTCTCTACAGGTGTGCTCTACATCCACCCTCTGCTCCCTGCAGTCGCACTCTTCTCCCACTATGCCGCTTGCAGTCTAGCCTGGCTTGCTTCCCTATGGGTGCGGTCAACCCCTGTGGTCCTGCATGAGCCTCGGGTTGAGGCTCGCTGGCTGGCTCGTAGGCTGGCCCTATTTTTTATGTATGTCTTATGAAAGTACATAGTAGAAAACTAAGTATACATTGATATGATTGGCCACTTTATATCTCAAAACTCATGCATGGACACCTTAGAATTTCAATCCTCCTCCACAACATATTCTTATCCTTTTCTTTAACTCCATTAAAAGAACACTCCAACCATCCTTCATTGTTGTGGACAATGTTTCACTCTTAATACACATATTTGAAACATTGGATCAGTGCATCACTCATCTGAATTTCCAATTTCCATTTCACTTAGTATATTTCCTTTCTTCATATTGATCATCATTGACATCCATTGACACCCATTGACAACAAATACAATATTCAAACACAAAGTTGTCCCAATAGTTTTATTTCAAATTTTTCTACATATATTTATAATAATATATTCCTTTTTATAATAATTTAATTTCATTTTATAGTGTTTTTATGATAGTGATAATTCTAGGAGAACAAAATGATTTAGATTTTTCTATTAAAGTTGTGTTTTTTATTGTCTCATTATACTAATTTAAATTTTAAAGAGTATAGTTTTTTTCCATATATAATATTACATATTAATAAATAAATTATTTTTTGTTTTTATTATACTATGAACATATATATTCATATGTAAAATTCCACATATAAAAGTATTGGTCGTTTTAGTGCATTCTTCTCACTTATTTGTTTACATACATGATGACTAGTTCATAGGCTCAAGTGATGAATAATAAATTTTGGTTATAAACATAGTATTTGAATATTTCTTCATGAAAAGGAATCTATGTGTTATTTGAGAAAGGCATAATACTTCTCTTATTACTCTAGGGTCATGTTATCACTTATTAATGTGGTTCAAGGGTCATTCTCAATACCAAAATTAACCTATTTAAGATCATAAAAAGTGGCCAGAATAATCTCATCAATGGTATTTGGGGAATCCATGGTTTCTTACACTTTATAAATATCTTGAATGGAATATAAACCAACTTTATATGATTTGGAATATTGTATAAATATTTATCATCTTTGATGGAAATTAACATTTATAATGTAAGGAAAACTTGTTCTGTTTCTAGAGACACAATATGAATTGAGAAAAAAGCACCCAATCCCATTATCTTCTTGAGAGGGTTTAATTAATTTTGATAAAAAATTACTAGACAAAATAACTTGAAGTCATTAAATCCAAAGTTCTAATAAATATTCTCGATTAGGACTAATCTAAATGGGTTGCATAATATTGTTTATTTTTATAGATGGAGGTGGACCAAAAAGTGTATCCACTTTTACATTTAAGAGAATAAAGTGTTCTAATGGTTATTCCCTTCAATTTGTAAGACCTAATGATTCCTCAAATATGGATCAATCAATATAATAAAACTGATGAAGAATAATAATATTCCATTAAAATTATTCCAGGGGATGATAGGATTATATTATAATATATTCGGGTAGAAACCAATATTGAAATATCTACCTTTGGTTGTTTCTATTCCCTTTTACAATATCATTCATCAATTTATCACGATTCATTGGCGCCAAAAGGGGTAAAATCGTCTTACGACACTTCAATTTGTCCATAAATTGAATAAAAATAACATTAGAGGAAGAAAAAGGAATTTATAAATGCATATAATGACATGGTCTATCCAATAAAGAATTTAAATAAAAATCCTTATAAATCACCATGACTTCATAGTTATATATGATATCCCCAAATAAGTTTTTCAACATGGTCTTTCAAATTATTTTTTATTCACTTTTATCATAGCCCTAAACTTTAATGTCATAAGGGCCTAGGATATCTTCATTTTGTCCCAAAAAAACATAGGGTATAATCTAGAATAATATTGATCTCAATCCATTTTATAATAATTCTCTATTAATATTGATATCATTAAGCTTTCAAGACATATAAAATGGTCGGATTTGTCCTTGTATGTTAATTTCCCAATCCTACTCTATAAAGGAGATGATTATGTGTATCTTATTATAACCCATAAAATGATGAAATTTTTCAATGACCACCACATTGACCTTAAATTATATAGGATTTGATAATTCGTCTATGCCAGTTTATATAATCTCTTTGGAGAGATGAAGGTATTATAGGATTGAGAATGATGTTGGAACAACAAATAGGATCTTCAACACATCAAAATTCTATGATAGTGGTTGATTTTTTCTACCATATTTTTTTCTTGATCTTAATACTTTAGATATTAAGCTAGATCTGATGATGATGATCCCATTCTTCGGTTTTAAGTGTGTGTATTTTGTTATTTATGGGTTAGGTTCAATGGATCTTCCCACAATCCATAGTGGAAAATGAGACTATTTTTCATCCTGTCAATCAACTAGTCAATAAACCAATATAATTAGAGTTTAATGAGTCTTTTATGGATCAAGGTTATAAAAACACATATTTTAGGCTCATTATAGTGACATTTTCCTGGTTTTAGTGGCATGTATGATTTTGTAAAGGATGACACTTAGGCTCTATACCCTTCTAAAAATATTCCTTTATCTACCATAGTAGAATCCCCCAAGGTTGTTGATATGAAACAACATTTTATAAGAATCTTATCCATCAGTGCATAGGTTTATCAGATAGATCAATTTGATAGTGTGGTATTGGGATTATTTTTTAAAGTGATGTTTCATTTGGTAGGGTGGTTCTTATGCTCCAAATAACGGGGGAATCAATTCCATAATAGTTTTAACTAGTTTAGGTACTCATGGTCATTAATTTTATTTTATTTTTCTTTATCAATGGTTATTTCATCAGTTATTAAAATTTTATAGAGAAGAATATATATTTTCAAACGTTATATAGGAAATTTGGTTCATGGATTATTAGTTTAATTGTTCCCTTAATATTTCATGGGTGTTGTTCATCAAATTTCATTTTATTCAGCCATAAAACTTTTATGTGTTTCTATTTCTATTTGTTTTCCATTCTTAATATTTTTTTGAAACCATGAGGTTTATTTTTGGTAATTTTGATAATTAACGGAGGGTGTATTTGTAAATGTGTGAGAAGGTATTGAATATATGTTGATGGATGAATTAATTTAAGGATAGTTTCTATATATGGAATTAAAATATGATAGAATCTACATAAGATTAACTTAAATGGATTTGGATGATCAGGATTTGAGGATATTTGATCATGAAAATAAGTGAGATGATTATCTATATTTTATGGATATTCTGATGATATATACATTTTTTATTCTATACTAATATGGACTTGAAATATGTATCAGATTTTATGAATTCATTTGTTGAGGGAAAGATTTTTTTGGTAAAGAATAATATCACTATGCCTATTTTGGAACTGATTATGCCTGGTTGATATTGACCATATCTAAAGAAAATAGATTTCTAGTGTTCTGGAAGTCTTTTTCATCAAGTAAAATTTATATTAGAAATGATATGATATATTTGGTTGTTTTTGTTGAAATCTTGAGAAAAAAATTGTTATTTTTAGAGAGGGACAGATAGAGAGAGATAGGGGTGGTGTGTTGCAATCATGAAGAAGCATGAGAATATAGAATGGAATGTTGAATGTAATTGAATGATTTTTACATTCATGGTACTAATGTAGGAACTAAAATGGGTAGTCAATGATATAAATGACCATTAATAAAGTAATTGTGGTATTAAAATTTAAATTTGTGAGATTGGGGAAGGTAATGGATATTTTTGAAGATGATGAGATATTTATATGTGACTAACCAAAAAAAGATGTGGAAGGATCATACACCATGGTGCAAGGAATTATAACTATTAAACTATTCTAAAATAAACTATAAATAGTCAGTCATTGTGTAGGAATCTATTTCCCTAGGTGTTTCACTTGGATATGAGTTATTACATGTTATGGAGTGTTCCATGCCACATATGTTCAACACAATGGTATATTTTAAGTTCAAAACACCCATGTTTATTAGTTGGTGAAGTTGCTAATGTTGTGGTTCATGGAAGTTAAGGGATAAAATAGACACTAAACATCCTATAGTGGACTGTTTCATGCCATGGTGGGTGAAAAATATTGAAAAAATAAGTATTTTTTGAATTTATAAGCCAAAATATAAGGGTATATATTTTTAGGATTAACTCAATATTTATAGACATATTTGACCACATTTAAAAGTGTGGGAAACATGGAGTGATATTAAATCTTGGAAATAATGATATGTTACCTATCTATTAAATAATGGTCATGGAGATAGATGATGATAGATAAAATTTTAAGGAAGTTATTAAGGAAGATAAATATATATAACATGAAAATTCATATTCCGTTAAGAGATTAAAGGAAGAAAAAATTGTGATTGAAAGATCTATATTTCAGTTATGAAAGGAAATTAAATTAAATATATTTATTGATACATCCAAATTGTTAAAGAATAATCTCATTGAATATAGAGTTCCATAAATTAAATTAGGTTGATTATGAAGGAGATGAAGAATAAAAAAATAATCCTATTGTAAAACTATTCTTCAACTAGGGTACTTTTTTCATTGTTATGATTATGTAGAAAACATAAACTTGAATCTCTAATTGATAAGTATATATCATCTGTAACAACCTGAGAAGTTCTGTAGTGAATTGGAATTCATTGGAGAATGAAATATGGATTTCTTGATTCATAATGTTCTAGTTTTATATTATTTTCTATAAGAAAACTACATGTTTATAAAATGATTCAAACTTATTTTTTATAGTTCTCTAAGAAATAATAAGTGGAAGTGGAACATGGGAAATAAGTTATAAATAACTAAACATTATAAAGTTTATTATTATTGTCATGGAGTTACCAATACTTTATTTTTTATCCATCTAATATAAAGTTTAGTATATTGTGGTACACTAGCACATTTTCATGTCCATGCTCCTTATATATAGCCTAATGCGCTTAAACCAAGTAAAAATTATTT
Source organism: Viscum album (assembly GCA_963277665.1). Taxonomy (NCBI): domain Eukaryota; kingdom Viridiplantae; phylum Streptophyta; class Magnoliopsida; order Santalales; family Viscaceae; genus Viscum; species Viscum album. The sequence goes on from OY728141.1 coordinate 1,743,994,893, forward strand.
TTCTTGGGTAATTTAATTTATATATTCCTTATTGTATTTAGTTAGTGATATATGGGGAGAAATATATTAAATTTTGTTCTATCCAGTGATGGAAAATATTTGTAAGAGTGAGCATCGGCATTTTTAGAGTGAAGTAAAAAACATTAAATTAGGAAGCACTCTACCCCCACCCCATCCATTGGTATTCCTTAGAAATTTCATTATTACTTATAAGTCATAATAAGTGGATAAAATAATATAGGATCTAATTTATTGTTTAATCAGTTACATCAATTTTTATATTTTTTTCATCCATGAATTTCAACATGAGGTCTCATGTTGTTATTGACACTAAGTATTATGGTTAGATGGGGAGACATATTGTTTTTTATATACCTGTGATGATGATGTTATATAGTACATATATCATTATAATAATTTGGAAAATCATAATTAAAGTTTGTTGAGTTAGGAAATTAAAATATATATTTTAGATTAATGAATGGTGTGGTATACAATAGAACTTCTCATTCTACTACTAAATTTGGGATGTGGAAAACATTGGAAATTATATACTAGAATCCCATAATGATTGAGGATATTGAAATTTCATCTTCAATTGAATATTTTAAATATAGTTGTGATAAGTTATTATGAATAAGTTCAATGAAAATTTACTAATGATAAGATATAAGAAAATGATGAGTTAAAATAAGACACCTAAGAACAAAGACACACCCACTAATGTAAGTGTAAATATAGGAAAACGAGTAACTATAAAGGGTATTTCATTGGTTTTTTGGTGGTTTAAACCACTTTGAATTTTTTTATCAATGATTAATATAAAATTTCACAAAATAATGTCTTATGGTATATTTTTTGGTAGTTTTTTGAATTGTGTTGTGGTCTTACAAAAATATTGGGAAAACTATTTAGTGGTAGTTTTTTTCATATCTCATAGTGTCTATATATATATATATATCTATATTTTCTATCATCAAGTGACAGCTAAAACCACTAAAAAATTACATAATAGTGTTTTAAACCACCATGAGAATCTACTGTGATAAAAAATTATATCAAATCATCCAAAAAAACACAAACAAAAGAAATTTAGACAAACAAATTCATATACATGTAATAATTTAGAATATACGCCACCAAATTAAAAAAATACACCAATAAATCCATATACCTCCAATAATATGTCAAACAACATAATATTATATTTCATAAAAACATAAAAATTTATAATTACTCAATTTAGTTATAAAAAAACATCACTAATATGGTGTTTAAAAGAAATCATAGTCATATATTCCTCTTGATTAGTAATTATTATCTTCATCACCACTCATGGCTTCTAGAAATTGTATTATAATTTATTTAAAAATTAAAAAATGTTATATAAAAATAATTAATGTAATAATTTTTTTATTATAAATTATTATGAAATTTACATGTTAACTATATCTAACCATTGTGGAAATCTCAATAGTGACATTTCCAAACATCTTATGATATAATTAAACAAATGGAATTTGAAGAATGATGACCTTTACACCCTGAATTTTTTTTAAACTCCATTTTTCTTGTATTGCGTTCTGATACTCCTGATGTTTTTTTTCATAACAATTAATTTCCTCATCGACACTAGAGGGAGAGGAGAAATACAGCCTAGAAAAGATTATGGCATAAAAAACCTTCATGGATTTCCAAATACCTAAGATGGGTATGGTCCAGAACCTATCCCACAAACATAACTAGGATAATACTTCCCAAAGACCTAACCAATATGATCTTCCTAGGAGACCGAGTAATGAATGTGAAGGGTTGGAATCCCGCCATTCTATTATTTTTATCATCTAATAAAATATCATTTTAATGGAAAGTAAAATTAAAATTAATAAAAAAGTAGAAAGATAAATGTTTTTACCCCAATTTCTTTAGAAGTATCATTCAAAAAACTATCATCAAATTTCATATAGACTTCTAACCAATCTTATATTTGTACAAAATATATCCACAAATCATTTTTCTATATGATAATGAGAAAAATAACTATTGTAATATACATAACACATAATATTTAACATATAAATATTGGGATTCAAGAAAATGTTACCATGATAAATATTTTTCTTGAAAAACACTCTGAATCATTGTTAGAGGGATAATTTATTTATCTCTATTTTATTTATTTTTCTTTGAAAATTTTAGTAATAAATATAGTTTATTTAATAAAAAATGTATACTTATTTATAAAATGATATTAATATAATAATATATTATTAAATATCATATACTTCTCCTGGAAATGAATATCAACAAAAACATTCCACTACTCCTGAGTTACACCTCTAGGTACTGTGTCATAAATATGTTGAAACATCAAAAATGTCTCATTTAAATAATTCCAAAATATTTATTTTAAGCATTTCCATTTCATACTCAAATTTTTTAACATCCATGGATGTGTTAAAACATCAATCATAGTAAAATTTGGAACCATCTGCAAAAAAATCCAAATTAGTAAACTTTTATTGCATGATAGCATTAAAATTAATTAATGACATTTAATTTAGTAAAATTAACATAATATATGATTCAAATACATAATTATCACATAAAATAGGCATGTGTATGTAATCTGAATATGTAATGGGAACATTCCCTAGCTCACAATACAACTGGACAATGTTTTGACAGACTATTCCCTAATAATCCTCTATTGGAACCCAAAATCAACCAAATAATACTACTATATTCTTAACATTAATATTTTATGCTTATAAACTATTAATTTTTCTCTCTCTCATATTATTTTCTCTATAATTTTTAAGAAATAAGTTTTTAGTATTAAAAAATTGAGAAATTTATTTTTTCATTAAGGGTTCTACCTATAATTATGACTCTCTAATATCCTCATGAGGTAATTAGAGTGATCACCTTCTCCCTCGAAGAAAGAACATTACTTATATGACTTTATGTCTCACCAACACCCTTTGATGTAGTATATATATTTATAAGAAGTGCTCTGGATAACATTAAGAGGGATATAGGGAGTGTTCCAAATTATAACAAGAGGGATCCAAAGGATTTGTTAGATACAATATGGGATACATTATCTAGAAAAGTTGATGATGCCTCAATGGTAGGTGTACCATGATTCATCGATCAACTATTTTCCATGATGTTTTTCCCTAGTATTTCTTTTATTAGAATAATTTAACAAATCAAAATATATATATATATATATTAAACAAGTATAAAATTTAATTTTTCAAAATTATATTCTTAATAAAAAAAATTAAATATGATAATAGATTCATAGTACTATAAATAAATAAATTAATTCATACTAAATTGATAAGTTAATAGATTAATAAACATAAAATCATTATCCTCTTCAATGGTAACATTGTTATCATACTCAACTATTACAACTTATACTTAATCCCCCTTTCTCGATATATTTTCTCACTATCTTCACGTACAAATAAGTCATTTACTTACTTCTAATGGGATTCAACTTCACTAGTTAATTTTTCTACTTCAATACCGACATCATAAAAGTCTCTTTCTTTCATGTGAAAAATTTCCCTACATAAATTATCAACTAAATATTCCTTATAATATACCATTTTTGATGTAAATATATATGGATCATGTTCATCATGTTCCCTGATATTAATCAATCAAGAGAAGCTCACAGAATTAAATTATTAGGAATCTCTTTTAATACCTTGCAATTATTGACCCACTTATATTTGAATAAAAAAACTGAAAATGATTATGGTAATTTAATACACTAATATTATTCAAAGTTCCATAATATACTAGTTTATCGATAGTAAAAATAAAAATATTCTATATTTTTAAATCTTATACATGGTTAATTGTATGAACATTGAATCTATTCACATTTTATGTTTCAAATTTCTTGTCCTACTTTAAAGGACCCCAAACCAGAAAAATGAAATAATTTGACAATTCATCTCAAATATTTATATTTATGATATAAATGAATTTATATAGATTATTACATTAATAAAATATATATTTCAACCTATTATAAATAATCACTAGTAATTATGAATTTACACAGCATGAAAACCATTTAACCAATTCTTTATAAACATGTTTTTTTTATATTTGACTCATTTTGTGTTTGCCTTATTAGATATATATTCACCATTATCCTTAGTTATTCAATTTTTATTTTCACATATCTATGTGTATATAATAATTCTATCCATTTAAGTTTAAAATTTAAGGCCCTCCTAACAGGTCCACCAACAGTATAAAAGATTTTTTATTTCTTATTCAATTGATATTGAGTTAAAATTTCATAAAAAAAACAACATGACTAAATATTGTATTAATATCATCAAATAAACTAGAAAAAAATTAGGCACTCCTCTTGTAGGTAACTTTAGAAAATAGGGCCTTTTGGTTGGGAATTATTTTTCATATACAATTTCTAAAAACTGAGGTTTCTTTTAATAAAAATAAATGAAACATATTTAACTATTTATATAATAAATTGGATAGAATGGTTTACTTAAGAAGAAACATATAAATTAAGTAAATTTCTATTGGATACATGCACCAATAATGTATAAATCATCCTAATTTAGTTTTCTTGAAAAATTTCACATTCAAATGCATTATGATGGTAAAAATGATGTGGGAAAGATCATCTACGTATGAAAAGGATAGAATATTGTCATTTCCTAATTATTTTCAATGTTATTTGGTTTTATATATTTCATAAATATTGTTTGAATAATGTAAAAAACTCCATTAAAACTCAATTTAAATTTTCAGGTAATAAATTAGCTATTGTTAAAGTTAGTAACTAGTCTAGATAAATATGTGAATCGTGAATTTTTTATCCATATGACCTATGATTTTATAAGTAATCACATATTTAAATGTTACTTATAGAACCATATGGTACATTCATATGTTTTGATATTTTATAGAATATATCTTTCTACTTATTTTTCATTTCAATAATATTTACAATATATTTTTTACTCTCATCTAGTCAAATATCACACTGTATATCCATTGATTTTAATTACTTATGAGTGTTATGATGGTTCATTGATTTATTATTCTAATTTAGTTATGTGAAAATAAATTTAAAAAAGAAATTCTTCTAAATATTAATTAAATCAATATTATGAGATGGAAAATTAAATTCCAAATATTAATGTCTGGAAAATGTACTTTTTTCTTCCATTTTTGTGTACTAAATTCAACTAATGATTCACATTAAACTCATTTCCCATTTGGATTAAAATAATGGACCTTATCAAACTATATTTCAATGTTTTCTAGTTATTCCATTATTTATGAACATCTGAGTAACTTTTATGGTGGTCTACAATCAATGACAACAATGAATTTTGAATTATTCAACTGAAATCAATGTTATGCATCAATAAATCAATAATGACACAAGTGTTAGATGTGAACTTAAAATAAATGCAAATGAATCATGTAGACTGAGGATAAATTGTTTCCAACGAATCGTTAAGAAGGATCCTAACATTACATTGGTGAAAACATAGTCTTTTTTCTTGTGATGTAACCTGATACTACATTATAACCAATGTATTATGGGATAATATCATGTAATGGTCACTGAATCACCCCAAATAGTTTTTCCTTCAGTTTTAATACATGTGATGAGCTATTAAAGAACGTATAACATTCTTTGAAGGATTTCAATGAAGAACCCACCAACATGAAGTATTATATGATTTCATTTCAAATGTTATTTATCAATGAAGCGAATTGAGAACAAGAAATATAAAGTGAGTTCTCACATTAGTGTGGGTGTTTGGTCATGAATGTGTAGGATGACACAAAATATCGTGAGCTTCATGCATAGATTATAAAATCTCTCATTTTCCCAAAAACATTTTATGTCACACAGTGAAGGTTCTAATACCACTTAGTCATTTGGGAGTCCTCATGATATGATTTTGGATCCTCTAGATAATGTGTCAACTATAGAGTAAGGATACCTATGTTTGTTTCTCTTGTGATCATCATCGGACCTCACTCCTTCAAAAACAATGTTGGTGGTTAATTCATGGGCATTTTAGTTATGATCAGTTTTTATACACCCTGGGTGTTTTTAAATTTTCATTAATTTTTTTCATTATATTAAGGGTGGATATGACTATGATTGTTTTTTATAATACTAAGGATCATAGGATGATATCCTGATAACCATTTGTGGTATCAGATCATTTATCTTTGATATATTAATATTTTATTCACTATTAAATTAAGATAATTTCACATTCATCATTACTATTTTTGATTCACATTATGTCATAAATTAATAATAGATTCTCCTACTCGATTAGTGGAATTACATCAAGTTGTTAGTATTATAGTGAGGGTGAAGAATGGTATGGTTATTGTATAATGATGCATGATTTAAAAAATGAAGAAAATAGAGAATAATAATTCTTTTCTTGAAATTTTGTTGAGTGTCAACATGATGTCAATATGGGATAAGTTCATAATATAGAGGTAGATTGATCATTTCAAGTGTGGAATTCACAAGTAATTAATGGTCTAAGAGTAGCATAATGTGCCCATAGAAATTAACAGTACTCTACCGAATGCATCCCACATTAGAATTTTCTATGCAAGGGTGATTTTTCATTACATTGGATATGGTAGGGTGTTATTTAAAATACACTACTATCTCTCCATGATAAAGGTATGTGGTACTACTTCACACTGTGTATTTTCTATAACACCACCCTATACTCTGCTTTCTTTGACTAACCTATACTCACACCCTATTCAACACTTGGTCGGTCATCCCTTGAGTTTATTCATTGTCCATGTGATGACTTATTTCTCATGTAAGATATCTAAGGGTTGAAATTTTTTTGAGTAATAAAATAAAGTTTTTATTTATTTAATAATTAATTAATTATACTAAAAGTTTATAAATTCAAAATAAAATATAGGTCTGGGATTAATAAAAAAATTAAAATCCTACGTTAAATATGAAAATTCATATTTATTTCTCATGTTGAAAAAATTATTTATTTATTGATTACTTTATATTATTCATATTTATATATTGTGAATAATGGGGATTCTTGTATTGAAGTGATAAATTGTTTCTTGGATCTATATCATTACATTACATGCCAGGTGTGACTCCATAAGTTTTAGTTTTCAACTACCTTGGCCTTGATTTGTTTTAAATTTATAATGTTGATAATTTTTTTAATATTTTTTTTCATATCATGTATTAATGATATAATTAATGGAATTATCTCTTGAGTAAAGCCTCCCTAGGGAGAGGAACATGGGACTAGACTACCCACTATCTTGGAGACTTATACTTTATTCAATAAATTTGAGGAGTCGACAATCTATCACTCTGAGAATAATCAGGTGGAGTTTTTCAATTTCATATAACTCAAGGAATTTACATGAAAATTTCATATACCTTATTCATGAGATGTATTTATATATGAATGAATAGACTTGACTTCTATTTTTGTTTGAGAAACAAAAACATATGGGTTGTTTAGAGAGTTACATAATAATGTGTTGTGAACACATTAATTTGGAAGATCAAATAGAGATTCCAAAAGTAAATCTATTGAAGCTTGCATATGAAGAGGGATAAAACATGAGAAAAATAAATATTGAATTTGATGAAATGATTTAATATTCAATATATTTATATTAAAAGGATGAATTTTTTAAAAGGAATAAAATTTAAATTCTATGTGTGAGATTCCAAACAAAGCAACAGATGTCAAGTCCTTGATCATTCAATCAAGACGGTTCATCCAAAGTAAGGTACCCATGGATTATATTATATAAGGCATGGTGGAATTATATAACCCCAAAAATTAGGTAATTAAATCCTATTTTGGTATTTGAGTGAAAATTATCTAGGAAACTCTAGGAGTTATGATTCTAGATTAATAAATTCAGTTTTATCCATATGATGGATTTGGAAAAAGAGTTTCCTACTCAACAATCTAGGAATAATAATTTCTATGATTGGGATTATTATCAACTAAAATAAAAATTTGATGATATGAAAACCAATATAGAATCATTACATAGTTAAATATGCATCTTTTATCAATAAATACATAAGATGTATGAGGTATTAATTTTTTAGAGGGAGTTATTTTATTATTTTTCCTTTATGAAAAGATATAATACATTATACTCACCCATATATGTGTCTTTTTTATTGGTTTTAGTTTACTTCATGATAATCATATTGACATATAACAATGATTGAGCTATAGAATAGTCAATATTAGAATTTAAGGTTGATAAATTTTCTCAAAGTGAAGCATTTTGAGAATCTAAATGTGAATGTTATATAGGTCAATTTCACTAGCACTGGATAATGGGTATTAGATACTGGGTTTGAATAACATATTTATTCTAATAAACATAGACTCAAAGATAACATGGTATTGATAAATGGATAATTAGATCATCATATTGGTAATAGAGAAATAATTACTACATTAGAATTCAGAACATATAATAAAAAGTCTACCAAGTTGATTTGTCCTACAATTGAAAAAATGTTATTTTGTTCCCCACATAAATAAGAATTTTATTTTTTCATATTTCATGGAAAATATAGGTTTTTTATTCATTATTAAGAACAATTTTCACTCAATATATAAGAATTAAATGTTTTGTAGAATTGAGAATATAGTAAATGGTTTATATATTCATGATATGGATAATACTATCTATAATGTATAAATTAAGAAGGTTGAGGTTGATTCTAATCCCACCTACCTTTGGAATTGATACCTTGTGCATATAAATGAGAAATTAATCCAAATAATTCATAAATAAATATTATTAGAACCATTTAATTATGAATTATCTCAAAATTATGAAACATTTTTATTTTTAATGATAAAAAATAAATTTTTAAGGAAATAGGTGAAAGGTGTAGTTGACTATTGCATCTTACACATAGTAATGAAAGTATACTAATGAGTATCTAAGTATGTGGTGGTTTTAATTACTTAATTACATTTTCAAATGATTTTAATCAGTATTCTTTTGTGTTTCAAATGAGAAATAACAATGAAACCTCTGAAAAGTTATAATGTTTCAAAACAATTACATAATCAATCGAAAAAACTATTAATATTATACAATCAGATTAGGATGATGATTACTTGAGCCATAAATTTATAGATCCTCTAAGGAATTGTGGAATTTTTTCACAAGTCACTTCTCCTAGAAAAATAAAATTAAATGTTGTGCCTAAGATGAGAAATCATACCTTGTTATACATGGTTTGACAAATTATGTGTTAGTCTGACCTTCCTATCACAATTTTGGGTTATGTTCTAGATATATCTTCATTTCTACTAAATTTTGTTTTATATAAAGAAGTTTTACATACACTATATAAGATACAGACTAGTAAACATCCCATTATGTATTTTTTTATTAATTTATGGATGTAAATCATAAATTTTCCATTTTTATTGTTATAAAATTGACTCTAAATCTGAAAAAGGGTTATTTTTTCCGATGGATCCTAATGGGTGTTATTTCTGTAATCATGTTTAGTATAATGTTTTGTGGTAAAATTTTCTACATTCCTTGAGAATGAATTTATCGATCGTAGAGTCAATGGGTGTTATATATTAATTAGAGAAGTTCAATACCAACAAATAGGAAATTCTCCTGAGATGGAGGTTGATATAGTTCCATAATGGGTTATGGAAGAAGAACCCGGTCAATATATATAAAAATCTTGGAGGTCTGGTTGGATTTATCAAGAAATCATGAGATATCAATTTCTCACAGAAAATGACAATGAGGTAATGTTTATAAGAGGTGAACGTACTGTTTATTTGGAATCATTTTAGAGTTTTAATTTCAATAAATGGTTAAAATAAATGGAATATGAAATGGAATCTATGTACACTAACAATGTTTTGAAATATATGAATGCACCTGAAGGGATAAGACCTATATGGTGAAAGTTGTTTTTCAATAAGAAAATATACCTAGACAGTATATTATCCACCTTTAAATCCCAACTAGTTTCAAAATGTTATAAAAAATTCATTATACTAATTATGAAGAAACTTTTTCAACTATAGAGATGACATATACTATTTAGGTATTTATTTCCATAATATCTTACATTGATTATGAAATATATACAATGGTTGTTAAAACCACTTTACATAATGGGAATTTAGTTGGGGATGATAATATGATACAGTCTAAAGGTTTGGATATTCTAAATAATACTATTATGGTATAAAAGAAATAATGGTATGTTTATGTATTGAAACAAACTTCATGAAGTTGGAATATTCAATTTTATGTTACAATCAAAGGTATTAGTTTCATAAAGAATACAAATAATTCATATATATATATAGATAAATAGAATTGTGGGATTGTATTACTGATTTTGATTTTATATATAGATGACATATTGTTTATCAAAAATAATATTTTAACTCTTCACTCTATGCAGATGTGGTTAGGTAAATGATTCTTCATGAAAGGCTGGGTGAAGCTATATGAATACAAGGAATTAAATCTAAATTTATATACCAAAAATGATTATTGGACTTAGTTAGGACATATACATTAATAAATTTATAAAGTGGTTTACATGGAGAACTCAAAGAAGGGGTCTTTACCTGTTTTATATGTCACAAATCATAAAAAGATTCAGAATCCCTATAAAGATCTCTAAAGGATAGATATAATTTCATATGATTCCACTATAGGATCTAATTTATATACTATATTGTTTACTTGACCTGATTTCACCTATTATCTAATAATTAATGGTAGATATGAATCCAATCCTAGTAAGAGCCACATTATTACTATGGAGAGCACAATAAAGTACTTGATAAAGACTAAGGATGTGTTCCTAATATTTGGGAGAGAATATGAGCTCTATGTAAAGGGTTACATAGATTATAGATTCCAATATAGTTGAGATGATATGAAATATCAATCGTGTTTTATGTTTTTTGTAAATGGTGGATCTGTCAATTTTAAGAGTTTCAAACATGCCACCATAATAGACTTGAAAATATAGGTAGAGTAAATCATTATATCAGATGTTTTGAAAGACGTTGTTTATATTAGAAAGTTCATCTCTGAATTTGAAGCAGTTTCTTGCATTAAAGGAGAGATCGAGATTTACTATGGAAATAATGGAGTCATTTATTGGGCTAAGGTACCTTGGTATTCCCATAATAAAAACACATTTTTCATAAATACTATCTTATATGAGAGATCCTTGATATAGGTGTTGTTAGGATCAGTTAGGTGGATAAAAATGAAAATGTAACAGATCTATTGACAAAATCACTTTCATAAAAGAATAATGAGGGTCATAAAGCCTCTTGGTGTATGATATTTAAGAGATTTATTTGATGGTTGAATAAAGAATAATGTTATTATAATAAAGGTATCCTTCTTTTATCAATCCTTCATGTGTGTTACAATTGAGTTTAATTGATTGGTGGAATGATAATATCCCCTCAAAGCATGACTTTGAGTTATCCCTATATTTATAATTATCATGAATTATAATGGTTGGTGATGATATGTTATGATTTTCATGAATCGAATATTTCACTCAATGAAAATTTTGTATAAAAAGTTCAAAGAATGGATTCAGTAGGAAATAAGTAGATTTATATTACTTTAATTATCTCACCAAGGTATATTACATTGAATGTCATGCATAATTGATATACATTGGTGTGTGTGGTTACTATATATTATTTTTTCCTAAAGTTGGGGAGATACATAGAATGATAACCTCCATTCATTTATACCTTTCGTATGTGAGTCATTGTGACTTAGCTAATTGGGGGTTGGTTGCGTATGTTGTTAAACATATTCTCAGTTGGAGATTGACCAAATTGGTATTTTTCTAACCATGTGATGATTAAAGACATCTGATCATTGATTTAATTAAACTATGGAAATACATGGAAATGTTTTGTTGATTCAAATGTGATGTGTTCAACTACTTAGATGATGTAATCCCAAGTACAACTCTATTATATGAATGATATGTGATGTATTCATCAACCCGGTTATTCTTTTTTAAAAATTAAGAAAATATGAGTTGACACTATTAGATTTACATGTTCTATATGTGGTGGTAACTTGATGTAATGGATCAAGGGATTATATATATAAAAATATGAGGTATATGATAAATATTTTCATGGACATGTCTGTATAGAAGTATGAGTATGTCTGATGAAGATCAAACTAGACACCTTAGTAGTTTGAGTAGCACAGATTCATTGTTAGAGATCGCTCATTACATACATATATGAAATATAGATTTAATATTTTTTTCAATGATGCTATGGAATTTAGGGTCACATAGTTATGACTTTTTATAAGGATTAATTTTTATAAAAATTGTTTTTTCCAAAATACGAGATCTTGATAAACAATTTCCAAAAATATTTTTGGATGGATTCAAAAGGAGTTGTGATTTGTTTCAAAATGTCCATTGGAATTTAAATTCAATTTCAAGATTTATTAGTGTGCATATAAAATTGATGAATATTATGAATTTAACTTAATGATTAATTTCTTCCAATGTATCCTTAAACAAGATCATGATATTACATTGGTGAAAATGAAGTTTAGTTGTATATGATGTAACCCGAGACTATATTTCACCCAACTTAGAGTAGTCTAAGAGCATGGGATTTCCATTTCATCACATTAAGGGGTTTATATCTTCGTTATAATCCATGTGATGGGTTAATTAATTATATATATTAAAGTATTTCAATGAATAACACACTAATAGGCAGTAATGTATGATGATAATACCAACCCCTTCAGTATTTGGGATCTCCCATGATACGATCATAGATTCTATTGAGTTTGGATCACATATGGAGGATGGAAACCAATGTTTATTTCTAATATAATCATCATTAGAACATAATCTATAGAAAATTAATATTGAGTACATTGTATGATAATTTCAGATATGTTATGTTTTTATGCCCATACTATTCTCAATATTTCATGTGTGTTTTCATTTGAATGTGTTTGGTTTTCTACTACTGCTAAGGATTAAAGTATGATATCTTAATAAACATCACTAAAAAACAAATTTTTTATTTTAAGGTATTAATTTATACTCAAAATAATTGTTATAAATTGGAAAATATAAAATTGTTTAATTCTTATTTCTAGATAACATCCCAGGACCTTTTAAGTTACTAATGGTCCACCTCAGAGTGGCATAAATTTTGAACATTTTTGAAGTTGATGCATCTTGTGCTTTAATGTCGTTATACCATAACTCCTTAAATTATTTATTTAGAGGTTAAATTTTTAAATAAATGTAATTTATATACATCTATTATTTAATAATAATAATTTAAATGATTAAATATGTTTCTTACATACACATACACTAAAATACACAGAATTGTTTAAAAGGGTTTTTACATACCACTATTAAAAAAATGACTTAAAATATCATAATTATTGTATTGTGTTTTTTTGTTTGATGATAAATATAGTTCTAAAATTTTTATTATTTATATTTCTTATAAATATAATGATTTAGATTTTATTGCATAATTAGGATAAATTCATGATTCTAATGAAAAAGTGTCAATGAAATCTAGTCATTAATATGAAGAATGTTCCTACAGTAATCAAGGAGATATCCAAAAATTATATTAGAAGGTGGATCGATTAGATACTATCTAATAAGTCTAATAAAAATTCATAGAAAATTTTTTCATTCAAAAATAAAATATTGAAGAAGAAATAAGAGGCCTAGAATGAAGAGATTCATATAATGAGTGTAAAGAGAAAAGTTTAACTTAATTTACTTAGAGATCTTTCACATAAGATGGAATCAAAGGTATAAAAATAAGAAGAATAATGATAAAATTATCCCTTTTAAATAATATCTCATAGAGATGATCAAATTTAGAAGGTAATATTACTCAATAATTAGATACATAGTTATTTAATTAATATATAATGATGTTAACATCAAATGTTTTTAAATGATGCTAAAATCTTCAAAGGGAAAGGAAGGAATAGATATCGCTATGATGGAAGAATAAAAAAATGGATTCTATAAAAATGGAAATGTATAAAAAAATAATGTAAGGAATATTATTTCTAAATAAAGAAGAGGTGTTTCCATAAGAAATGTAGCATTAAGTTACGACTAATGTGGAGTTGAGGAAAACTCTATAGCTATTTATTTAGAATATAATGCACAAAATGAAGGGAAAAGGAACTGCTCAACCAAGGCATGAATAAATTATTTAAGATTTTGTTGGGATATATTTTATATGTGATAAATGTAGACATAAGAAAAGGTATTTTCATAAGATAAGTGATGTAATTCGAAGAATAAATCCCCTAATCATATTTCAATGGGACTACATGAATGGGATAAACAAGAATATAAAAAACTAAAAATTTATGAAATTAAAGTGATGATGGAATGAAATGAAAGGTGTATTAATGAATAATGGTGAATAATTTTTAATAATATTCCTAGAGTAAATAATAAAGTATAGAGTAATAAAAAGTATGTTAATCCATGAGTAAAGAAGGAAGATAGACACTTAATAAAAGAATGATGTCGGATAAAAAAGTCTTATATGGATCTAATAGATACTAAATATGATAAGAAACAATCATTCCTAAGTGGTTTTACAAATATTACCCAAATCTATTGGGAAATTACTAGTAAATAACCCCCCCCCCCCAATAGTAGAGGAATATTTATGAAGGATGCAATCATCATTCATACAAAGAGTATATGTGTATTAGTAGGATTATTCTCACAATAGAGTTAAGTAACATGCCATGAATGATGGATAATGCTAATGAAAATATCCAAAGTGAAGTTTTACAGGAGAAAAATTCAAGGTAGAACCACTAAGAAGTCCTGGAAGGATGTTGGAAGAAAAATTTTCGTTTATCCTGACCAATGACATTCCTCTACTTGAGGATATAAAAAATTATCCCTCTCCCCTAGAAAATAATTTATATAAATATTTTTAGTGAAATATTGGTTTTTTGAGGAGATATGACCCTTGGGGATTATATTACAAAAATGGATAGATATATCAATATGGGTGGAGTACATTTAAAGAATATGAGTGAAATAAGTGGTGTTAGAGAAAGAACCCATGAAACTAAGGTATAATCTGAAATAACAAGTGGTACTATTGTCTTATCCTAAATTAGACTTGATATAAGAGAAATTACTATTGGTATTGAACCCTAAATCTAAAAAATTAAAGTGTTATATTATAAAATCTATAATTACATGAATGATAAATATATTCAAGTGATATAGATCCTGATCTAAAATTCAAGTGGTTAAAAGGACTTATATGAAGTATCAAGTTTAATCAACCAAAATATGGTGATCAAAAAGTGATATCAATAAATATACTAAGTGTTTTTAGATCATGAAGAAATATAATAAGTTTATAAATTCATAAAAGAGTTAATGTTTTATTTTTTTATGATATAAAAAAGTGGTATCATCTAATGGTTTTACAAGATTTCAAATTTTGTTGATAGGAGAATCCCATGATGAATATGAAATCATATTAGTAATGGGATATTTGAGAAAATTATGGGGATTTTCTATTGAAGACTCAATGATTGATTTCCTCATTTATAAAAGAAGAATTTCTTTAATAATGTATAATGATCTTGGACTAATATCGTTATTAAAATTTTATCATAATAAGTGGTATCAATTAGTTTAACAAGCGTTATAAATCACACACTTTTTACTTTATCTTTTATTCATTAAGGATAATATGTAAGTGTTATTGAGATAATTGGGAAAAATATTAAAGTAAATAAAATCTTAAGTTGTATGTATTTTTGGAAGTAATTGAGATAAATGGACATAACTATATTTATTAACATAAACTATTATTTTTCAAGTACATTTTTTGAACGAGTAGGATAAGAAGTTTTATTGATGGAAACTTTTTAAGTGGTAATTTTACTCATTGAAAAACATTGAGATTGAACCTATAGAATAAATTAGATCTGATTATG
The DNA here is from genome assembly GCA_963277665.1 of Viscum album. Classification (NCBI taxonomy): domain Eukaryota; kingdom Viridiplantae; phylum Streptophyta; class Magnoliopsida; order Santalales; family Viscaceae; genus Viscum; species Viscum album. Next base: position 1,744,011,009 of record OY728141.1, read on the forward strand.
AAATAGGATTAATAATTCTATTTGAACAAGTGGGATCATACAAATATATAGATGTGTTGTTGGATCCCCCGACTTCACAACTTGTGGTTTCAAGCTTGATGAGGTTCTTAGGAGTAAAGGACGAAGTTCCATGGGTGTTAAAAATAGATAAAGGTTTTTAACAACAAGTGTAAATAAAATATAATTATGATTTTAAAATGGTTGAAGTATCCCAAAGTTTTTCAAGAAAATAAGGTGTATAAGTTTTTGACATATCCTGAAGATTTGGAAGGTAAATCATGTGCGCAAAAATTGTTTTGAAAAAATTGGGGTAGAGTTGATAAAGTTACCATTGTTTTTTAATGTTAAAGGGGATGAATATAGATAAAAATATAATGGATAGACTCTTTTGAACTTATTTAATATTATTGGTAGGAAAAATGTATCATAAATCTACATAGTGGTCATGGAAAAACATGTTGGGATTTATGTATTGATTAATGGTAGTATTGTTAACAAAATAAAAAATGTGTGAGTGTTTCAACAAATATATTTCACATTTAATTTGTTAAAAATAAATAGAGGTTGTATTTGTTGATACATTAGAATGTATTGAATTTTTTTTATATAGGTAAAAAGATGAATATTGTCCCTATACATGGAAACCATACTTTGTGGAATATTCATAACAACAAATTACATAGTTGTGAAAGATCAATATTTTAGGAGATTAGATCAATAATTAAGGTGTGTTAATTTATTTGGTCTTAGTGGATGTTTTGATGAGGTATAAATTTTTCATTTTAACTTAATATATATTTAAAATAAGTCAGATCTTTTATAAAGTTATTGTGAGAAGGATAGAGATATTTTTTGAATGATAAAATTACCATTACTATTTAGTAATGGAATGTACCCTGGTGATATCGATCAATATATAAGTTAAAAAGTTTAGGGGTTTTTAGACTCCATTTCCATCTAGTGAAATTTTTGTTGGAAACAGAATGATAGATTATGACATGTTTGTATCATGTTGGAATAGAAAAATAGGGTTATGCATTTTTTGAGTGATCTATGTTTTGGGCTATTTATAAAGAAGATATAGAATTCTAAACAAAATTTTGAACAAACATAAATATGTTTCGAAGATTTTATTAATACTCTTTGAACTAAAATGTAGATTTTATTATGAAAATGGTCATGGAGGAAGCTATGGTGAATTTTAAATTTAATTGTAAGAGATAGGGAGGAATGTAATGAGTGTTTTGGAAAAAGTGGAGGTTTGTATATATGTTTAACCAAAACAATGATTAGGATCTTATGATATAGGGTAAGGCATTTTATATGTCAAGTTACTCTGTAATGAACTAGAAATGGGACTTCATGGTGGGAAAAGTCATTCCAAAATTCATTTCTCCTCGAGATTAGTTATGTAATTTTATAGAGTATTCCACACTACTAAAATTCTAGATATATTTATATTTTATGTTCAAAATGGACATTTTTAATTGGTGATATAGTTATTCATATCATGGTTTGTGAACTTTAATGGCTGAGTAGGATGCTAAAATTCTCATGTTTAACAACTCTATTCCATGATGAGTTAAAAATATATAAAAGTAAATATTTTTTCTAAATTTAAAATATATAAGATATTGATATATATTTATAGGATAATATCAATATTTATGAACATATTTTACCAAATTTAAATGTGTGGGTAACCTAGAATAATCTTAAAGATTTGAGAGAATGATTTGTGATTCATGCAATTCAATTTTGTGCTTGGTGATTGAAGATTGTTTCTTAATTTATATGGTAGTTCTAGAGGAATATTAGTATATTTATATCAAAATTTCATATTTATTTTAGAGAGTATAAGAAAAGTTGAACATGATTGAAAGATCGATATTCAAGTAAGGAAAGAAGAACTTAAGAAAGAATATCATTGACATATTCATTTTAATAAAAAGAGACTCATTGAAGACAAATTTTCATCAATTGTATCAGGTTTATTTTGAAAGAGATGAAGCATAAAATCAATAATTCCAATGTATAATTATTATTCATCTAGAATAAGTTTGTCACTACTGTCATTATGAGTAAGATAAAGACTTGTCTCTCTAATTGAGGATCATTTCACATCTTTCCTTGGTAGATAAAGAGAAAAGAAATGTATTTTTATTTAGAGTATTAAATATAGAGTTCTTGCAAAAAAATGACCTAGTTTTATATATTGATCTATAAGTGACCTATAAGTCCATAAACCAATTTATCCATCCTTGAAGTAGTACATGGAGTGGAAAAAGGTGGTAGGGATCCTTGGGAAAGATTTATAAAATCACAAAACATTAAAAATATATTTATTCTTTAAATCGAGTGATTGTGACTAAATTTTGTATCTAATAAATAGTGATTATAGTGAATCATGTTATATTGACACATAACTATTTATATTCTCCTTGGATGTTTCTCAGTACATGTGAACTAAGTAAAAATATATGTTTATTTTATGATTTAATTTCTCCATTCATGATTTTATTCATTGAGTGATGATGATAAAAAAATAAATTGAATAATTTTCCTTCTAGTGAGTTTACAAGATCAGTATGGATTAGGGTTAACATTTGAAGAGTTGAAGTATAATATTTATGTTAGGAAGTAACTCAATTAACCCTGCCCCCAGGTGTGCCTTGGAACTTGAATCATAACCCACTTGTCCCTATCAATCTCCTTTTAATAAAGTGGCAGACACACATGTCATATATGTCCCAAGACTTTCCAATTTTACTTGAACTTTATCTAGAATACTTTAGAGAAAATCTTTGTATACAACTAAATTTCAGATGATATACCATAACATTTAGTTGTATGATAAGTAATTGGGGTGATCAAACAACCCCAGCTTATTTAAATTCTTGATTTATTTAGTGTAATAAAAAACGTGGAGATAAAATATTGGGAGAGATGATCATTCATAAAGGAATACACATTGTTTCTCTTGTTTAAGAATTTAGGAGACTCTAATATTTTTTCACATCATGTGTGTTTGAATAATGAGGTCAGTGTTGTCATTATTTATCAGGAAGAGGTATTTCATTGAACCTGACTAGTTAGTGATTAGACCGTGGATCAATTTCAGTTAAAGAGTAATAAAAGTGGTTTATATATTTATAAACATTAATATATTTGAATATGGATTTTTTAAATATTTGGTTTTGTTGTGAAAAATGGAATCTTTCTAATATTGGGTTTTTTTAAATAAACTCTAAAAACCAATTAGTGTATTTTTATAGATTGAGCATGTTTTTCATGTCATATTAGAGATTACCCATGTAAATTTTTACCATTTCATATTATTTTAATTTTATGTAAAAGTAATAGGTGATACCTTTCCATGAGGCACCATAGAACAACACTCATAGATCTGTTACTAAAAACACTTTCCTACACACTAGATTTGATCCAATAAATATAAATATATATTTATTTTAAATCATTATAATAAATTAAACACTAAATCTCAAAAAAGCCACAAAATAAAAAGAGTTGAAGGTTCATAGTCTTTTAGGATCAACTATATATCAAACTAATTTTCAGAAAATTTTGAACATTTCCTTTTAATCGAACTTCACTATACTCTCATCTAGACTCCCAATAATTTATAATCATATTTATAACATCGGTAATGGAAATGTAAGGAAAGGATGAGATAAAAATCATATTAATGGTGAAAATATTCAACTAAAACTACTATAAATCATGACTATATCCATGACTATATCTATGAGGCTATATCCATGGGCAAGGAAATTTGTGGATATGTGTTTATTTTTCTTGTGCGAAACTAGTGGGAAATTTTTCTCCCTATGGAAAAGGGCCTATAACCATGGGCATAAATACCTATATCTATATTTCCCCCAAATACATGACCAAATCCACCCATAGATATATTCCTGTAATTATTTTTTTAATTATATATATATATAATTATATTTCATATATGTAGATCTCAATGTTGGTATAGTGGTTTATGACATTCTGTATTTGGTTATAGTTATGTGTTTTAATTATTTCTACCTTTTAATTTTCCATATCATTTCAGATATATAAATATATATATTTATGTCAAATATATTATTAGAACTCTGGGTTGTATAGTGGAAGGGGTGCTTGGATACATTCAATGCATATGTGATTCCAATCCTCCCAACATAATATTTTTCCAAACCATCATATATATATACCAAAGGTAGATTGAGTCCAAAATAGGTCATTGGGTTTTATTGTTCAAATACCCTATTACTATAGGCAAATAGATCATCTATATAGGTTAATCATGGGAAAGATTCCACATAGTGTCAGATATAACCACAAGAATTGCCTATATTTGTAATTAGGAACCCCCTATGGATATAGCGAAAATGTTATATCCATGAAGTTTATAATCATGGACACTATGTTGGTGGATATAAAAAATATTCATGGGCATTTTAGCTATAATCATAGACATGGTCTGTGGCTATAGAATATGTAATGCCCCGACCCTAGTTACCCAGAGTCGGTGCATTATTACATAACATTGGCATGATCATGAGAAAGATCAAGTCTCGAAAGACCGATTAGTTTAGTAGCCATGGAATAACTAGATACATCCATAAATTTTTACATTACATCATAAAAAAAACATCTTGTCTTCATATCCCCCCATACAATCCCTGCAGGTCATTCATAAATTACTTCTTCATAATCCTGGGGAAAAAAAATAAAACATTGAAAGGGGTGAGCTCGGATGCTCAGTAAGGATAACATTATAGTAGAAGCTTTCATAAATAAGCATAAACACTTAAGGCAATTTATAACTAAAACAAAAGCCTTTTAAACTTGAACTTCAGCATAAAATGGCAAAGGTAAAATGAAATAATTCCATTTACTTACTCACATGGATATTCTACTAGTCGAATGATCACATGCAAGATCAATAACCACTTTCATAATGATGGAATGCATAATGCCAGACTATCATAACCACATAGCCAAGGCCTCGTGCCAAGACTATAAATAAGATTTTGCCAAGGCCTTGTGCCAAGACACTAGTTTGTCTCATGAGACCTACCGATGCATCGAGGAGCTATAGCGGGCTCCACCCGTCACTTATTAAGTCCAATGCATTCCTCATATGAACAGGTTTAAACATAACATAAACATTCGTATTAAAACTAGCATACGAAATGTCAATACTTCTACCACAAACCATGAATGGTATAAAAATAGCACATCCATAGTCAAACATAACTCATTTGATACAATATGGAAGATTGTATTGTATCACATTAACCTCAATCAATAATAATGAAGGATGTTGACATAGATGAAAATAATCATCAAAACTATTTGAGAGAAATATCCCCCTTTTTCTTGAAAACATTTAAAAGTCACACTATTTGTCAAGAAGCCATTTAAAATAGATTTTTGAATCAAAGTGTCCCATACCACTTTGAAACTTTTTAAAAGGAGTTTTAATTTTTAAACTTTAATGTCCATATAAATAAATCCTTAAAACCATTTTTTTAAAACATGGACATTAATGAGAAAGATTTAGATGAATAAGTCTTTAAATCATTTTGAAAAATGGTATTTTAGTTAGAGATTCCAACCAAAAGAGACACTTGAATACAAATAATTGTGGTAATCAAAACTTTGTAATATCATGAGAATAAAGGGATTCATGATATACTATGTCAAAGTACATTATATACACCACATAAAAGTGATTTGGTGTATATCAACAAAGAAGTCTCAATGGAATGTAAATTGAGATGAAATCTCTCATAAAGGTTGTATCCTTAGGTTAAGGATAAATCAATGACATAATTATGTGTGACAAATATAAATACACTAAATATGATTGGATATTCAGTGTAAATCAATCAAAGGATATTCACACATATTCTTGTAAAAACAATACCAACGAATTGGATGTTTAACTCAACAAATGGAGAATGAGTTAAAATTACTCTTATCAAATTCATATCAATGACTTGAGAATTATCAATGGAGTGATTATGTGCATCAAACTTATATCCACAGGAAGGGGAGTGGAAATTATGACATAATCAAATGAATAGTGATTCCACACATAATCTTGGGGTAATATAATCAATGAAATATGTGTAAAGCCAAATGAGTGGAAATTGAAATCTCAAATTCCCTTATCGATTAGGTAACTTTCGAAACATACACCCATGAAAGAAGTATCATACCATGATGATGTAAATACCCATAAATTAAAGTATATTACACAATGAATACAATCATGGGCAGTACACATACACCACATGCAATAATTAAGTGGTGATCAATGGAAATCTCACGAAATTAAAAGTGAGATAAGAAAATCCCTTACCACGTTAATCAACTGAGTCGTATGGCCAAAAGTTAATAACCACCAAATGATTTACAGAATAACATGAATATAAATAGAATCATGAATATATATCAAATGGCAGTACACAATACACCACTTTCAATAATTTAGTGGCGAAAAATGGAAATCTCACGGAATTGAAAGTGAGATAAGAAAATCCCTTACCACGTTAATCAACTGAGTCGTATGGCCAAAAGTTAATAACCACCAAATGATTTACAGAATAACATGAATATAAATAGAATCATGAATATATATCAAATGGCAGTACACAATACACCACTTTCAATAATTTAGTGGCGAAAAATGGAAATCTCACGGAATTGAAAGTGAGATAAGAAAATCCCTTACCACGTTAATCAACTGAGTCGTATGGCCAAAAGTTAATAACCACCAAATGATTTACAGAATAACATGAATATAAATAGAATCATGAATATATATCAAATGGCAGTACACAATACACCACTTTCAATAATTTAGTGGCGAAAAATGGAAATCTCACGGAATTGAAAGTGAGATAAGAAAATCCCTTACTTTGTACTTTTTCCTTGGTCGATGGTAGGTTTACCTCCTGTATAATGGTGAAATAATTGTTATTGAATAATAAAATAATCATTTACTTTAATATGATATCATATATGATCTTTTAATATTGATTTGTTAATAATATCTTAGAATTATCGTCATTTCGGGTGTTAACGGGTTCATTTTACTTTATATTCTTTGTTATGTGAGCCATATTCGTTATTAATGGGATGTATATTATTCATATCCAGAATGGTATCAAGTTCTTAAACATCATTTTTAAATCCTCAAATGATAATTATACTTGAATGGATACGATGGAGAATGAATCTCATCGCGTTCGTGGAGACGGTAGTCCGTACGTACGCACGAACGCTACTTCCATTTAATTTTTATTTTAAAAGAATTGAATCCAAATTATACATAGGTATATTACTATTCCAGTATAATATAATATTTTATATATGTTACTTAAGTTCATTAACACCATCCTTTATACGTTCCATGTGTGGTATGAACGAGTCATATCATTTTAAGGGGGCGGTAGTCCGCACTTCCTCAAATGAAATTATCGTATGTATATACAACATGAAATGAATAATGGTATGAAATAAAATGGAATTACAGAAGCTTATATATAAAATATATATCATTAATATCATATTTAATTACAGTTCCATCCTAATGGCCACCATGAGAGGCGGTAAGATGTATTTGAACAATCATCGTTTCGTGAGGCGTTAGTTTGCCATCCACAGAAACATTATGTTCATCATCCATTTGATGGAGTTGTGTGAATGTGTAGTTTTAATACTTCTTATAAAAACATCCTAGTATATTGTGGATACTGGTGTCGTTACAAAAGAAAGGAAATAAAAAGAGTTTGGGGGTTGGAGAAGCAAAATAATTGAAAATAATTTAAGAGAAAATGTTACCTTTAATTTAGGTAACTCACTTTGGTTGGAACCAAAGGACTTCTTGAAATGCTTTCTGCCTAAGGGGAAGCTTCAAGGAGGAGGATAGGGATGTGGGGAGCTTAGTTGGGCAGAGTTTGGACGAGCCAAGTGGCTTGATAGGTGTGAGGAATGAGTATAAGTGGTCTCCTTTTATAAGGGAGAGGAGGGGCTCTTTAGGAAAGTGTGAAAGTATTACTTTATAATATATTTGTGTTCGGTTTATAATGGTCCAAAAATCATTGAGGTCGAAGCTAAGATGACTCATATTCTAAATAACATCAACCAATAAGAATTTGACAGGTTTTAGATAATATTTTAATCATTATAATCTTATTTATTTAAATGATTTATTAATGAGGTAAACATTGCATCATTATTGTGTCATTAATAATTTAACTTATTTGATGTCTAAAAATTATAAATAAAATATCATCATGTAGGAAATCGTTTTAGCTTTCTAATGAATATTTATAATCGAAAATCCAACATGTATAACCCTATCTAAAAATTGTTCTTCTAAAAGATGTAAGCTTATGCCATTTTTATTTTTATTTTAACTTTATTAATATAATGTGTCATTATCACTTACAAGTGGATCCATGGGGTCCCGAAATAGACCCAAAGATGCCCATGGTCGACCATGTATCAACCAATAGGGTTAGGACACGTTTTAGGGTAATTTAGTATTATTATAATATTATTTTCTAACCCTTATTTACCGGATTTACCCTTAACCATGGTAAATAAAATATTTACCGCAGTAATTATTCAAAATGTCTAAAAATAAAAGTTAACTATTTACACAATTTGAACATCCTGATTCCAAATATGGAATCCATTTTCCTAAATTCAAAACACAGAAGTGGCAGAAATTAATTTAAAATTAATTCCCGCTGTCAAAACAAAAAGCGTGTTTTTAAGAGATAATAACTATCAAAAGATTGACACTTGTTTATGTTCGGTTTAATTGTAAAATTATGTCCAATGACAAACATTAAATTGAATGGTAAAAATATATTCTAAATATACTTTAAAAACACTCAAATTCATAATTTATCAATATTAATTATTTTGATTAAAAAAGTTGTTTTTAATTAAAATTTAGTAATTTTCACTATTCATCAAAATATAAAAGTTATCCGAAAAGTACCAAAATTTCACCTTAGGCTAAATTTGATATTCTGAATCCAAAAATGAAGTCCATTTTGAAATATAAAATATATATAATTTCAAAAATTAAGTATTACTATTCATAGTTTGATCGGTTGTGGTGTGTGTTAAAACTCGAAGTTGCGTACAACACACACTACTGTTTTATACAAAGGAAAGCGTACCGTGGAAGCTTGGGATGTTTTATTTTAAATTTTTTTTTGATGTCCCCATTTAGTCAAAAAGTTTAAAATATTTTATTTAAAAAGGGTTCACTATTAAAAGTTGGTAAAACTACAATACTGAAGATGAATTTGTTCTTACATTATGTCTAAGAAACTCATAATATGGATTCTAAAATTATAAGGATTATATAAAGTTTAAAATTTAGTTAATAATATTCATAAACTTTTTTGAACGGCTTGTTTGGTAAGTCATGGTGCGCTTGAACTCGGTGTTGCGTGTAGTGAAAGTTATTGAATTATTTTGAAGAAATAACACACTATGAAATCTTGGGGTGTTACATTCTCCCCTCCTTCAATAAATTGCGTCCTCGCAATTTGAAATTGTTCTTCGAAAATAAAAGGTTGAAAATAGAAAATATATTTGTGGGAAAACCCACATCGGAAATTGGTTTACTAAAATTTAGTCTTAATATGAGGAAAAGAGAAATGAAAGGGTCACCACCAAATTATGATCTCGATTACGAGAACATTGGTGGAAATTAGAGACATATAATTGGAGGAAAAATGTAAATATTTATAGGTAGTGGTTGAGGTCATCAATCACAAACAAGTATAAAATTGAGGTCCTTAAACTCATCAATCTATGATGATTTGAAGTACCATCGGTTCAACAAAATATAGGGTATTGGGATCACACATTTTTGACATTTCAAAATATCTTAGTTGAAATCCCACATCGAAAAATGAATTAATGAGGCCTCTATTTAAAATAAAGAGTGGAAAGTATGAAGATTACCGAAAATAACACATACTAGGGTTCCATGTAGGAAAATATGGATATGGAGGAGAAATCTAACCATCAATTATCTGATTGAGAGTGGTAGAGAACATGGCTTTAAAAATGCCAACAATCCCAAAGCCATAAATTAGTGATGATTTAAGGTACCATCTAGGACAACATTTTTTTTAAAGTTACATTACATAAGGAAGAGGAATTCATTTATGATATTGACTAAGAACATTATGAGATATACTTAAATTTTAAGTAGATTTTCATTCTTTAATAAATTTCCACCACTAACTCAATTTTTTTTTAAACGATGAGTATTCAAGAAGACTTGGTCACACTGGAAGAGCTAGAATAAACTTCTATAGAATCACATGATCCATGTAGGATAAACCATATATTTATATTGTCTTTGAAGATTAATCAAAACCAAAATGGTTAGTGAATGATCTAATGATCCCCCAAAAGGATATTCATATGCACTAATCTTAATTTCTAAAATTAAACCAACAATACCCCAAAGTTAAATAGATACCATTCAATAACCAATTGTCCTTAAAATCCTTTAATATAATCCAAACTAATATTGAAACCCAAAACATAGAAGAATTTGATTATGTAGTCTCCCATGTTACATTGTATCTCCAAATGACATCAAATACTCTTAAAGTCACATACTTAAAAGTAATTAACATCATCACATATTCTCTGTTATAGGTTAATCATTTCCATAAATAACCCATATCACTATAAATCAACAATAAAAATGTAGATAAAAATCCACCATTACTCTACAAATGAAACCTCATTGTATTCTATTTTCCTTGGGCATATAGTGTTCCTAACAAAACGAACATCTTCCAAAATAACATTTATCACTTAATCACCAAATCATTTTCCTATACCAAGGGTATTCATTTGATAAGACATAAGAACCCAAATCATCTTATTATTGATCAATAAAATCATTTAACAAAAAAAAATAGTCATACTAACCAGGGACTTCACGTAGTCCAGTGGTAGGCGATAAATCCCAATCGCACTTTGGTTGTGGGTTCGATTCCCACAGCTTTGTCTGACGCGACAGGTTGTCACACGGTCTACGTGTTGTCCTTTTTCAAAAACTATATTCTATAATATTACCAAAATGAGATAAAATTTTCAAAATAACATAATTTATCCACAAATGTTATATCATACTTTGCATTTTCATCCCAAATTATAATAACTTATCATTTTCTCAAACCCCAATGATCATATAAAACCAAATGGTTATTTATACCTATATCCACAAGAGAAGAGACAATTCTTCCTCAAATATCATCTTCACATGACAAACTGCGGGGTTACAAATACAAGAGAAAATTATTCCAAAGTAAACCCATCAACAAGGAGTGCTAATCTTTCACCAACCATTTATTTCCACATAACATCTTCTTTGACCAAGAAAATATCCTATAGAATAGGAAATTCACTCGGGTAATGGCCAGGTCCCCTACATTTACGACAAATGACTGTAAATGGACTCTTGGGACCATTTTTATCTTCTTCCATAGTACTCTTCATTTTTCTTCGGCAATTCTTCACTTTATGTCCTTCCTTCCCGCACGTAAAACATTTCGTTGTCCCGTTGAGACACTTTCCTGGGTGTCTCTTTCCACAATTCCTGCATGATGAAAATTGAGGTTTCTTTTCTCCATGGTCTCCATTGCTGGAGATCTTATCATTTATCACCTTTCTCTTCCTTGTTGAGTTTGGGAGTTGGTTAATATATATGTTGTTGATCATATTTTTGGAAAACTGATTTGGCATAAAGACGATATCTTTTACGCCTATCAACATTCCATTTTGTTGCTCATTTCCACCACCGTTCCCACCTTGTACATCATTCTCAAAGTCACTATGACTTCCTTGGAATCCAGCCATTGACTAAAACCAGAAATCATTGTGTGAGTAATAGTAGTCGTAAAATTATTTAGAGATTAAAATGTCACCATATTCTCAATTTGAAACATATTAGGATTAACCAAGGTCATTTACTCTCATCTTATGTATATATTACTTAAATCGGTTTGTAAAGAAAATGTAAATTATCCTAAGCATATCCCCCGGGAGTGTCGTAACCAAGAGTGCAGCAAGGCCCGTTGTCGTGCACCAGTTCCCGTTCGAGTCTAGCTCAAAGCGGTGTTTTCGGGTTTTACCCCTAGGTACATCTGTGCCAGAGCCGCCTCTACCTGCTCGTATCCAGACAGGGATGTATTGCTCGGAAAACTCACAAAATCTCTACAATACCAAAATTCTAGGAAGTTCTTTTATACTAATCCTCAAAGTTCATCTTAGGTCTACGTGCTCTAATCAGAGTTTATCTAAATCTAGCTACCAAGGTTTGTACTAAACTTCCTCTGATACCAACTGTAATGCCCCGACCCTAGTTACCCAGAGTCGGTGCATTATTACATAACATTGGCATGATCATGAGAAAGATCAAGTCTCGAAAGACCGATTAGTTTAGTAGCCTTGGAATAACTAGATACATCCATAAATTTTTACATTACATCATAAAAAAAACATCTTGTCTTCATATCCCCCCATACAATCCCTGCAGGTCATTCATAAATTACTTCTTCATAATCCTGGGAAAAAAAATAAAACATTGAAAGGGGTGAGCTCGGATGCTCAGTAAGGATAACATTATAGCAGAAGCTTTCATAAATAAGCATAAACACTTAAGGCAATTTATAACTAAAACAAAAGCCTTTTAAACTTGAACTTCAGCATAAAATGGCAAAGGTAAAATGAAATAATGCCATTTACTTACTCACATGGATATTCTACTAGTTGAATGATCACATGCAAGATCAATAACCACTTTCATAATGATGGAATGCATAATGCCAGACTATCATAACCACATAGCCAAGGCCTCGTGCCAAGACTATAAATAAGATTTTGCCAAGGCCTTGTGCCAAGACACTAGTTTGTCTCATGAGACCTACCGATGCATCGAGGAGCTATATCGGGCTCCACCCGTCACTTATTAAGTCCAATGCATTCCTCATATGAACAGGTTTAAACATAACATAAACATTCGTATTAAAACTAGCATACGAAATGTCAATACTTCTACCACAAACCATGAATGGTATAAAAATAGCACATCCATAGTCAAACATAACTCATTTGATACAATATGGAAGATTGTATTGTATCACATTAACCTCAATCAATAATAATGAAGGATGTTGACATAGATGAAAATAATCATCAAAACTATTTGAGAGAAATATCCCCCTTTTTCTTGAAAACATTTAAAAGTCACACTATTTGTCAAGAAGCCATTTAAAATAGATTTTTGAATCAAAGTGTCCCATACCACTTTGAAACTTTTTAAAAGGAGTTTTAATTTGTAAACTTTAATGTCCATATAAATAAATCCTTAAAACCATTTTTTTAAAACATGGACATTAATGAGAAAGATTTAGATGAATAAGTCTTTAAATCATTTTGAAAAATGGTATTTTAGTTAGAGATTCCAACCAAAAGAGACACTTGAATACAAATAATTGTGGTAATCAAAACTTTGTAATATCATGAGAATAAAGGGATTCATGATATACTATGTCAAAGTACATTATATACACCACATAAAAGTGATTTGGTGTATATCAACAAAGAAGTCTCAATGGAATGTAAATTGAGATGAAATATCTCATAAAGGTTGTATCCTTAGGTTAAGGATAAATCAATGACATAATTATGTGTGACAAATATAAATACACTAAATATGATTGGATATTCAGTGTAAATCAATCAAAGGATATTCACACATATTCTTGTAAAAACAATACCAACGAATTGGATGTTTAACTCAACAAATGGAGAATGAGTTAAAATTACTCTTATCAAATTCATATCAATGACTTGAGAATTATCAATGGAGTGATTATGTGCATCAAACTTATATCCACAGGAAGGGGAGTGGAAATTATGACATAATCAAATGAATAGTGATTCCACACATAATCTTGGGGTAATATAATCAATGAAATATGTGTAAAGCCAAATGAGTGGAAATTGAAATCTCAAATTCCCTTATCGATTAGGTAACTTTCGAAACATACACCCATGAAAGAAGTATCATACCATGATGATGTAAATACCCATAAATTAAAGTATATTACACAATGAATACAATCATGGGCAGTACACATACACCACATGCAATAATTAAGTGGTGATCAATGGAAATCTCACGAAATTAAAAGTGAGATAAGAAAATCCCTTACCACGTTAATCAACTGAGTCGTATGGCCAAAAGTTAATAACCACCAAATGATTTACAGAATAACATGAATATAAATAGAATCATGAATATATATCAAATGGCAGTACACAATACACCACTTTCAATAATTTAGTGGCGAAAAATGGAAATCTCACGGAATTGAAAGTGAGATAAGAAAATCCCTTACCACGTTAATCAACTGAGTCGTATGGCCAAAAGTTAATAACCACCAAATGATTTACATAATAACATGAATATAAATAGAATCATGAATATATATCAAATGGCAGTACACAATACACCACTTTCAATAATTTAGTGGCGAAAAATGGAAATCTCACGGAATTGAAAGTGAGATAAGAAAATCCCTTACCACGTTAATCAACTGAGTCGTATGGCCAAAAGTTAATAACCACCAAATGATTTACAGAATAACATGAATATAAATAGAATCATGAATATATATCAAATGGCAGTACACAATACACCACTTTCAATAATTTAGTGGCGAAAAATGGAAATCTCACGGAATTGAAAGTGAGATAAGAAAATCCCTTACTTTGTACTTTTTCCTTGGTCGATGGTAGGTTTACCTCCTGTATAATGGTGAAATAATTGTTATTGAATAATAAAAGAATCATTTACTTTAATATGATATCATATATGATCTTTTAATATTGATTTGTTAATAATATCTTAGAATTATCGTCATTTCGGGTGTTAACGGGTTCATTTTACTTTATATTCTTTGTTATGTGAGCCATATTCGTTATTAATGGGATGTATATTATTCATATCCAGAATGGTATCAAGTTCTTAAACATCATTTTTAAATCCTCAAATGATAATTATACTTGAATGGATACGATGGAGAATGAATCTCATCGCGTTCGTGGAGACGGTAGTCCGTACGTACGCACGAACGCTACTTCCATTTAATTTTTATTTTAAAAGAATCGAATCCAAATTATACATAGGTATATTACTATTCCAGTATAATATAATATTTTATATATGTTACTTAAGTTCATTAACACCATCCTTTATACGTTCCATGTGTGGTATGAACGAGTCATATCATTTTAAGGGGGCGGTAGTCCGCACTTCCTCAAATGAAATTATCGTATGTATATACAACATGAAACGAATAATGGTATGAAATAAAATGGAATTATAGAAGCTTATATATAAAATATATATCATTAATATCATATTTAATTACAGTTCCATCCTAATGGCCACCATGAGAGGCGGTAAGATGTATTTGAACAATCATCGTTTCGTGAGGCGTTAGTTTGCCATCCACAGAAACATTATGTTCATCATCCATTAGATGGAGTTGTGTGAATGTGTAGTTTTAATACTTCTTATAACAACATCATAGTATATTGTGGATACTGGTGTCGTTACAAAAGAAAGGAAATAAAAAGAGTTTGGGGGTTGGAGAAGCAAAATAATTGAAAATAATTTAAGAGAAAATGTTACCTTTAATTTAGGTAACTCACTTTGGTTGGAACCAAAGGACTTCTTGAAATGCTTTCTGCCTAAGGGGAAGCTTCAAGGAGGAGGAGAGGGATGTGGGGAGCTTAGTTGGGCAGAGTTTGGACGAGCCAAGTGGCTTGATAGGTGTGAGGAATGAGTAGAAGTGGTCTCCTTTTATAAGGGAGAGGAGGGACTCTTTAGGAAAGTGTGAAAGTATTACTTTATAATATATTTGTGTTCGGTTTATAATGGTCCAAAAATCATTGAGGTCGAAGATAAGATGACTCATATTCTAAATAACATAAACCAATAAGAATTTGACAGGTTTTAGATAATATTTTAATCATTATAATCTTATTTATTTAAATGATTTATTAATGAGGTAACCATTGCATCATTATTGTGTCATTAATAATTTAACTTATTTGATGTCTAAAAATTATAAATAAAATATCATCATGTAGGAAATCTTTTTAGCTTTCTAATGAATATTTATAATCGAAAATCCAACATGTATAACCCTATCTAAAAATTGTTCTTCTAAAAGATGTAAGCTTATGCCATTTTTATTTTTATTTTAACTTTATTAATATAATGTGTCATTATCACTTACAAGTGGATCCATGGGGTCCCAAAATAGACCCAAAGATGCCCATGGTCGACCATGTATCAACCAATAGGGTTAGGACACGTTTTAGGGTAATTTAGTATTATTATAATATTATTTTTTAACCCTTATTTACCGGATTTACCCTTAACCATGGTAAATAAAATATTTACCGCAGTAATTATTCAAAATGTCTAAAAATAAAAGTTAACTATTTACACAATTTGAACATCCTGATTCCAAATATGGAATCCATTTTCCTAAATTCAAAACACAGAAGTGGCAGAAATTAATTTAAAATTAATTCCCGCTGTCAAAACAAAAAGCGTGTTTTTAAGAGATAATAACTATCAAAAGATTGACACTTGTTTATGTTCGGTTTAATTGTAAAATTATGTCCAATGACAAAAATTAAATTGAATGGTAAAAATATATTCTAAATATACTTTAAAACCACTCAAATTCATAATTTATCAATATTAATTATTTTGATTAAAAAAGTTGTTTTTAATTAAAATTTAGTAATTTTCACTATTCATCAAAATATAAAAGTTATCCGAAAAGTACCAAAATTTCACCTTAGGCTAAATTTGATATTCCGAATCCAAAAATGAAGTCCATTTTGAAATATAAAATATATATAATTTCAAAAATTAAGTATTACTATTCATAGTTTGATCGGTTGTGGTGTGTGTTAAAACTCGAAGTTGCGTACAACACACGCTACTGTTTTATTCAAAGGAAAGCGTACCGTGGAAGCTTGAGATGTTTTATTTTAAATTTTTTTTTGATGTCCCCATTTAGTCAAAAAGTTTAAAATATTTTATTTAAAAAGGGTTCACTATTAAAAGTTGGTAAAACTACAATACTGAAGATGAATTTGTTCTTACATTATGTCTAAGAAACTCATAATATGGATTCTAAAATTATAAGGATTATATAAAGTTTAAAATTTAGTTAATAATATTCATAAACTTTTTTGAACGGCTTGTTTGGTAAGTCATGGTGCGCTTGAACTCGGTGTTGCGTGTAGTGCATGTTATTGAATTATTTTGAAGAAATAACACACTATGAAATCTTGGGGTGTTACAGAATATTTTTATAATTTTGATATCATCAGGGTTTATATCATAAGTATATGAGAAAACAGGAGAGTGTGAGAAATATATTATTTAAAAGAGCATAGAACAATAAGAGTTTCACATAAGTCATGATATAAGGAAATGTAATCTCAAATTAACAAATATATACCTTTGAAAAAGAGTGCATAATCAATAGATAATAAACATGATCTATAGAGCTTTATCATAGTCATATAACATATAAATTTAACATTCCCTTGAATCATTGTTTAATAGGGGACTTTCCCATGAACATAAGTATAAGAAATCATCATATTATGATCCACTTCATTCTTTCACTCATATTAAATTCCAAATAAACAAAATTTCCTTCCATCATGTTGTTAAAAAACAAAATTTCCAAGATTCCTATTGTCAATAAAAAAATAACCATGTTGTATATTTTGAACAAAAAAAATATACATGATGAATGTTGTGAACAAAAAATGTAAATGTTTCATGTTTTGAACAAATAAAAACCCATGATGTATGATACGGAAAAAAAATTCCCAAACTGTATGTTATGGGAAATTTTTTTTCACATGATCAATATAATTATAATTTGTGATATAAATCTTTAACAAATGTATTGTAGGAAATAAATGGACCCATAAAATCCCAAATATTTATCAAACACAAACCTTAAAAAAATTAATTCCATACATAATTTCTCCAAAAAATAATAAAAAATTCATAATTTCATCACAACTTATTTAATTTGTGTGGAATAAATGTATTTTATTAAAAATTTATTAAAACATAATCACATTAATCCATCTAGAGATATAAGGTAGATGGTATCATAAGAACGCATCTAAAGAGTAACATAAGTAAAATATATGGATTTTGGCATAGATAAAATAAAACCTTTTTTAGATTATTGTATGAATCACTTTGAAAAAATAAGAGTAAATATCAATTTTGAAATCAAAAATTACTATTTAAATTCAAACATTAACATTTGAAAAATATAAAAATACATCATTTAATTTCAAAACCATTAAGAATTAAAATATTTTGAAAAAAATTAAAAAATGTGAAGTAATATTTATAAATAATAATGCCTATGTAGTGAGAAAAATCTTAAAAGTTTTTCATAAAACAATTTTTATATTTTCATAAAAGAAAAATGTGTGAGTCTCATTGATAATTAATTTTAAAAAATTTGAAGTAAGAACTTTTTAAAACATTTACTTTTAAAAATTATAGTAAATAATGTATCTTTTAAATGGACATAAATTTTTATCAAAGTAAATGTGGAGTGGAGGATAAAACATATGATCAAGAAAGGGACCCCTTTATAATATTTTAAAATTTAATATTTAAAAAATCCATATCCGTAAAAATTGTGAAAAATATTTCATTGGAAAATAGGTTAAGATAAATTTAAAGATATCCAAAATATAACATATTTTTATTTCAAGAGAAATAAATGATAAAATTGGTGAAAAGATTTAATATGAACATGGATGAAAAGGTTCTTATTAGTAGAGAATGAAAATAATTCTTAACATAATAAACTTTTATTAAATAAGAAGTTCATAAATGTAATTAATAATAAAATAATCATGAAAATAATTATAATATCATCTAATAATAGAAGAAAAATATCTTATAAATAAATTTTAAAATAGGAATCATTATGACTCAAGAAGAGAAGTTGATTCAAGAAAACCCACTTATACAATCGTTACCTTTCGAATTGAAACCCCGTGAATGGTAGAACATGATATGGGTTTCAAAATATCATTGATTTCATGAAATATATTGATAAAATAAATCCAAATATAATATACATTCATGTAATTAACAAAAC
This sequence comes from Viscum album, assembly GCA_963277665.1. Classification (NCBI taxonomy): domain Eukaryota; kingdom Viridiplantae; phylum Streptophyta; class Magnoliopsida; order Santalales; family Viscaceae; genus Viscum; species Viscum album. The sequence continues at coordinate 1,744,030,331 of OY728141.1, forward strand.
AAGTGGTGAACACACATCATATCTCAATGAAGAAAAATTAAGATGCAAAAAACCCTTACTTTTATTCTCACTTAGTATAAAGTTGACCTAAACTCCTATATAAAAAAAATAACTATCATAGTAACCAATTATATAAACTTATTAATGCTTATAAACTTTTCTAACATTCATTTATAATCATATATTTCAAATAAATTAGTTGGTTTTATTTTATTTTCATCATCAAATTATATTATCATCGATTGTTTGTTTGGTAATAATTTCATAATGGAGGTGTTGATTATTATGTACCAATAAAAATTTAATAATGAATATATAATTATAATTAATATAATTGACGTTTTATAATTATTTATATTGATTTAATTTAATTTTGTAGGTATTTGTGTTATTATTCATGACGATGAAGCTGTTGACGAGCTTGTTTTGGTAATTTATAACAAAAAAAAGGTAGTATAATAATAATAAGTAAAATTTTTAAAAAAATTTATAAAACCATGAACCAAAAAATATTATTTTTCAATCATATCTAATAAAACTAGAATTTATTTTTCTATATTTTTTTATCATATAAATAAATAGCATTTTTTAAGTTGGTAGTTAAACTGATCTAAACAAGTACAAAATATAGTCTACGGGTGAGTATGGTTAATAAAGTGATTATTTTTTCATAATATAATTATTTTATAAGTATAAATATATTATTTATATTATTTTGAGTTCATGAATAATATTTATATTTATTTTTGAAAATAATAAAGATTGGAGTGAAAATTGAAATATGTCACTTTCATAGAGGCGGTAGTCCCCATATATGAATTAGTGACATATTTGTTTTCCAATGATTGGGAAGAAGATATGGAAAGGATTATAATTATATAATATTAATAATTTTATAAATATCAAATAAATACTTTAAATATACTTTTGTAACCATATGTGTAATGAGGTAATGAAAAATCAAGCATTTTGTCCACAGAGGTGTTAGTCCACACGTATGCCTGATGATGTCTACATTTCTAGAATAATTTTGGAGGAAGGTATAAAATAAATATTAAATTATTTTAATATCATTTTAGAATATTAAAAATATTTATTTTAATTTAATTTATTATATAGAATATATTTTAAGGGTTAGAAGAAGTAAATAATTAAGAGAGATTAGTCGACAACATTACCTCTCCCTTTGGATGTTCTCCCTTGGGTAACTCATTAAGAATCCTTAGCATGGTCTTTGGGAAATAATGGTGGTTATAGTAAGTTATAAAAGTGTTTTGGAGATAATATTTTAGAGTTTTTGTTGAGATCATTCTTTATGATGAATGTATAAATTGGATGCAGGTGAGATCCTTTTATAAGAGAAGGGGATGTCATTTTTTAAAATATAAATTTTTAATATTAAGAGAGCACGTGTTTCACATGGTATGTGAATTAAAAGAATGAAATAATTGATTGGGGTGTGAATTAAGTTTTATCCTCCTTCAAAAATTCATTTTAAATGTGTTCAAAAGAAGTTTTATGTCCTTTATTATTAGAGTTTTTATTTTTACAATTTTAAATTTTTACTATGGAAATTAATTTTTACCTATGTAATTTAATTTTAATGAATAAAAATAAAATGAGATTTATTAAATAATTTATACCTAATTATTCAAAATATTAAATCCATTTAATCAAATAAAAATTATATTTGTATGAAAAGAAATTGACAATAGTAAATATAAACCGTAAAAACATGTTTTTAGAATAAGTGTATTTTTAAGAATTAATTTTATGTTTTTTTAAAAAATTATGAATATTATTGATTTATAAGACATTGATTACTATATTATTAACCAAACGGTAGTTGTTTTCATTTTGAAAGAAATATAAAACCTAATTTTACCTAGTGAAATCTTGATTAATAGAGAAACACTAAAAATATTTTATATTATAAAAATATTTCATAGTTTTAAAAATATTAAACATAGATTTTATAAATTCAAAATATTATTTTTCAATGAATAATTTAAATACATAAATAATTTTTTTCTCATGAATAATTTTTTATATGTTTTTATGTTATAGTTATTTCTTTATATAGCCATAAATTCTTCAATTTTAGTAAAACTATATATTTTAACATTCACCTAAAAACAAATTATTTCAGAAAAATAACTAAAATTTATACTAAGAAAATATTTTAATTGTATATTCAAATCTGAATTTAATTTAATAAAATTAATATTCATAAATTTATAAATTAATCTTTTAAATTAAAATGAAAAATATAGATAAAAACCTCTGATATTAAAAAATAACCCTATTAAACATTTTGTGATCTCAAAATTATTTCATACTAATTTAAATAATGTAATTATATTAGTTTATATATTGTAATATTATATATAATAATCATTTAAAAGTGGTTGATTTAATTTCTTAATAGTTTCAATTGTTATTTTAAAATGAACAGTTCTTTTAAATATTAAATCATTTTATTTATATATCCTTTAAATGTAAGCATATTGAAATGGTTTGTATCTTTTTATTTTTCAGAGGTATTATTATTATTATTATTATATTTTTAGTACTGTTTAAAAATTATATCATGATATGTTTGAGTTCGTTGTTGCATGTCAAAAAAGTTATCAAAAACCTTATATTTATATAAAGGTAAGATATATAGTCAAGTATTGGGGTGCTACATTCTCCACCCTAAATAAATTATATCCTCTAAATTTTAATTACTACTCACTAATAAATTATTTCAGGGTGTCTATAAGATATAAAAGGATGAGAATATAATTTATAATGAGGTATAAACCTTTGTAACTTTGATAATTTTATGAAATTTATTATTCCTTCCTATTAGACGTATCACGATAAAAGTTTCTTTATAACCATTTATGCTAGATACTCCTCATGATTGGGTTTTAAGGCCTATATAATGGATTAATTTTTCCTAGAGAGTTCATAGTTAGTCTTATAGTGATAAGTGGTCATAGTTTTATTTGAGATATGAGATTTGATTTCATAATTTTTTAATTTTGAGTATGTTTGGAGATATCCAAACCATTTCTAAAAATCACATCAAATTCATCTAAAGGAATCATAATTAAGCATATTACTACAAGATTCAACATGGGATACAATGATCATAAAAGTTTTCTCCAATAAAATCAAATAATTGGAGTGTTCACTTAATGCTCATAGAAAACTTCCTAGATATACTAGAGTGGAATGATCTAAAAACTATAGTATAGGATAATTATACATTATATATCATGATTTACTTCATAGGTGGTTATTAAATAGGTTTTCCTTGTTTTCATAGAGTTTTCTTAAACATGGTATACTTATTTTTCCTTGGATTAGAGAATCAATTTTCATAATGCCCAAACTTCATGTATTTGATGCATTAAAGTGTGGTTGGAGTGTGTTTTAGGACCATTATACCTTTAATTGTATTGGATGACCTCTTTATCATTATTCTATAATAAAGTTATTTGTGGCCTATCATTTCCAAAATTAAAAATTTTCTTGTTCCTTTGATACATTCACTTGGGTACGTCTTCCCACATTTTTGACATGTAAGAAGTTGAGTCTGTAAGGGATGTGTTGATCCATAAATTTCATAAATTTTATATTAATTTTTATTCTAAAAAACACACAATTTGTTTTTCTAATAATGTTTATTTAAGTGTATTTGAGGATAATATTTATATAAATAATTATTTTTATTCTAGAAGCATGTTAGTTTTAAATTAAACTGTAGTTTTCTTCTCTTAAGTATTATAGTATCTTTAATGTAATCTAGAATCTCTATTCACAACCCAACATTTAAGTGAACATAAGGATCAAAACACCTTCTTTTTTTAAGGATTGATACTTTTATAATCTTACATTTTAAAGAAACAAAAGTTTTGGGAAACATACTTTTTTCAACTACCATACATTTACATACTTAATGTATGGTTCATCAATATAAATTCTTGAATAATCCATATGTTTTCCTCCATATTTTTATATATTATCTGTACGTAGTAAAACCCTATGTTTTATCCCATCATCTACAATATTTGAATTTCGGATTATTTACATGATTGTTGTAATGATTTCTTTAATGTTTTGTTATTTTTTTCTTTTAAATATATTTAAAGACTCATTAAAAGTCCATTATTTAACTTATTAAATTGTTCACATTTTTATGAGAAGTGATTATTTTATATAAGAAATTTTGAACTAAAATTATCATGATTTATCATAATTCTTTTCTGTATCTGTTTGAAATAATGTAAATCAAGATTCTTGTTAAATATTGTGGGTTTTATCTTATCACGAAATAAACATATATATAAAGGTTTTATGATGTATCCAATTATAAAAATAGCTAATACATGTAATTATAATTGTATTTATTCTTTTATATTTAATTTTATTTCTGATTCTATTTCCTTTTAAATCTATTTTAATAGTTAATTAAAGCAACTATTAGAGGTACACTTTGGATACATACATGTTTATCACCTATTGAGTGATTTATCTAATATTTTTTAAGGATATATGAAGCCTTATTGACATTGATGATTATTTTTATGATTATATATTTTATTAAATATCATTTCATATATAGGTTAGTACTGTAATTGTAAACTAAACCAGTATTAAACTTTGAAATTAAATATTTTTTCTTTAAATTTAGGTTGTTTATACTCAATCATTAGTAAGGTGTAAGCTTCTCGTACTAAGTTGTGTATACATTATCTCCCTATAAAATAAACAGAAGTTCCTTCCAAAAAATTGTTGTAATCTGTCAACTACATGCACTCAATAGAGTTTTTCCCTAGTAAACGAAAATATAGTGATAATCACTAATATCATAGAGAGAGAATCAGTGGAGTGGAATAGGGAATTTTTCTTCCCCAAACCACTCTACATCACCATGTACAGTACTTTCTGGTATTTATTTTCTATAAATAAATGATATTTAATGGATAATGAAATGATTTATTTAATTCAAGAGGGTTGTTATAAATTTTTTATGTTTTTTAAAAAGGTGCAATCCATCCCCCTCTTTCATTTACAACTTTTTTGTTCTGAACTAACATTTGATATTAATGGCTAGGATACATTGGAATTTTTTGACATCCATGAAAATTTATTGTTTCTACATGATAACATCTTATGGTTTTTATGGTCAAAATCAAGTATCTATATATATTTTTCTCTAATAGTTTTGAGTTAAATGTCCAGAGGATGAAAAAATTTCCAATAGGGGATTTTAGAAAAGTTAAGTTGATAATTTGTACTCCTTATTTTAATGGTGATAATTATGGATTATCAAAAGTATGAATGATAATTTATTTGAATAATATTGGAATGGGGTTTTATTTTAAAGTATTTAACGCTTATAAAATTCTTAAATAGGATCCAGATAAGTTGAATATACTCAAGAAACTGATTATGTTCTTAATTAAATAGTTATGAGTGTTATTGTTTGTTGACGAGGAGTTTATGAATTAAATAATGTTTCTCAGTGTTCTACTACAATTGAAATGTAGAAAAAATCATTGTTTATTATGAAGGAACTGAAAATTTCTAGAAGATATGGTATAAATCTGAAAATTTTAAATTTGATACATTTAAGATTTATGATGGTGAAAGCATCACTCAGATGAATGGATGATTAACTAAAATAGACTATGTTGTCGCACCCTTGGGAGAACCACTTATATAACCAGATAATGCTTTAAAATTTATAACATTATTTCCTTCAAAATGGAACGGAATATATACTTTTATTTAATAATTCACACCGATTAAAAAATAAATGATGAAAGAACTAATTGGAACCTTGATGATGTATGAATATGAGATACAAGAAGAAGCTAAAAATAATATTTATATCAAAAAGAAAAATTCCACACCCAAAATTCTAATATTTGAATTTTCATATTAAAATTATATTTATTTGGTTTCAAGTGATGATCTATTAGAATTTAATAAAAAGCTTGGAAATCTATATAAAAGAACAAAGGATAAATTAAAGGAGAGTAAATAAAAAAGACGCCAGATTCCATGAATGTAATAAGAAATATTATTTAAGACCTAACTACCCTTTTCTTAAAGATCATATGAATGCATATTATAAAATAGAAGGAATTAAATCCAGAAAGGAAACTTGGAGTTCTTTTGAATATTCAAGTGAAGAGTCTAAGTTGAGCATAAAAATCAAAATCAAAATCTTTGTCATAAGGATCATTCTAATGAGGTAAAATATTATTACTCTCAAAATTATAATTCTAAAAATCATTCTTATAGTGAACTTATTAAATATTTTTTTGTGATTAAAGATAAATGTGAATATTTAAATAAAGATCATAGAAAGCATAGAAAATATTATGATTCTATTTTTGTTGAAAAAGAAATATTAACAAATTCGATCTCATAATTAAGATCTAAATATGCAATAATATTTTTTGTTTTAAATGGAAATATAATTAAAAAATTATTAGATGAATTTGATTATATAAAATATCTTCTAGTATTCTTTTAATGGAGGGAATTATTTATATCAGATTCTTAGTAAAAATAAATTAAATAATGTAAATCTTGTTATTGGTAGTAATGGAGAAAAAACTAAATTATATAGGAATTAGTTTATTCTCGGATCTAAATGTAAAATATTATGTACTATTAAATGTTATCATTGCTGAATTAATGGAAATTATGTTAATGAATTTTATTTTATAAATATTAAATGTTTTTTTTATAATTTTTAATATTTTTAATCCTTATGTGAATCTAAGCATGAAACATCTGATAAAAATAAATAGATTTGGTTACCTAAGTCTTTCATTAATAACATTGTCAGACCCAAAAACATATTGGTGCTAAAAAGTACTTTTGTCTGATATTTTTTATATGAATTTCATTGAACCCCATTTTTATTTTAAGGAGTGGATAGTTAAATAATATGTGAATATTTCTGGTTAATGAAAATTGTAATTATTTTATATCACTTGATCAATTATGAAGTAGTTTCTTGTCTAAAAGGAAAGATAATTAATGTTGGAATTGTTGAAATCTAGGAATTATTTCATTTCCACTTCAATTCTAATATACTAAATATTTTTTATATATAAGGTGAAATTTTAAAACATATAATCTTTAATTACACTTCATTTGATTATTAATAAGTTTTAACTATTAAAAATATTATATTCATTTTATTATTTAATGTGATAAACTAATTTCTTGAATTGTATTAACAAATATCAAGCATACCAATTATTATTTTCTGATTATAATATGTTAATTTATTAAATGTTATTTTTATTATATATATACATGGGTCATTTATAAAATTAGAAAATGATTTAAATTATTAGGTGGAGCTATTACAAAATTTTATCATAAGAATAAATATGTTATGGCATGAATAAATTTATTTGATGCATATTTTAATACGTTGTGAAGCTCTTGTTATTCACTGAATAAAATTTTACATGTTTCCATAACTCCTAAAATTATATCATTTGAAATAATAAATAATTAATGGGAAGTTATAATTTCTATTGTATTGAAAATTTATAATGGGATGTTAGGTCTATTCAATGTAAAACCTACCATTTTCTTTATTTGATAGAACCATATATTCATTAAACACATTATATTAGAATAATTATTTCATATTTTTCATTTTAACTGGACTATTTATATTCTTTATCATTTTATTTACATAATCACTATTATCCCAAACCACCTATTCAATTGTTAAGTATGAAATTATTACACTATAATTTTGGTTAGACAAACTGAAACATCACCTAAAAACAGTTAGAATAAAAACATTTTTTCTTCTTCCTTCAAACCCTAATCTTTAATATTTCTCAAATACAATCTAATATTTCATCTTCATTTATTTTAATTTTAATCTTAAATTCCTATGATAAATCTATTTCAAGTGGCATGAAGAGACTATGGTTATCTAGTTCTGAAAAAATTCCATCTTCAAATGCTAAGTGTTCAATGTTTGGAATTGTTTTTATAATAGTTAATCGAGATGTGTTAAAAAGGATGAGAATAAATAAATTTGTAAATAATGTATTTATTTTATTGTTTCTATAAATAATATGTTCTGATAGCCTTAAGTATCATTTGTTGAATAATTCATGGATAAATATTCAAGATATGGTAGATAAATTTTTGGTTGTAAAGAACTAGAAGTTCAATCACTTAAAATGGTTAGAGGTGGAATACCTTTTTAAAGGTTTTGAAAAAATCCATCTGATGATGATGAACTATTATGTATCGATAATTTTTATTTCATTTCTCTGAAAATTTCATCTAAATATAATATTTTAAAAGGAAAAGTAGTGAGTCTATATAAACAAATTTAATGTTTTTGAAAATATATTGAGGATCTGAAAAAATATTCTATTTAAAAATAGAATTTGAATCCCTTCAAGTGTAGTATAAAAGGATGAAAGAAATTTCAATCTCATGAAAATATTTTAATTCATTTAAAAATTAAATATTTGATCAAGTTTCATAGATCATATGATAATGTACAACTAAATCTGATCTTAATGACATGAAAGGGTTCATAGTTAGTTAGTTATCTTCATCTTTGAGAGGAAAAAGATCTGTAGGTATTCAAAGGAGTATATATCAATTAGCATGTGTTTTAACTGTATTGAATAAAACAATTCAGAATCTTGAGTGTGAAGATGAACCCCTTAACCTTTCTAAAAGACCCAATCCTTTTTCTCATTCTATACCTTAGTTTATCAAAACCCTTGAGTCTAAAATATCTTTTTAATCATGGATTTTTAATACATTGTTCCATGTTCTAACATATTTATCTTCTATTTACTTATTCACATGCATTTATATCTAAATTTATTCATTTTTTGAAATAATATTTCTTTATCTAAGCATAAATATCATTAACAGTCCTATAAAATGTTAAATTTTTAATAATCAATTTCATACCTTCTTTTGTATGTCATCAAAAGGGGGGAATTATGGTGGATAAACCAAACATTTTTGTTTCTCTTATGGGGTGAAGTATTAGGGGAATAACCTTCTTTTCATTGGGATAAATATGGATAAATATTTCTTCATATTTGATATTAAAATATTTTTTCCAATATTTTCTATAATTAATGTTATATGGGTTTTGTGACCATTAAAAATGTGGTGATTTTCTGTAATTCTTTGTTCCAAAAATTTGATTAATTTCTCATTGATCTTGATACTCACAAGAACCAAAATTTTTGTTACTGATGAAGTTACATCAATTTTATTTTAAGATAATATTTACTGGAAAAAATATTCTATTCTGGAACAATGTTAGTTTTAAATTAAAATGAAGTTTTTTTTCTTAAGTATTCATGGTTTTTCAAAGTAGTCTCAAATAACTGTTCACAACCCTATATTTTAAGTGGATATAAGGATCAAGAACCATACTTTTTCAAGGATTTTTACTTTTTTAACCCTATGTTTAAAGTGAATATATGGTTTGAGAACCATAATTTTTATGTTGTCATATGTTTGCATACTTAACATATGGTTTATCAACACAACTTTTGGAATCATCTATAGATTTTGAACCATAATTTTTAAGATAATTTATAAATAGTGAAACCTGACATTTGACCTAGTTATCATCCTGATTTGAATTTTGGATTATATTCTTGAAATCTACAATGGTCCCTTCAAAGTTTTTATTCATTTAAATTTATTGAAAGGCTAATTCAGATGACATTATTCAATTGATTAAATAATTACTATTTATAAGAGAAGTTACAATTCTCATTGGTTATGTTTGAATTAAAATGGTCACGATTTATCAGGATAATTTCCTAGAACTTTTTTACCTGAAGTAAATCAAGATTCTTGTTAAAGGTTGAGTGTTTCTTCTTATCAATAAATAGACATTGAGATAACAGTGTGATGTCATCTCTAGTTCTCAAAATAGTTACACTTTGGATACATATATGTTTTTATCCTTTTCTGTTTGATTATAATATTATTTTTGTATCCTATGTCAATATTTTTCCATATCTCATCAGAGATACTATTAGTACTAAACTTTTGGATATATACATTTTTACCATATATTGAGTGTTTTATATACTGTTTTTAAGTAAATAGGATGAATTATTGGGTTTTAAGATTATTTTTTTCTACTGTTGTGTTTTATTAAATATCATTTCATCTTTTGGTAGCTGGTGTAACTAAGAAATGAACCATTATTCAACATATACATCAAATACATTTTCTTTAAGTTTCATATTTTTTACTCATCCATTGGTTGACTTTTAGATTCTTGTAATAAACTACGTATATATTGGTTCCCTAAAAAAGATCTATAAGGCCTTTTAAAAGAATTTTTTTAACCTTGGGACTTCTTACACTCAATTTTGGAGGTCCACGATAAAAGAACCTTCTAGTGAAAATCACCAAGCTTGTGAAGAGAGCGTTGGTAGAGTGTACAAGTTGATTTATATTCCCCAAACCACTATACATTACTATGTCCATTTCATTTTGTTATTTATTTTCTTCTACTTATTCATATTTAAGAGAGTAGAAAAGAATCACTTTATTTCAAGAGGTGAATTTTGAATTTATAATGTTTTTTAAAACGAAACGATTCACCCCCACCTACTATAGTTTTTTCATATTTTTCATCCCTAACTAATAGAATATTCTTTCCATTATCACCTATATCAATTGAGCTTCAATGAAACATCATCCTTATCTTATTTGGTGTCTTCAAATTCTAATCAAGGCACAAGTTACTAATCATACCTCTAGATGGGTTTATTAGCATAACCATAATATTTTCAACACCAACGTTTATCCCAATTAGTTTCCCATTAGGTAAATTACTTCATTTTCTATCACTCCCATTTGTAACATGGTTCATCCTAGATCTATCCATTAATAAAACAAAAATGAATGAACATGAGCGATGAAAAATTAATATCATAAGATAATTATACTTAATACTATCACAGAAAAATCAACCTCAAAATTTTAAACCATTATATTCGCTTTGAATTCAACCAAAATCAATCTTGGATAAATCTAGTTTCCAATAAGTCCTTATACTTCCTAGTATAATCCCAAAATTATCACGAACATGATCATAATATTCTAAACCCAAAAATCATTGATATATATTCTATCAAAATTCAATTTTTCATTTATCCATAAAATAAGAAAACAATTAATATGTGCCTTAACTTTTGATTCTCTATGTTTTAATCTAATTAATACATGGTAATTTTCAATTTGGTTTTATAGAAAAAAATATATTCATATCCATCATAATGGTTCATAAAGATAATGTGAATTAACTAAAGAATATCATTTGGGAGTTTCTAGCTAGGTGTATAGTATTAGGCTCACTCATCATGCACCATGTAAATATTTATTTGATACTTTTCCAACCTTTTTCATGGTGGTTATGCATAGATGAATTATTTCCATAGTAGAATTATTTTTCTAGTATCTATATGGAGATATAATTTATAGGCAAACCACATACTCAACATTTTATCAAAATTTAATCTTTTTTCCTATACTTTGACATATATATTGTGTTTTCAATAAATTTATCTACTTTTAATCCCCAAAAATAACTAATCCAACCCTCAAAATTAACTAAACCATGCTTTGATAGCAATTGAGGTTCCCTAGACCTTAATATTTGGATCTGGTGGAAAAATTTTCTTATACACCGGATTTTATACTATCTAAGATAAACATATCTTTAATTTACGTCATACTCATAAGATAACTAATAAATCTCAAAAATAGTCATACAATCCCAAGAATGGAAGGATTATTATCTCTAAGTATCAGTTATATAGTCAACTTTTTTTACGATACATGTGAAAATTTCACCATAATCAAAAAAATGATAGAATTAATTCTAGAATCCTCATAATTTATACTCATAATTATAAACTGGGAATTGAAATATAAGGCAGGGGTGAGCTCAAACTCTCAGTAAGGGAAAAACTCATCAATATATATTCAAGGGTTAGATCATAAGCATATGAGTAAACATGATCATTGAAGAAATGTATTATTAAATAAATCATGGAATACTAATATTTGTCCATAATTCATGATATAAGGACCTTCAATATCAAATGAAAAAACATATACCCTAGAAAAAAATTGAAGAATTATGAGATAACTATAAAGACCCAGAATTTCCATGTCATTTTTTTTAAAATTATTTTGAAATGTTCGATTCTACTGTTTTTGACGGTACTTGATTCTGAGGCCTAGAGAGACCGGTATGTTTTTTGAAGTTTCTTAAGTACTTTCAGTAAGTGTGTGAGTCGGTTTTTGTATCTTTTTAAACGGTGCTCTGAATTGAATTCTGAGGGCACCGTTGAACTTGCAGCACTGATATTCGCTTAAGAAGATCTTGGGAGAATTGTGGAGAAACAATCTCTCCAATGAAGAACACATTCTCCAATGAAGAACTCCGTTGAAGGATCCCCAACGAGGAATGTCTTCAATGACGACGAACTGACGTCTGTCCTTTCCTGTCCTCACTGACGTCAACAAGCAATCGAGGTAGGGATTGTTGTTTTTGTATACCCCTTACCTCGTTCTTGTCATTATTCTTAAATTAAGAACACCTATGCTGATTTCTACTATTCTAACACGGAGAGTGTGGGCCAAACGAACACGGACCGACCTCTCTGCAACCCTTGTGGATTTTCATGTTCTTCACATCCTATTTTCGGGTTGAGAAATTTCTAGCTATGGTGGTCTTGAATCGATGGCGACGTCCCCAGACGAGTGTGGGAGTTTATAGGATGAAGAACATGCCACCGGAGCACTCCCGATGCCTTAAGAATGTCACAGGAAGGGCATGGGAGCGTCGGTCGGCACTCTGGTCAGATGCGACGACGTCGGTGGTGTGATCGCGCCGCCAGAGAAGGCCCACGGCTCATCGGCCGTGGTGGAGCAAGGGTGGTGGCTAGCACATGGCCGGTAGTGCGAAGGGGGAGGTGGCGCGCGTCCGCACTGCCTGGTGTGCAGGGGCCACGACGCGAGGCTGCAGCGGTGAAGGTGGGCAGCTGGCTCGCTGTCGGATACCGGTGGTGGCGCGGCGCACGATTGCGCCGTGTGGGTGGGATGGCCATCCGACCAGCTGGGGAGCCAAGTGGGACCCGGGGTCCCGCATTCTGGCTATCGGCGGCATGTGGCGTCGGCCGGTCGGTCACCCAACCCAAACGAACCATCCATTTGGGGTACCTAGGGGGCGCCACCCCTTCGGTGGCAGCTAGGGTGGACCCCACCATGGGGCCACCCAACCGCGGGCCAGGCACGGGCCAGCTGCGGACCACCCAACGCAGGATGCCCAGTGCAGGCCACGCCGCACCAGCAGGCTGGGTCAGACCTAGTTTGGGCCAGGTCGACCCAAACCGGGTCAGTTCGGCTCATGCCAGGTCGGTCCAACCGGGTCAGACCGTACCCGGACCAACATCAACCCTTTTTCGCTCTTTTGGCCATAACATAAGCTACGGATGTCCATTTGATGAACCGTTTGCGGTGCCGGAAACCTTGGATTTAGATGGTCCTTTTGGTATTCCCCACTTGTTATTTGGATAAATTAGGTGTATGGCTGGGTTGGATCGAACACGAATCCAACCGGACCCTCAGGACAAAATGGCTAATAACTTACAGACTGAGTGTCTGATTGATGCATTGTCTATTGCATTGAGACCCCTTTTACATGGCAGTACTTTAGGATAATTCTTTATGGGACTTCATGTCAGTTGGAGTATCGACCTGCGGATTGAGGGGTGGACCCTCCTGGAATCAAGCGAGCTTAATGCGGGAACCCTGTGGCTGGTTGTAACATGAGAAAGGGATACTATGTGGGTATGTGCCTTGGGATCCTACGTGGGTCTCTGTTCGAGGATCCCATTTGGATCCACTCTAGGAATCCACATTGGACTACTCTAGGATCCTACGTGGTTTTCCTATACTAGGATCCTATGTGGGTCTAATGATTTAGGATCCTACATGGGTCTGCCTCTCAACAGAGTAAGATGATTCAGTAGTTACATCTAATCATTTTTACTACTGCACCTAAGTTATACCTGGTGTTAGTTGAGTCTTTATATTTGTGGTATTCCTTCCTTTGTGGAATAGTTGATCTTTATGATTTTGAGTTGGCCCTTATGCTACCTCATGATTGAGATGGGTATACTCGACAACTTATGTATATGTAAGGGTATATACCTAAGTAGGGATGTCAGATGTTTTCATGATTTTTGTTTTATCCTTTGTGGGTTTGGTGATACCTTTTGGGGTCTCAGGGACCCTACGGAGTATCGTTATACTCACCCATACATGGGCTATGCTCGCACCTTATTGTGTTTGGTGCAGACGACAGGCAGCGCAAACAGAGGACAAGGGTACCAGGACTGGTGGTAGCTCGGGGGTGGATATTAGACAAGGAGTACCGCAGAGATGACCATTCAAGAGATGTACCTACCCTTTAGGTAGGATCATTGGCGGGTGTTCACTGGATCTATTTTCAGTTTACTTTTACTTTTCAGTTGGGCTTGTATTCTGGCCCCTTTTTCTTTATGTACACATCCTGTTTACTATATAGTTTTACTTTGTGCTTGTATCCTACTTTGTGCTTGTTTTATGAGTATAAAGGTTATAAAGGTAATGTCTTCCCAGTTTTAGGGAATATTCCTTTGGGTTCTAGTCACCATCCCCAGGCCTTTGGAAGGCGAGATTGGGGTAGTCATGGCTTTAGCCCCGGGGGACGGGTCATGACAATAACAAACAAGATCCATGGGGCAGAATCATAGCGCTATAACATATAAATATAACATGATTTTTAATCATATATTAATAATGAAATTTTATATAAACATATTCATAGATAATCATTATATTTTTATCCAATTCAATATGTCCCTCAAGTTATAATTTGAACAAAAAAAATTTCCACACACCATGTTATGAACAAACAAAATATATGTTCTTCTTATTATGAAAGAAAGTCTCATGCTAAATGTTTTTTAAAAAACATCTCATCATACATGTTGTGAATAAAATACCCACAATAGATGTTGTGAACAAAAATATACCCACATTGCATTTCATGGAAAAAAATTCCCATATTGCATATTTTTTTATAAAAAAATTTCACACTCAACATCAATATAACATGTGAATTTAAGCTTTAACCAATGCATTATAGGTCTTTAAAGGACCAAAAAAATCTCAAGTATTTATCATACCCAAACCATATCTTACAGAAATCCATAAAAAAATTTCCACAAGATCATAAAAAACATTAATCATTTCTTCATATCTTAATTAACCCATGGGAAAGAAACGAGTTTTATCAAAACATTATTAAATCATAATAATAATAAGTCATACAAATAAATTAGGTGGATTGTATCACAAGAACACATCCTAATGAAAATATAATAAATAATAAAATAATACTCTATAGATAAAAATATACTTTTATCTTATTAGATGAATCTCATTGAAAAACAAGAAGAAATATCCCTTTTTGAAATCAAGAATTTCTTTTTAAAATCAAACCTTTAATTTTGAAAAATATAAAAATATTTCCATTTTTATTTCATAAGAATTAAGAAAAATATAATTTGGAATACCATTCTAAAACATGGAAATGAATCTTCATAAAGAAGAATGATCATACAGTGATAGAAACCATTAAATGGTTTTTCCAAAACATGTTTTTACCAATGATGTAAAAGATGAAGTTACTTGTCACATTCAAAATTAATTTTAAAAAAGATGAATTGATAACCTTTGAAAACATTTATTATCTAAAATAATATTCAATAACTGAGCCTTGAAGATTATATATATATTTTTAAAATCAAATTTTGAGTGTAAGATAAAACAAATGATCATGAAAAATCATTTTTAATATTTTACGATAACATTTTTTAATACCCACATCATAGAAAGAGTGAAAAATATTTCATTAAAAAATTGGAAAATTGAAATATGAAGATCACCAAAAATAAAAAATATTTGGAATTAATGATAACAATGGATAACATTGGTGAAAAACATCAATGTGGACTTAGAGGACAAAGTTTTTATTAAGATACTATGTGAAATATGATTAACATTATCAACATTGATAATTAAATAAATATATAATTCTATTTCCCTAAAAATTTATGAAATGAGTTATAATTACATCAATGAAAATAAAAAAACTATCAAGTAAAATTATTTTCAAAGAGGAATCGTTATGAATCAAGAGTAGAATTTGAGTCAAGAAAAATACCTTAAATCATCATAATATTTCAAATTAAATACCCATGAATGGTATAACATGATATAGATTTGTAAATCCTATAAATTTCATGAAATATTAGGATTAAATAAATCCATGGACAATATATATACATCAAAAAAGGAAATTGGTGAGTAAAAATCATATCTTAATGAAGAAAAAATATGATGCCAAAACTGTTACCTTTATTTCTATTTAGTTGAAATTTTCTTTATGGTAACGACCCCAAATTTTATTAATGAAATTTCAATTATTATAATTTTTTCATATTTAGTAATGTTGACTAAATCACATTCACCACATGATGAAACTAAAAACATTTTATTATATTGAACATTATATTTGTAGAATAAAATGGCCATAGAAAATTAATGTATTATAATGGGAACAAAAATAGAAAATATAATAACAATGATAGGAAAATTTGGATATGCTTGATCCCTTAGAATAATCTTACTCATGGACAGTAGTGTATAAATGATGTATAATATTAGAAATTAAATATTCATTTTGAAAATGAAAATATACATATATTTTAGAGAGAAAATATAATTAAAAGAATAATAAACGAAATAATAGATATTTATATAATGTAGGGAATTCATATGACCATTACAAATTTCAAATTGGATTAGTAATCTAACCATTGGAATAGTAATATAACTATTGGAATAGTAATATAAACATTAGTAATAGTAACCTGACCATTATAATAGTAAAATCACCTATTTAAATTAAAAATAATATTTATGTGTCATATAAAATGAGAATATGACACATTTTTATCTTGATACAAGTAAATAAATGTTTTAAAATGATAACATAAGTGTTTGTATTTTTGTAAAAAAATCAGGTTTTATTTTCATTTTTATAAAACATATAAATGTTTAGAAGAAATTTCAATCTCATAAAATGGTTTTATAGATTAATATTAAGTTTAATTATAATGATAATATAATTTTATGATAATATAAGTAATTTTTCAAATGGTCTGAAAACTAATCATAGTATTAAAATTGGTATTTTCAAATAAATAAGTATTTTATTTAAAAATTAAATTTATCATATTTAGAAAATAATTTTTTTGTAAAATATATTTCATTTTTAGAATCTAAACATTGAAAAATTGTTACAGTAATTTTATGGTATTTTTCTAAAATAATTTAATTGTTTGTGAATATTGAAATACAACAATATATATTATTTAAAATTATGAAAAAATATATGAATGTTTTAGACCTGTAAAAATTAATAACCCAATATTTCAAACTCAATTCACTATTTACTTAATATAGTGATAATATTCATCACTATTTGTAGTCTTGATCCTATATAATAAACTGGGGATTATAATATTCAAAAACACCCCTCTCCTCCCTTTATAAATACAATCCCTCCCACCCCCTTCTCCTCACACATTTGAAGAATTTTAACTTGAAAAGTTTATAACCAATCCCATTCTCAATCCTTTCTGAAATTTTGTAGTTCTTATGGTCTCACCAAAATACCATTTCAAGGAGACTTAAGAGGTGGCCTAAGAGGAGACAACCAAAGGAAGAGGTAAGACTCTCAAACAATTTTTTTTAATTTCATTAATTTTCTACCACCATCATATTTTATCCGTACACATAAACATGGTAGTATCATCAACCAAAATTTACTGATATGTTATTATTATTTTGGAATATTCATCTTCTACCCTCCCTTTTTTTGTTTTTCAACAGAAATTGTTCTTCACAATATGGTCGGTTGACCGCCTCCCTGAATTACACACCATCGCCTTCAAGGTTGGTTATAAAAATATAATTATGTTTAAATAATAATATAATAGGTATATAATAACTTATTTCATGTTTTTTAATTAATATATATCCATAATATTAAATATAAGTAAATTACTTTGTGAAGGTCAATAAAACCACCAAAATAGACTAACTATATAACATTGCAGTTTTTACGTAATGAATCATTCATAAGTCAAATCCCATATTGGTATTTAGGAACATTAAAATTTCTATAGGTACATGAATATCATTTAATTTCACTTCTAATGTTTTATTCCTATTTGACAAAAACTTCCATAATTATATATAAGTGATCCGACCAGGAAACCATGAAACAAACACCCTTAGAACAATGAAATTAAAAATTATCACTCATTAAAATGGTTATAAATAAAAAAATAAGAATATAGTAAATAAAATATAGAAGGAAAATATTTTAAATTATGTAATTAATGGATTTGATTTTATTATTTTATAATTTAGTTTCTAGTGAATAACGATTATAGAACATTAGGTAATGGATCTCTCTGAACCACCGTTTTTCTTTAGGTTATGAAATTTATCTATATAACTCAATTTATAAATAGATTGGATGTTTTTAATTATACTAAATTATATATATGTCTCTTAAATATATTTATATCTTATCTTACCTTTCTTTTATGGGGTAATTCAAGCCTTATATTTATTTCTCAAATTCCTTATTTTAAAAAAACTTGATGAAGGGGAAGTTTTTTATCCCTTAATCCTATTTTTAATGATCATTTAAAGTATTTATTCTAATAAATAATTTCGTTAATTAAAGGAACATTTTAGTTATAACCATTTTATTTTACCTTTGTTTTTCAATAAAACATCCATACTTACTCATTATTCAAAATCCTTTAATCGATTCCTTAAAACACCATTTCAAAAGTTTATTTTCATATCCAATTATCTACCGTTTCTAATGAATTTTTTCTATATAAACACTATATTTTGAGACTTATTCTTATGAACTAATATAAGGATGTAAAAAAAATTTAATGCCATAATTTATTTGTAATATTCTTTAAATATCCTTTGACTATGAAATGAGGTATGATTATTATACTCATTTATTTTCAAGGGTAATTATTATCTTCATGTATTAACATTTATTTCATTTTGTAGCATACATAAGAATTTATATGTTATGATGGTCGCATCCAGATATCACTCCATTTAATTGGGTAATTTTTTTCCAATAATATATTATTTATGGGATTATGGAGTAAACCTAATCTATAATGGGACTCTATCCACCATTTTATGTTTTCTTGGAAGCTACTCTTGACTTATGTTTATGACATGTTTTATGTTTCTTCCACAATCCAATGTTTCCATGATCTTATGATTTAATTTAATTTATTTTATGTATCTATATGATAATTCACATTCCTTGTCTTTTATGATATCATTTTATTCCTTCTAACTTATATTCAATGCTTTGTTTTCACGTTTATTACCTTACTGAGATTTTTAGCCCACCCATTTTGTCTATGTATTATACATGTTATCCTATGATGTTTTTGGAGATCAAGGAGATATATGAGCACATTATAGTGATTAAAATAAATATATTTTATTTTTATTTCATGTTTAAGTTTTCTGTACCTAGTATTCTAAATTAATTAGGCCTTTTGATCTTTGGTTTTTATTTAATGGTTATTTATGTTAAAAATAATATTATAATATATGTAAAAGATTTTTGTCACTGTAGATGGTATCATAGAATGATCAAGTAATTTTTTTTGTATTAGGACTATAATAATTTACTGATAACCCTTAGGATTAATCTATTAATAGGAAACTATTCTCAAATTTTGGTGAAGTATAGAGTGAGTGGTTTACAAGAAATAACATTCATGCCTAGAAACTAAAAGTGGATATGCCTCTGGCCTATTTGTACCTATATTTAATAACCCCAAAAAGGTTAATTGGGTATTATCTTGATAATTACCTAGTTCACAAAAAATATTTCTTGTTTACAACCTATTTTAAATCTCTTGGATGATATTCTTTGGTAAATTCCCAAACTATTTATGAACCATTATGAAGGAATTAAAAATATTGTTATGAAAGAAAACTTAATCAAGAAATTACAATGCATAAACAACATTGAAATATAGAGACTCATATTTTATGATATATGTGTCTTTTAGGAGATATCCTTCTATGTTCACAGTTTTCCTTTTTATATAATTTTTTTATAATTATTATCCATTTTTTATATCCTATATTTTTATTAATAGAGAGAAATATGATAAATCAATCCAACAACCACTGTGATAGAAAATGTGAAGATTTCCAAAATGAGATTCTAAATCTTATAGGGGTGGGAGATGAAATCATCATGGATGTTTTGGATCAGATGACTCATTTTAAGAATAATAACAGGAATCAGGTTTAACACCCACCTTCTCCTAAGAAATAGAACTTTGCAATCAATTCCTTTATAAGACAAAAGGCCTCCAAACTTTTGAAAATTTTTAGATCCCTCATTATGGATCAATAGATTAACACCACTGAAAATATATTTTCGATCCTCCAATTCTTTTAATAATAGAATATTTTCGGTGGTTTATCACATGGAGAGGGAATATGATCAATGGTGGACACTAATCAAGAACACAATGTCCAAAAAAATTGATTCTGTGGAATGAGAAGGATTTAAGAAAAATATTTTCCAATAAATATTTTCCCCGAACACATTATTTTTAAATAGAGAAGGAGTTCCTTTGACTAAAGAAAAAGGAAGATGAGACTATCAGGGTGTCCAAGGGAAACTTCATAATGACTAAATGATAGGCACCTAACTTTTTTAGGATCATAGAAAGTATTTTTGACTGATTCTTTAGTGGATTAAATTAGATTATAAGAAATTATTTATAAATTTGAGACTCTGATATCTATGAAGAGATTAATTGTTATTCCCTCAAGTTATGGAGATAAAAAGAGTAAAATGGAGTTTTTTATGATGATAAATTTATAAATATCATCGTATAATGAAAACTCAACTATCCATGTTTCAAAAGTGTGGGTATCATTATCCTAAAAAATTATATCATGGGAACCTGTAAATGCTTCAAATGTGAACAATAGGGTTACTATGATAATCAATGTCGAATAGGGAAGAAGAAACCCACTAATGTGATGGAAAAATAGAAGGTTCATATCAACTATAAGCCTATAGTATAGTGTCTAAACTAAAACAAACACATTCATTTTGAAAACCAATTCCTTAAGACAATGGTTCTTAATGAAAATCAATGAAAACAACCTATAATTCCTAGATATAAATGAATGGAGTATATTTCCACTACTTATGAGGTGTATCCCAAAAATGATGTGGGGATGGGTATGATAGTTATTCATTCAAGAATAGTTAATATAGTATTCGATTGTCGTTAAATTTATTCTTTTTTATCTTCTCAGTTTAGTAGAATTAATAAAACACCGCCTCAAAATATAGAGGTTGAGATATCATTGAGAACAACAAATTGAGTGATTATTTCATCCCAAGTATATAAATCCTACCAGGTAAATGTTTTTCGGATTGAACCTCCTAAAAAATATTTTCTTACTTCATTTATTGGATTTTGATACTCTATTGGACATGGATTATTTGTCCTTATATAAAGAAAACATCAACAATTAGTAGACTGTGATAACTCATCACATCTAAAGTCGTCCTATGATTCTGTATATGTTTATAGAAGAGGATTAATCTCATTTGGAACATTCTTATAATGTGTGCATACTATTTCCTTGTCAAAAATAATATTGATGGGTTCATCATTGAGAGAACTAAAATTTAATATTTATAAAACCTACTTACTACTAGTACTATGGTAAGATAGGTGTTGAAGCATAAATAAGGACTTAGATTCTATAGACCAAACAAGAATAAACAATAACAAAAAACTAAGAAGGAAAAAAATAATAAAGTGGATGGATTTCATTGAATGTGAAAATAAAGGTGAGATGGTATGGTGAAGTGGTTTCTGGGACTAAAATAGAGAGAATACAACAATGGGTAATTTAGAGTCCTTGGGCCACATTCAACTGGTCAAAATGATATTCTCTAATCCCACATAAATTATTTCAATTACTCAATGCTTTAGAAATGTGGATATTCACTAAGGTGCCACTTTAGTGAATTTCCACAGCCCAATTAACCTTCTTTAGTTCAAATATGTTGATATTAACTTTAGAATTTTTTTATTAAAAATGGAGAATAGATTCAATGACCTTTTCTAGTTTTGGTAATTCAGTCAAAGATATATGGATAAATGCTCTCTCTAAAAACATTTCTTCTCTTGAATAGTGTGAAAAAATATCATAATCAAAAAGAAAATAACGTCAAACATAAAAATTACACTGGAAAATGGTTTTAACTAAGGATCATGGATAAAAATAATTAGTTTGTCACTACCTGACTCCCTTAATATAATTTACTACTCATGTCTGGGAAAAAAATAAAATTATGAATAAGAATTAGTAAAGAAACATATATTATGAGAATTTTTCCTCAAGATAAAACTACTTATATGATTCCCTCTCCCTACTCTAGGCTCGGTTATCTGTCTCTGTTCTCGGTCTAGGTGAATGGATATAGAATGGATGATGTTCGTCAATGAGATTGGATGTGTGAGCCGAAGGATCTGTAAAGAGTCTAGCTAAATAGAAGGATAATATGTTTTGAATGGATGGATTTTATATTAATTCATGGTGATATATTAGATCATGTAGTTAATGATGATCTTTATTCCCTCGATGGTTTCGGAACAGTGCATAGTCTTCTAGAATCAGTTATAGTGAATGACCTATTTCCTCTTAGTTGAAAGCTTCACACCACCTCCCGAAACTAAATGATCCCCTTCTAAGAACATATTTACAAGAACAACAAAAATGATAAATAATAATAATTAATTTATAACAAGAATCATATATTTATAAGTAAATATAATTATAAAAAATTTATATCAAATTATTGTTATTTATTATTATTATTATATTATTATTGTGATATATATTATAAATTATATTATATGTAATTATTATTGGAAAAATTAAAAAATAAAAAAATAGGAAGGGGTTCAGAATTGGAGAGAGGGGTTGGGAGATGGCGGCAATCGCGTGGAGTAGAGGGAGGTGGATCACAAGCGGTGTTGAGAAGAAGGGAAATGGGGAATTGGCCATAGCTGGTTTCCAATGGAAGAGTTGTTCTGGATGGGGGAAGTGTGAGGGATGACATGACATTGGTTGTTTTCTGGTGATAGAGGTTTCAAGTAGAAAGTTGGTTCGGTCTGGAAGCTCATGGTGGTTCGGTGAAAGAGCGGGAGATAGTTGGGATGACATCAATTTGCTTCATCCACCATAAAAGTGGTGGAAGATGAATCTTCAGTTCGTGCTCAGATATTAAATAGTGTTTCCAAGGCTTCTATCTGGATCTGATTTTTAGATTTCAATTTGTTTTGATTCTATTTGGTTTGTATCCAAACTATGGTTCAATGTTTCTTGAATGTTCTTGTTGCTGGTGATGAATTTTTACTCTTGTCTTCTGTGAAATTTTTTTACCTGATGCAGTTGTGATTTTCTTGTGTTTCTCTAGATAGAGAGGCAATGGTGTGAGGTGATTTTTAGTGATATGTGGAGATATCTCCATTGTGTGGTGTAGAGGAAATAGATTCTGGCATTATGAAAGGAATAATGATGGGTGGAAGAGAAGGTAGTGGTGTCTTATGTGGTAGTGAGACAAGAGGCTGTGGAGTGAAGGGGGAGTCACCCCCAGAAAGTCTAGTGTTGTGTGGGATATGATGGGGTGATGGCGGAAGGAAAAGTGACATCACCTGAAAATGGCTGGTCGTTTGAACGACAGGTGGTGTGTGGGGTGCAGTGGTGTCTAAAGACACCATTGGTGCCTGGTATTGACTAATATGAGTCACCAATGGAATGTCCTAGTAGTTTTACCTGCAACAAAAATAAATCTAAATTATTTATTTTACACACAAAAAAGAAAATTTATTTAACTAAAATAAACCACTTGACTAAAATAACAAAACAAAATAAAAATTTAAAAAAATTGACATTCACATTTTAAATAATTAAAAACCAAACTAATTTTGTTAACAATTATTCAATAAATAATTTAATGTTGATAAAAAAATTTCAACAAAAAAATAAATTTAAAACTACAATAATTGAAATTAGTTCTCTTAAATTAATTAACGCATTAATAAATTAAAAAATTAATTAAATCAATTAATCAAATAAAAATTAAATAAAAACAGGTTTTAAGTTTTTTTAATTAATTTAATTAATTTATATAAAATAATTTAACTATTTAATGACTCCAAAAAATGGATTTGTTTATTTGAAAATGAAAATTAATTAATTAATTAAATTATAGAATTAATTTTATTTTGAAAAATAAAATAAAATAAATAATGAAAGAATAAAAATAATGAAAAATTTAAATTTAAATAAAAACAAAAGAAAAAAAATGTTAAATAAAAATGAATTCTTTTATTTTAAAATTATACGAAAAAATAAATAAATAAAAAATATTCACATAAAACTAATGATTTAATTAATTATTTAAAAAAAATTAAACAAATAAACAAATATTAATTAGAATATATTATTTTAATATTTATAAGATAAGAAAAGGTTAAAAATGAGGTGGAAAAGTGAAGAAAAAATCAGTCACATCAAATATCTAGCTCAAATGATTGAGCTAAAGGAGAGAATCATGTTTAAAGACATTCTTATCATGAGGGATTATACTGATTAATTTTATAATAGTTTCCAAGTATTCCTCTTGGCCTATATGTTGAGTTATAAATTGAACTTAAACTTTGATCTCTATCCATATCCATGTCTCCCAACAGAATAGAAACCATTGAGTTGGAAGAACTAAAGAATAAATTATAAGAGAGTTTGGAAGATGGTTTTATATGCTCAAGTACTTCACCAAGGGGTGTTTCTGTCCACTTCATCAAGAATAAGAGTAGGTAAATGCACATCTATATTGAATGTCATGAAATAAAAAAAACATGATAAATAAACAGTATCCCCTACTAGGGATAGATGAATTTTTCAATCAACTATATGGGTCCCGGTATCTCTTTAAAGTGGACCTTTGGTAACAATATTGCTAATTAATGGTGAATAAGGATGACATTACCAATACTACATTTCAAACAATGTGAGAACACTATGATTTCATTATGATTCCCTTAAGACTCTCTAATTAAATAGATATATTTATGGACTTAATGAATTGAGTAATTAGATATTACCTTGAAGAATTTGTGGTAGTGTTTATGAATGATATTTCCATATCCTCAAAAATTATGGACGATCATGTGAAGAATTTGAATATTGTGATAATGACATTGAAAAAGGATATTCTATATGAAAAGTAGAGTAAATGTGAGTTGTGGATAGAGGAAGAATCATTATTGGGAAATTCTATCATAAGAAAAGGGATATTTATAGACCCTTATAAGAAAAATTGAATTTAGTAGTAGCTCAAGACAACATTTTTAATGAAGATCCATATTTTTTGTGGACTGGTTGGGTATTATAGATGATTTTTGAGAAATTACTCATGATTTTCAAGCCTGTTAATAAAGATGGATTGTAAGGGAGTAAATTTTATCTGGCCCAATGAATGTGATGTGGAATTAAATGAATTTAAAAAAGGATTATCATTGTACCAATACTTACACTTCCCACAAGTGGGGAACTTTTCATGGTACATAATGATACTTCAAAGAAGGAATTTGGTTGTGTTGTAATGAATAATGATAAATTGATAGCCAAAATCTCAATTAAGATTAAAGTGTATGATAAAAACTATAAAACACAAGATCTAGAATTACCTATAGTAATTTCTCATTTAACATTTAGAAACACTATCTTTATGGGGAGAATTGTGAAATATATATGGATCATAAGATCCTATGATATACATTCACATTTATGGTACCTCATATGTGCTAGTAAAGATGGTTAGAGATAATTAGGGACTGTGACTACTCAATACACTACCATCCTGGGAAAGAAAATAAAGTGGTAGATGCTCCAAGTATATTTTATTTTACAATCTTATTAATATAGAGAATTGATAAGGGTCTAATATTCCTAGACTTGAAAAGGATGGACATGGGTCTTATAAAGGAAACAACATCATCAGTCTGTTCTAAAATGAATTATCAACCATCCCTTCTAGAGAATTTAAATGATACTCAAAGATATTATGTGTAAATTTAGAAGAATTTTGAAGATTTAAGAAAAGGTAAATCCTTATAGTTAAAAATTTATGAGGATGGGTTGTATGATTTTGGGCACAACTATGTGTACCATGAAATCTAGATATAAAGAAGAATATTTTTATTTTTTCAAATTAACCAACCTTCTCCATCCACCCAACAATAATGAATATGTATCAATCTCCCCAATAGCACTATTAGGGGGACAATATCAAGATGGAGATCGTAGAATATAAATCAAAATTCCACATATGTTAGCAAGTGAAGGATGAAAGGAAAAAGTCCAATGGGATAATGAAACCATTACCCATACTTATATTAAAATGAGAAAATATAACCCTGGATGTTGTCATTGGTCTTATGAATATATCTAATGAAAATAATTTTATATGGGTTGTGGTTGAATATCTTACAATTACTGCACATTTCATCACTATTCAAGATGAATTATTACTCAATCAACTTGTAAAGATATAAATCAGAGAAGTATTAAGGATTAATGGAACATAATTGTGGATTGAATCTAATTGAGATCTAATATTTACCTCTATGTTTTGTAAAAGTCTCCAATATTCTCTAAACACCGATTTGAAACTCAATACATATTATCACCCCAAACTGATGTCCAATCGGAGTTACCTATCTATACACTTGAGGAAATGTTGTGACAATACTCAATGGACTTCAATGGATGATGGGGTCCATATCTTTACCTGTTTGATTTCTCATACAATAATAGTTTCAACATATGAATCTCAATGGAACCATATGAATCCATTTGTGGGAAGAGAAAAAGAACAATTTTGTGCTAGAATGATGTTTTCATATTCAAGTTTATATATCCTAAAATGGTTGAGGAAATTTTGTAAAAGGTAAATACCATTCATTATCACATCAAGGATTCTCATGGTTGAAAAAATATTTATACTAACAATTATCGATGAGAACCAGAGTTTGAGGATGTATATAAGGTGTTCCTCCACATATCTTCATAGAAGAGAGTTGTAATATTTGAGAATAAGGGAGAGCTATGTCCCAGGTATATCAACCCCTTAGAGATTCTCGATTTCGTATAAGTTTTATCATATTTACTATAACTCACACCAACCCTTTCTCAAGTACGTGACATAATCCATGTACCCCTCTTGAGTAAGTACATATCAGATCCCCCACATGTGCTAAATTCGAAGGTGTCATGGATGGAAAATGACCTCTCTTATGAGGAGAAGTTAGTGAGATCTTGGATGATATAAATAAATTTCTACACAATAATTCAACTCACCTAGTCAAATTATTTTAGTGAAACCATAAGTATTAAGAGACAACATCATAATCAAATTAATTCATGAATCATAAGAACCCTCATATGTTTTCAACATAGTATAAAAAATGGAACTTCTAGGGTGTAATTTTTTAAGGGGGGAAGAATGTAACAACTCAAAATTTTATTAATGGAATTTCAGTTCTTATAATTGTGTCATATTTAGTAATGTAGTATAAATTATATGTGCCATAGGATGAAACCAATGATATTTTATTATTTTAAACATTACATTTAATGAATAAAAATTCCCCTAAGAATTGAAATTATTACATGGATTAAAAAATAGAAAATAAGATAACAATAATAGGAAAATTGGGATCTTCTTGATCCCCTAGAATAATCTCACTCACAAACAACACTTAAGAAATGAAGCTGAATAATATTAATCAAATTTGTATTTTGAAAATGAAAAAATATATATTACTTTGAGATAAAGTATAAGTGATTAACTAATGAATGAAATATGTGTTATTTATTGAAATTATTGAATCTATATGACCATTAAAAATTATTTAATATGGTGTCCCGGGAAAACCTATTTATACTCTTATCAGGTGAATATTTGATGATTTGAATATTAATTCAATATCATATTACAAATTGTTCACTGTTCTTCAGGACATTAATGTAATAATGTCCTAGATTATTTATTGTATTGAAAATGTCAAATAAATTCCCTATTATGATGAGAACCTTGGAATTTTGTTATAATATTTTTGATTATTATTATATGGTTAGATAACATTCTATGATAGGGAATATAGTATGTAAACTATTTGGTGTGAGTACACATAATTAGATGAGTCTTCTTCTCCTAAAGTTATCACATTGTAATCTCCAATATAGAAGATTATGAGAATAGAACCACCAATAAGAATTGTTCAGGTTTTTGTGTCATCAGATATTACTATATGTGAGCATGTTTAAAGGTCTTTAGAAATTAATATTATTATTAATGTGTGTTACAAATCATGCACTTTGACGTATTTCATAAACCATGACGATGAAAGTTTATGGTGAAGTTAGATACATTGTGTGCATCACATGTGACATGTTATTACAGAATAACTTGAGGATGTATATATCCCTTCCATCTTTGTAAAAGTTTATATCTCGACTATTTGATTAGAATAGAATCGTTTGTTGATTACTTCTAAATTAGTATCAATAATTTTAGGATTATAGAAATACCCAATGTGTAGGTATTATTTTATCCTCAATGGAATGAAAGAAGAAGCATGGTTTCATGGGTATTGGTAACCTAGGTCACATGAATGGAATAACCTTTAGGACATCAGAGGGATGGGTTGAATCCCCTGTAACAATCCTTTCAAATCTCACAAAATATTCTAGACAAGTAATGATGATCATGTGACATCTGGTTGATGAGTTCCCCCAATAATGTGATTTATCAGTTGATATATTCTTTAAACTAAGATAATACCTTTTTAAAATAAAAACTGATAATAAGGGTGCTTAATACAAAAGGTAGATACGTTGATTTTTGTGTGAAGGGTTGGTGTGTTCCACATAACTAGTCTATTGATCACACAAAATCCCTAAGGACATGTAAAATTTTTCAAGTGAAGGCCACTAGACTTGTCACCTAAATAATGAGAAGGAATTTAGACATGTCTATATGATCATGAACCACCCTAATAAGACAAATTATGGGTGAGTTATATAGGCTTTGTAAAATAAAATCTAAAAGGAGGAAGCTTTATGCGAAATTGACTTATGATGATTTTCATGTGAATGGATTATGTGTACTGCTTGACCAGTCTAATGATCACATTAAAGACCATAGGATAGGATCACTTCATTATGAAAAGGACATTAGACTTGTAACTTTCATCATTTAAAGGACTTTATACATGTCGATTTGATCATGTGATTCCCTGATAGACAACCAATGAGAGGATTACATAGGCTTTATAAAATAAAATATGAAAAAGGTGGAACCCTTATACGTAAAAGAGTTACACGTTTTATCATAAGAAGAGGTGATGTGCTTCACTTGATTAGTTTACTGATCATGTGAAGGCTCTCTGACAGGACAACTTGATCTCACAAAGGGCCCCATAAAAGTCTTCCTCAATCACACGAAATTTTCTTCGATTGGAATCCAGATCTCAGAAATACTCCCAGACATGTCAACCTAATATTTAGAAGGCCCTTTTAATTTTTGACTTGATTATGAATGGTCCATTTGGAAATACACAGGTTCGATAAATATTCCAAATATGAAATGATTATAAATTAGTTGTTTGTCATGCGATAGGAAGATAACATCAAGGATGAACCATGATGGGTTTATGAGAAACACATGATGGGACACTCCCTCCAAAGAATCAAGACCATATACTTGGTTTCAAAATTATATTAAGTGGTTTAGATCGAGGGTGGAAAGGCATATAACCCCCCCACCTACTCTACAAAAAAAAACACACACAGGAGTGAAAATTTGAGAGAAGACTTCTCAGATCCTAAATCCACACAATAACAAGGTTATTTTACTATGTAAACATGGGAAAAAACATAATGGATTAAAAAATGTATATCATCTTCATATTATCACCATGTTGATCATGATAAGGACTTCTTATATGCTAGCCTGATCATGAGATGTAGTTTTCGCATGTCAGTATGGTCATATGAGGTCTCAATAAGACAATTCCTAATGAACATTGATGAATTTAGGTGATAAATTCTGAAAGTAAAGAAGCCTTAGGTTAAAATAGATATTATTATTTTCATATTAATGGGTTATATACTTCACATAACCTATTCATTAGTCATGAAACAACACCCATACATGTCAGGCATATCATTGGACAACACCTGAACATGTTAGCCAAGTCATGTGAGGTCCTTAGGAAATATCATCTATGTCAAGTGAATTACTCTGTAAATATTGGCCAATCCATATGAATTCTTCCAAAATTTTCATCCTTGACCACACAAAACCATTGGACATGTCTTTTTTGATCATGTAAAGTCTACCTAAACAAGTCAGTTGAATCATGTGACAACCCTCGGACATGTCTACTTCAATCACATGAAGAAACTTAGATATGTAATCCTTGTCAGGTGTACAACCCCAATAAAATAATATGGATCCCATAAAATTCATCAAAAATTTCAGATATACAATCATGACATGTTCATATATCCTCCTACATCTTGGGAAGATAACTAGGACATGTTTATTCATCCTCAAACATGTCAGGCAAACGACCAGGACATGTGTAAAAGAAATCATATGACATGTCAACTATTTCATGTGAAAACCCTCCCACATGTCAACTGTGGGATGTATATACCCTCTGACATTTCAAACATGTTAGGAAGATGCCCAAAACACATCAACCTAGTCTGTTAGACACGTTTGGACATTTATCATGTGAACCCTGATCCATGAACATTCGGTTGGGAAACCCATTTACACGATAAGTTCCCTTGATGAGTTAGGGTTATACACTCAAGAAACCCTATTCATTTCATGATATCTAAAGGGTAATCATTTCATACAAACATATTTTATTGAACTTTCATATTCCTTGTATCTTTTTATCTTTCAAAGGAAAAAATGATGAATGTGTGACATGAGAATCCACCCTAGTGTAAGTTACTCAAAATTCAAATTATCTTTCCTCATTGTACCCAAATTATTCTATGTGTCTGTCATCCTTCTGTATCTATCAGTGGATAGAATGTGTGTTTATATGTAGTCATCCTCTTGAGTGTAATCTCAATGCATTCCCCCAACTACCCTAAACCCATCAGCAGGTTAGGGACGAATTGAAATACGAGGAATCTGATTCCTACTCCAAGTAAGATACATAGGACACCTTCCTAAGGACCAAGCTCCATAGAAAACACTCTATCAAGGATTCTCCAATGAAAAAGTATCGTATCCATATCCAATGATTCTTATTATTTTTTATCCCTTGTTACTCACACTGAGCAGGACTCATGTGTGCTTAGGGATTTAAAATGATCATATCACTAGAAAAATAAAATTTCCCAATTAGGTAAACATTAGTGTGTAATCCTCATTCAATAAAATGATGAAAATGAATCCATACAATTGGAATCCAACTCTATGTAATTCTTGAATTCATTTTAATATTGGTAAAATATAGGGTAATAACCGCTACAAGTAATAATTATCAGCCCCTACCAATCAATTGGTTGAAGGAACACCAAACTACAAAATCCCTAATTCAAATTATTAATAGGATACATAGGATTCCTTCATAAGTCTTGAGTTCCATATTTCATGACTAAGTGACCTAATATATGTCATTTCTTCATGATGCCAATTTTTACATCTTGGACTTAAAGGAACTATGTGGATTTTGATTCCTATTATAAATAGGATATGTATGGAACCTCATAAAGGTTCAATACCATCATAAAAACACCAATCGCCTTCCTAGATGGTAGTAAATTATATATTTCTTCATTATACATTGTATATATATATAAGAATCTACTCATTACTGAGTAATAATAGGAAATGGAAGGAGATCCTCAAATACATACAGATGGATGGATTAATATAATCCCCTCTTCATGTAGAAGGATTCAGCACACAATCATTTTATTTTGTTAAGAATTCCAAAATTAGGATCTATAATAGATTCAAGAAAATATCCTAAATCTTTAATAGAGCCCCGGATTAAGAAATATTCCCCCCTAAAGGGTGTGATGAGCCCAAACTCTCATAATCTTGACCAATGAGAGTTCAAATGTGTTTTGGGTTCTAAAACCCCTAATTATCACCTACCTTTGGAAATCAGGTTTGTAACTTGTTATGGATTTGGGAACCCTTGGGTGTTTCTATGAGGGATGAAAATGGTAAATCTTAGATGAATTATTCTAAAACCATACTTTAACCACCCACAATCAATCATTGTCCCTATATATTCAAATGGGAAATGAAAATTATGAACCTGGTATGAAAACATATAATGAAAAAATAACTGAATCATTATAGGTGTTATATATCTTGTTTCCTAAACGTAGGGAACCATACCATTCAAATGAAAAATAAAAATGGTGAACCTGTTCTGAGTCTCTCAAATAATAAAAAAATCGATTGACCATGCATTATTCCATGCCATTTTTAATCTCCCATGGAAAAAAATGGTACACCAAGTATGAAATAATTCAATAATATATCCGGGTTCCCATTAAATAGGAATTCTTTCTATGAAAATTCCATGCAAGATAAATGGAAAAATTTATAACAAGAATAAACTGTTGTATTACCTATGCATACCTAATTGAGAATGCTTTAGACTTGATACTACTCAATAATTAGTGACCTTGTTTCTTATTGTATTCTTTATCAGATACAACTCTCACAAATAGATACTTGAGGGGAGATCATGTCTCCCTCAAGAAAATATTTGAGACCCTGAACTATTATAGTAACCTCTACAGGTTTCAAAATAACCACACCTACCAGACACCTTAACCTCTGGGAGGTGAATGCGATGGTTCAAGAATACCACAGATAAGGTACAATACCAACCCTTGAGGATTCACATAGAGGTATCAAAACACAAAAATTAACAAGTTCATATCATTTAGGGAAATTTTTAATGAAACTAGTGGCTCCTATTTCCCCCACCAACCACCTCAAAAGCTCATCCCTGAAGTGTTGTAATCAGCACCTTCCGTATATTAGGAGGGTGGACTAAAGATTTAATTACCACTCTATCTTGGTTTATGATCTTCCTAGAAGTGCTCCAGTTAACTGCCATCGCTAGAAAATCCTACCAGTTCTCCTTAGTCTCCTATTGATGGAATCACACAAAAAAATATACCCTAGACACATATTCCTGGGTACTAAGAAGGTATCATTGGGTGCAAAAAGATATGGATAACTGGGAGTGGGATCATATCCCAAAATATAATGATGAATCCCATTGTAAAATTCTAGTGGTGGATGGTGAAAAGGATCATATCTTTACTCACTCAGATCAATTCTGTATGTTTACTACTGTAGCAAGCATGGGTCTGGCACATATCCCTTTTCCCACACATTAATTCCATAGGCATACTCTAATGTAAAAATGAGGATAAGAGTGGGATTATATCCCCACTTCAAATGAAGACATCTTCTAGTATATCTTGGATATAAAGAATATGAACGCCTATATTCCTACAAAAAAATTGAAGTGTCACCACATTTTAAAAATAGTAGAAGATCTCTAGCGGCATATTATGGAACTGGTACAGATACAGGGATAGAAACATATCCTTGTTCCAAAAACCATAGTAGAATATCATGCTGATTAATATAAATAGGTGGCTACATCAGATAAATCACAATTATTAATCCCTTCCATGAAAATTATTGGTATATCTCGATAAAGGACAATGTAGAGGACCATGCTCATATCTCTATTTTGACAGGGTCTCACCAACTCAATTTGGAACATACCTCAAGATAAGTTCTTATTCCTATAAAAAAGAATGGTGGCTTAATTCAAAGGCACATAACCAAGCTCATATCCTCTCTCAAATCAAGGTTCGTCAGCACAACATGGAAATCACCTCTGAGCATGCTTATATCACCGATGATGAAGTTACTCCTCATATTTCAGCAACATACATAATCTATGCTCATACCCCTACTTCCACCAATAAAAAACTACATCAAAATTATCTATAGTCTATATAATAGGAGGTACTTTTCTCTTTACCCATTATGGAGATCCAACAATATTTTATAATGGGGAATTATCATATGAACGAGGATCATACCCCCCCTTCAAAAAGGATTTATCATAATATTTTGGCGACCACTCATAGGTAGGCCCAAATTCTTACTAAATACATAGAAGCTCACCAATATACTCTAGTATATTCTCAAAGTGGGATCATATCCCAACAACACCATGCTATTATAAATATGTTTTGGAAACCATCATGCAGTAGGCTCATATACTTTCTCAACCCCAAAAGGTAGGTCAGCCTATTCTGGCCATGATGCAGAATTAATCTCATATTCCTAATCTGCTCAATGTAAGTGTCCTTGAGGTTATAAAATTCATATCTTCAACACCTTAAGGTTCCATAATCTCTTAAATTGAATATGAATGTGAGAATTATCTAAATTGTCTTCCTTTTGGTAGTGAAGATATGGATCATAGGGACTCTACTCATAATGTATGTCTTGGTCAACCTCCCTTCGTAATATCACTCCCATACAAGGAAATATCCCCTTACCTAGACAGTTTTTATATATAGGTTTCTGAAACAATGGGGTTAACTATATATAGTTCCAATATCAACTATCAGCAAAACTTCACCACAGTCAGAAGGAGACCAAGAGAAGAAACCTCAATGGTCTAACCAGTTGAAGGCACATAAACCTAATTAATAAGACACTGACATGAATATATGGAGAGAGTTATCTAGAAAAAACCTCCCAACCATGTTCTAAAGTATCCCCACTTCCAACTATGAGATCATAGATAATATAGAGAATGATTCCATGCCTTACCTATGCCAAAACATGTGGAAAAACCATCAACGATTATAGGAGAGACACCTCCCCTATCCAGGATATGAGGGTCTCCTTCAGACCATACACATACAATGTTTTCAAATATATCTATCTGCTATCTCTATGGCCTAGGACTGAACACCAAAAAGAAACAATGAAAATATATAGAATTTCTTCTTATATTAAACCACAACTCTTCAGCAACTGATCACCAATGTAGCTTCATATTTTTGTATCTGATGATGGGGAAAGTATGGGTAATTTCACTTCATTGTGTCCCTAGAATATAAAAACTCTCCAGATATGGAATCCTACAATTTCATAGTTGTAAGAAAGATTAGGGGACAGGGTAACACACATGAAAGTAAGTCAATACATGGATACTCTCCTACTTTTAAGACATAAAGACGTTAGGAATGAAGGAGAGGGCCCCAAAAAGTATCCAAATATGGGACCCGTGATAAAATGGTAATGAATTTCAAACATAGAAGCTTAAGTTTTGGACAACTCAACAGATTCCCATAGAAAATGACTCCCATCACTGGAAGTCATTGCACCGATTTCATAGAAAAGTATAGTTGTTCCAAATAAAATGGATTTCAATATAATCTTCTATAGAGTCCATCCATAATAGAACCCATACAACATGGCTAGGGGAATTTTTACCACATCATCCTCACTTAAGATCATCTAACCCTAAGAGGATCTCAGAAATATTAGTGATGACTATGATAGAACCCCAGCCCGTAAGGATGGGTCATTTTTATCTCAATCATCACCACTAAGTTAATCACACCCCAATATGGTCCTAGAGAGATGAGTGATGATTCTAGATTAACACCATCCCATAGTTTGGGGCATTTATTTCCCAATTTCTATCTAAGGGGCAATCAGATCCAAGGATAGAGTCCTCAGATCCTCAGCAACATGATCAAAAAGTGCCAATAAGGGCCCTAAATCTTCCCCAACCCACATATCTAAAGTATTTTTGTCATTATTATTATCTTGAAAGGATTAAGTGTAACACCCCAGGTAAATAAAGAATATGACATCTTTATATTTATCCATATTTGTGAATAAAATATTAATATTACTTTAAAGTGGATGATATGCTCGATGGCGTACCCAACACGCAACAACGAGTGTCTTGGGAATCTTACGTTGCACTCTAATAATAAAATAATATTATTTTAAATGGTAGTTAACGCCTAGCCGTTGTAATGGCGGAAATGAATAGAACTAACTAAAAAATAATTATATATGTTTGTCAAATATTTTTACTCTTTACAATAAATTTTAGAGGATTAAAAATGCAAATGAATCCATTTTTTAAGCGAAAACATTCTAATATTCTTTAAAAGGTCGATTAACCGCCTTTTGATGGAGAACCCCTTTCAAATCCACTTTTTGAATATTTTATAAGCTCTATTTTTCAAAATAAACATATTATTTATGATTGGGACATTTAAATTTACCTTGGGTTAATTTTTGGAATTTTTCTGACAATGTTCATTTTTCAATGAATAGTGAAAAATACTGCATTTTACATCAAAACTGCTTTTTCATATAATTTAATTATATGGTTATATTATCTTTTTAATTTGTTTTAAATTTTAATTAGAATATATTTTTACCATGTAATTCAATGATGGTCATTGGGATTATTTTCACTTTGTAATTAGGCATAAACAAGTGCCAAACTTTTCATAAATATTGTTTCTAAAAAACCCGCTATTTGTTTTGACAACGGGAAGTTTTTTTAAATTAATTATTGAAATTTATGTGTTTGGAATTTGGTAAAATTAATTACATATTTGGAATCATAAGGTCCAAATTATGTAATTAAGACTCTTGTTTTTGGACATTATGAATAGTAATGACGGTAATTATCTTTAATTATTTTCATTAATGAGTAATCGGGTAGTTAAAGATAATAAGATAATATCATAATAATAAAAAATGACCACACAATGTGTCCTAAGGATACTGGTTGTCTCATGGCCGACCATTGGATGACTTGTGCCAAACTTGGGGGCCCCATGGAATCACTTTTGTGAGAAAGTGACTTTTTATCTATTTATTTTTAAAAAATGTTAAATGTGACAAAGAATGTATCACCTATGTAAAATATTTTTAATATTGTCTAAATAAATGATCTTTTGGACTATAAATATTCATTGGAAAGATAAAAAGATTTCCTACATCATAGTATTTTTTTATAATTTTTAGACATTAAATAAATTAAATTATTTATGACATCATGATGATGCAGCGATGACCTCATTATTTAACGATTTAAATAAAATGGAAAGATAATGTAAAATATAAGACCTAAACATGTCCAAAACCTATTGTATGGGTGTATTTAGAACCGTTATCACCTTATCCTCGAAACACATCAATGTGGGACCATTAAAATCCGAAACTCTTTTGGAAATAATGTTACATTTTATACCTTTCCAAGAGTGCCCCTCCTCTCCTCTTATAAAAGGCCCCCACATCTACCTCCTTACACACACTTAAAAAGCCTTTGGCTTGCCCAAACCCTGCCCATTTTGTCTCTCAACATCCCTCTATATCTCCTTGAATCCTCACTTTGGGAAGAATCCTTTCCAAGGAAGCCTTTGAGCTCAAATCAAAGGAAGTTACCCGATTTTAAGGTAATGTCTTCACTTGAGTCCTTTTGTTTTATTTTACTTCTCCAACCCCCTAAACTCTTTTTATTCTCTTCTTTTGTAACAAATCCAGTATCTCCAATATACTAGGATGTTTTTATAAGAAGTATTCGAGATACACTTACACACACCTACATCTAATGGTTAAAGAACATATTGTTTCAGTGGATGGCGAATTTCTGCCTCCCGAAGCGATGATTGTTCAAAATTATTCTAACACCTTAAAAGGTGGCCATTAAGATGAAACTATATTTATATATGATATATAATATGTTTATGTTTTACTTAAGCTTCTGTATTTTTCATTTATGGCATACCTTTATGGTTTCCATTATGGGTAAACGCGATATCTTCATTTAAGGAAGTGCGGACTACCGCCCCCTCAAAGTGATTTGATTCGGTAATACCATATGTGGTACGTATAAAGGATATATTTAATGATATTATATATGATACCATACTGGAATTAAAATACTATTATGTATCATTATTTTTTAATTCCATTAAATATGAAATAGAAATGGAAGTAGCGTTCATGCGTACGTACGGCTTACCGTCTCCATGAACGGTGCATTTCATTTCTTAACTCTAAATGTTATGTAATATTATAAATTCATGAATATACTGGATATATATGATATATATGATATCTACATCATTAATAAAATTCTGTATATAATGAACATTTGGCCACACGAACAACATGTAATTGTAAGAAGTCCACTTCCGACTTAAGAACCAAATATCGGAAAAACAAATATTATTAATGATTACATAATGTTTATGACATGGTAATAAGTGATATAAAAGGAATAATGAACTTGAAAAAGGTTCTTAAGGAAGTATAAATTAACTCAAGTTTATTATTCATGAGATTAAAGAATGATCGAGTCAAGTCTGACCCGAGGTAAGGGATCCTACTCCTCTCTTTCTTTTTAAGTACACTCTTTTATGTCATTCATTTTAAGATCATCTTTCCTGTGATTGGGATGTTATTTTATATTAATCTTACTGTAATTTTTATGTTCATATGATTAGAGACCCTATTTCCTCTTATCAATCCATTTTGGAAGTTTTAAGTGGCGCCGTTAGGCTGCCGAGTTTTCGTAAGAGATTTTTCATCTCACTTTTATTCTCGTGAGATTTATGCTACATTTGACACAATTTCCTTTGAGTGGTGTATGTACTACCAATTATTATACACTTTTTGTATTATAATTTCATTTATGGGTATTCACATCTTCATTGTATGACCCTTCTTCCATGGGGTGTATGTTTCGAAAGTTACCCAACTCGGTAAGGGGACCTTTCACCCTCCTCTTTTTAAAAGACTTATTTTGTTATGTCTTTTAATTCACATACTATTATGTTGGGATATGTTATTTTATATCCTTATTGATGTAAATTTTATGTCCAAGTTATGAGATGCCTTTTTTATCTCTCGTCAACTCATTTTCTGAATTTTGAAGTGATGCCGTTAGGCTGTCAAATTTTACCAAGGGAACTTTTTAACCCAATTTCGATTTCTTTGGGTTCAACATGTAGTTATTGAATATGTCATCTTTTGAATATGTGTGAATGACATTTTATTGTTTTACACTTAATATCCACTTATATTGGGTGTAATTATATTTGTCACACATAATTTTGAGATTGAATTATCCTTAATTTAAGGATACCTTCTTTATAAGGGAATTCATCACATTTGACATTTCTACTGAGACTTCATTGTTGTTATGCACCAATTCACTCTTGTATCGTGTATATACTATCCTTTGGAATATTATATCATGAATCCATTTATTCTCATGATATTATAAAGTTCTGACTAAATGTTATTCCTCAATTACTGTATTCAAGTGTCTCTAATTTTGGTAGAACCCCTTTAACCAAAATATCGCTTTAAATGTTTTAATTATTTATTCTTATTAATATCCATGTTTTTAAAGTGGTTTTAAGGATTTATTTATATGGATATTAATGGTTTAAAACTTTAAAATCTTCAAGGTGGTATGAGACACTTTGATTCAAAAATCTCTTTATTAAATGTTTTAAATGGTTTTGGAAATGGTTTCTTTTTTAATGGATTCATTATTTCAATATCCTAAAATGTTATATTGTGATTGAAATGTGGAGATGTTATGTTTACTTTATGCATGTTTTATGTGATACGTTTATGTTATGGTTCTTGTCCATTGTTATGAAAATGGGTGGTTCCGTGATAAACTAAGGGAGGGTGAGCCCGATATAGCTCTCCAATGCATTGGATAACATGAAGGAGTGAAACGTTAAGGTTTATCCAAAGAGATTTAGGGAATATACTGTGGTGGGTATTCCAAACGTAACCAAGAGGGTTAATCCCTATGTAAGAATGTTATGAATTCCTCAATATACCTTTTATGTCTTATGATTTCTATGATTTATTCATGATTTGATATGCCTATGTTTTATGGGTAAAGTATGATTTCATTCTAATGTATATATGAACTCATGTTTCCTTTCCATTTTTTTATAACTCTTACTAAGCTTTTTATGCTCATCCCAAGTTTTTGAAATGTTTTTCACAGGTCAAGGGAAAGGTACATGATGTGATGATAGTGTCAAGGATGTGTCAAGAAAGAATCTGTGTTTTATTTTAAATATGTTTCCGTTGATGGGAAGAATGAATACTGTCTTTTATGTAACCACTTTGTTTAAATGTGGAATGTAATGCAAGTTTCATGATCTAATTCTCTAAAACTCTAAACCTGAAAAAGATCCTCAATGTGTAATCTTGTAATAACTCAAGATTAAGTAAGGTTTAAGGCTAGGGCCTTATATTAATTATTCTCTATTTTTTGGAGAAAAATATCAATATCCAACATCCCAAACATTTCTCCCACCACAAGACATTGTTGTATCATTTGGGTCCCATTAGGAAATCATGACTGGAAACACCCACAAGGTCACTATTCACAGACTGAGATAAGAGGAATGTATGAAAAATTCAATCAAAACCCATATTTTTTGTAAGAAAAAATGGTCTAATATGGATGTGGTATAGATAAATGACCTTGATACAACCCTTAAAGGAGGAGCATCTGGTGTAAAATCATCCTATTATATGGAATATAATGGGCCAAATGCCATTTCCTAATACAGCTCAGCGGAATTCATCATCACCAATCTAGAAAATGATGTGGACCAAGATATAAATGAAAAGGGATACAACACAAAAATCATATCTCGAGTGGTAGGTGATATGGATGCACAAACTAAGGATAAAGGTATGCAAAATCAGGGAAGGATCCATAAACCAACACCTATGAATGATGAATTGCCACATCCTCAGTGTAACACTTCCAAGGATTATAAGGGAAAGGTGTGGCCACATCCCACTCACTATCCAGGGGATCCAAAATTATTTTCTCATATAAATGAATATAATAATGTGAAATAAGATATAAAATCCTAGATAGATCAATACAGAATTACTTATTGGAAATATTCCCATTGGGTATTGTAATAAAATAGAAATTAATATCCATCCACCCATACATCTGGAGAAAGTCATCCCACCTAAAAATGAAACATGTATTAATTATTTTGGCTCTATATATAGGAATTCAATCTATATAAATGTGGAATTTTTTAATGATCCTAACTTTATTACATTACATAGACGACCTCTCCCTCATTAGGGTGATCACTTGGTCCTAGCATAGATCAAGAATCATCACAATATGAAAATGGGGATACCTCATCAAACCTCTCCCACTCCCTTTATATGGGCGGTGTTCTAGAAAGTGATGCCAATAGAACTCTTTAATGTCATTAAATCCTTGCATACCCAAATTCAAGCCATGGAAGGATGGTGTGCACCCGTACAACCCAAAAAAGAATACATATTCTAAACGAGGGATGAAATATTTTCCCTGCCCAATTTCTTCAACCCTATATTCTCAACCTTTGATGGTTTGGGAGATCTAGAATTGAATCTCATGCACTTTATGTCCTAATGTGGCCTAATGTTTTGACCTTCAGATCAGTAGGAGGAAACCAAACTGAGGTGTTTTTTATACAATCTGTTGAAGTTATCCTTCATTTGGTATATTGTATTTCTAGTATGATATGTTGGGGGATGAGAATACCACCTTCGTAAATCACTCTATCATTGTTTCTCTATGATAAGGAAAATTAGAATTTTTAACTTTAAAAATTAAAAACTATTTAAAAATGATAGTTTTTATAACTTCATTTATAGATTGAATGGTTTAACCTATTAACTCGGTATCCCTCTCTCACAAGAGGTATTGTTCGAAATTCTTTATGGGAATATTTGGGATTAGATGAAAAAACCATTGATCCTAATGAATTATGCAAGAAGATTTCGTGAGTCTATGGAGATTCTATAACTCCAAGAATATTTCATTCAGTTGGCCTAGGAAAATTTTCAACCCACACCAATATCATAGGGGAAAAATATATGTTCTGAAGACATTGTCAATGTTACCCACAAAAAGTAGAAGTGCATATTCAAGCACCTATATAGGCCTTAAATAATTTGTTACCTTTTATTGAGTGGCATCAGTAACATAATCACCCTTAAATAGAATAAAAAAGAGATTATATTTTCCCATGATTTGAGGAAAAAATAATAAAGTGTATTCCTTATAAAATGATCATTTGCATGATTATTTATTTGAAGACATGGAAAATAACCTTCTCAACCAAAAAAATAGAGAAACCCAATGAGATTTTCCTCACTAATCATCATGACTTCTTCACTTTCCAAAGAAAACTAGGTTACAATATCTAAGACTGATTTGTATTCAAATAGTTCTTCAGAGCATGGTTGATTCTAGAAAAGTGATATTGGAGGAGTCCCTAACACATGTGACCTATATAACCATCACTATACCTAAAGAAGAGGGTTACAGACAAGAATTTCCATTAATGCATGGATAGATGTTTGATAACTTTATGAATCGAAAGACAATCAACTGAGATTATGCCATCTTGAGAGTATTAATTCACAAAAAAGTAACAATTCAAAAACCCAGGGAGGCTTCATTAAATACACCTCCTAGAATGATGACTAATTATTGAACACAGTAAAAGACACAATAAGAGGAGTCATATATAACTCTTGTTAAATCCCTAATGCTTATATATTTATTTCCTCTAATATCTGGGGAACAGGAACCACCCTACCAAATGAATCCCTCACATGATGAGGAGTTCATATTTGTTTTTTTTAATTATGTTCACTTGATATATCCCTTACCTGATGATAAATACCACCATGACTACATGTTTATTGGGCCCTATTGGGGTTCGAGAGGCTAAGGATAGAGAAGCTATGGATAAG
The DNA here is from genome assembly GCA_963277665.1 of Viscum album. Classification (NCBI taxonomy): domain Eukaryota; kingdom Viridiplantae; phylum Streptophyta; class Magnoliopsida; order Santalales; family Viscaceae; genus Viscum; species Viscum album. The sequence continues at coordinate 1,744,073,625 of OY728141.1, forward strand.
GGGAAGAAGTGGGTGTGGTTGAACCCTATATGCCGGTCATAACCCCATGGTAACCATATATGAAACCAAGATTCATGGGTGATCACTTAAACAAGTCCAATAGAAGCATGGATATGCCTCAGAGCCCTCCATCAGTTGTTTAATCTCAGTAATCTTACATGATTGACTAGCTGATGGGAGATTTTTTTATCATCCCAAACAAAGGGGAAGGTCAGAATGACCTACATCACATACAACAGATCCTCCCTCAGCCTATAATCAAGAACTTGGACCATACACCTCAAGAACCACAACTCTTGATCCATATAATAGCTAAGAAACCCACCTTGGGAAGTGTAGAACTCTGGAAAAAAGATATCATTTTGAAATAGTTATCAGTTGTCTCAACCAAAAACTCAATAATGGATGATCTCTATCATTCAAAATAACTCAAAGAACCGCTCATAAAGGTCCTTCAGATCCCATGGGATTCTATTATTTAATTAATTTTATCCAAGTTTTACCGAGTGCAAACTATTCCAACATAATGTTACACCACCATATTGTTCACATAACATGATCAGGAAGTATTTATCCAAGGGCATATCATAACCCTACATATTTTAGGAAAAAATTAATTGTTGTTGTTGAATGTATCTAGTTGAAAATGGTTTTGTTATAACACTCTTCACAATTTTAACCCTATAAATTATGAGATATAGTGAGGGTCACTTATCTCCGATGAAGCTAACCATTCAAGGGTTCCATAAGAGAAAGTAATGGTCTCTCAAGAAGATCAAGATGAGTACTTAATTTAGGTACCTCATAGATAATTTTTAGTTGATGGTTAGATATCAGGACATAGCATATAATTTCCTTATTTTATGGCCTTGGATTCATATCAACATAGAGGTACCTTGAACATTTCATCAATTCCTTAAACACACCATCGATGGAAGGGTCAGAATACTAAATTTTGACCGCACCACCTTGAAGTAATGAATATCCATATATGCTAAGGAATTTTTATATAAGGAGAGGTTAAAAAAACTAATGGTGGATGATGATATGTAGGTTTCATCTCCCAATGTATTGGGGAACACCCTAGAAAATCCATGGATCGTGCCAGATAGCGATTATGTGTTTCCTATAAACATGATCAAGGTAGTAGATTTAATCCATGAAATTTTCTCAGGAACTATGATCTTCACTATCTTATGTCCATGTGATATATATCACATAAACTAAAATGTATTCATCAAAGGGAAGACAAAATAGTTTTCTATTTAAATCTAATAATTCTCTTACAAATTTAGAAAACATCAAAGTTACCCCCAAGATATTCACTGTAACATAGGATTTACATGTCTCTCATTCCCTGGTAGCATTGAAAAAGAAGACATTCATCCCCTAAATCTCTCTGTGATGTATCTGGTAGTTCAAGACATAAATTTTTTTCCATGGTATCTCCTATCTCAATAGGGATGAATATTCCATTAAATTATACATCATATGTGAGGATTACCTCATGGTATAAAAGATTATAGAAGGAGAGGATGGCCTCAGGAACACACCTCCTTCATTTGAGGAAGGCATCTCCACCACCGTGGATGAGATCAGCAAGATGAATATGGGAATAGAAGAAGACCCTAAAAATACATTCATTAGTTTCATCATGCCTCTCAAGGTTTAAGAGATGTATATTGTATATCTAAAAAATAATTGATACATGTTCACTTAGAATTATACAGTTATACCTAGTCTGAACACCGATGTGGATACTCAACACCTAGGCTTACCCAATGTTCATCGAGTTTTCAAGAAGGAAGCTAGGTGAACACACCCCTATCATGCTATTAATGTAGAATATAATGTTGAAACTTTGATGAAATATAACTTTTATTGGGAAGTTAAGTTCTAAAAATGGATAATTGATATCATCTCCATCACAAAAAACAATAGGTAGATCTAGGTATACATTTATTTCAGATACATTAATTAATACTGACTGAAATAATGACTTCTCATTTACATTCACCAAAATTTGGATCAATTCCATGACTGTATTCTAATCCCTTTACTACATGGACGTGTATTCATGGTAGAACCATATAAATATGGACTTGAATAAGAGGATGATACCATCTTTAGATCACCTCATGGGATATTTATCTATCTTGTCATACCGTTTTGATAGAATAATTTTGATGTTACTTAACACTAAACCATGAAACATATCTTTAAACACTTATTATTACATATCATGGAGTGTTATATTGAAGGCATGGTGGTTAAATCTCAACAGTGACGTGATCACCTCACAGATATTCAAACAAGCTTCAGAAAGTTCTAGAAATATAGTTTGAATATGAGACCTCTAAAGTGATATTTTGAGGTAACTTTTGGGAAATTGCTTGTCTTTTTTGTACATTTCCACGACATCAATCTCGATCCAGAAAATACTAGTATGATCTTAAAAATTCTGCCACATTGGAATCATAAATAACTATAGGGTACCTCAAATATATTTGGAAATTAATATACTACCTAGATTTAAATCCCCCCCCTTCTCTATGATAATGATTAAGGGAATCACATACTGATGGGATGAGTACTTCTAATAATATTTTTAGAATATCAAGTACTACTTATTTCACCTATCGATCTTGATATTGTTAGTGAATGGAAATTCACTTATCATATATATATCTACCATGTAATAATTAATTGGGGTTATTCTTGCATAGAAAAATAATCCGTGGAATGAAAACTACTTATACAATCTCAGTTGGATGATGCTAGGTAATAAGACTTGGTATTCCAATATTGAGAATAACTAAGTTGAACTCATATTTGAAGAGAAAAAGATAAGTAATTACTTTCAGAATCATGAAGTCCACTTGGTCTCTCATATTAACCCGCTCAAGTATATATTTTTTCACCCTATATTTACTGGGTGTTTGGCTTGATGGGAAGTTATTATAAAATAGTATGACATCAAATTTGTGTCATAGAAGCCAGTTAAAGAGCATGACCTGAATAATTACCTTAAAGAACATCCTTCCCTAGAGAGAACACTAATAGACACTGAAAATCCAGTAGAAGTGTTTTTATATGCCTATGACACTCCATGGTCATGGGAGATATATTTTTAAGTTTCCTCTCTAAGTAATATTGGAAATATAATTGAGAACCCAAATATCAATTCATTTGATCTAGGGATTGTATTTTTTTCCAAAACAAATGATTTTTTCCCTAATCCTTTTCACTTTATGAAGGCTATACTAATAATGTAGCAAAATACCAATCCCTCGCTGCCTTCATGGAACTAGACCTACATCTATAGACAGACTACCAAAACATAAAAAGGGATTCATAACTAGTGATCAAACAAATCAAGAGTGAGTATACCATCAAGAAAGATGATTTGGCCCTTTATATCAGTTAAGTTAGAGGAGTGATGGAATAATTCCCTTTTGAACCAACATTTCATCATGCCCCTTGATCAAAAATAGCTTGCATGGATGCATTGGATAATTAAACCATAGTCTTGGATTGATCATGATCAAGATGAATTGGTTTTTCATATCACGTACCAAAGGATGGTTTCATTAGTCATCGTCTATGACATAGAGGAAATACACAAGGTCAACACTACCCCAGAGTATGATGAGCCGATATCCACCACATGATGGATGGACTCTATAACATATTACCTCCAAAATGTGACCCTTACATCAAATCAATCTAAAATGGAATAGATTCAATGATGAGAAGAAAAACTCACTCCTTGGGATGGTCAAAATGAGAAGAAATCCCTACGTAAATGAGACTTTAATGGTGTCTTACTCAAATTAATTGAAAAAAGGATAGATTCTCCCTATCATGGAAGAAGTCCATACTGGGTCCTATAGTTATCATTGATCTATGAACAAGAACACCCACCAAATTAGGATCCATGGTTATTATAATAAGAAAATACATGACTATATGAATTTCACTAAGAAAATTCATGCATACTATATTTATTCAAACTTCATCGATCAACCCCCAGAGTTTCTCTAGATGGATAAATATTCCTAGTCATTTTCCTATGGGGAATAGAAGTTCTGGGGACATATCCCCTAGATACAGAAAAGTAGTTTAAGTAGATCATTATTATCACTGAATTATTTTACAAATGAGAATATGGAATACCCCTCAAGAAAGTTGGGAAGAAGAATATCATAAACCTCATGAAATCCAATATTATCACAAAAGTTATTGTCCATCACACAATACTGATGGAAAATGAAACCAACTTCTATTATACTGAAATGAATAAAATGTACCAGGAGTACCATATAAAATTCGACCATTCATCCAGATATCATATAATAACAAATGGATAGAGATATGCCTTCAATAAGTCCCTATCAAAAATACTCTAGAAAATGGTAGACAAGGAAAACAAGTCCTAGACATACAAACTTCTTCATGCTTTATGGGATTAATGTACCACCATAGACACTACCATAGACGCGAATCCATATTCATTGGTTTACAAAGATAGAGAAGTGCTACCCATAAAATTCTAGTTTCCCTCACCCTAAATAGATATATGTGTATAACTCTCAGGTAAAGTGCAGTAAAAAAAGGCATTATATGAGTTGGAACGACTTGATGGGGAAAGGTTATGCACACTAAAAAACCCTTGAAGTTTATTAACATATGATTGTGTTAGCCTTTAATAGAAAGGTAATCCTCTACTCATGCCTTCAAGGAGAACATGTATTGGTTCTCAGAATCCCAATGATACTAGGAAAGGAATATCCAAAGATAGAACCCAAGTATGAAGGGTCTTAAATCATATATATAGAATATTCCAATAGAGATTACTCATTGTCTATAATGAATTGGGAGTGAATTTTACCCCCATAAATGGGAGGCTTCTCAGTAAGTAATTTTCATATATTTCTTTATGAATTCTGTCTCTAGGAACTAATACTTTAAACTACATAGCATCTTACAACCATACCACAAGACATTAATCTTCATAGAATTCACCGTTACCACATGACATTAAACTGTAAGAAATAAATCCTTACCAAATGATGTTAAACTACATGGAGGATATTTCCACAAAAATTATTCATTTCACATGATATAGATCTATAAAAAATAAAAATGAATAATTATCATCCTTCTGTGTGTGTCATATTTTCATAGAGAACTTCCATTCAAGAACTACATATGGATTGATTCATGTTTACATAGGATATGTAGGGATTCCCAGAACCCAAATCCTAGGTCCATCCATAATATAAATTAGAAAAACAATATATGTATGGGATATACCTACATAGGGAATTTTCATTTCCTGAATTATTTTTGGCTCGATTAAAATTATCATAGGATACATAGTGACACACAAATATCTAGTCCAGGTTACAACTATAATATAAGAATGTCTCCCCTCCAATAGTACAGGTCATGCCTCCATAAGTAATTTTCATATGAGAACTACATGTAGCTTTGTTCTTATTTACACAAGATATGTAGTAATGACCAAATCCCAAATCCAAGGCCCAATTGTAATATAAATGATAGAATGTTTTCCTCTATAGTTGATCCAAACCTGTGTAGATAATATCTATTTAAGAAATATAATTGGCTTGATTAATATTCCCAGAGGATACATATTGATGGATATATCCCATATCCAAGGATTAGTCATAATAGAGATGAAACAAAATTCCTCCTCTCAGTATATGGGTCAGACGTACATGGGGAAGTTTACATATAAGAACTATGTGGCTTGATTCCTAATTATTATAGGATAAATAGTGACATTTGAATATAAATCATGGGTCCAGTTGTAACATATATAAATGCACCCCTCCTTACATATAGACCAGACCTATGTAGAGAACATTTTAATAAGTACGTATGAATTGATTCCTTTTACCATAGGATACATAGTGATTCCCAAATCCCGAATCCTAGGCATATCCACAATATAATGAAAATTATCTATCCCCATTCGGAAACTCAAGCAGTGCAAGTAATATCTTTATTGGAACTATGTGTTCCTTGATTCAAGTCACCACAAGATACATAGTGACACTCGAGCCTCAAATCCTAGGTCCAGACGTGATTCCGAGGATAAAATTCCCTTTCTATTACATATGGGTAAGACTTGCGCAAGGAATTATCTAAAACTAGAACTACATGTGGCTTGATTCCCATGATATGGGATACATAGTGACACTTGGATCATCCATTTTATTTCTAGACATGAATTATCATGGCTCTCAACTATGCTATAGAGACCCTTGTTTTTATTACATTGCTATTACATGATTTTAATGATAAAAAACATAAATGCTTTATACAACCTGGATCCAAAGGTTTAGAGTCCTGATAAAATTAAGAGTTCACATAACTTTTACATAATAAAGCGTCAACATTTATTTAATTACCTCTTCTCTAGCTTTTAGTGGCCTTCACATTCTCTTTAGTACATGTAATCATCTAAGGATAAACATCAATAAATGTGTTGAGATAAAAATTCATGTAAGAGGATAGAAAAAGACAAGAATCAATATAACATGGGTGAGAATAATCATCACTATAACATCATAATCATGTGATTAAAAATTATATAAAGGAAAGAAATGTGTCAATTCATAAAAATGAAACATCATGTCTTAGTGGTAAACAACTACTTATTGTTGTGAACAATGTTAGGATCATGTTCATGAATATTTCACTTTATCTCATGAGATACATCACATTTCCCAATTAATTGGAGATCTATATAATTCTAGGTGCACCCGTCACATCATAAGATTTTCATGCGCTATATAATTCTGGGTGTACCTATCACATCATAACATTTACATTATCATGCATGCCATGTATATCAATATTGGAGATAAAATAACTCACATAAGGGAATGTGTTTCATATATTAAATCATACATTCATTAATAAACATTGGGGTTTCCAAAATAAATATGTAATAAAAAAATGTTTACAAGAATCCTCAATCTTGAGTGACGAAGAAAAAATCTCACGAGAAGTGAAATTTGTGCTTTTAGAAATAAGAGTTATTTTGGAAAAATCATTAACTTGTCATAAAATAATATTGGAAAAATGTATTTCCAGAAAAAAAAAAGAAAAAGATAAATAAATTATATTTAAGAAACATTAATGTAACATCTATACTAAATATGGTGTGAAAGAGGAAAATCCAAATAAAGAGAGTTGGGTTCAAGAATCCCCTTATCTTATATCTGAATGATTTCTTCACATTAATATCCTAGTAAATCAAATTAATTTCTTTAATTAAAAAATAAAAAAACATTTATTCATGAATTTTATTAATTATAGTTTTTTAAGTTCATTTATGGGATTTTTTATGAGTTATATAGTTTAATTTTATCATTCAATAGTGTTTGTTATCTTGTCTTTTATGATTGGTTCGCTTGTATATGAGTGTGGAAGTTCATGTAAAATTAGAATAGTTATAAAAAAATTATATTTTATTATTTAAAATTAAGAAGATTAAATTATATTATATATAATTTGGTTATATTTTATGAGTATGAATCAATAGATAATTAGTTAATGGAAATACATTAACTGTTTTGGCAGATTTTACGACCCTCACGAACTCGTGTCATTTTATTTAATATACTATTTATATATTGCTTCCAGAACATTATATAACTGATAATAGATATATGTGTATATATATATAATAAGATCTTATTTAACCATAATGAAGGTTTTATTATTAGACCTTAAGAAGTTAGTGAAAAATGAAAACGCATCATCCACAGTGGCCGTAAATCGACACACCAAAAAAAATATTCTCATTTATCAAATGAAAGGAAAATGGGAGAAATATTTGAATATGAATTATTAAATTAACATAATAACATTCCATTATATAAAATAAACTTGATTTATCATTTTTCTTTGGATAGGTGGATGTTATGATAGAAAAATAAATGAAATAAATTGTAAAGAAAATAAAATAAAAGGAAAGAGGATTTTACCTCTTCAATTTATCATCCTTGAGAACCTCCTTAGGATAAGGGGTTTGGTCTTTTGTTAAGACCAATGGCTCATGGTAGTGGGTGAGTATCTTAGTAATAGTATTGGGTAGAATTTTGACAAGTCTAAAATCTTGGATGTTATTAAGAGAAGAGGTGGTGAGGGTGGTCTTTATAGTGGATATGTTGGGTGTTTTCTCATTATTTAATTCATTAGTTTATTGTTTTTTCTAAAAACTATGAATATTTTGAACCTTAACATTAATATAATAATATAAGGAAGTATGGTTAGATATTTTGGGCTTACATCAGTCTTACCTCATCTATGACTCAACAATTCATGTATTTATCTTTTATCATAAATTATCATATTTTACTATTCAACAAAAATCCATTTTTTTTGAAAACTCGTAAAAATTCACCCAAACCATTTTTTGATGGATATATTTAAAAAATGATCTACATTTTATGAAAATATTTTTCTAAAAATGATAAATATAATTTCAATTTAAAATCATCATTCACTTGAAAAATATCGATTTTGAAAGTATAACTGATTTTATAACACTTAAAAAAATTAATTAAGGTCTCATAAAATTTAAATATAATCATGAGAAAACAAAATGTTAATTTATGAATCCATTTTATAAAATAAATTTCTTTTAAATAATTATATTAATTTTAAATTTATAAATAATAATTTTTGTTTTATAAAAATATGAAAAATTAATTAATAATTTTTAAATTATTTGTTTACTTATACTATGATATAGTTATATAATATTGTCTGCTTTAATTTTATTCATAATTTTATAGATGAGTTTAATATTCTATTGTCCAACTTACTATTCCTAATGGTCACATTACTATTAAAAAGGTCATGTTACTATTCCATAGATAAAGGTTCCTTAGTATCTAGAAATACATCTTATTTCATTAATTAATTCATAATTTAGAAATTTTATATTGTGTTATCTATGTGATTTGATGTGATTTATACTATATGACCTAATTATAAGAAGGGAATATCTATTGGTAAAATTTTGGGTCATTACATTCTCCCCCCCCCCTTATGAAATTTCACCCTCAAAATTTCATTTTACATACTATGGTGAAAACAAGTGAGGGAACTTATCCTTCATCACTTACTCTGGTTCCCATGTAGCCTGTTTATAATTATGCTTCTGCCATAGTACTTTGACCATGTGATTAGTCTTGTTGAATAGAACTCTATCTATATGGTCCAAGATCTTCCCTGGCTTCTCCTCATAAGATAGATCATTTTCCAACCATACCACCTATGGATTCAATATGTGTGAAGGATCTGTTACGTACTTCCTTAATATGGATACGTGGAATACATCATTTTCTTAAGACATAGTAGGTTAAAGTTTCAATCTATAGGCCTCGTCTCCAACTTGATCATGAATATTGAAGGCGTTGATGTACCATGGACTCAACATTCCTTTCTTCCCAAATATCATGATCCTATTCCATAGAGATATATAGTAGAATTCCATGTCACTAGCCTTAAACTCTAGGTATTTTTGATGATTGTATGCACAGATATTCTATCGACTTTGGGATACCTTGAAGTTATCTTGAATACTTTTCACATTTTCAACCATTTATTTGACAATTTAATTTCTTATAAGCTTACTTTCACTGACATCATCCAATCATACTAGTGTTCTACATATTTTCCCATAAATGGCTTCATATAAACCAATTTTGATTCTTAAGTGGAAACTGTTTTTGTAAGAGAACTCGTATAGAGGAATGATTTGGTCCTATCCTCCTCTGAAGTCCACAGAACCTTCTCTCAAAATATCTTCCAGTGTCTGATTAGTATGCTCAGATTGAATATCAGTTTCAGTATGATAAAATATATTGGAGTTCAGCTTAGTGTTTAGAGCATGTTGGAGACTTTTCCAGAACATGGAGGTGAATGTCAGATCTCGATTGAATACAATTGCCGGTGGCACTTCATGCAGCCTTACCAATTCTCTGTTTTATATCTATTCAATTTGAGCTTGTGAGATTTCCTCTAAATTTGAAATAATGTGAGCTATCTTTTTATGTTGATCCACAACAAACCATGCCACATTTTTTCCTATGGATGTATTCAGAATTCCGGTGAAAAATTCCATAGTGATTTTTTCCCATTTCCAGGTTGTTATGCGTAATGGTTTCATCAACACCTTAGAATTTTTCATTTCCTCCTTCACATGATAACATTTCATGCACTCTTATGTATATCCAGCGATATACTTTTTCATATTTTCCCACCAATATTCCTATCAGAGATATTGATACACCTTTGTGCTCCCTAGGTGAATAGAGAAGGTTGAGCCATGTGCGTCATTATGAAGCTCCTTATTTTTATTTGGATTATATGGTACACATAGTTGCGATCCAACTCATACAATTACTTCCTCAAAAATTTTGAACTATGATGATTTACCATTTCTGATATCTTCCACCTTTTTTGAATTTCCACATCAATTCATTGATCATTATTTATTTTATCCATCACATATGGTTGAGAAATCATTTGAGAAAGAATTAGATATGTTCTTTCCTTAATGATTCCCATATCCATAATTTTAAATTCTAAGAAGATTGGATCCTTCTCAATTCTCATCATTGATAATATTTGGGGATCCTTTCTACTTAGAGGCTCTTCTAGTTTATTCTCTTTTTTAGGATGGTAGTGGATTGAGAAGTCATAATCCTTCATGAAATCAAACCATCTTCATTGGAACATATTAATATCCTTATATGTGAATATATATTTGAGTCTCTTAGGATCATTATAAATTTCACACTTCTACCCATAGAGATAATGTAACTAGATTTTCAATATAAAGATCACAACTGCCAACTCAAGATCATGTGTGAGATATTTTTTCTCATTAATTTTCAACTACCTTGAGTCATAGGCTATCACTTTATCATTTTTCATCATTATACAACCTAATACATTCATTAAAGAATATTTGTATACCACAAAGAGTTCCTTACTTTTTGATAGTGTGAGAACTGGTGCAATGATAATCCAATTTTTCAATTCTTTGAAGTAGCATTCACATTCACTAGTCCAGACAAACATTGCTCCATTCCGAGTAATCTTGTTTAGTGGGCTTGACAATCATGAAAATTTATTCATAAATTTATAGTAATGCCCAGATAAAACATGGAAACTATGAATCACTATTACTGATGTTGGAATGGTACACTCTTTTATTGCCTTTATCTTGAAAGGGTCTAAAGATATTTCTTTGGTAGTGATAACATGCCCCAAGAATGATAATTCCTCCATCCATAACTCACATTTTCTATACTTTGCATATATAATCTCCCTTCACAAACTCTTTAGCACAATATTCAAATTCTTCTCATGTTCCTCCTTACTCTTGGAGTATATCAAACTATCCCCAATAAATACTTCCAAAAATTTGTCGACGTAATCTCTAAAGATATTATCCATTAAGTCCATGAATATTTCTAGAGCACTCATGAGTCCAAAAAGTATTACTATGTACTCATAGTTTCATTACCTCATTTGAATGATATTCTTGCAAATATCTTCCTTCCTCACCTATAATTGGTGATATCCCAATAGAAGTTCTATATTAAATAAATAAATGGACTCACACAGTTGATTGAACAAGTCATGTATCCATGGAATGAGATACTTTTTCTTTATCATGATTTTGTTCAGATCATGATAATCAGTCCATAGGCACATTGATCCATCGTTCTTATTGACTAAGAGGACTGGTGCACCCCATGGTGAAGCACTCAAGCATATAAACCCCAGTTTAGATTATCTTATATTTTCTTCTTCAGTTACTCCCACTCAATGGGGTCCATTCTATAAGGTGTCTCTGTTATAGGAAGAGATCCTGGAATAAGTTTAATTGAGACCTCAACCACTTGTCCCGGAGGAAGACCATGATATTCATCCAGGAACACATTAGTATAGCCCCGTACAATGGGAATGTCTTTGAGCACGACTCTATCCTTTGTCTCATTCATTTGCGCTAGATATTATTGCTCATAATGAAATAATATCCACATTTGAGATTATTCTGAAGGAGATTCATATTCCTCCTTAAACTTGTACTAAATTCAAGGACGCCTCGATATGTTAAGAATTATTTCCTTTTCCTAATAGTTGATTTTGGATTTGTATAAAGATATCTAATCCATGCCCAAAATAGCATAAAACTATAATAAAGGATGTAATACAATATTTCCTTAAAGGTAAGGCCTAAAAACATTATCCAATGAGAAGTTATATACTTTGGATATAGTAATTTATCCATTTTCTATTCTCATAGATAACTCAGCTACTATATTTTTAGTGATGTTGGAATAGTTCTACTAAAAATTCAAGATGGGAAAGAATGTGTAGAACTGGAATCAAATAGTAATTTATCTATTATTGAATGAAATACTAGTATACTTATCACCGCATTAATTTTTGGATCCACCTCCATAGTAGTGAGGTAATAATATGTCCCTTTATCCTTTGACTTTGGTGGTGGATGAAATTGATTACCCTCAAGAACTTGAGGTTTAGTACACTATCTTGTATAGTTCCCTTTCTCCCTATAGTTTAATAATAGAAACATGGGTGGTTCTATACTTTCCTCAACCACATTGACCTTCTTCCTCAGGTCTCTTCAAAATTCATGATCTTAATGGCCTTCTCTCCCAAATTTATAACATTTCCCCAAACCTTTGAGGTGGTACCCATGATTCTTATTCCCACATTTTTGACATGTGGGTTTTGAGTTTTATTTCAACCTTTTTCATTAGATCACCCATATTGGAACTCCATATTTAATTTCTCATCAACGTAGCCATGGGACCACTCTCCAAACTCTATCTCCACATTGTGATCACATTGAAAAAATTATTCATTACCCCCAAAGTATCAATTTTCTAGAGCCTTTATAAGGTGTGGTTTTAATACACTAATGAATCTATCTATTTTTCTATCATTTTTCATAATCAAACCTAAGGCTCACCTTGCAAGCCTTGTGAAATTTTCTTTGTAATCCATGATAGATTCACCTTCCTTTTTCTTTATCTCAAAGAATTCTCTATCCATATTTTTATAGAGTCCAAGGGAAATAATTGTTAAGAAACATTATCTTAATGTCTTAAATATATATCTCATCGATTTCATCCTTTAGGTTGATGTTTTTAATCAACTCCCACCACTGATCAATCTCTCTATCTAAATGATAAATGGGTAGAGTCATATTATCCGTCTGAGAACATTGAAGCACAAAAAAGATCTTATCCATTGATTTAACCCACTGTTTTGTAACTAGTGGGTTATAATATCCATTAAAGGTCAGTGGTCATTACTGCATAACATACTCAATAGCTAGTTTCTCCCTCTTAGGTGAAGGAGGATGTTCTATATTACTCAGGTTATTATTCGTAGCCTCAGATAGTTGGGTATGAATACCCATGAAATTTTTAACTCTACCTCCAATGGAATTAGGGATGTCATTTGGGAAATCACTTCATTATGCCTCACATGGGTTTTGGAATTATTTCTCTTGGTTCCCACCATTTTCAAAAATAGAAAAGGTTAAAACAAAAAATAAGTGACAAATTCACGACTAAATAATTTATTCATTTGTGAAATTAACTCTAATGTACTATATTGTGGTATCTATATGTTTAGAATTTTTTAAAAAAGTTATTCATCGGTGCTTACATAAACATAGTATATACTAAGAGTTTTGACTAAGGTTCTATTATCCTAGTTCCCAAATTAATTAAACTATGCTCTGATACCAACTATAATGAACTTGATTTTTCTTACATAGATATTACATCATTTTAAAGATAAAAAACATAAAATTTTGACAAAATCAGGATAAAATGGTTTAATGTATTGGGAAGTTAAGGAACATACATAACTTTTACATAATAAAACATAAAAATTTATTCAATAAAAAAATCCCAGGTGCACCCATCACATCATAACATTTAAATTATCATGCATGCCACCTATATCAATATTGGATGTCAAATAAACCATGGAAATGAATGTGTTTCTTTTCATAAATAATAAATTCATGAATAAAGTTTGGGGTTCCCATAAAAAAATATGTAATAACATACTTTCTATAAGATTCATTAATCTTTAGTGAGGAAGAAACAATCTCACAAGAAGTAAAATATTTGTTTTTAGAAAGAAGAGTTCTTTTGGAAAAATCTGTTCATTTTTATAAAATCTAATTGGAAACTTTAATATCCAGAAAAGAAAAGGTATGGATAAATAAATCATATTTATGTAACATTAAAGAAAAATTAATACTAAAAATTGAGTGAAATAGGTAAAACCCAAAGGAATAGAGTTAGGTTCGTAAATCCCCTAATGTTATGTGTGAATTCTTTCTTCACTTCAATATAATAGATAATAAAATTAAATTCATTAATAAAAAATTCTAATACCTTTTTTATATTAATTTTATTCATTATTGTTTTATTAACTTCATTTATGGTCTCTACTATGAGTTATAGAGTTTAATTTCATCATTCGGGATTGTTTTTTTTTCTTCATCTTTATGATTGGTTCGCTTGTATAAGAGCATGGAAGTTCCTTTAAAATTGGAATATTTATCCGTATTTTAAATTATATTTTATTGATGAAAAATTATAACATTAGATGATATTATATATTATTTGGTTATATGGTATTAGGATGAATCATTAAATAATTAGTTAATGAATATGATTTAACTTATTTGGCGGATTTTACGACCATCACGAACGTATATAATTTAATTTAATATCATGTTTATATATTGATTATAGAAAAGTATAAATATTATAATATATATATATATAATATTATATTATTTAATGATAATTATGTTTTTATGACCAGCTATGAAGGAAGTAGTGAAAAATGAAAACACATTATCCATGACAGCGGTAAATCGACACACCGCGGACAATATTTTCATTTTTAGAATAAAACAAATATGGGATGATATTAGAATGTTAATGATTAAATTAAAATAATAAAATTATAGAAAATAAAAAACACTGGTTTCATCATTCCTCTAGGATAGGTGGAGGTGAGGAGAGGATATGAAAAATAAATGAAATTGAAAAGAAAAGAAAAGAAATAGAAAGAGGATTTTGCCTCTAGAATTTATCCCCCTTGAGAACCTCCTTAGGGTAAGGGGTTTGGTATTATGATGAGAAAAAGGGATTCTAGACATCGGTTAGGATCTTGGGAAGAGTATTGGGTATAATTTGGAAATGTATAAAATCTTAGAAAGTGTGAGGAGAATAGGTTGTCAAGGGTGATATTTATATTGGAGGATATGGGTGTTTTCTCATTATTTTATTCATTAGTTTATTATTTTTTTCTCAATACTATAAATAGTTTTAACCTTATCACTAAATATAATAAAACTATGAAAGAGATTTCTAGATTTGGGGATTACATAAGCTTTACATCTTCTATTACTAAATAATTCATGTATCTAGATTTTATAGTAAATTATTATATATTACTATTCACAAAAAAAAAATCAAGTTTTTTAGAAACACCCAAAATAATTGTAACCATTTTTTAATGTGTAGAATTAAAAAATTAAATCCGTTTTATGAAATTAATTTTCTAAAAATCAGAAATTTATTTTTTAATTAAAATAATTAATTATTTAGGAAATACCGATTTTAAAATTATAACTGAGTTTATAATATTTTAAAAAATTAATTAAGATCTTATAAAATTATCTTATAATAATAAGATAGAAAAAGGTTAATTTATGAATAGAATTTATGAAAATAATTTTTCTTCTAAATCATTATATTAATTATGAAATTGTAAATAAACATTTATGTTTTATAAAAATACCAACACTTAAATGATAATTTTTAATTATTTATTTACATATACTATAATATTATTATATATTATTATCATTTGTAAGATGCGTAAAATTAATTTATGCTTTTATAGAAGAGGTTACTATTTTATTGGAAAAATTATTAAGCCTAATGGTCACATTACTATTCTAATGGTAATGTTACTATTCCACAGGTAAATCTTCCTTAGTTTCTAGAAATAACTCTTATTTCATTAAATCATCATTTATAAAGTTGGTATTGTGTTCTCTACATGATTTTATGTAATTTATAAAATATAAAATAATTATTAGAATGGAGTCTCCATTGATAAAATTTATGGTCCTTACATTCTTCCCCCTTTATGAAATTTCTCCCTCAAAATTTCATTTTACATTCTATAGTGAAAACAAGTGAGGGTATTTCTACTTCATCACTTCATATAAAAACTATGTTCCCTATTCATACTTATGGTTCCACCATAATACTTTTACCAGGTGCGTAGTATTTTTTTCATAGAACTCTATCTCTAATGTCCAAGATTTTCACTGGCTTCTCCTCATATGAGAGATCATTTTCCAAATATACCACACCTGGGTTCAGTACATGCCAACTATTTGGTATGTACTTCCTCAATAAGAAAACATGGAATACATTGTTTACTTGAGATATGGTAGGTGGACGTTCCAATAGATAGGCCACGAAACTAACTCGATCAATAATTTTAAAGGACTGATATACCTAGGACTCAGCTTTCCTTTCTTCCCAAATATCATGAACCTCTTCCATGGAGATATGAAAAGGAATACCAAGTGTCTAGTCATAATCTCTAGGACTCTTAGATGATTTTATGCATAGCACATATGTTGAATTTGGGCTTCCTTGATGTGTTGCTTAATGGTTTTCATCTTTTCCACCATTTATTCAACCAGTTGAGGTACTAGTAGCTTATGGTCACTAACTTCATCCCAACACACTAGTGTTATGAATATTTTCCCATAAAGAGATTCATATAGATCCATTATGATTCTTGAGTGGAAATTTTTGTTGTAAAAGAACTCGGTCAGAGGAATATGTTGATATAATCCTCTTTTGAAGTCCATAAGAACATTCTCTCAGCATTTCATTGAATTTTTGAACATTATACTCAGATTATACATCAGTTTGGGAATGATAATACATACTAAAATTCATATCATTATTTAGATCATGTTGGATACTTTTCTAAGACATTGAGGAAAATCTCTAATATCGATTGGATACAATCGATGGTGGTGCTCCATGTAGTGTTACCACTTCTCTACTCTATATTCGTGCAAGTTGATTCAGTTAGAAGTCCCCTAAAATTGTGATAATATGATTTATCTTTGTAAGATGATCCACAACAACCCATACTACATTGTTTCCTCGGAATTTATTATAATATCTGGTGACATAGAACATTGTGATTTTTCCCATTTCCATGTTAATATGGGTAATAGTTGCATAATCCTCTTAGACTTTTTCTTTTCTGCCTTCACTGGATGGAATACTAGGAACCTTTATGTATATTTAGCAATCTCCTTTTTCATAATGTCCTACTAATAGTACTCTTAGGTATCTCGATACATGTTTTTTCTCCATAGGTTAATAGAGAAGGTTGAGTTATTTATATCATTCAAAATCTATTTCTTTATCTCTATATTGGATAGTAAAAATAGTCTAGATCCAAATATTATATCTTCTTCCTTTTCCATTTTGAACTATAATATTTCCCATTTCTAATATTTTCCACCTTCTTTTGAATTTCCACATCATTTCCTAGAGAATAATTTATTTTCTTGATGAGGGATGGTGAGAAATAAATTGATAAAGGATAGATATATTACTTTATTAATGATTACTACTTCCATCATTTTAAATTATTAGAATATTGGATCCTTCTCAATTCCCATCATTAATAATGTTACTGGATCCTTTCAACTTAGAGAACCCACCACTCTATTCTCTCTGTCAGGATGGAAGTGGATTGAGTAGTCATAATATTTGATAAGATCTAACCATATTTAGTGGCACATATTGTGATCCTTCTATGTGAATATATATTTGAGTCTCTTATAATTAGTATATATTTTACACTTCTCCCCAAATATATAATTCCACAATATTTTCAACTCAAAGATAACAGCTGCCCACTCTATATCATGCTTGGGATAGTTTTTTTCATCAATTTTTAACTGCCTTGAGGTGTAGGATATCAATTTATCATTTTTTATAAGTAAAAAACATAATACCTCCTTTCAAGCATCGTTTTATACCACAAAGAGTTCCCCACTTTTTGGTAGTGTGAGTACTAGTGTAGTGATAAGCCTATTTTTCAACTCTTTGAAGCAACATTCACATTTTATAGTCTAGAAAAACTTTAATCCCTTCCCATTCATCTTGGTTATTGGGTTTGAAAATCATGAGAAGTTCCTCACCATCCACCAGTAACACCCATCTAGACCAAGGAAACTATGGATCTCTTTTATAGATGTTGGTCTGATCCACTCTTCGATTTCCTTTGTCTTGGAAGGTTCTATAGTTATTCCTTTGATGGAAATAACATTCCCCAAGAATGATAATTCCTCTATCTGGAACTTGAATTTACTATATTGTTCATGTACTTTCTCCCTTTTCAAGGTCTTCAGCATAATAATCAAATTCTCCACACGTTCTTCCTTTCTCTTGGATTACATCAGAATATAATAAATAAAGACTACTAGAAATTTTATAGTTTAACCTCTAAATAATCTATTAATTATGTCCATGAATATGGTTACAACATTTGTGAGTTTTAAATGCATCACTTTGAACTCATAGTGTTTGTACCTCATTCGAAAGTTAGTCTTGGGAATATCTTCCTTAGTCACCCTTAATATGTTATTCCCTAACTGATGATCCAACTTAGAGAAATACTTAGCCTCACATTATTGATCAAACAAGTCATCCTTCCATAGAAGTGGATACTTATTATTTAACCTTATTTTGTTTAGCTCATGATAATCAATGCAGAGACGCATTGATCCATCCTTATTATTTAATAGATGACCAGTTCAACCCCATGGAAAAGCACTCGGGCGTATAAAATCCTTGTTCATATTATCTTGTAATTTCTTCTTCAGTTCCACAAACTCAATGGTGGCCATTCGATAGGATGTCTTTTATATAAGAAGAGATCCAAGAATAAGTTCAATTGAGAAATAAACCTCTCATTCATGAGGAAGACCAAAAAATTATTCAAGGAACACATTAGTGTATACCCTTACAATGGGAATGTCTTGGAGAATGATTCTATTCTTTTTATCAATCATTTGAGCTGGATATTCTTGATCATAAAAAAAATAATATCCATACTTAAGATGATGATTTTAACGGAGATTCATCTTCCTCCTTACACTTTTACATAATTTGAGGATGCCTCAATATGTGAAGAGTTATTTCCCTTTCCTAATAGTTGATGTTGGATTCATATAAAAAAATCCAATCCATGCCCAAAATAGTTACAAACTCCACCAAAGTAAGTAATACAATATTTTCAGGGAGGTTCATTCCAAAACAACTAGTGAGGAGTTATATACATCGGATGCAACAATTTACCCATTTCTGTTCTCATAGATAACCCATTCTATATATTTTTAGGGGGTTTTTGAATAATTCTACTAAACATGAAATATATGAAAGAATTCATAGAACTGTAATAAAATAGTATTTTCACAATTCATGAATGAATAACCATCACACCCATCTCCACATCATTATCAAACTCCTCCTCAACTTTAGTTCTAAAATAATCTTTCCCTTTCCCCTTTGTCATTGGTGGAAGTCGATGTTGATTACCCTCAATGACTCAAGGATTATTACACTAGCTTGTATAGTTCCCTTTCTCCCTATAGTTTAAGCATTAAACCATGGGTGTTTATCCCCTTTCCTTCACCACGTTTTCCTTCTTCCTCATGTCACATAAAAATTAATGATCTTGGTGGCCTTGTCTCTCAAACTTAAAGCATTTCCCCATCCCTTTGAGGTAGTTCCCATGATTCTTATTCAAACATTTTTAACATGTGTGTGGTTGAGTTTTCCTTACAATTTTTTATTTAGATACCCTATCTTAAAACTCCATCTTTTATTTCTTATCACCATAACCATGGTACCACTCTATAAATTCCATCTCCACTTTGAGAGCACATCGAAAAACTTCCTCATAACACCCAATGTCTCAAATATCTAGTTCCTTTTGAAGGTTTGGTTTTTATCCACTAAATAATGTATCTATTTTCTATTATTGTTGATAAAAACCCCGTGTACAATTTTATTCAAAAGTCATGATACATTCACCTTCCTTTTTCATAAGCTCTAAGAATTATCTGTCCATAATTGTATGAAGTGTTAGAGGGAAATAACTATTAAGAAACACTATATTAAAGTCTGCTCACTCCATCTCTTCATTTCTGTCCTCTATCTTGGTGTTTTTAATCAACACCCACCATTTATCAACATCTCTATATAAATGAAAAATAGTAAGATTCAGCTTCTACATATCAGAATAGTGAATCATAGAAAAGATATTCTCCATTGAGTTGACCCACTATTCTGTGACTAGTAGAACTGAAGATCCACTAGTGGTCAGTGGTCATTTCCATATAAAATAATAAATATCCAGTTTTCCCCTCTTAGTTGAACAATGAAATTCCAAATTATTCAATTTATTTTCCATATCCATAGATAGATGGGTAAGAATCACTTTGAAAAACTTAACTCCACCTATCAAGGTATTGGGTATGTCGTTCGAGAAATCACGACATTATCCCTAACATGGTTTTTTGGCCTGGTTCCCACTATTTTCTAAAATATAAAAGGTTAGAACAAAACATAAGTCAACAATTCAAGAATAAATAATTTATTTATTTTTTAAATTAACTCTAAAGGAATATATTATGGTATCCCTATGTTTATCATTTTTCTAAAAAATATTATTGGGTGATTACATATACTGAGTCTCATACTAAGGGTTTTCACTAAGGTTCTCTAATCTAAATTCCCTTATTAACTAAATCGTGATCTGATACCTACTATTGTAATTACCCAACTCTAAAATCCCTGAGTTGGTGCATTATTTTATTATATTATCATGATTACAAGGAATCAAATCTTGAAGGGATGATTGGTTTAACATTCATAGAAAGATATATTACATACTTTATACCCATATTACATTGGCAAATAGAAAATACAAACTTGATGAAAAAAATAAACTACATCCTTGAAAGCTTATTGAAATATTTCTTCTTCATAACCTGGGTAAATAAAACATAATAAAGGTAATCTAAAATTCTCAGTAAGGGTATGTAAAGAGTAATAAATAAATAAAAATATAGGAATAAATTAACATTTCAAGGTAAATAATTGATAACACATTCCATTAAAATAAATTTTTAAGAATAATTCAATATGGAAAGGTAAAAAACTAAACCATGTGACATTTAATCAATGAACTAAAAATTAAATATATTCATAGATATGTCGCCAAAAAATCTAATGGATAAATAATAATTGAAACTAAATTAGGGAAATGATTAAATATTGGAATCCAAGTCTAAGGAACACGAAAACCTATACATTCAAGACCTTTCACATGACGGTTTAGCTATTGGGTAAAGACCTATCTATTTTATCCAACTATTTCATCTCATGAGACTACCGACACATCGAGGGTCTACCTATAACTGGGCCCCACATATGTCATACCTATCCAAAGAATTACTCATATATAAAAATCAATTTAAAAAATAAAAAATATTCCTTATCAAATATCTGTATTGAATGAAAAATATATATTTATCAATTATTCCCCAATTAATCAAATAACTAACAAAGTAAACACCATATATAAAATGATAAGCAGTTTATGAAATAATAATATCAATCCTAAAAAATATGGATATTCAAGGAAATTTATAAGGAAAAATTATTAACTTAAATTTATTTTTTTAATAAAAAATTAACAATCACAAAGGTGATTTTGAAAATATAAACATTAAGAAAGTTCATGAGGAAAATAATCCTTAAACATTCCAAAGTATCCCATACCACTTTGGAAAATTTAAATAATAATACCCATAAATGAATAAAATAAAACTTATAGAATCAGGATATTAATTACATTCATGATATAATATTTCAAATGGCTTTATAAACACTAGATAAATTTGAATTGGTGCATAACAATAAATAAGTCTCAATGGAATGTATATTGAGACGAAATTGGTTACCCTAACCTTAATTTTTTTGTGTGGTATTTACCTAATATATAGTGGTTTAAAATATGTTACCAACTTATAAAGAACCGTAATAATGTTTATAATATCATATATCATCTTCATATAATATCTTATTACCCGTTGGTTAACAATCTTTCATTATTTTCAAAATTTTAGGTGTTAATTGTCTAGTTTTTTCAAGTATGTTTTGTAATGTTATTTTTTGTTCCTATTACATAGATCTTGATTGAATCATATAAATAATTTGAAAAATAAATTTATTATAATATATATTTATTAAATATTTAATTATAATATTCCATAATATTTGGAGATAAGAAATGAAGTGCACCGTTCATGGATACAGTAGACTGTACATACGTGTGAACCCTACTTTTATTTATTTGTTGTATTAAAAGAATTAAAAATAAATGATAAAAACATATATTATAATTACATAATAATATATTTTTTATATATGTTAAATAGGTTTATTAAAACCATCCTTTATACATTCCATTTATAGTGTGAACGAGTCACACCGCTTTGAGGAGGCGGTAGTCCACAATTCCACTAACAATGTTATCATATTTCCCCAAAGTGGAAAGTATAATGGTATTTGTTATAAAAAAATAAGAATAAAGAAATAATAAATATCATATATATCATATATAAACACTGTGTATATCGTAATTCCCACCATGAGTGGCCATAATGGAAAATGAACAGTCATCGTTTCGTGAGGCGGTAGTTCACCGTACACGTAAACACTATATTTTTTACACATTCTATGGAAGTGTGTATAATTATAGGTATAAACCATATCATAAAAAATATTAGTATCTTTAGGATAAAATTTGTTTTATATATTTATAGAATAAGGATATTTTAGCGGATAGAGAATAGAAATGATACTAAATATCCTGAGAAAAATGTTACATCTTCATCGGGTAACTCCTTTTGGTTTGTACCAAAAGGATTCCATGGATTTATTCCTACCAAAAATAAGGTTTAACGGATGAATTTATATATTTTGGGAAGTTAATTTAACAAATATTTTCCTAACCAAAGTGTTTTTACAGGATTAAAGAAGTGGGAGGTGTGGTGGCCTTTTATAAGGGAGGGGGAGGGTCACTCTTGTAAATTCAAAAAAGATATTCATTAATGGGAGGTCAAACATACATAATGTGTCTCAAAAATGGATAAATAATGGATTAAATGGGTATAAAGGTCTATAAAAATATCCAGAACATACAAATATGTGCATTTTAATCATTTGGTTCTTCAACTTTTAAGATACCCCAATCTTATCATTTCGGTTTTTATTAAAGCATCTAGTATTCAAACCTAAGTAATTTTACCATTAACACTAAACTAAAGTTATATTTATTATAAAATAAGGAATGAATTAATTATTAATTTTATATCTAATTAGTAAAATAAAATTATCATTTTTTGTAAATTAATTTTAAAATAATCGCATGTGACGCTCTAAAACACTGCTTAAACTTAGACCGTGTTAAAAATGTTTTTATAATATATGGGTCAATATGTTTACTATAAAAGATAATTTAGTCCATTAATAGAAAATATTTAATATTTATTAACACTTAAAAATTAATTGGAATAATATAGGAATTTTATTACTTTTAAATCATTTAATAAAATATCATTCATTGTAAATAATGTCATTTTTGACATTGTTTATTTAATTTTAATTTCAAAATATAAAAACAATATTTAAATTCCAATATATTAATTTTAAATAGTTTTAACATTATATATTCATATAAAAACATTAAATACAATAATCAATCAATATACTTAACTTTTAATATTTATAGTAGCATTTATTTTAGTTAATTACTGACTAAATAATAACTATGTTGGTGTTTCATTCGAATTTTAAGTAACTAAATCAAATTTAAAAATTAATGATCATTTTTTTTGGTAAAAATAAATAATTTATTTTCTTAATTATATGTATAAACGAAAATATGAGGTTTAATACATATCTCAATGTTGTATAAAAATAAAGGTAATGAAAGTTCTCGTTTTGTCTTTTTCCTTACTTAACCTTTTATATAGGCCACTTAAATTTAATAATATCACAATAACCCATAAAATTAGAACCAATATGGTACATGGTTGAATTATTTTTATCTAATTTCCTTTTGACAACAATCCAAGTCATTTTGGTCATTAAGATTATGTTTTAATCCCTTATTAAGCTTAATTTTACCTTAATCACTGTAATTAATTTTAATCACTTTCACTAAACTTTATAGTCATAAAATAAGTTGATTTTATTAGAAAAAATATTTTATACTAATTAAAACCTTTTATATATATTTATAAAAATTAAAATCATAGAAGTGTGAAAATTAAGTCTAACGCTAATCTCGCAGACATGGTGAGAAAGAAGGTATCTAAAGTAAAAATGTTCAAAAGTTCAATAAGTTTTTGCATCCAATTTTAATATAAAACTGAATCTAATGACATCTATTGGATTAATATATATATTATTTATTCATTATGACTCTATAAACTAATTTAAAATATAATTTAACATTGTTTATTATTTAAATGAAAAGATAGTTTTTTACTAGAATGTAGTATTTTTCACTATTCATAAAATAATTAAGCTTCTCAAAAAAATAACCAAAAAATCATACTAAGATAATTTTTACATTCCAAATTATAGAATTAAGTTTATTGACATTTTTTTAAAGAAGTGTCAGAATTTAGTTATAAAATAGGTGCGACATTAAAAGGCGGTAAAACTCGATCTTGTGTGTAACACAAGCTAATTCAGTGTTGTTTGTAGTGTAAGCTTTAATTTGTGTATAAATCATGATATAAAAAATATTTCTTTTTAAAGGAAAATATTGTAATTTATTAGGTTGTTATATTCTCCCCACCTTAATTAAATTGTTTCCTTACAATTTAAACATCATATCAGTAATCAAGGAATTGATATTTGAAAATAAACTATTGCTGTAAAAACCCACATCATAAATAGTGTTAATAAAACATATTCTTAATAAGATATAAAGGTAAGTAAAATGGTCACATAACTAGGTTCCCTGGTAGGAGAACGTAGGTGGTAAATGGAGTCATAGAAACAAAGGAAATAATATAACAATCCAATTCTGATGGACAGTGCTAGAGAACATGGTTAGGATAAATTTAACAATCAAAAAGCCCTAAATTCATGATGATATAAGAGGTAATTTGATTCATTGGAATTGAATATAATATGTCAAATTTTTAGGTTTTGAGAACATTTTTCATGGATTTGAGGAATTATTTTACTCTCTAAGAATATAAGTTAATATACATCTCTATAAATATAATCTTTTCATTTTATTACGCCTTGAACTATTTATACTTCACATTTTAGAAAAGGATATATCATATAGTGATGTAATAAATTAACCTATAAAATATAATCCAATTATCAACATAAATTTTTTTATAAATTGTTAGCTTCTCCAAAAGATTATTATCCAACACATTGGAATTAAGTTCACTGAATTTACAAAATTAACATATCATTAGCCATTAATCATCATGAAGGAACTATAAATTTTAAAATTATAAACATTAGAATAACTTCATAATGCATCCTATTGAAATATGGTACAAACTTAAATCACTATAAAACATTATTGGAAACATTCACCCTTCTGTATTCTTTAAGTAAGACACATGTTATTAGTTATATTATTTAAATTCATAAGTGTTATAGACTCTATCAATGATAGTATATACCACTTATCGACAAGTCATTAATCAGTTCCAAGGTAGTCATCACTTATCAAAATCAATTATTTCTTCATCATTATCTCTACATCATTCACATATTAAGGGGTTTCTTTCCCTTAATCGTGTGTTTTCTGATAAGTATAAATTTTTTATGAATAACTTTTGTTGGTAACATTCAACATTGTATCTCAAATATTTATTAAAAAAGTACTATAGTATAATATGTATATATTTTATAATTATTGTGATTATAACATCATAAATGAAATTTTTTTACAACATATTTCATATATCTAAATACATATTCACATTAATCATTCCACTTCAGTTGTTTCAATAACATATTGTTGAACTTAACCCCTTAGTTTCTTCTAAGGTATACTCTCTTGATACTTGATGAATTAGTTGCATAGTTCCTCCTATCCTTGTAGTTTTATTTCTAAATGAAAGTGTTTTACTTCTTACATTTATATTATTTTAATTGGTGACCCTTTTTTCCACTCTTATAACAAACTCACAGTCCTTTCAATAATTTACTAGGGTGATTCTTTACATAGTTATCACAATTTTGAAAATCCTTATTTGACTTCATCTTTTTTGACTCATTCCCATTTCCATGGTGTTCAAAAGAACTATTCTTCTCTTGTATTTCCTTGAATTCAAAGGATCTTGATAATTTCTTCTCTGTTTTTATGGAACATAAATTTATCTCTTTATGTAATGATAAATTCTGAAGAACCAACATCCTTCAAATAATTGGATTAAGACCATCGAAAAAGTGGTCAATATTGTAGTCAACATTGCGTATATAATCTATAGAGTACCTAGATAACATTGTAAAGGTAGATTCATAATATTTAACACACTCTTTTTCTTTTTTATTTAAGAAAAGAAACTTTATCTTGGTCCTAATTTATTGATCATAGGGGAAGTATTTATCAAGGAATGTATCCTTAAATGCTCTCCATTTCATGAGATCTATTTCTTCTTCAACCCTAGTATTTTGTATCAATGACCATAATTTATTAGAATCACCTTGTATAAAGTACATCTAAAGTGAAACATTTTCCATTTCACTTCATCCTAAGTCTATAAAAATATTATCTAGATATTTGACCTATTTCTCAGCTACAATTGGATTAGTAGTCCCACTGAATGGTGGGATTTTCTATATCACAAAGCAATCTAGCATCATATTTTCTCTTAGTGGATTAGGTCTCCTCATTTGGGAAAGGTTATTTGTCATAACCTGATTGAACTTCCTTAATATATCCATATCATTCTCAGTTAAAATACTAGATACATTGACTTTCTCTATAAGGTAACCATTACATTTTCCATGAGTACTGATACCATTCTTCCATCGAGGAACCATTTCAAAATAATTTAATATACAATATTAGATCAAAAATTCATTAAATTTTTATAAATCGAAACATTATATAGAACATAACATAAATTTATGCATCATAAATCCTAGAATCATAAAAAAATTACTTTGGGGAAATATTTACTTTCAAATCCATCATAATGTTAGGTAAATAAAATGTGGACCATCCTATGAATATCCCACGGGAGTTTCAAAACATGTGTGCGATAAGGCCCATTGTCATATACCAGGTTATAGTGAGTAAGTCTAGGAACACCTTATCAGAGTTGTTACTCATAGGTATATCTGTGTCGGAACCACATCCATTTGTAGTATCCAGATAGAGATGTATTTATAGGAATACCCACATAATCTCTACCTTACCAAAATTCTAGGACGTTCTACAATAATTATCCTAAAATTATATCATAGGGTTTTTCTCCCTAATATAAATTTTCTAAATATAGTTTTAAAGGTTGCTGTTAAACTTCCTCCGATACCAATTACATTTCCCTAACCCTAGAAGCCTAGAGATGGTGCATTATTTTATTATATTGGAATTATTACAAGGAATAAAATCTCAAAGGACCATTTAGTTTATCATTCTTGGAAAGATAGGTTACATACATGATTCCCATAATTCATTGGAAACTAGAAAATAGAAACATTATACATAATAAAATGAAATAAATGGTATCCTAGAATTCTAATTCAAATATTTATTCTTCATAAATTGGGGAAAGGAAACATAATAAGGGTGACTTAAAATGCTCAGTAAGTGTAAGTAAAGAATAATAAATAAAGAATATAAAGGAATAAATTTACATGAAAATGTAAATAACTAATAACACATTCCATTCAAATAACTAGATAAAGAAAATTCAATAGGGCATGGTAAAAATCTAAAACATATGTCAATTAATCAATGAACTAAAAATTAAATATATCCATAGATATATTGATGAAAAATATCATGGATTAATAATAAATAAAACTAAATGAGTTAAATTATTAATTATTTGACATCATGTCTAAGGCACATGAAAACCTATAACATCAAGACCTTTTATAAGTTGGTTTAGGTATCGGGTAAAACCCATCTATTTTGGAAAACCATTTTGTCTCATCAGACTACCGATGCATCAAGGGGATATAAATAACTAGGCCCCACCAATGTCATAACTTTCCAAGTCATTACTCATATATAATAATTAATTTAAATAATAAAAAATATTCCTTATCAAATATCTGTTCTGAATGAAGGATACTCATTTATTAATTATTCCCTAGTTAATCAAATAATTGTCAAAGTAAACATATTATGTAAAATGATATATAGTTTAGGCAATAATAATATCCATACTAATAAAATATGAATATTCACAAAAAATGATTAGGAAAAATTATTATCATATAGTGATTGTTTTGGTAGAAACTTAACAATAAAAAAAGTAAGTGAGATTGAAAATATAATCATTAAGAACATTCTTGTGGAAAATAATCTTTAAACATTCCAAAGTTCCCCATACCAAAATAGAAAATTTAAATAATAATCCCCATAAAGTAATAAAATAAAACATATATTATAATGAGATTAAAAAGATCCATGATATAATATTTTGAATGTAATTATAAACACCATATTAAAGTGTATTGGTTGATAATAATAAATAAGATTCAATAGAATGTATATTTAGACAAAAACCCTTACCGTAACCTTAATTTTGTTTTTGGATATTTATCCTAATGTATAGTAGTTGAAAATATGTTATTAACTTATAACATAACCATAATCATGTTTTTAATATCATATATCATCTTCTTCTAATATCTTATTACCCATAAGTTAACAATATTTCATTATTTTTACTATTTTGGGTTTTAATTGTCTAGTTTTCTCAAGTATGTTTTGGATTGTTATTGGTTGTTCCTATTAAATATATTAGGATTTAATAATCTCTAGAATTTAAAAAATAGTTTAGTTATCATTTATATTTAGTACATGTGTATTTAAAATAGTCCATAATATTTTGAGATAATAAATGAAGTGCACTGTTCATGGAGACGGTAGGTCGTACGTACAGATGAACGCTACTTTTATTCCTTTATTATATTAAAAAAATGAAAATTAAATGATAAATATCTATATTAAAATTCCATTATAATATATATTTTATATATGTCACATATTTTTATTAAAATCATCCTTTATATATTCAATTTATAGTGTGAAGGAGTCACATCACTTTGAAAAGGCAGTATTCCACACATCCACAAATGATGTTATCGTATTCACACCAAGTAGAAATTATAATGGTATGTGTTATAAAATTATTAAATAAGAAAAAATACATAATAAATAACATATATATCATATATAATTATATTTTATATCATAACTCTCCCATGAGAGGTGGTAATAGAAAAATGAGCAATCATCATTTTGTGAGGTGGTAGTTCATTATACACATAAAAAATATATTCTTTAAATATTAGATAGGAGTGTTTGTAATTTTAGGTATAAAAATTATCATAAAAAATTATAAGTCTATTTAGGATAATATATTTTTCATATAATTATAAAATAGAGAGATTTTAGGGAGTGGAGAAGGGAAATGAAACTAAAGATCTTGAGGGAAAATGTTACCTCCTAATCGGGTAACTCCTTTTGGTTTGTACAGCAAGGATTCCTTGGATTTCATGCTGAAAAAATGGAGGATTAAATGATGAGTTTATGGATTTTGGTAATTTAACTTAGTATATATTTTCTGAAATTAAATGTTTTTAGAGGTGTGAGGAAGTGGGAGGAGTGCTGGCCTTTTATAAGCTAGGGGAGTGGCACTCTTGAAGTTACCAAAATATATTCATTAATGAGAGGTATACCTTCCCTAATGTGTCTAAAAAATAGAAAAATAATGGATTAAATATTAATCATGGTTGATAAAAAGATACACCACACAAAAATATATGCATTTTAATAATTTTATTTCTTAACTTCTAAGATTCCTCAATTTTATCATTTTAGTTTTTATTAAAGAATATAGTTTTCTATCCTATGTAATTTAACCATTAAGACTAAAATAAATTTATATGTACTAAAAATATAGAAAAAATTAATTATTAATATTTAATATCATTTATATAATAAAAAAACCCCTTTTTTGGTAAATTAATTTTAAAACAATCGCATGTGACGCACTAAAATACTACTTAAACTCGTACCGTGTTAACAATGTTTTTACCGTACATTGTTCAATATATTAATTATAAAGAATAAATTGGAAAATTAATAGACCATATTTAATATTTATTAAAACTTTAAAATCCCTTGTAAGAATATATAATTTTTATTAATTTTAAATCGTTTAAAAAAATATCATTAATTGTAAAATAACAATAATGTCAATTTAGACATTATTTATTTAATTTCAATTTTAAAATAGAAAAACAAAATTTAAATTAAAATATATTAATTTTAAATATATGTAAGAAGATATATTCATCTAAAAAAATAATTAAAGACAATAATTATATCAATATATTTCACCTCTAATATTTATAGTATCATTTCTTTTAGTTAATTATTGATTAAATAATCACTGGGTTTGCATTTCTTAAGAATTTTAAGTAACTAAATCATATTTAAAAATTCATGATAAATTATTACAATAAAAATAACACATATAATTCTAAAAAAGATCTGTATAACCAAAAATATAAATTTTGTATGAAATTAAAGGTAAGGAAAGTTCCTTGTATATATTTTTCTATACTTAACCTATTATATAGGGAACTTCCATTTATTATTATCATAATAACCCATAAAATTAGAATCAAGAGGGTATATGGTAAAATTATTATCTTCCAATTTCCTTTAGACAAGTTTATAAGACATTTTTATTCTTAATATTAAGTTTATGTCCCTTATTAAGATTAATTTTACCTTAGTCATAATAATAAATTTTAATCTCTTTCAATAATCTTTTTGGTAGAAAAATAAATTTATCATATTAGAACAAAAATATTATACTAATTAAAAATGTGAATGTATATTTTTAAATATCCAAATCACATAAGTGGGAAAATTTATATTAACCTTAATCTTGCAGATGGGGTGAGAAAACTGGTTTTTAAAGTAAAAACATTCAAAAGTTCAATATGTTTTTATATCCAATTTCAATATAAAAATGATTCCAATGACCTCCAATTGATTAATATATTAATAATTGATCCATTTTTAATATAATAACTATAATTAAATATAATTTTTCATTAATAGTTATTTAAACAAAAGGCAGTTTTTTACTAGAATGTAGTATTTTTCCCTATTCATCAAAAAATGAAATTTCTTGGAAAAATACCAAAAAAATCCTAAATTAATTTTTACATTCTGAATTAAAAATTTATATTTATTTTGAAAAATATAATTTATAAAAGTTTCAAAAAAATGTTAAAATACGTGTACCATTAAAAATGAAGTAAAACTCGATCTTTCTTGAATGTAAGCTAATTCAGTTTTGTGTGTAGTGTAAGCTTAATTTTTTAACAAAGAATGATAACAAAAAATTATATTTATTATAAAATGAAAATATTGTAAAGTCTTGTGGCATTACAACTATAGTGACCATTTTTTTCTTTCATAGTTATTACATCATTTTAAATGTAAACATCATATAAGTGTTACACAAACAAGATCCAAAGGTTTAGTGTCTTGGGAAAATTAAGACCATACATAAATTTTACAAAATAAAATATATACATTTATTTAATTACTTATTATATTTCATATTAGTGTCCATCACATTCTTCTTAGTACAATTAATCACCTAAACATATACATCAATGAAATGGGTAAGATAAAAAGATCAGTAATAGGATAGATAAATACAGGACTCGATATAAAATGGTTTACAATAATAATTATCATAAAATTATTATAATGAGAGGAAACATTAGGTAAAGTCCTTTAATGTGTCCATGCATAAAAATAAAACATCAGGTCTTAGTGGTAAACTACCAATGCATAGTTGTGAACAAAGCTAGCGCCATGTTCATGCACATTTCACTTTATATCATGAGATACATCACATTAACCAATGAATTGAAGCACTATATAATTATGGGAATACCCTCACTTCATAAAATTTTCTTGGGCTATATAATTCTGGGTGCACGTATCACATCATAACATTTACATTATCTTGTATTCCACGCATATCAATCTTTGACATGAAATAACTGAGGGAAAGGAATGGGTTTTGTTTCATAAATCATACATTCATGAATAAACTTTGGGGTTCCCAAAAAAATAGGGAATAAAATAATTTTCATAATAATTATCGATCTTAAGTGAGGAAGAAACAATCTCACGGGAAGTAAAACTTTTGTTTTTAGAAAGAAGATTTATTTTGGAAAAATCATTGCATTTGTCATAAAATAATATTGGAAACATCTATTTACAAAAAAGAAAAGTTAAGGATAATGAAATGATATTAAGTAACATTAATGGAACATTCATTCTGAAAATGGAGTGAAATATGGAAACCCAAAGGAAGAGAGTTGGGTTCGAGAATCCCCTTACCTTGTGTCCAAATGCTTTCTTCACTTTAATATCCTAGATAATCAAATTAAATTCATTAATAAACAAATAAATAACCTTTTATACATGAATACGATTCATTATAGTTTTATTAAGTTTATTTATAGTATTTTAAATGAGCTATATAGTTTAATTTTGTCATTTGAGAATGTTCATTTTCTTGGTTTTTATGATCGGTTCTGTTGTATATAAGTATGGATGTTCATGTAAAATTAGAATAGTTATCTAAAATTGAAATTATATGTTATTAATGAACATGAAAAATATTTAATGATATTATATATCATTTATTTATATTTTTTGAGGATTAATCATTAAATAATTATTTAATGAAAATGATTTAATTTATATGGCAGATTTTACGACCATCACGAACTCATATCATTTTATTTAATATCATGTTTATATACTGTGCCTAGAAAATTATATAAATTCTAATAAATATATATATATATATATATAATTAAATATTATTTAAAAATAAAAATGGTTTTTTACCATCCTTTAAGCTAGTAGTGAATAATGAAAAAGGATCATCCATGTTGATGGTAAATCAACACACCGTGAACAATATTTTCATTTTTAGAATAATATGAAATAAGGGAAGAGATTAGAATATGAATTATTCCATTAACATAATAAAATTATATTATATAAAATATAATGGATCTATAATTCATTTTGTAAATGTGGAGGTATGAAGAGGATAATAAAAGAAATGAAATTGAAAAGAAATGAAAAGAAAAAGAAATAGGATTTTACCCCTTGAATTTATCCACCTTAAGAGCCTCCTTAGTGAAAGGGGTTTGGTATTTTTATGACACCAAGGGCTCATAAACATTTTATAGGTTATTTGAAAGAGTATTGTGTATAATTTTGATAGGTTTAAAAGCTTGTATTTGTGAGGGGAGGAGGTGGTGAGGGTGGTATTTATAGTAGAGGAGAGGGTGCCTTCTCATTATTTTATTCATTAGTTTATTATTTTAGCTCAAGACTATGAATAGTTTTAACATTATCACTAAATATGATAAAATAATGATGGATAGTTCTATATTTTCATCTTACATAAGCCTTACATCATCTATGACTTCATAATTTAGGTATTTATCTTTTATCATAAATTATCGTATTTTACTATTCACCAAAAATTCAAGTATTTTAGAAAAATACCAAAAATTCACCCTTACCATTTTTCAATGTGTATAATTAAAAAATAAAATCCATTTTATGAAAATAATTTTCTAAATATCTGAACTTTAATTTTTTTTAATCATTATTTACTTGGAAAATATTGATTTTTAAATTATAAATGATTTTATAACCCTTTGAAAAAATAACTAAGGTCTCATAAAATTATATTATAATAATAATACAACAAATTTTTTATTCAAGAATCCATTTTATGAAAATAAATTTTCTTTTAAACCATTAAATTAATTATAAAATTGTAAATAAATATTTATGTTTTATAAAAATACAAATAGTTAATTAATAATTTTGAAATTATTTGTTTACTTATACTCTGATATAATTATATCATATTTTCATTTATAGGATGCATAAATTTTATTTATAATTTCATAGATGATGTTACAATTCAATTGTCCAAATTAATATTTATAATGGTCATATTACAATTCCAAAGGTGAAGTTATTATTCAATAGGTAAATCTTCCTTAATTTCTATAAATACCACATATTTTATTCATTCATTATTTATAAAGTTTTTTTTGTGTTCTCTATGTATTTGTATGTAATTTATTCTATATGACATAATAATTTGAAGTTAATTTTAACTGATAAAGTTAATAGTCATTACATTCTTCCCCCTTATGAATTTTTTCCCTTGAAATTTCATTTTACATAATATGGTGTTAAAAAGTGAGGGAAATTCTCTTTAATAGCTTCATTTGGTTCTTGTGTTGCCTCGTCATACTTAAGGTTCTGCCATAGTTCTTTGGCCAGGTGAGTAATATTATTGTATAGAACCCTATCTATATAGTCCAAGATCTTTACTGGATTCTCATCATAATAGATATCATTTTCCAATTAGACCACCTCTGGATTTAGTACATATGAAGGGACTGGTGTGTACTTCATCAATAGAGATACATAGAATACATCGTGTACTTGAGACATAGTAGTGTAAGCTATAATTAATAGTCCACAACTCTAACTCAATCAAGAATCTTGAAGGATTTGATATACCTAGGAATCATCTTTCATTCTCAAATTTTATGATCAACATCCATGGAGATATGTAGAGGAATACCATATCTCTAGACTTAAACTCTATTTCCCACTGACAATTGTCTTCATTTCTATTTTGTTGATTTTGGGAAACCTTGGTGTGTTAGTGAATGATTTTCACCTTTTCGACTATTTCATCAACCATTTTTGGTCCTAGAATCTTACATTCACTGACTTCATCCCATTAGGCTAGTGTTCTATATATTTTCCTATAAAGGGATTTATATGGGTCCATTTGGATTCTTGAGTGGAAACTTTTATTGTTTGAGAACTCGGATAAAGGAAAATGTTTCCCCCATCATCATTTAAAGTCCATAGAACATGATATAAACATGTCTTTCAGTGAATGAATAGTATGATCATATTGTACATCAGTGTGAGGATGATAAGTCATACTGAAGTTCAGCTCAGTGTTTAGAGGATGTTGGGGATTTTTCAAGAACTTGGAGGTGAATCTCAGTTCGTGATCAGTTACAATCAATGGTGGTACTCCATGCATCTGTAACACTTCTTCAATGTATATCTGGGAAAGTTTATCCAGTTATGAGTCCTCCCAAATTGAGACAAAGTAAGTTGTCTTTGTAAGATGATCCACAACAACCCAAATATCATTGTTTTCTCTAGATGTCTTTAGAAGTCCAGTGACAAACTCCATGCTGATGTTTTCACATTTCCATGTTAGTATGGGTAAGGGTTCTATCAAACCCTAATACATTTTCCTTTCATCCTTCACTTTCTGACATACCATGAAATTTGATCTATATCCAGTGATCTATTTTTTCATATTATCCCACCAATAATTCTTTGGGAGATCTTGATACATCTTTATGGTCCCTTGGTGAATAGAAAAAGTTAATATACGTGGATCATTTATAATATCCTTATTTATCTCTTAATATAATGGTACACATATTCATTATCCAAATATTATAACTCTTTCCTTAACAAATTTTAACACTGAGGTTTTCTTATTTTTGATAGATTTCACCTTCTTCTGAATTTACACAACATTTCTTTGAGTATCCTTTATTTTCTCAGTGAGGGATGGTTGAGAAATCAATTGATAAAACATTTAAGATGTCCCTTTTTTAATTATTACAATATATATCCTTTGTAAGTCTAATAAGACTGGATATCTCCAAATTCTCATCACTAATAATGTTGCAGGATCCTTTCTACTCAGATCATCCACCACTTTATTCACTTTTCTAGGATGGTAGTGGAGTAAGCATTCATAATCATTTATGAGCTCTAAACATCTTTACTAGAACATATTATGCTCCCTCTATGTGAATATATATTTTATCCTTGTATGATATGTATATATTTCACCCTTCTCCCCATAAAGATAATGCCTCCAGATTTTCAAAGCAAAGATACCAGCTGTCACCTCCAGATCATGTGTGGGATAGTTTTGCTCATAATTTTCAACTGCCTTGAGGCATAGGCTATCACTTTATTATTATTCATTAGTAAAAATCCGAATCCCTTCTTTGAAGCATCAATGTATACCAAAAATAGTTCCCCACTTGTTAGTAGTGTGAATACTAGTGCGGTGATAAGACTCTTTTTCAACTCTTTGAAGCAGTTTTCACACTCATTTATGATTATTTACTCAAGAATGACATGTTTTATCCATTCACCTGAAAATGTGATCAATACACATTATAGTATCCTTTAGGGTTCTAAAAACTATCATGAATCTTATTTTATCCATGAACCAACTTTATATCTTCAACACCTTACTAGATACCAACAAATTCGTTGAGTTTATGTTCTTTTATTGTAACCCCCATAGACCTTTGGCACCCCTGATCATGGTATTCCCCTCTAAAAAAATTGGTAATAGGGACTGATTAATCTGAAGGTAACCCACTTGTACTCGATCATGAATAATTTAATACCTCATATCTTATGCCAGGTGGTTATTTTTTTTCCTAGATGAGAGGCCCCCCTTAATCCCAGTATTTTTTATCCTAACTGTGTGGAATATGGGATTCTTCCATTATCAATGGTTGACATGTATCCACTATTTTCCATAATAAATTAACTCATATATTCTTGGGTTATGATTTACACCTTCTATAGCACCCCAATTCAAGTGGATTCAAATACTCTCGATGCCACACATCTGTGTCTCATACCCATTGTCAAAGATATATTATGACATGATATTCTTATACCCTTCTCATTTTTAGGTATGAATATTATGTGAAGACACAATTTCCTTGATTTATTTACTCTACTCAATGATTTTTCCTAGTTTCATGACAACATCCTAGTCACAGGACATTAAACTACGCGACATATGGTCCATTATACAAGACCAAAAACTTATTAGATCACTCCATTATATCAATGGATCTGTGCTATGGATGAATTTTTCACTTCCATAATAGAACTAAATGTTTAAATACCTTATCCCTATGTATTAGAATGGTCTATGTAGAGTACCCCTTATCCACCTTGATGTTGAGGCTCACTAAGGGAAAAGAATTCCCATATTCCATTCATAAATGTCATATCTATACGAATTGGTCTCTTTAAAGGGGTTGAATATGCTATGACTCCTTCCATTAAAATATTTATAGGGAAACCCATGGAAGCCCAGCCATAAAAATTAAACATGCCTATATTTAAATAGGTATAAGTAATATTGAATTTATTTTCCAATGTACAAGTCAGATATATATACGACTTGCTTTGGCATGATATAGATATGTGAAAGATGGTCTCTAGAACATGATTACCCACCAATAATTCTATGTAAGGATAAAATATGCTTATCGCATTAAAATCCCCTAGAATATTACAAATTTTCCTTAAGGAGATATTGCACAATTTCATGTAGGTCCTACTTCATCAATGCATGACCCAAAACAACAAGGAATACACCCTCATAACATGATATTAAACTGCATAACGAATATGTCCGAACTACATAACACTAAACTATATAGACCAATATCCATAATAACTTCTCATCAAAGGAAAAAAATATCCTGACTCTGGTCAACTGAAGTTTTGGGTGCTTCCATCATATTTCTGAGCACCTAGATCCATTAAACACACTTCATGTCTTGAGCACCTGGGTTTCCACAAACCTTCAACATCCCTAAGAAAGGATAAAATATACCTTTGTTTAACCATGTAACATATGGGTCTCCATAAGGGGTTGAGACTCATCAACCAAAGGCATATTGTCCCTCTAGGATGGGAATTCTAATCCTTATGAATCGTCACCTCATCGTAGCGGAACTCATCACCATAGAGTGGTTCATGATCATCATTGGATTGACTATTCTAAACAAGTTTTCATAACTTCAGAACCATAAGCCATAATTTAAAATATCTTTATATCCTTCTCAAAATAATATAAGAGTACTCTTGGCCTTGGTAATCCTAATTAGGCTATTGTGTTACACTCCCCTCGTATTATGTCCACATCAATCGTTACCCTAGACTACCTGCACTTTGGTAAAATTTGTATGACCTTAAAATTTATACATTGATGGTTCAAATAACAAGACCCTAATCTACTAGTGAAAGATATGTAAAACTGGTCAGGATAAAAATATGTAAAAGGAGATTGAAGAAAAATATAATTCTTTTCTCACAAAAATCTTCATCTCTAAAGTTTTGGAAGAAGTTGGAGTGTAAATAAGTAAAGCATAAATCTCATGGGGACTATATTGCATTCTTAGTAAAAGTTGATCCATCATTGTTGGACCACCTAGTCCTAGAATAAGTTAGTGTAATAATTTTTCACATATCCTCAATGTGTAATGTGTTCACTAGGTGGAGAAAATACTTTTTGGGTTCTCAAACCCTTCTTGAATATTAAATTTTCCAAAACTAAACTTCATCTATTTGATACCTAAGTTGATACCAACCAATTCCTAAAGTTTAAATTCTTCTCCTACAACCCCATGTACCTTAGGATCCCATGATTCTGGTTATCCCTTCTAGAAAACTAATAATAGGGAATGATTAATCCAAAGGGATTCCACTACTATTTGATCATGAACAACAATATTCCTTAGATCTTATTCCAATTTGATGTTTTTTTCTTAGAAGAAATTCCCCTTAAACCCAGGAATTATTGTCCACAAAACATGGAATATGATATTTATCCATAACCAATGGTTGACAAGTACCCACTAGTTTCCACCTCTAGTTAACTCAGATATTCCTAGGTCATGATTTACAATCCCTATAACCAAACTATTCAAGTGGATTCGACGTCATTGATGTTACATCACTGTGTATTGTACCCATTCTCAAAGCCAGAATGTGATATTATATTCTCAATCATTTTGATGGAATTTAACATTTAACCGGAAACCACATGGTGTAGGGATTGAGCTTCACAAACATAAGCTAGATTTTCCTTGGGTTCCAAAACCCTTCTTGTATATCTCTTTTATCCATATCCCACTTCATCACACAATAGTTTGAATCGTCACAAATCTTTCATGTCTCTTAGAAATGATCATGGACATCTTGGATTGACCATGCATATATGCCTTATGGCATCAAGAATAATGGCCTTTTTCCCATTACCTAGAGGTGTCTCCTCCTTGAAATAAAGGACCTCTAGTCCTTATGAGCCCCAAAAGTATCGTGAAATAACTTTACATATTAAATTTTTTTATGATCATCCCCAATGTTTCTTTCCCAACTCATCACCTTCAATTAATACTTTTGGGTTACGACATACATAGCCCATTTTCCAACTATCCAAGTAGATTTTGTATCCCTAATACTACACCACCATACTTCAAAACAGACCTCAACAAGGATGCAAGGTGTCACAACCCATCATGGATAGCCATCCTTCATAATTTCTATAAGAACAGAGGGTGTCAAAACTCTTCATGAACAATCATTCTTTATAATATCAATTAAAAATTTAGGGTATCAAACCCCATCATGTATACTCAATATTCATAATACCATCAATGATTCATTGTTCTCAAACCCTTCAAGACTACTTATCCTTTACTACAAAAAACAGACAATACGGTCTAGAAAAACTGAAACTAAAGAAATAGACTATACAATCTAGAATACCCTA
This sequence comes from Viscum album, assembly GCA_963277665.1. Lineage (NCBI taxonomy): Eukaryota > Viridiplantae > Streptophyta > Magnoliopsida > Santalales > Viscaceae > Viscum > Viscum album. The sequence goes on from OY728141.1 coordinate 1,744,113,883, forward strand.
AAGTACAAAAATAGATGATCTGAGATAGAATACCCTAAACTATAGCAACATATGGTCTGATCTAGAAGACCCTAACTAAATAAACATATTTTTGAGCTAAAATACCATAAACTACAACAATAGTATTTTGAGCTAAAATAACCTAAAATACAACAACATATAGTCCGATCTAGAAGGTTGTAAACTATAGTAGTAGATGGTCTGAAATAAAATTCTATAAAATCTTGTAATTTTCTAGTAAATAATCATTAAACCTATAATTTAATTATACATAATACTCAATTGAATAAAAACATGTAAACTTAACCCTATAAAAATGTTGAGCCTCTTCTCACTAGACACACACTTTGTGTGATCGAAGAAATATTGAGAATTTATTAGATGGAAAAGACAAAAAACCTATCAGGTTAAAAACCCATAAAGGGTGGCCTCAAAAAATATAAGTCCATGTCTACTAATATTTTCCTATATAAAAATTAGGAACATTTTAGGGAGATATAATAAAAAATATTCAAATCTCATAGGGATCATTATCTGTCCCTTGTAAATATAAATCTATGCTCACTAATTTCATTGACTTGGGAAAAAGTACGAGCACCTTACCTTTAATATATATTTACCCAAATTAACCATTTGAACTAGGTGATCCTACAAAAAATGGAGAAGATACACCATTGAGGATTTTTATGTCAATATTAATTCATTGGAAATTTTCAAGATAAATATATTATGATTCAAGAAACCAAGTCCATGTGTTTGGGTTTACATGGTATCATAAAAGGGATGGATGTATTTGATGGTCTAAATGATATCAAGTCAATGAAATTACATGTAAATCATGAATTAATGAAATCTTGAAAACTTCATGTGAAGTGAAGATTTTTTTTCACTGATAATGTCCAAAAGAAGGAGGTATATCCACATTCCAGAGTCTCTCCAACGCTCCAAAGAAAGGGGTAAACCATTCATGATAGATTATAATAAAATCTAGTTAGATAATTTTTCTAAATCATTTTGACTTTTGAAAGATTTTTCAATTGAGAATTGAAGTAACAGTCTCTCTGTTTCTTCTTCCATAACCATAGGATGAAAATTCCCAATTAATGAAAAAAATTAGTCACCACATTTCTAAGAGGTTTCCTATAAGGATTATGATATCAAAAGGTCATACCTCACACAAGTTATGTGTGCTTCATGTTCTTTAATATCTATGGTCAATTAATCTATCGGAGCATGCAATTGAGAGGGTTTATTATGTCTCTCCTCAAGAACATCTTTGGATTACTTTATTGATTGGACAAGATAACTTCTATAATTGAGGTTACATAAATCCTTATCACTATTGGTAATTTTTTTTGGGCCAGGAAAACATGTATCATGATTTGATATAGTTTCTAATAATCAAATACGCCTACTCCCAAATCACAAAAGAGTTAGTTAAGGTGTTATTCTTGGCCAAGAATATCCTCTATGGGAGTCTCAATAATCAAATCATGGATATGCTTCCAAATCATCATTCGTGACACTTGATACTTAATGATTTTTAGTGGGAGCACACTAGAATAAGGAATTTTTTATGCGATATTCCCAAGCATTAAGTCAGACGAGTTGATGAGGAATCCTAAGAATAATCCTCATATACTACTCTTATAGTCATCACATCATCTTTCTCAGATATCAAAGGGTCATCTTCCTCTAAAACTCATGCCCCGGTAATGGGATACTCACCATTATAGTGAGATAACTTCCTTGGGAGATCCCCCAAGTTCTGTATCAACAACATTACTAACACGGATAAAGGGGTCAAGGAAGTTTAGGGATTGTCCCCCTAATGGAACTGTTGATTCAGTAAACCAACCAGATATGCCTCCACCCAAGCTTGGGCATAGTCCCAAAATAGGTAGTTAGGGTTGTTGATAGTTTGGAGATTGATTTCATTATTTGTGACTTCATGAACCATCATAATACAAAATTGGAAAATGATATTGGGATTCCATTCTCCTAGAATGTTAGATAAAGTAATTATAGAGACAATATGAATACAAAAAAAAATTGGAAATCAAATCGGTAAGGGGTGTATGGATCATAGATAATCTAATTTTTAATGGTATTTGTAAGAACCCCATCCTGTATATAGATTTTATATGAACTCTCATTGATATAACCATTACCATTATCAATAATTAACCAGTTAGGTGCATGATATGTCATGAACATTAAATAGTGATGTCGGATCAACATATCAATAACCTCATTGGGGTCTATTGGCATTGCCTCAACCCCAAAAATGTTCAACACCTTGGGAAAAAATTAATCATGAGGGATCCCATTAGTGTTATGATATTTTTAACACTCGTAATTCTTTCCTAATTATCCAAATAAGAATTGAAAATGGATTCAAATCTTGAAGGGTATGTTACCTTATTTGATATGACCATGGAGGTGATAAAGACAAGAAAGAGTCAGTACTTCTATATTAAGAGTCTAACCCTCTAACAATTAGGTTTTCATCACAAATATTTCTACAGAAATGCCAAATAATGTATACCCAACTAGAAAAATCCATTAATTAAGAAACATATCCCAAAACCAACTAACTGAAGACTTGGGGATACCTCCAGTTTCACGCAGTAGCCCCATGAGGCATGCTCTCTAACTTTTAGAATCACATAATAAGAGAATGTTCTATATTAAACTTACAAATAAGTACATCGATGAAGATGTGTGAAATTTGGTTGAGTCCTTATATGATAAAGGACTATTTCAATCCAATCATTGAATGAAATGATAGATCATAGGTTCTACTCCTTTTTTAACTTCCCCATAGCAATTGTGAGCATGCCTTTCTCCAAGGTTATTGTGGATTTGGGGTCATCCCAAACATCCATAGAAGAAATTAATTCATCATACATCTCCCCAAGATAAGGTATTACTCACAATTGATATTTATCCTAGAGGTTGATCCCTACTTATCAATGGTATAGATTAAAAAAGTTAGAGTTGGTAAAATAGTGGATAATTATCTCTCTTATGAGTTTCAATTGCTGGTACATGTCCAACTGGAACAACCATGTCACCTCATAAAGAAGGATAACATATAGTTGATTATAAAATTATGTTTATCTATGCCTAAACCAAAATTTCCATTCCCATTCTTCAAAAAAGTTTGCACTTGGGTGCAAGTCCCACATTGAACTCTGACCACTTTTTAGATCATTCAAATAGGAGATAGGTATGCTTGAGTAACTCTAAACAATTATTTTATGTTCGATATCATGACCATCTTGACCTAGTGGGGTGTTAACCAATATATTGGATTGACTATAAAGTAGTTCCATTATCAATTAATAGTATTAAATTTTTTTTGAATACAATCAAGAGAGGATGAAAATAGTGAGATTGAAGATTTTAGTTTGGAGAAATAATGGTAGTATTATCCAGAATACTGAATCCATACAGAGGAATTATATGCGATAAAGGGAAGTTTTAATGTTTATTCAGAATAAGTCCCTCAAAAATATTTTTGTTAATGAATAAATGGTACCAAGAGTCATAATTCTGATTCCCAGCAATCATAGCCCTCCAATTAGCCACAAAATAATACACATGTGAACTAGAAGCCATCAGCACAAGACTATAAAGCACACATGAGAAGTGGCACAATCTTGAAAGTGGAGTCAGTTAAAATAATTGAGTAGATCAGGTAGCTTCAATGTGAAACATGTAACACATAAAATTATTATTAGTTGCATTAACCCTTACAAGTCTCACAGATCACATAAACTTTATAACACTTCGCGGTCATATAAACTACCTTTAAGACTTGTGATTGTGTTCCCATATGAAGGACATGCGAATAAAAAAATGATTAAGAGATCACATGAAAAAGTGCCATTAAACCATGGAAAGAACAAAAGATAGCCCCATGGTCAAATACATGTATAATAGTTTGGATAAATTATCATTGATCAGTCTATATTTTTATTAAATGGGTCATCGATACAATTCAACTATGTAATCAGGTCATGTGAACGGTTCTTGTAGTGATTAAACACAAAGTTGTCTAAAAAAGAAGTCACTATAGAGATTAGATCGCAAGGTCTTTGGAAGTATAAATCACTAGTGAAATGAATGAACCCTCACTCCCTTATTCATAGGGCATTGTGTGGATTACCAAAAGTCACCTAAAAGACTAAAATCCACTTAGAACAATTACCAGCAGAATTCCAACAGACTCATGTGGGTATTTACATTTCTAATAACTGAGTCCTTGTCCTTGAAGATCTCACCTCTGAAAAAGAGAATTTTGTTATGTCATCCAAATGAGCATCAATATTTTTAGGATTAGATAAATAATCGATGTATACATATTATTTTCTCCACAAAGGGATGAAAGGAGCAGAAAATCTATATGGGGATTAGGCACTTGGGTTACATGAGTTGTGTGACCCTAAGGACATCATATGAATGTGTCATATTCTTCACGTGATCTATTCATGAACACAAAAATCCCTTCTGACTATCATTATTTGTCTTGTAAAAAAATCATACAAGAACTGATAATCTTTTGAAGGCTGTCAAATGAGTTCCTCTAATCATGTGATATGTCGATTGACATACTATTGACAATCACCCAATCCCTTTATAAAATAAAATCTAAAAAAGGTAGAAGATTCATGTGAAAGGGAGTTATATTAATTTTATTGTGAATGGTTGATTCATTCTGTGTGACCATCCCATTAATCACAAAATCCCTAGAGACATACCAACTTGAGCATGAAAAGGCCACTAGACATGTCACCTTCGTCATGATAATTACTTCAGACTTCTATGATTGATCATGTGATTCCCTTATAAGACAACCAATTGGAAATATCCATAGGAATTATAAAATAAAATCTAAAAAGGAATAATCCACGTGTGAAAGAGAGTTATTATAATTTTCATATAAAGGGATTATGTGTTCCACCTGAACAGCCTATTGATCACACAAAATAATAAGGGGCATGCCGACCTCATCACTTGAAGGATACTGGACAGTCCATTTTCATCATGTGAAGGACTTTAGACATGTATTCTTGATCATCAAATGCCCTGATAGACAATCAATGGGGAAATTCAATAATCTTTATAAAATAAAAGTGAAAAAATGCAGTACCCTTATGAAAAGTATATCCAGTTTTTCATGTGAAGGATTATTGTGATTTTTGTGATAAGTTTACCAATCATGTGAAGTGTAATGAACTATCTCGAGGTGCAGTCTGAAACAACACCCAACTTGGTTTTCTTCAAGGCTTTAATGGAATTCTCCATCTCTATAGGATGGAGGAAAGCACCTAGGTATCATAGGAACTTCTATGGGAATTGTTTTTCCAAAATAGAGATGCAAAAATAGAATAAATAAATACCAAAACCAAAAGAAATAAAAAATAATAATGATATGTCATAATAACCACTCTGATCCAACCCATTTTCTTATATATAAATAGCATCCATAAACATGGGAATACATACTGGCAGGATAAACCAATAAGAAAACTAACTAAAAAGAAATCTATTATGAACCAAACAACTCGAGTTTACCTCAAATACAAATCCATGCAACCTCTGGTGTCCCACCACCACTCAAATAACTCCACATCGACCACAATGAAAAAGAATAATCCACCTAAGGACTTGGAACCTTAAATATATAGGTTTAAGATAAAAATCCTAGTAGGTCATCACATCCCACTAAATCTTTACAATAAATTTCAGAATAAAATTAATTAATTCTAGTTTGAAAGTAAAAATAAAATTTAAGATATATATATATATATGATGTATGGAAATAATAAAATCCAAAAACACACATTCAAAAAATATCCTTCATTTCAAAACACGAAACACGAGCATTTTTCAAAAACAATCATTATCCCAATCCAATTCAGATCAACACACAATTAAAATTTCTCAACACAACTCACATTATTTTTATCTACATGAAACTGTTTTCTTGAATCATCTAAATGGACATATACACTCTTAAATAAAATACCCATTTTGAAATCCACATTAAATACCTCACACACAAGATCCTTGTATTTCAAAATAGGTTTTACAACACTTCTCTGAAAACTCATTTTTCAATGTAAACTAAACACCCAAATGGGTCAAACATCATAAGAAAGAACCACACATAGATCACAAGGAATAATAAAATTCAAGATAAGAATCCAAGGATACATATAATAATACAAGAAATAGGGGATACAACCAAATCGGTGGGAATATAACCTAAAATTATCCAAAGGATCTTAGTGTCATGGTACTAAAAAACCGGCTCTAAACGAGAACTATCATGACTAAAAATGTCCCTAAGATGATGAATAGGACATAATGTGACTAAAAATAGGTGGGGGTAAAATGGTCCACCCTAGGATCTCACAATCCCCACTATGGTTCTCTCAATCCCCAACCACTCATGATCACTCTCTGTCACAACAAGGAATGTTCCCCCAATGGTTACTCTCGATCCTGAGAGAAATTCTCCAAATCACTAACCAAAGTTATGACTTCAACTAAATTATCCCCCTACCCCATTTCCCAGGGTCTACCATGATTAATATACTAAGTGTGGCATAGTAAAAATGAGTTTAGTATAACCTGAAATGTGTAATAAAAACTGACCTCACCCCTAACACTAGATGATGGAAATCCCCTGTCTATAAAGTGACCACAAGTCAAAAGAAGCACATTCTCACACAAGTGGAGAAAACAATAGTAAAACAAAAATGAAAAACCCAGATAATGGGTATATAATATAGGGTAAATCAAGAGGTGTATCTCAAAACCAATATTTTAAAACAAAATTTCAACTGGACCTTTAACACTAAATCACAACTCAGAATTCCAAGAACTCTTTCCACATCTAATAAAACACTTTTCAAACACTATTTGGAAAATTATGGAAATCCCATAAACATTTAAAACACATTAAATTAAACCCTATATTAGGGATCTATTCTTTGAAAATCTAAAACATAAAAAATCCATTTTTTTCATCAAACTTTTTATAAAACACAACCTATAACATTTTAAGAGGTCCAAAGAAATCACCTATTTCTTTTTAAACGTTTTGAAGAGACCCTTAAACAAAGGGTCTTCCTCTTTAAAAACCAAAACAAGGCTAAAGGGCCAACCATTTTACATAAAATTATTTAAATAAGTTTTCATGTCATTTTACAATGTAGTAAACTAAGAAAACCTTCGAAATAACTACTATAAATACATTTAAACACCCCTTTACTAATCATTTTGAGCTCTACACCTCAATTGAAAACCTAATTACCTTTAAGACCATTATTTTCACTGAATTAAAACCAAAACTGATTAAAACCAAATTTCAAATCATAAAAACCATTTCAAAAATACATAATGGATTTCACAATAATTATAGCATAATAAAAAATTCCATTTAAAGAAACATGGAACTCACAAATAAAACCAATTATGCCATGAAAAAAACTCAATGAAATGGTTCCAAATAATCACAAGGCTACCATATATAATTATTCTTTCATATAAAGTGAGGTTTATACAGTAAAAGAATTATTATAATTCCAAAAGAAAACAATTACATACTAAGACCTTCCTCAAAAAAGAAGAAATCAGGAAAAAACATAATGAAACATGTATCCTCCAATAGATACCACACCCTTGGAACTAGAAATGGTGTCCACAAAACCTAGAAACAAAATCCATATCATTAAAACCTCCTAAAACCCTAAAATCAAGACACATGATCCATAGGGTTCATGGTTGAACCCAAAAAATATATAAGTGAGGAAGAAAGGAAAATGTGGGAAAATGAGGAATATCTCACCTCAAATCCATTTGGAAAACACCCAATAAAGCTTAGAATCTAAGGTGGAGGAGGTTAGAAATCCTCCTTGTATCCAAGAGGGTTGTGAAATGCATGAGGGGGAGAATAGGGGTGAAACCACTTTAAAAATATAGAGGGGTAAAATGGGAAAAACCCAATTTCTAAACACCTAAGAAACTCGTATAGTTTAGTTGCATGGTTTGGAAAACTATGCACCAGCAATGTGAGTGCCTCTTCCTCCTAAACACCTTATGTTTCATGGTTACTCTTAAGGGCTACACAGTAAAAAAGATTGTGTGTATCACTCTATAACCACCCCAAGTCAAACATGGTTTGAAACCCCATGGATAATTTGGGGAAATATTTCTTTCAGAAACTATAGATCCAACCACATGCTTTCTTCACGGTTTACCAAACCCTCACAAGTTGTGCACCACACATTAGGAACACCAAGTACCTCTCATAGTTTCTCTTAGGGTCCACATGTTATTGACTTTAGAATGTGTATTCCACACTTACAAACCATGAATAGATGAAAGTGAACTAAAAAGGATCACCGTGGAGGGAGGCTTCATGGTTTCCCACAAACTGTGCACCTTTACTATTCTAGGAAGGAAAACCTCAAAAAAAATTAATTTCTAAGCCAAAAATCCATGAAAACACAACTCTAAACTTAAATTAACCAAATAACACAACAATATAAATAACGTGGCATGTGGGTAACACATTAAGGACCTCTGATAGGTTATCTTGATCTTATGAATAACCCTAGAAAATTATTCCACGATCACGTGAAAGTCTCTTCGTAAAGAATCCAAATCTTGTGAATAATCCCATACATGTCAACCAAATCTAGTTATGTTCCTTTGAAATGTCAATTTTATTATGTGAAATCCCTTTTTAAATCCATAGTTTGATTAATATTTCAAAGACGGTGTGATTATACAGTCAGTATTTCTCATACGACATGATGATAATGTAATGGATGACTCATGGAGGTTCGCATGAAATATGTGATCTGATGCTCACTCCACCAAATCAAGCCAATATATGTGATTTAATCACCATTTAAACCATTCTAAATATTGGGATTAAGGTCTTATAAATCCCCCATTCATAGAAAGAAAACACACATGGGAGTGCAGAGGTGAGAGAGGACATCTCATAACTGAAATCCACGCAATTGTAAGGGTCTTCCACTAGGTAAACTCAGAGAATAACTTAAGAGACTAAAAAAAGTATATATACTTTTCTTGATCCCCCAATTGATCATATTAATGGCTTATAGTACGCTAGACAGACCACATAAAGGAGTTTTTACATGTAGACTAGGTTGCAAAAGGTCTCAACAGGCCAATTTCTGATGCAAATTGAGGCATTCATGTGATAAAGGATAAAAAGGATGGAAGACATACATGAATATTGATACAATGATTTTCATGTGAAGGGTTAATGTTCTTTATGTGAACTATTCACTAATCATGAAACAACACCCAGTCATGTCATCTAGATCATGCGACAGCACCCAAACATGTTTTCCATGTCAAGAGAGATCCTCCGGACATATCAACCAAATCACACAAAGTCCTTCAGACATAATGAAAAAGCCACATGAAATCCTACAAAAATTTCATCCTTGATCATGAAACACCCTTGGAAGTTTATACATAAATCACATGAAGGATCCCAAGAATATTCAGTTGAATCATACAGTAGACCTCGGACTTGTCTACTTCGATCATGAGAAACACCATGGACATGTTATCACTGTCTTGTGGAATCCCTCAGACAAGTCATTTGTATCATGAAACAGCCCTCAAAAATGTTTAGAATATAATTAATACATTTTAATATATCCTCATACAAGTCAAGTAGATGACCAAGACAGGTCTTAACATCCTTATACATGTCCGTAAGAAAACCATGACATGTTCAGTAGACATCCAATAACATGTCAAATGTTACATGTGGCGGCCCTCCAACATGTCATCCATGTTAGGAATAGACCCTACAACATGTCAAACATGTCAGGAAGACACCATGGTATATGTCAACCTTGTATATAAAACACACTTGGACATATACCATGAGAACCCAAAGGCATGATCATTTGACCGAGGACCCCTTTTATAAGGGAAGTTCCTTTAATGGATTAGTGTTACACACTCATGCAACCCTACTATTTTAATGATCTAGAAAGGGTCTTCATTACATAAAAACATATTTTATTGACCTTCTATGGTCATTATCTCTTTTTATCCATCATATGATAAAATAATGAATATGTGACATGGACATCCACTCTAGTGTAAGCCTGTCCATATTCAAATTACCTTGGCTCATTAAACCAAAATTCTCCTATGATTATATCATCCTTACTCATCTATAAATGGATGGGAGGTGTGATTATATGTAGGAATTCTCTTGAGTATAATCAATTTATATTCCTCTTTGTACCCTAAACACAATAGTTGGTTAGGAATGAATTGAACTACAAGGAATCTGGTTCCAAATATAAGTAGGATACATAGGATGCCTTCCTAAGTCATGAGATCTGTATTGAACACTCTATGAGGGATTTACAATGTACATGTACTTTATCAATATGTAGTGAGTCTGATTTCTTATTATCCCATTTTTATCACACTGATCATGACTCATGTAGGCTTAGAGACATAGAACAGTCAAAATACTAGCATCATAATATTCCCAAATAAGGGAAACCATAGTCTAACAACTGAAACATGACATACATGGACATTAAATTTAATTTGAGGAATGATTGATACATTATAAAAATAGACACCCAAAGACTATATTAGTTTAGTGTCTTTGAAAAATCATAACACATTCTTATAGATTGGTGAAAGATCTTCAAAATCTCCCATAAATATCTTCACCATAATTTTTCCTACCTAAAACCTTTATTTATATCCTGGGGGAAATAAAAACATAATTCGAGTGAACTCAAATGCTCAGAAATGGAAAACATGGAAAAAATATACATTATAATGTAAAACCATGAAAATTTATATTGAATATCAAAATATTGAGGCATAAAATAAATCTTGGTAGTAAGTAAGGCATAGATCCTAAAAGAACATTAACCATGATAACATAGCATTGGAATAAAACATGAACTTGTGGAAAACACATATGCATAGAAAATAATTTCCATATTAGCCAAGTCTCATTTTCAATACCATCACAGTGGAAACTATCCATTACTGAACCAAGTTTTCTTGCCATTCCATCCCTATATTACTAAACCAGATTTACTTTCCATTCCAGACCTATATTACTAAACAAGATTTACTTACCGTTCAAGCCCTATATTAATGAACTATATTTACTTGTCATTCCATTCATGTCTATCACATGAGATATAAATATTTACCCAATTCATTGGAGGGAGATATATCTCCCACCCATCACATAATTAAAACCATACGTATATGTTCCACAAAAACATAAATCATTCATCATAACATAACCCAAAGAATAAAATGGGTTTTTTAAATATCATTCCATCATTATATAATCCATGTAAAACAAATATATTTCATAAATAAAATTCCATTATAAACATAATCATTTATAAGAATAATAAGGATAGTATACTTGAAAAATATCATTAATCTTAGATTGAAAATAATTTTCATAAAACACTTGAAATTAATTCTTCAGGAAAATATCTTTTCTTCTTCAAATTTTTTTCCTTTTCTTAAAACACCGAAAATTATTAAAATAAAATAATTTATTTGAAAATAATCATGAAAACTTTTAATGAAAGCTTCAAGGAAACAAGGAATTATGAAATCTTAAAATTTCATTCATGTTGTATAAGTTAAAAAAACATTTTCCTCATACTTTTATCAGAAAAGTAAAAAAGTACCTCATATGGAAAACGAAAGAAAGATCCCATTAAAACCATGTAGTAAATTTCAAAATGGGTCAAAATTAATTTAAAAATTCATAGGAGAATAGAAAAAAAAATTATGAAAACATTTTTATTAGAAAACATGGACATGGATGATAAATATACCCCAATAAATAATTACATATAAAAAATCTCAGATAATAATGAGATTACAAAATTATCCCTTTCTAATTATAATTAGTCAAATCATATGCCTCATAAAATAAAGAATATTTTATGATTTTTTAAATATCATAACATCCATAAAAAGAATCAAAATAAATTCATGGGAAGCCTAAACACAACCCAAAAAATAGGTGGTGTATAAGGCATATATACCATAAAAATAAATGTGGAACAAAATAACCCCTTACCATATGTCTAAAATCCTTTGTGTGTATCTGAAACTACTGGGTAATGATTTAAATTATGTTATTGATTTATTCTAGAATCATATTCATTTTTATTATATCATATATTATCATATTATCATTCATTTGGTAATAATATTTTCTTATTACTCATTATTTGGGTATAAAATCTTTCATTTTCTTATTCATGTTATGAAAATAAGTTTCATTTATCCTTATAAAGTCATATTTATATCATTAAAAATTATATTAACATAATAAATATCATATTTATTCATTCGTTACATTTATATAGTCATTGTTTAATCGATATCTTGTAGAATTAATTGCATCACATCGTTGAGACAGTAGGTCATACATGCGCACGAGCAACGATATCCTTATGATAATTGTTAAATGTTATTGAATTTTATGGTATATATGTTGTTCCATAATCCATATCAATTTATAATAATCATATATAGTTATTATTTCCTTCATTATATCCATCCATGTAAGGTGGTGGTGAAAAACAAATTACACTACGATGTGGAGATAGTAAGTCGTATATATGCACGCATGGTGATTTCATTTTTTATAAGATGGAACGAAGGTGTAATATAGTTGTTTCATAATTATAATAATATATTAGTATATTATTTATACTTATGTCATACTTTATCATGAAATAACTAATGATGAGGAAGTATAAGAAGAAATAAGTTTTAAAGAATCGGTAGAAGAGATTACCTCTTCCTCGACGTGCTTCCTCGAAATCTCCTCTTAAGAGCACTAGAGTTGGTGTTTTGAGAAGACCAAAACCTATATAATGTGAATAAGTATGTTTATAAGAGAAAATGGAATGAGACAGATGATATTTAAGGCTTAAATTTAATTTAAATGGTGAGGGATGAGGTGCCCTTTTATAATTGATGTGCAAGGCACCCAAGGAAAGTCTTAAAATATTGAATTAATATAAAATAATTTTTTCGTAAAAAAGATTCCAAACTGAAATAAGTATAATATAATATGAGTATTTTTCTAAATAATATCTTCCAATAATTCATATAAATGTATTTATTTTATTTTATCCTTATCTTTTTTGTTTACCCATTATTATTCTCTTTTGATTTTAATTGGTGTAACAACATTTTAAGTATTAAGAGGTCATTATTTTTACTTATATGGGGTAAATTTCACATAATTATAAAATTAATGAACCTATGGAACTTATCATATTCACTTTGTGATTTTAAATTTTTTTATGATTTTTAAATAATGTAATAAAATATTATTTTTATAAAATATCAGAAGTGTCAATTTTTACACTATTCATTTCATTGAATTTAAATAAAATTTATACTGAGAAATAACATTAAACAAAACTATTTAATATTCTTATAACATGTAATATTCACCTATAAAATTCGTGGATAGTATAAAATATTTCATATAATATTTAATTAAATATTTATAATATCATTTGATTGATTTTTTTCTTAATAAAACAATTATTGTATCCCTATTGTGTCAATATTAATTGTAATTATTTAATATATAAAAATTTTAAATAAATATAAATGGTTTATATAATTTCATTATATTTTTTATACTACTTATTTTTTATTTTCATCGATTTTATCACTACATTACAAAAAATATACTTATAAGAGATAAGAGAGTGACATGTTCTCACTTTCTTTTATTTAATCAATAATTACATCACCTTCATGTAAAAAATCCATTAAATGAATAAATTTTTATGCTTAGTATTTAAGTGTTGAATTTTGTTAATAAAATAGGATTTTGGATAGTGTTAGGGGGTTTATTATCCTTATCATATTATTTGTTACTGTAATTTATCTGATTTACCTTTAACTGTGGTAAATAAAAATAACAAAAGTTACTATTTATAATTTCCCAAAAAAAATAAAAGGGACCTATTTGAATAATTTTGAACTAATTATTCCAAATATTAAATCCATTTTTCCAAATTTAAAACACAGAAACTCCAGTATTAATTTAAAATTCATTCCCATTGTCAAAGCGAGAAAAAGGGTTTTTTAAAAGTGAAAACCAACAAAATATTGACATGTGTTTATTTCAAATTTCAATGTGAAATTACTTCCTATGACCAAAATTAAATTAAATGATAAAAAATATAAATATAATTTAAAAAAATTCAAAATATAATCTATCAGTACAAATAAATTTGATGAAAAGGTAGTTTTAAATTAAAATTCAGTATTTTCCACGATTTATTAAAATATGAATTTCCTCATAAAAATACCAAACTTTCGACCAAAGTAAATTTTTATGTCCCTATTTTAAATAAGAAGTTTATTTTTTCATAAATAACTTTTAAAAGTGTAAAAAAGTATATTTAAAATGGGTTCTCCATTAAAAGGCGGTAAAAATGTATTTTTTTGAAAAATACTTCTTTTATCTGAAAAATTGAATTTGTTCTTATATCATGCATAGAAAAAATATATGAGGAATTTAAAACATTAAATTTAATATATTACATATATATTTAATTAATAAAATCCATAAAGAGTTATTTTATTATTTTATAAACTCACAAATTTTCATTGAAATAGTTTTTCAAAAAAACATTTCGTTTTTATTAAAAAAGTTTTATTTTCATTTTTAAATAATTGTTCAAAAAAGACATAATTAAATACTTATGGAAAAAATATTTTCATAAATTAATTAAAAATGTTCATTCCCACCATTTTAACAGCTAGGTTATAAGGTAACATAATAATATTTAGTTAATCCCTTATACTCGGTCTTGCATGAAATGAATTATATCTAAATAACTTTAACTTGTGTGTAACACAATACAAGCATAGTGTTGTGTATACTACAAGCTAATACAATGTTTCATATTTCGAAATATTATCATGATGTAGAATGCAACAAAATACATCAATGAAATTAAAAATAACTCTATCTCATAAAAATCGTGGGGTGTTAGATTCTACCCCCCCCCCCCCCCAAATGAATGTCACCCTCAAAATTCATTGGGGTTATAAAAGGTTTACTACTTGAAAATTTCTTTAATATAAACCCATTTAATAAAAAGGAATACTAAAAATTTGTTTTAAAAAAGAAATTTGGAAACATAAAGGTTACTCAAAGTAACTCATCACTGGGTTTCCACATAGGAGAACATAGGTGGGAAGAGAAATCATGGATATGGAAGAAAAAATCTAAAAATAAAGTTATGATGGAGAGTTTTAGATAACATAGTTAGGATAAAGTTAATAATCTAAAAGACATAAATCTGTGATGATTTAAGGGACAATATTATTCATTGGATAAGAAGGTACTTGGAAATTAATTTGGTTTTCAAGGTCATTTTCCTAAAGTTTAAGATAATGAGAATAAACATTTACTTGATTTCAGTACAATATTATCATTTTTCGTTCCTTCAAAAAAAATCACTTCATCTCTTATTGAAAGAAATGAAGTTGTATTTATCATTACTAAAGTGTTAGTAGATCATGTGATCCAAAAATTTAGTGATAGTTCATTCTATCTGTCTTTATCACAAAAAGGTCTGTAAAAGTTATCAAACATGCATAAGTCCATATATGGTGAGATAATACTTTATTCTAACAAAATTCATCTGATGTTTAAATTAAACTTTCTAAAAAATTTATAACCTTAAAATCCTTATGAAATATTAAAATCCAAAAATATAGGAAAATGTTCACAAACTAATCTTAACATTTATCCCCCATATATCATAATATATCTCTGGTTGGTCACATTCCAAAAATGTGAACACCTTCTTCATGTATTCTCTTGAGTCATGGTAACAAACTGAATTATCATATATATTTATTGAAAACTATCATTTTTTCTTATTCTAAAACATATTCGATATATTTCTTAAGTCCCAAAACATTGTATACTTCATCCATGATAGCATAAACCTATTTTCAACAACTCCATAATTAGTTCCCATGAAACTAGCATCATCAAATTTAAATCTTCATCCAAACATCATTATCTTAACATAATTGACATATTGAGGGTTATATTACCCTTAATCATGTGTTCTCCAAGTATATCACCTTACCCTTAAATCAATTTTTTGGAACCATAGAACTATTCAACATATCCTTTCTGATCCATAATCAAGAAATTATACTAAAAATACTTACATATTTCAGGATTCATATAACATAATCATTGAATTCCGAAACATATAAACCTTAATCATTTAACATTATTCTTAAAAAATTACTCAGGATCCATCATCTTCATATTTCCTAAAATATGAATCATTTCTTAATGTTTCTCAAACTCAAGATACTTAGCTTTAATGTAAACAATACTGGAATAACATCACATATGTTTTACATGTTTTTTATAATCTCTTTATCCCCAATAGTATGACCAATACTCGTACCATCTTTATGATTCTCTATATAATATTTCCACCTAGGAAATTGATCTTCATAATTCGCATAATTTCCACATCTAAAAAATTAAATGTTTAACGATGTTCTATATAGTTATGTATATTGACTAAGAATAGAAATTAAAGTGTAATAAATACATATTAGAGATAATAAACACGTAATTAAGGTGAATAAACTTATAATATTTCAATCTATGCTCTCTTCGGTTTAACCCTAGGTTAGTCATGATTATCACAAAAAACCAAGGATTGTAACCTATACTTACAATTATCTTTAGGATATCCCTAGAAATAACCTTATAAATATCATTAGGGATCTCGCTAATGTTTTCACATCCTAGTTTCCAAATATTGTCTAACCCTTCTCTCTAATACCAACTCTAACAACCCAAACTTATCGTACATAGGCATTAAATTTATTTTTTGTAATACTTAATACATTACACAAATAGATGCCTAAATACCTTATTATTTTAGTGTATTTGGAAACTTGGAACACATTCTTCTATCATGGTTAAATATCTTCAACATCTCCCATAAATATCTTCACCTTTAGTTTTCCTACCTAAAACCTTTACTTATATTCTAGCAGAATGAAAAAAATAAATATGGTGAGATCAAATTACCAATAAGGGAAAACATGGAAAACATAAACATAATAATTTAAAAAAATGAACATTTATTTTGACTATAAAAATCTTAAATCATAAAATAAATCTTGGAAGTACATAATTAATAAATCATAAAGGAAAATTAACCATGATATCATAACATTGGTATAAAACATGAATTTGTGGAAAACAAGTAAGCATAGGAAATAATTTCTATATTAGCCAAGGAAAATTTCCAATAACATCATAGTGGAAATATTCCATTACTAAATCAGGTTTACTTTCTGTTTTAGCCCTGTATTACTGAAGAAGATTTAATTGTCGTTCCAACCCTGTATTACTGAACCGGATTTACTTGTCGTTCCGTCCATGTATTGCTAAACCACATTTAATTTTTTTTCCAATCATGTTAATATCATGAGATATAAATCTTTACCCAATTAATTGGAGGTAGATATAGGTCTCACTCGTCACACAATTAAACCCATACATATGTGTTCCACAAAAACAAAAAACGTTCATCATAATATAACCTAAGGAATGAAATTGGTTTATTAAACATCATTCTATCATAACATAATCCTTATAAAAAAATGGATTTCATAAATATAATTTCATAATAAACATAATCAACCATAATAATAATATGTATATTATACTTGGAAAAATATCCTTAATCTTAGATGGAAAATAATTTTGACAAAATACATGAAATTAATTCTTGAGGAAAAAATATCAGTTCATCTTCAAAAATGTTTTCTTTTCCTAAAACACCACACAATTTTAAAAGAAAATAATTTTTGTTAAAAATAAAATTAATAAATTTTAAGGTAATATTCATGGAAACAAGTCATTATGAAAGCATAAAATTCTATTCATGTTTTATAAGTCAAAAAAAAACATTTTCCTCGTATATTTTCCAGAAAAGTCAAAAATTACCTCGTATGTAAAACAAAATAAATATTCCTTCCAAACAATATAGTAAAAGTAAAAAATGGGTAAAAATTAATTTAAACATACATAGGATAATATTAAACATTTTATGAAAATATTTTTATTAGAAAAAATGGACATTGATGATAAATATACCCCAGTAAATAATTACATATAAACAATCTTGGATAATAACGAGATTGTGAAATTATCCTTTACCAATTATAATCAGTCGAATTGTATGCCTCATAAAATAAATATAATTATATTATAATTTAAATATCATAACCTTCATAATAATAATCATAAAACATTCATGGTAAGAATAAACACCACACAAAAGAAATAGGTGGTGTATAAGGCATAAGTCCAACTGAAATAAAACCTAAACAACATAATCCCTTACTATAGGTCTACTATCATTTATGTGTATTCAAAACTCCTATATAATTATTTCAATAATATCATTGACTTATTCTAGAATCATATTTATTTTTATGATATCATATATGATCATATTATCTTCTGTTTAGTAATAATATTTTATTTTTTCTCATTATTCGGGTATAAAGTGCTTCATTTTCTTAAGAATGTTTTTCCAAATAAGTTCTGGTTCTCCTTATTATATCATATTTATTAATTATGTACATTTATATAATAATTTTTTTAATGTATATCTTTTATAATTAATCACATCGCATCGTGGAGATGGTAGGCTGTGAGAACGCGTGAGCGACAATATCATTCGGATAATTATGAAATGGTATGGAAGTGGATGGTATATATATTGTTCCATAATCCATATAATGTTATAATAATCATATATATTTATTATTTCCATCATTATATCCATCCAAGTAAGGTGGTGATGAAAAACAAATTACACCACGGCGTGGAGACAATTAGTCGTACGTACACATGCATGGTGATTTCATTCTTCATAGGATGGACAGAAGGTGGAGTATGGTTGTTTCATAATTATAAGAAAATATCAGTATATTAGTGATATTTATGTTCATACTTTATAATGAAACTAACACATAGTAATTAGAAGAAGAAATAATCTTGAAATAATTGGTAGAATAGATTATCTCTTCCTCAACGTGCTTGCTCTAAATCTCCTCTTAATGGCACTACAGTCGGTATTTAGAGAAGAAAATAACCTCTATAATGTGAATAAGAAAGATTATATGGTAAAATGGTAGGGAATGTCCATTTTTTAAGGCTGAAATTGATGTGAATAGGTGAGGGACGAGGTTCCCTTTTCTAATTAAGGTGAGGGGAACCCTTAGAAATTCATAAAATATTAAATTAATAAATATTTTTTTAATCCAAAAAATTACAAATTGAAATATTTATAAGATAAGATAAGGATAGTCCTAAATAATTTCATCGAATAATTTTTATACATGATTTTTTTTATTTTAAAACTTTTATTTTTTTTACCCTTAATTATTCTCTTTTAATTTTAATTATGGTAACAACATTTGAAGTATTAAGAGGTTATATAATGTACTTATATGGGGTAAATATATCATAATTTGAAACTTAATAAAAAATTTGACATTATCATAGTCACTTTGTTATTTTAATTTATTTTTATGATTTTTAAATAATTTAATATTATATTATTTGTATAAAATATCAAGTGTCAATTTTTACATTATTCATATCATGGATTTTAAATAAAATTCATACTAATAGATAAATCCAAAATAAATCGTTTAATAGTTTTATAACATGTAATATTCACTTATAAAATTCTTGGATGGCATAAATTATGCCATAAAATATTTATTTTAATATTTATAATTTCATTTATTTGATATTTCTCTTAATAAAACAATGACTATATTACTATTGTGTCAATATTTATTGTAATTGTTTAATATCTAAAAATTATAAATAAATTCACCTGATGTAGATATTTAATTTTATTTTGTGATACTACATATGTTCATATTTTCATCAAGTTTATCATTACATTAAAAATTTTATACTTATAAGAGATAAGAGAGTGACATGTTGTTACATTCTTGTATTTAAAGAATAATTACATCACTTTCATGAAATAAAGACCATTAAACGAATAAATTTTGATACTTAGGAGTTAAGAGTTTATTCATCCAATGGTATTTTGACAGGTTTCTGGGTAATTTTATTATCCTTATCATATTATTTCTTACCACAATTTACCTCTTTTACCTTTAAATGTGGTAAATAAAAATTACCAAACTTACTATTCATAATGTCCAAAAAAAATAAAAGGAACCTATTTAAATAATTTGGAAATACTTATTCCAAATATGAAATCCATTTTTTCAAATTCAAAATACCTAAATTTCTATAATTAATTTAAAATTAATTCCCATTGTCAAAGTGAGAAAATTGGTTTTTTTAAGTAAAAACCATCAAAAGATTAACATGTGTTTATGTCAAATTTCAATGAGAAATTACTTAAAATAACCAAAATTGAATTAAATGATAAAAATATAATGTAAATATACTTTAAAACCAATTCAAAAGATAATTTATCAATACAAATAAATTAGTCAAAAATTTAGTTTTAAATTAAAACGCAGTATTTTCCACTATTTATTAAAATATGAATTTTCTCAGGAAAAATACGAGAATTTCAACCAAAGTAAATTTTGATGTCCTTATTCCAAATAAGAAGTTTATTTTATCAAAAATAACTTTAAAAAGTTTATAAAACTAGATTTAGAATGAGTTTTCCATCAAAAGATTATAAAACTGTGTTTTTCTGAAAAATACTTCTTTTATACAAAAAAATGAATTTGTTATTATACCATGTATAGAAAATATATATGAGAAATTTTAGAAATTCAATTGAATATATTTCATATATATTTAATTAATAAAATCCATAAATAGTGATTTTTTTATTTTATAAACTCACTTATTTTCATTTAAATAGTTTTTTAGAAAAACATTTCCTTTTAATTAAAAAAGTTTTATATTAATTTATAAATAATTGTTCAAAAAAGAATAGATTTAATACATTTGTAAACAATATTTTCATAAATAAATTAATATTTTTTATTCCCACCATTTTAATATCTAGGTTATAAGGTAACATAATAATATTTAGTTGTTCAATTATACTCAGTCTCGCATGAAATGAATTATATCAAAAGAACTTGAACTTGTGTGTAACACAATCCAAGCACATTGTTGTGTATAACACAAGCTAATATGATGTTTCGTATTGCACAAACTTATCTTAGAGTAGAGTATAACAGAGGACATCAACGAAATTAAAAAAATATCTATGTAATAAAAATCATGGGTTGTTACACACAGTGTGTAAACCTATTTTAGTTAAATGATGAAAAATTTTCTATAAAATGGGCTTCCACCTCAGTGTAAGCCCTGAAGTCATTTTCATATTTTTATACTCAAGGAAAATAACCCTAATGAGTACTAATCATAGGCCCCTTCCCATCAGCAGGTTGAGGGAAGATTAAACTATGAAGACTCTAATTCCTATTATAAGTAGGATACATAGGATTCCTTCCTAAGGATCAAGCTCTATATATTATGTATAACCGCCCTCATATATATTCTTTCTAAATGATGTTAAACTTTACATATTGGATATAAATTATCTATATGGGTTTTGATTCCTGTTATAAATCGGATATATTGGAATCCTCAAGAAGGTTCAATCCCATTCTCGAAACACCAATTGCCTCCCTAGATGGTAGTAAAATTCAGAGTGACTGGTTGTACAGCTTCAAAATACAATCATATTCCCATTGATAATCAATATTGGGAAATGGAAGTATAACCTCATATACATACATATTGTCTTGTTAATAGAACCCCCTCTGCATGTAGAAGGATTCAACACCCCATCATTTTATTAGGGAAACCAATCCCATATCGGGATCTGGAAGATATTGAAGAACCACTAATGAAAATCATGGATTTAACATCACTAGTAAATGGATTTATTAGTATTTAAAAATTGTTTATATTGTGAGTTATGTTGAAATAGGGGGTATTTAACAATGCTAAAAACGTTTTGTTAAAGGCACCCATCATTATCAGGTATTTTTAGCATTGTAAAAGAGTGTCATTAGCAGTTCTTTTTTAGCATTGTTAAAGGGTCCCTTTAACAACACTTTTTTAATTCTATTAAATTTTTTCTTTTAAGAGCACTAAAAAAGTGTTGTTAAAAAATATAGAAAATAATAATTTTCCACAGACCACCCAACCCCCCCACCCCTCCCAGTGCTTACATCCCCAGTTCTTAGTGATTTCCACTACCAATCTACCATCACAAACCCATCCCCCATTTCTTAGTACTATAAGGCTACACACCAAATAATTGAGTATGCCTCGATTCGATCCTAGGACCTCCCTTATGTGAATGAATGATCTTTACCACTATGTCATGCATGTTTTGTTATATATTTAAAAAAATTTCTATTTATTTTTATATATTTTGACATGTGAAATATATATATATAATTATATTTATTTGAATATACTATATACTAATATTTATTGATATATATTACAACATAAATAAATATATAAAAGTTTGTGTGTTTATTAATACACACACACACACACATATATATATATATAAGTTGTATATACATATGGATGCATTTTAATAAGGTAAATAAAATGGATATTTTTTAATTTAATTAAAATAAATAATAAATATTTATTTTATTTATTTTATTTATTTAAAAATACATTTCTACATAAATCTGTCGATATATAAATTTATACAAGTGATTTAATATAAGTAAATAAAAGAAAATATGAATATAATTAATTATAAATAAAACTATATTTTGATAATTGATATAATTTGAAAACCATAATATCAATATGAATATAATACCTATAAATAAATTCAGTCCCCACTAAAAACTGGAAAAATACCACCTTAAAAGAGGCTGAAATTCCCTCGAATATTAAACAATTGGGGTACCCCAACTAAAACTATGTTTTGGAGGCCTTATGGGACTTTTTATCTTTGAAAACCATGATATAGGGTCCCCTTTTATTATAAGGGTGTATAGCTTGTTGTAGGATTTGATTTGATATGTGGTAGAGACCAAAGGAACACCCATATCAAAATGTCTGGGTGTTTGAAGATCAAGTTACGTTTTCAACTTAATTTAGATATTTTATCAATTTTTTGATTTTTTTATCTTCCGATGGATATTAAATGACTATTACTTGATAATAATTATAAAATTATTAATTAAAAATATTTTTTAAATTATTTGGTAAGATATTTTAACTAAATAGCTTATATATTTAGTGTAAATTCGTATTTACCTTATCTAAAATGTATTTTAAAAATATATATTATATTTAAATAAATATAAATATAATTATATATTAATATATTATTTTTATGAACAAATATATTTTTTAAATATACCCTTTATCATTTCTAGTAAAAATGCACTGATAGAGGGACCCCTTTAACAGTGCTAAAAAGCGATGTTAAGGACACCCGTTTATAGTGATTTTTCAAGTGTTGACAAAGGGGGTCTATAAAACCACTGTTAAAGCCCTAGTGTTGTATAAAGCCAATTTTTTAGTATTTAACATATCTTAAATCTATAAAAGGGTCCTAAAGTGTGAAATAATCCCCCCCCAAAGGGTGTGATGATCCCGAACTCTCATCCTCTTGAATAATGTGAGTTCTTTTATGTTGTTAGGTCTAAAAACCAAATGATTGTTTGCCTTTGGAAAGAAGTTTTATACATTATTATAGATGTAGAAGTTATTTGGAATTTCTATAAGAGATTAAAATAGAAAAATAGATGTGAATGATTGTGAAAACATACCTAGAACCCCCAAAATCAATAGCCAACCACCAATATTTAAACAGGAAACAAAAATGGAAAACTCGATGTGAAATCATGTAATGATAGAATAATTGAATCTTATAGGAATGAGTAATATTATTTCCTAAACCTGTGGAAGCATACCATTTTGAGAAAAAACATCATCACATTAAATTCAATGGCCATGGTTTAATGAAATGTTTATTTCACATAGTCAAAGAAATATGTATAGAGCACATCGGTTAATAAAACTGATGTGAAACCTACTTGATGAGATATTAAGATAGAGGGATTATATTATAGAGTGAGAATTTGTATGTGGTTATCATTTTTTGTAACATTAAGATCATTCTCTTGGATCCCTAGACCTATTTATAGATAGTAATCATGGACATTGGGTGATCCCACCTAATGCTAATGAGAAATAATTCTAGAGGATCACACACTATCTTTCTATTGATCTTGAATAAATTATATTTGAATTTAATTAATATAATAAATATTAATCTCATGACAGAGGAATAATTTGATTCATGATTTATTGATCACATAAATTAAATAAATATTTATACTCTAGATTTTAAATAAAATATATTTATTTATTTAATACAATATTTAAAAAAAATTGTTTGCTGGGTTTTAGATAAAATATTTATTTATGAATAAAGTGTTTATTTGTGTATTTAATAAAATTAATAGAATTCGAATAGACCAGGACCATGTCTAGTGATAAATATTAATTTACAAGACAACTAAACAATATTTTTTATTACGTAAGTTGGTGTGTTTCCCATAAAATATTAATAATAATTTAATTATTTCATAGGGTTTAAAAAATATTATTATATTATTTAATGTATGGAATTAAATTAAATAATATTTTAACCTAAACCCTAGCTCTATAAATACAAAGTTATGTCTGTTGTGTTGTTTGATCGAAAATTGATAATAGAGAATCATTGAACACAACAGACTTCTCTCCCTCTCGCAAAATTCTCATATCTTCCTCTCAATAATAATAAAAAACCCTTCAATACTGAAGGATATTTGAGAAATCAAGAAAAAAATGAAAGATGGTTGATTCGTTGCACCAGCACATGGAAATTAATCAGTGTTTCTCAAAGACCAAAGGAGTATGTGTCGATCCCCCCTAGAGGGATTCTACACTTGAGTCCTCCTAACTCTAAGAAGGTAATCTAATAACGGTTTCCATATGATCAACATCATCTTCATAGAAGTATCCTTAACATGGTAATTTATTCTTTCAGACTAAATAAATTAATTATAAATTTATTGTGCAACATCCTATATTGGGGTTTTAGGAAACTATAAATTAAAATAAATATTAATTTAAATCCCATCAAAGGCACTTATACTACACTCAAAACCAAAAATTTGTATCAGAGTGGTCACATTTATATTTATAATTATTTATTTGATTAGTGATTATTTTTTCATTTAAAATCTAAGATTCATTTTAAGTTTTATTCATTTTTGATCTATCATCAACATATCTTCTTCCAGTTATTCATTTCTCACAAATATTACCAAGGTTAGTGAATGATTAATGTGGTTTATATATGAGGACCCCATATGGAATTATTGAGGATCTTGGTAAGATAAAATAATAATAATACACAGGGTGTAATTTTTTGTTACACGTAATGTACCCTTGTTCATTGCACAAGGATACTCAATTGGATTACGGTTTTGGATTATGGTTCATCTTGTAATAA
The DNA here is from genome assembly GCA_963277665.1 of Viscum album. Taxonomy (NCBI): domain Eukaryota; kingdom Viridiplantae; phylum Streptophyta; class Magnoliopsida; order Santalales; family Viscaceae; genus Viscum; species Viscum album. The sequence goes on from OY728141.1 coordinate 1,744,139,574, forward strand.
TTGAATCCTAAATTAAAGGAATGTAACTCATGAATAATATCTAGGTTTTCACATAGCTTTTCTAGAATAAACATCGTGTAGTATAATCATTTTCAATATAAAAACATATAGTCAAACTATATCATGTAATTAATGCACCACATGTATTTAATACATTATAGGTAAATACTAGAAACTATGTTACTAGAAGTACTCATCAGGTGTCATATATACACACCATGTACTCTATAAATGGTCTTGAGAAGTACACATTGTGTCCCTAGGCGTGTATTATAGATCTTCAGATAAGATAAGTACATGTCATGCAGTTTTCTTGTATAAGCCATGTATTCTACCTTTTTACGTGGAAATATTAAAATTAATTAATTACTTCTCCAACCTTATCATCTTGAGTTTTTTGGGTCACCAATTTTAGAATGCATTCCTATTATTAGGTTTTATATTATGTTATATTTTAAATTAATTTTGGGTAATATTCAAGACTGAGAATCATGTATGGTTATTATATATTAAAAAATAAAGGCACTAAGTTGTTTAGGATATATAATTTTCATGTTTTTTGTGGGACAATTAGTTGAAAGTACACATTGGGGAATTATGATAGATGTCTTGTACAGAATATGTCGTATGAGTGCATTGTTTACAATTAAACCATACTAAATAGTTTAGACAGGTAACCATTGGTTTTCAACCAAGTTTAAAGTTTTTTACTATATTTTTTAGTTTTTAATAAAATAAAAATATTTATTATATTTAGAATCTTAGTATATGGGAAAATATTGGATGATTATATGAAATAATATAAAATTAATTAATTGATTAATAATATAATTAATTAGATTAAATAGTGTGAGCTTTATCTTATTAAAGAAAAAATTGATATGAATGTTGGATAATTATTTTAAATATGTAATCGTTGTATGGTTATGAATGGTCATGAGATTGACTAATCTCAATATATGAGTTAGTGTTATTTAATTTAATTTATTGCATAATTTTTTAATTTTAATTATTAAATTAAATTTGATGGTCTGTGTGTCATCCCTACCTCCATTATTATATAGGACGTGTGTGTCCAAAATTATTTATGTAGTTACAGTTTAACCAATCCTTTGGTTCCCCTCACCTATGAGTGTGTTGTAAATACTTATAATTAATGGATTATCCCAAATCATGTTGTAGAGACTCAGGGTTTGGCCCTGTCAAACTTTGGAATATTCCTATGAATAATTCCAGAGTTGGGCACGAAGACGGCGTGCGATTCCGAGGCTCGAAGTGCCCGAAATTAATTTTATAAAAATATTAAGTATTTTTATACTATATGTGTGGCTGGGGTGTGTTATCTCCTAAATGATAACTCAGAATGGGAATATGAGGGCACAGTTGTGTCAGGATCGTTCCGTTTACCCTAGGCGGGGTGTAAACATTGTGGGTGCGGGCCAGCTGTGAGAAAAGCCACCAGGGGTGTTTTCGTAAATAAATGGAAAAGTTTATTTATGAGCGTTGGCTCGAATAACTTCTGAACGGAGTCTCAGATCGCAATTATGAGTCTGTCACTGCATTCAGAATAGGTCTTTTGCCCTAGTGGTGGCCTTAGTTGGGAGGACGTGGGAGATTCGGATTTCGCGTCTGCCGGCAGTTTTCTATCAATAGGGAGTTAAGGGAATGGGCAGGGTTAGCTCATTTCCCATCTCGGACGGTGAAGCTCTGGACAATGGAGAATCGACGTGCAAACAATATTGGATCACGATGAAACTTCATATGCTGATAGATCGGGGCACAGGTAACGCAACGGCGGATCCGGATTCAAGGTAGGCGACTTTATTCGAATTATGCATCTCCCTGATTGAGGTTTTGTTGTCGTTTTTTATTTGTTTCTTCTTATATTTCTTTGCTTGTCTCTATCGATGGACAAACCAATAACATTCATCATTAGATTGATTTTTTTATTGCGCGTTCTTCGTGTTCTTCGTTTTTTCTTCCCGTTCATCGTCCATTCACTTTTCACCTCACCAAATCATCAACAAATCGAGGAGCAAGGTATATGTTTGCGAAGCTCTTGACCCAAGGAGTCCCGATCTTTGTTTGGGTTTGAGTTTCGGGCACCGGAGGAAGCTCAATGGAAAGAAGAAGTAGAGGTTATTTTTTGTGATGCTGAAACGGCGACAAATCGTTGAGAGGAGGCAAGCGCTGTAAAGGTGTTGTCCCAAGGATTCCAGATCTAGTCTCGGACCTCGTTTTGGACCACTGGAGTGACCGTGGTGGCCCGCAGAAGTTTTCCAGCGAATTTATGGTGGTTTCGGTAGTTTTTCGGTGACTCCAGCGGTGGTCTGGCAGCTCCTGTGGTGGTCCGGTGGTGGTGGATTCCAGCAGGCAACAGCGGTCCGGTTAGGCAGGCGGTGGTTTCCGGCAACCCTTTGGTGGTTCGGCCAGATTTTTTCGGGGGTTCTTTAAACCCTCATAGCTCGCAAACCGTAACTCTGATTTGCGAGCCGTTTGTAGTGATGCATTCCTTGCATTGAGAAGGAACTTTTCAACACACTTAGGTATTTTTTATGAGTTATTTTCGTTTCCCAGGGCTACGAAACGTTGAAATAATAATAATATTTTATTATTATCCAACTTCAACCCGCCGTAACTTTTACACTCATCATCAGATTGATGTGTCGTCAGTGACGTTGTGATTCTGATAGTAAGGAGGACTTTTAAGGATAGTTTCTAGGCACTGGGACGAAGATTAGGATGCGAAACCCACCTGGGATGGCTTCAGTGAATAGTACTTTTTTCACCGGGTGTCCATTTGGGACGATCGAGTAGTCGATCCCGTGTGTTTTTTCAAAGGGATCGTAGTGGTATGATCCGCTTGATGAGTTTCGTGATCATAGTATGGGCCCCACATGGGCTAGCTATGGTGAATAGTGCATTTTTTACTTGTTATCCATTTCGGGCGAGTAAACAGCCTATCCTACGTGTTTTTCTGCATGGATTGCGATAGTGGCCTTGGTATCAGCCTTGGAGGTGTGCGGTGTGGCATTGTGGTGGGTCGCTCGGGTTACCGACCTTTGGACAAGCAGTGGTTAAGGGTACTCCCTTGGTTCGTTCCTATGAGGGTCTGCGCGGCATCACAACCTTAGTATAAGATTGTGATCCTCTCGATGGGATGTTTAATCTGTTAGAGTTGTGGCATCCCTCTAGTGCTCTCGGAGCCGGATCCTCTAGCATCGTTTCCCAAGATCGGGTTCTTGGTATCACTGTGATTGTTTGTCCACAGGCGGTGATCCCCTATCTAGAAGGTTAACCCCGTAGGGTTTGTGGGATCACCTGTAATATGATCCCCTACGTAGTGCTCCGTGCTCAGTAGTGTTGTGTCATCATCGAGTATACGATCCCCTACTCAGCATGAGGATTATAGTAGGGTTGTGGTACCATTGGTTATATGATACCCTACTCAGGGTGTGGTTTCGGTAGGGTTGGTGCATCATCAGTTCAATCCCCTATATCGCGAGTTATACCAGATAGGGTTCCGGTATCGTCGTGACCACCATTACACGGGCGATGATCCTCTATCTGAGTGATGTGTTTCTGATGAATTCTAGATCGGGTTGTGGTATCTCTCAGGGAATCCTGGGAGTGATCCCTTATATGTTCGATCTACGAATTCCATATTGGGTTGTGGTATCCCCCAACGGACCCTGGGAGTGATCCCATATCTATGAGATCTTCGTATACTGGTGTGGGTTCTGGTATCCCCTAGCGGACCCTAAGAGTGATCCCCTATCTGAGGAGTTTGGTTTTTTTTCTATTTCAGCATGAGGTTCTCAGTGATATTTTTTCATGAGTTTATATCTCTCGGACGAGTGTCATCTGGGATGACAAATCTCATGGAGTGTGTTCTCATAGTTATTTACCTGTCGCAGGTGATGAGGTCGAAACCTCATGAGGCTTGGTGCGTGTTTAGTATATCTGGACTGCTCGTGGTATATGTATGGGCATACACCTGAGCTGTGCTGACTAATCGTGTTTATCCGAGGATGGTCTCGAGATAGAGTTTCTCTCTCATTTGGGTTCCCTCTGGCTGGGATGAGCTAACTGTTTCCTTTTAGTTGCTCCATTTCTTTTTTGTATTTTTGGGGCGCCTACTGGGTATTTTATATACTCACCCCTGCATGGGCTTTGCCCACACATTTTTGTGTCTTGTGCACACCACATGCAGTTCGATGGAGTTCCAGGAGGACCCGGAGCGGGAAGAGAATTATTTGCATGACCGAATGGGGGGTTTACTGGATTTGTGCTGACGAGCTTTCCAGCAGGTGCTTTTGGCAGTGTTTCCCTCCTTCTGAGCAGGTTGGATGCTTTTTTAGTTTTCTTTTGTTGGGCCCTATTTTTCCATTTTGTACTTTTGTTGTACTCTATTTGTGGGTTAGATGTATGCATGATTTTCTTTCCAGTTTTTATATATATCTCTGCACTATTTCTATGAGGTGTATATGGGTGCGTGTGTATAGGTAACTTAGGCTAATGACTCTTGTGTGTGTGATAGCCTACTCGGCGTTAGTCGCCGGCCCCTGGCCTATTAGTGGCAGGCTTCGGGAGTCACGACTCGACCCCGTTGGGTTGGTTCATGACAGAGTGGTATCAGAGGAGGTTCCACCTTTCGGATCTCAGAGCGTAGATGGTCTAGCTGTGAGTTTGGTTTGGGTTTCATAGCGGCAATGTCAAGATTTTTCGAGTTCAAATTTCAGGCCAGGGACTCCATTTTTGGTGCGATGGTCGGCGTATCCATTAACTGGGACTCTGATAACCTGCCTTTTGACTCGGGACGTTTGGACACTAGTCGCATGGACATAACGGTACATGCATCATATAGGACTGGGTTTTTGGGTTTCCCTTGTTATTCTTGAGTCAGATCTCTAGATATACTCTTTGACTATGGAGCGTCTTGATTGTATTTTAGGATGCCTCCACGAAGATAGTCATCGAGGGTTCCTCATCAGGATTTTGGTGATGATCCACCCCGTGTAGAGGTTGTAGACCATGGCGCGAGTTCTGAGGCTGCATCTCCAGCTGGTCCACCAGTTGAGCCACCACCTATTGAGAAACTGGTTATGCCGATAGTGAAAGATGAGGTTGCATCCAGGCTGAGTCCATTGCAAGAGTTCCAGAGGCATCGACCTCTGAGGTTTCAGGGTGATCCAGACCCTCAGGTAGTTGATAAATGGCTCAAAGCAGTCACCCGAGTTTTCCTCCTAGTAAGGACACCCCCAGATCAGATGGTGGTCATAGCGGTGAGCCTTCTGCATGGTTCGTCTGGATGATGGTGGAGTTTTGTGATGCAGTCCCATGATGAAGAGACGCTCACGTGGGAAGAATTTGAGCAGCTCTTCAGGGAAGAGTTCTATCTGGTGACGCTGAGGTCAGTGCAGATTCAGGAGCTCCTGCAGCTTCGACAGGAGGGCATGACTATGTCGGGGTACTTAGCAAGGTTTATAAACCTGTCACACTACTCCTTGGATATGGTTCGAGACCCGTTTTTAGGGCTCGAACCTTCGAGCAGAGCCTACGTAGAGACATCCGCCCAGGTGTGTTTTTCTTGTGTATTCCCACCTATGTTGTAGTGATGGAGTGAGCCTTAGTGGTGGAGAGCTTTCTGGCTGAGCAGATTACGCCCGTTAGTGTTGGGCGCGTGGCAGTTGAGACGTCATCAACTGGTAGCCGGTGGCAGGATCAAGGGTCTGGACATGGTTGAAGTTTTAGGAGGTGACCCCAGGATGGAGGATCTGAGGCTCAGGGCTCACAGGGATCGAAGGTCAGTTTTGGTCAGCCATAGGAGAGGTGATGTTACACTTGCGACAGTTGGGGACATCTTGCTAGATATTGTTCGACCCATCGTACTGCTGAGAGGGAGCCGGTCGATAGGTTGCCTTGGCAGCGGCAACATCTCGAGTTTGGAGGTCTGCAGGGTGGCGGACATGAAGATGGAGCCAGTTAAATAGTGGGAGGTGGTAGGCAGTATCAGATGCCACTACCACCACCCCCAGGTGGTCCACACTAAGCTCAGGGAGCTAGAGGGTGAGGGCGAGGACATATGTATTCCATAAAGGCTGTTATCCTAGAGGATCTACGGTTGGATAGAGGTATGCCTTGTGTCCTTTCTACTTTCTGCATCAGTTTGATATTCATTATTTAGCGGTACTCTTCCCTTTCCATTTCTTGCTCAATTTTTGTTCAGGGTGTTGGTAAGACCTTGTGTGGGTGTTGTTCGGCATGATTCAAATGCATGAAGAAGAGGGATCTTCCCCCATCGAGATTCGTTTTTGTGACGCGATCAAAACCATGCGGGCAAGTCAGTAATGCCAAAAGAGAATAGTGTTGAGGTGTGGTGGATGAGTCCTTCTGACTTATGTGTTTGGGTAGGGGTGTTTGTTGGCGAACTTGCTGGCGTGGGAGACCCACTTGAGTGTCCAGTTGTTTTCCTTGTGCTTATGGATTTTCGAAGATGAAAATTTCTATGGTGGGGAGGATGTAGCAACTCGGGTTTTTTCTCTGTCAAAATTTGGAATATTCTTATGAATAATTCTAGAGCTATGCGTGAAGATGGCGTGCGATTTCGAGGCTCAATGTGCCTGGAATTAATTTTATAAAAATATTAAGTATTTTTATACTATGCAGGTGGAGGGGGTGTGTTATATCCTAAACAGTAGATCAGAACGGGAATCTGAGGGCACGGTTGTGTCTGGAGTGTGTCGTTTACCCTTGGCGGGGTGTAAACTTTGTGGGTGCGGGCCTACTGTGAGAAAAGCCACCAGGGGCGTTTTCGCAAATAAATGGAAAAGTTTATTTATGAGCGTCGGCTCGAATAACTTCTAGACGGAGTCTTAGATCGCCATTTTGAGTCCGTCGTTGCGTTCAGAACGACGCTTTTACCCAAGGGGTGACCTCAGTTGAGAGGGCACAGTGGATTTGGATTTCGCGTCTGCCGGCAGTTTTCTATAAATTGGGAGTTAAGGAAATGAGTAGGGTTAGCTCATTTCCCCTCTCAGAAATCAAAACTCTGGCCAACGGAGAATCTACGTCCAAACGATATTGGATCATGAAGAAACTTCAAACACTGATAGATTAGGGAATAGGGAATGAAATGGAGGATCCGTATTATAGGTAGGTGACTTCTTTCGGATTATGCATCTCCTCGATTGAGGTTTTGTTGTCGTTTTTTATTTGTTTCTGCTTCTACTGCTTTGCCTGTCTTTCTCGATGGCCAAACCAACAAAATTCATCGTTATATTGAGTTTTTGATTGCGCGTTCTTCGTGTTCTTCATTTTTTCTTCACATTCTTCATCCATTAACTTTTCACCTTGCCAAATCATCAACGAATCGAGGAGCAAGGTATATGTTTGCAAAACTCTCAAACTAAGGAGTCTCGATCTGTGATCGGGTTCGAGTTTCAGGTGCCGGAGGAAGCGCAATTGTGAGGAGAAGCTACGGTTACGTTTTGTGATGCTTAAACAGTGAAAAATCATTGAGCAGAGGCAAGCGTTGTAAAGGTGTTGTCCCAAGGATTCCAGATCTTGTCTCGGATTGCATTTTAGACCACCGAAGTGACTGTGGTGGCCCGCATATGTTTTCTAGAAGATTTCTGGCGGTTCTGGAGGTTTTCCCGCAACTCCGGTGGTGGTCCAATAGCTCCCACGGTGGTCCAGTGGCTACAGATTCTGGTAGGCATCGGCAGTCCGGTCAGGCAGGCGGTGGCTTCCTGCGACCATGCGGTGGTCCGGCCAGATTTTTCCGGGGGTTTTTTAAACCCCCGTAACTCGCAAACCGTAACTCTGATTTGTAAGACGTTTGCAGTGACACATTCTTTGCATCGAGACAGACCTTTTCAACTCACTTTCTAAATTTTTATGAGTCAGTTTCATTGCCCAGGGTTACGAAACATTGAAATAATAATAATAGTTTATTATTTTCCATCTTCGACCCGCCGTAACTTTTACATTGAGTGTCTGATTGACGTTTCGTCAGTGATGTTGTGATACTGCTAGTAAGGAGGAATTTTCAGAATAGTTTTTGGGCACTGGGACGGAGATCTAGATGTGGACCCCACCTGGGCTGCCATCGGTGAATAATACCTTTTTCACCAGGTGTCCGTTTGGGATGATCGAGTAGTCAATCTCGTGTGTTTTTCTGAGGGGATCGCAGTGGTATGATCCAATTGATGAGTTTAGGAGTCGTAGTATGGGCCCCACATGGGCTAGCTACAGTTAATAGTGCCTTTTTCACCGGTTTTCTATTTCAGGTGAGTAAACAGCCTATCCTATGTGTTTTTCGTGTGGATCGCGATGGTGACCTCGGTATCAGCCTTGGAGGTGCACAGTGTGGTGTTGTGGCGGGACACTTGGGTTAGCGACCTTTGGACTGGAAGTGGTTGAGGGTACTCCCTTAGTTTGTTCCAACGAGGGTTCGTGCAACATCATAACCTTAGTATAGGTTTTTCATCCTCTTGATGGGATGTTTAATCTGTTAGAGTTGTGGCATCCCTCCAGTGGTCCCAGAGTGGGGTCCTCTAGCATCGTTTCCCTAAATCAGGTTCTTAGTATCGCTGTGATTGCTTATCCATGGGTGGAGATCCTCTATCTAGCAGGTTAACCCTGTAGGGTTTGTGGCATCATCGGGAATATGATCCCCTACGCAGTGGGCCGTGCTCAGTAGGGTTGTGGCATCATCGAGTATACAATCCCCTGCTCGGCATGAGGATTATAGTAGGGTTTTGGTATCGTTGGTTATATGATCCCCTACTCAACATGTTTTTTCGGAAGGTTTGGTGCATCATCGGTTCAATCCCCTACATCGCGAGTTATACCAGATAGAAATCTGGTATCATTGTGACCACTTTTACACGGGAGACGATCCTCTATCTGAGTGATGTGTTTTTGACAAATTCCAGATCGGGTTGTGGTATTCCCCAGCGGATCCTGGGAGTGATCCCTTATATGTGAGATCTAAGAATTCCAGATCGGGTTCTGGTATCCCCTAGCGGACCCTAAGAGTGATCCCCTATCTGTGAGATCTTCGTAAACCAGTGTGGGTTCTGGTATCCCTTAGCGGACCCTAGGAGCGATCCCCTATCCGAAGAGTTTGGTGTTTTTTCTATTTCAGTGTGAGGTTATTAGTGATGGTTTTCGATGAGTGTATATCTCTTGGATGAGTGTCATCTGGGATGGCAGAGCTCGTGGAGTGTGTTCTCCTAGTTATGTACCTGTCACAGGTGACGAGGTCGGAACCTCATGAGGCTTGGTGTAAGTTGATTATATCTGGATTTCTCATGGTATATGTATGGGCATACACCTGAATTGTGCTGACTAGTTGTTTTTAGCTGAGGATGGTCTCGAGAAGGAGTTTCTCTCTCGTTTGGGTTCCCTCTGGCTGGGATGAGCTGACTGTTTCCTTTCAGTTTCTCCCTTTCTTTTTAGGGTTTTTAGGGTGCCTACTGGGTATTTTATATACTCACCTCTGCATGGGCTTTTCCCGCACATGTTTTTGTCTTGTGCAGACCACATGCCTTTTGATGGAGTTCCAGGAGGACTCGGAGCAGGCAGATCTTAGTTTGCACGACCGACCGAGGGGTTCCAGCAGGTGCTTTTGGCAGCGTTTCCCTTCTTCTAAGAAAGTTGGACGCTTTTGTAGTTTTCTTTTGGTGGGCCCTATTTTTCCCTTTTGTACTTTTTTTGTACTCTGGTTGTGGGTTAGATGTATGCATGCTTTTCTTTCCAGTTTTTATATATATCTCTACATTGTTTCTTGGAGGTGTATGTGGGTGCTTGTGTACAGGTACCTTAGGTTAATGCCTCCTATGTGTGTGATTGCCTACTCGGCGCTGGTCGTCAACCCCTAGCCTATTAGAGGCTATCTTGGGGAGTCACAGCTCGAGCCCCGTTGGGTCAGGTCGTGAAACATGTGAAGGCAGTTCAATATGGAACCAAGATGTTTCCAACTCGGGTGATACACATGTGGATAGGTGGAATGTTGCAACTAAATGTTCCAACTGTAGTGGAATCATGTCATGGGTCATAAACAACATTTATTTTTGTCATTATTGATGATTAATCTATTATTTAGATGATAATTAATGTCATGATCAGTGTAATTGAATCAAATAATATAGAAAATTGGTAAAGACTAGAACCAAAGTAGAGGATCATCACATATTATTTATGATTAATTTTTGCAATTAAATAATTACCTTACATGAAATTCCTTCTTCACTGATGGATTAGAAAATGGAACTAGGTTGTACCATTGTTACACTATAGGAATCAAGATTAGATTTCTTGTATTGGTGATTCACATGTGGTTCATGAATCTCTGAACATCGCCATATGAATCTTTAAGTGCTAGTATAGTAGATCCTATCACTTGTGTCATTCTCCTTTGATCTCCCTAAGAATCAATTATAAAGGATTATCCTTGATCTCTATATACTCGAGAGAAGAAGGTGCAAGAATATATCTCTTTGTTCTTGGAAGTATTCTTGGAGAAGTTATCTCTCTAGGGATTCAAGAGGATTCTCCATATTCCATTGTGCACAAAAAAAGCAATTGGTTCTCTTTAAAAATAATATAATTGGGTTTATATAATGCCAGGGTTAAAAATAAATAATTTCACAACATCCTGTTAATATTTATTTAATCCTTATAGAACCCCATTTATATAATAATAATAATAATAATTTTATTTCTTAACATGTGATTAACTTGGGAATTAAATTAAATATTATTTAATAAAATAATATTCAATATAGATATTATTTCTCACTGGATCTATAAACTTAGTCTGTCATTCCTCAAAAATATTTATCAAACCTTGAATAATGACTATTTATTTAACAAATAAATATCACTACATTATTCATTGATCAATAAATAAATATTATATTTACTAAATATAAAATAATTATTTATTATATATTCCTCTCACATAATATTCTCTTGAATAACTAGTGATAGAATATATCCAATCAATAAAATATGATTAATTACTAAACAATGTGATGGAATAATATTTATTCGGATTATTAAATAATCAATTATAATATATTATTTATCTAGGATTCTGGATACACATAGTTTGTGACCATCTAGGACTCTTTCTCGGTGTCATTAGGCGAAGCAGCCTAATGTCAAATTTTAGCATCTAAAAAAACACCAAGGAACCCATAGAGAAATAATTTACTGTCATAATGACATAATACCTCATTTGGATGCTTACTATGTAATATAACCTCTTTTTCATGATATTTATAATATAATAGGTTTCATGCTGGTGCCATCAACCAATGTTCTCAAATCTATTTATTTGACTTTCCAAAAATAGAACATGCCTAGAGAATACCATGGACATGTATTTATTTAGGTTATACCATTTCCATAAAATGTCCTAAGATATCAACTCCCGTGGGATAATATAAGGGATAAATCATTTCTCACATCAATCATCAATTAAATATATCTCATCATGCACACAATGTATCCTACCTCATCGCAAAAATTTGTTCTCATAGTTTTCATCAATAAATAAATTATTTTGACATATAACATTCACAAATAATAATATTAAAGTCCAAGGACCAATAAAAATTTCTGTAGATAGGAACATTCAATGAAACATATAAATGTGTATTTCCTAAAGGTGGGCCTCGTTTTCATAATATACTACACTGGATATTACCAAGGGTGTACACCATGAGAAGGTGACTTAAAGTTTAATGGGTCTCCACCCCTGATAGACTATATCATTTTCATCTCTAAAATGATATCTAATGGATATAGAACATATATTTAAGAATACTATCATGGAACTTCTGGGTTCTCATCACAGTGGGGAAATGCTTTGACCATTTATTGTGACAACTTCTCTTAGGATAGTATCACATACTATGTTATGAATAAGAACAATCATGATGTGATAATAATTTTATTAATATTTAAAAATATAAATACAGGTAATAAAAAATAATGTAGAAGTTGTTTCTAGGGTATTAAATCCAATAGCTTCCAACTTACACTAGAGACATCTACTAACAACCTTCAGTCTGATAGATCACACATGATAATTATGCTTCTGTTGATATAGTCCTTCAGTACAAAGGTTTATCACATTTTCTTCTATGAGAACTCTATTTAATACAAATTCACCCCTTTGATGAAAACCCATTAAGAAGTGATAATTCTGAAGTATGTTCTTCATCTATCGGTGAGACCTTGGCTCTTTTTCAAGATCCATCGCTGCAGTATTATCACATTAAAATGTGATAGGGTATTTAATTCAATTATCCACAGAAAGATCCTAAAACAAGTATCATATCCAAATTACTTTCTTGGCAACATTAGAAGCCATTATATACTCGTACTCCATTGTAGAACCATAAAAAACTATCTTCTTTAAACTCTTCAAGATCAAAACTACTCCATTGAGATAGAAAACATATCATTTAAAAAAATTATAACATTAAAACATATTTGAAAACATGAATCATTATAACCCCTGATGAAAATATCCTCATGTTTACTCCATACACAAGAAATATATCCTTAGTTCATTTTAGATACTTGAGGATAGCCTTAAAATTATAACAATGTTGTTCACCTAGATCTTCTTGATATATTCCAACCATGATCAATGCATAGGAAACATCAAGTCTAGTACATAAGAAGGTATACATGATTAATCCTATTGGTGAAGTGTATAGGATATTACTCATTCTCTCTTTCTCATGTTGTGTCTGAGGACAAATTTTCTTAAAAAGATACATACCATGTGACATTGGAACCAATCCTCTCTCGGATTGTTCAATACTCAATATTTTTAGTATCTGTTCAATATATGTACTTTATCCCATTCCAAGAATCCTCTTGGTTCTATTACGAATGATCTTGTTCCCTGCAATATAGGTTATTTCACCTATGTCCTTCATAAATAAACACTTGTTCAACTAGTCTTTAATAGACTATAAGACTGGTTTTTTGTTTCCAATAAGTAATATGTCATCTGCATATACTACTAAGATAATGACTAGATTCCCACTAAAACTCTTGTAAATACACGGTTCACATTTGTTTTTAATGAAACCAAATTCTTTTATTGCTACATCTAGTTGAATGTTCCCTAACCTAGATGCTTAATTAAATACATAAATGGATCTATGGAGCTGGAAAATAATTTTTTCATCACCATGAGTCATAAACCCTTCTAGTTGTCTCATAAAGGCATCTACCTAATGGTTCCCATTAAGGAAAAAAGTTTAGCATCCATCAGCCAAATTTCATAGTCATTGTAAGCTACTATAGTAAGTAGAATTGTGAAGGGATTAAATGTGAAAAATAGTGAAAAGGTATCATCATAGTTAATTATGTGATATTTCTTAAACCCTTTAGTCACAATCCTTTCTATATAGGTATTTACTTTACCTTCCATATCATATTTTGTCTTAAATACCCATTTTCACCCTATGGTCTTTAAATCAATAAGCACATTGACTAGAACCCAAAATTGGTTCTAATAAATGGAATCCATTTCAGAATTCATGGATTATTTCCATATTGTATATTTTAATATCTCTATGTTCTCTTTATAATAGATAGGTTCATCATTCTCAACCAATAATGAGTCACCATCTTCGATGACTAGAAATAAATATATCTCTTCTTCATTTACCTCTCTAGTGATTCTATGTATTACTTGTGTTATAGAAACTACTTCTTCTATTGGGACCTGTAGAATATTTTCCTCTACCAAATATTTTGTATATTGAGCATCAATATCATCAAAATCAATATTTCTCCCACTATAATTTTTGATGATATTCTCCCTCTTAATAATGATGACTTGTCATGAGACATACACTTTCTTATCTATGGGGTTTTATATGTAGTATCCCATTGTTTCCTTAGGATACCCTATAAAGACACACTTTGTGCCTTAGGGTGATATTATGTTTCTTGAAAAGGCACTAAAAACTCCTCGCAACCCTATATATGTGTTTGTGACAAAATGAGTTTCTTTCAACTCCATAACCCGAAAGGAATTCCATTTGAAACTTTAGTTTGTACTCGGTTTAGTGTGTATAATACAGTTTGTAATTCATACCCCTAAAAGGATAATAGAATATTTTCATGACTCGTCATTGACCGTACCATGTCTAATAAGGAATAGTTCCACCTTTCACTAACACCATTCAACTGTGGTGTGTAAGGCAATGTGAGTTGAGATCAAATCTCAAACTCCCATAAAAATTTTATAAACTCATGGTTAAGAAATTTCCCACCTCAATCTGATCAAAGATTATTTATCTTATTTCTAATTTGATTCATTAATTCATTCTTGAATTCTTTGAATTTCTCAAAGGTCTTAGACATAAACCTCATCAAGTAAACAAAACCATATCTACTCAAGTAATTAGTGAAAGTTATGAATTAAGAATACCCACCTATAGATTTTACTAGAAATGGTCCACACACAACATTGTGTACCAGTAATAAAAGCTCTATGTATCTTTCACCCTAACCAACTAATGGTTGTTTGGTCATTTTTCCTTTTAAACAATAATGGATCTATCAAGTTTTTTTAGATCAAAAGAGTCTAAGTAACCATCTTGACATAAATTTTTTAAACACTTCTCATTTACATGACCAAGATGGTGATTCCATAGGTGGGTGTTATATGATTCATGTGGAAATGATTCATTATCTATTTTCAATATTTTTTTCATTATTTAATACATAAATTCTTTTATTTAAATGTGTCATACCATAACATATGTTGTATTTATAAAAGAAACAACTTTTATTCCCAAAAATGAAAATAAAACCATTTGTATCTAATAATGATAAATAAATTATGTTCTTGGTGATCATTGGTACATAATAATAATCTCTAAAATCCATTGTAAATCATGTTTGAAATGAAAGATGGCAGTCACCAATGTCGAAATAATCCCTCCCCGCACCATTGGCATCTCATAAATCCTTCTCTCCTCTATAAATATTTCAAAATCTACTTGGTTATTTAGTTTTTGATATATATATATATATATGGGAACCACACACTATAATAAAATCACATAATAGCAGCAGTTTTTCTAATATAATGGCAGTTTAAACCACCGCTATATGGTTCTACAACGGTTTCATAAAACTGCAGCTAAAACTGGTGTTGGTATCCAATATGTGGTGGTTTCTTTCATTTAATGACAGTTTCTAGTAAGTTTCATAAATATCATATTTATCAATAGTTTTATTAGTTTTCGTGATGGTTTTAAGTGGGAAAATATGGTAAAGATTTTGTGGTGGTTGTAACCAATGATAAATATTTGAGTTTTTCCATGGATCCTACCACTAAAACTAATAAAACTGCCACTAAATGAATGTGCATCATTTTTTAGTGATGGTTTTAACTTCTTCTGGTGAAAAAATATCAACATATAGTGGAGGTTTAAATCTTTTCTAAAAATGAACTATATTTAGCGGTTTTTTAAACTTCCCCTATATGTTGATTTACAAATAAAAACTGACTGTAGATTTTACAGCCCCCGTACCCTAAGAAAATTATATCCAGAGACCCAATACATAAAAATGGATTAACAACATAGAATTTGAACCCCGTAAATTTTTTTAAAATGTTCCAGATCCCATGAATCCATATTCAGTTAATGGAAGAAAACCCTTGAAATTGAACCCCCGGATAATACAAGTGGAAGAGACCCAATACCACTCCTTCAACATAAGTACCCAAGCATATAATGTAATTTATTTGTGAAATAATTTTAAAATGCCTTATCAAATTTAAAAACATGCCATTATTAATCAATATACTAATTATAAAACCCATTTAAAAATTCATTTAAAATTATTTCAAAAACCCATTTCTTTTATCAAAACATGGGGATAACCATATTTTCTAATAAACTCATTTTTGCAAAAAAAAAACATGTCATAATGTCTCTTAAAAACAAAGATAAATGAAGATAATTGGAAGTGATAAAAAATGAAATGATCAAACTTATATAATGTAAGCAAACCGACCAACCTAATGATTAAGTGCTGAAGGGAGAATCCTGGAAGTGAAAGAATCACCAAAAATTTTAATAGAGTATCACTCGAGTTTAAGGATGAAGAAGCATGCCAAATGATATAGGAGTCACTTATTCAATGTATAAAAATATTCCATGTAGTAATTATTTACATCTAAAATCATTTATTCACAACATAAACTCCTAGTATTGTATCTAAACTAAGAAATGCATCAGTTCAACTTAAATACAAATCACCAATGGGATATTCTAAAGGATGGAATTGAAGATATTCATATTATTTCTAACTATAATAAGTGATGACCAAGAGTTGAAATATATCATGGAACCTTTCTATCATATCCTTAATTAGACTTCTTCCCAGAAAAAGTGGCCTCAATCACCTATACACAACCAATAGGTGACATACATCGGAAATCTCATAAAGCCTAAAAGGGTGTTATTCTAATTATTCACTTGTAGTTGTTATTATATGTGAACTACAATAGTCCTAGATGGATGTTCCATGACCGAATAAAATCATAAATTTAGGAACTAAGAATATACCGCAGATTCTAAATAGTACTGTACATCTAAACATCATTCTATATATGATAATAATTACTCAATATAACTTGATTCCCCATATTCTTTTTGATACTCTTATAGAATATGTAAGTCAACCTTGGATCCCTATCCAACACAATAGTAGGGGTAACCCATACTACCTCAAAATAAACTTCACTTATATATTACTTGGATCATCAACCATCAAGGTGTCCTTGATAGAAATAAAATGGGGTGATTTCTTCAACCAATCCATCACTAACATGAACTAATTAATTCCTAATGTTATCATTGATAATAAACAATGAATTCATGAGAAAAATCTTCCCAATTCAAAAATAACATCATATGTGGTTGGAGTATACTAGAATAATTAAAGTGATATTACCTTATATTCTATCATGAGTAACAATGATACACAAACTCAATAATGTCATGTTTCACACTCGACCACATGAAACACCATCTAATTTCATAATACAAATTTATATAACTAGGGTGAAAAAATCCATGAAGAACAATGAAAATCATGCAACACTGAAATGATGAAAGGGTTTTGGGGCTAGTGAATATGTATTAGGAGATATAGGGATATGGGAAACAAAAATGAAATAATTTTAGGTAGATATGATACTATTTGGGTGAGGATTAGTGATAAGGATATGCATCATGGATGATGATGTAATGTGATTGTAGTCAAATAGTGAGTTGATACAGCTTATGGGGATAATGGAACAGAAATTATGAAAGGGGTTTGGGTCTTACTGGATATAAGGAATAACAATGTAAATGAGAAACATTCACATGTATAGGCTTGAAATAAAAAAAAATCATGCATGAAAATTTAAAAATGGGGAGAAAATTCATAACCATAATGATTGAAATTTACCTTGTGGGATTCTAATAAGAAAGAAATGTCACTTAGTTTTTACTATAATGGTTTAGGGAAAGGATGTTTTCTGATGTTAAAATATAATATAATATAATTTTCACTAAAAATCATGAACACTATTTTAAGATATTTATTTTACTCATATTCAATCCTATATTTCGATGAATTGATGAATATCACCTCATCCTTGAAAGGTTTTATACCTCTTCAAAATTGGAAATCAGGAAAATGTTAGGTCATAAAAATGTTTGGTGAATACTATATGCCACACATTATACATAAACAAACTCCCTCTTTATATATTCATCTGAAACATAAAAAACATCACTAATCACAATATGATGATGAATACTACTTTCAACCTCTCAATCTCTGTCTCTACTTCCTGCAACTAACACCTGTAAGAAAATTATATTAAAAATTAAATAATGTTTTATATTTATATTTAAAATTAAATTAAATAACTTTTTTAGAACTAAATGATTTTGAAACTGTGTGATTTTACTTCTCACCACCAGTTATCGATGCAATACCACTATGGAAAGATTTAGTCATCTTTTTATATGAATCAATCAACACTTTCTACAAAGAGGATATCTTAGTCCCCTGTTCCGGAGCTATGTTTTGTAGAGAAATAATCTCTCTCTAAGAATCTCGGAGTATGGAGTGACTATAATCAGGAGTAGATGCAGTTGTAATCCCTAGTGGCATGCCAAAGACCTCATATGGTAATGGTACCCAACCCATCCCATGCACTCAACTGGGATGATCCTTCCCAAGAATTTTACCAATTGGGTCATCCTGGGAGAATGAGTAGGACTGTGTGGTATTGGCATCCCATAGTTCTTTTATTTTTACCTATAAATCAAATATTGGTCATATTAGAAGCAATATATATTAAAATAGTGATAATTGATAATAAATAAATATAATAAAAAATGATTTCACACCCAAACATCATTGGAAGACTCGTTAATAAAACTCCCATCATATTTTTTATGAACATCCAACCACAGTTTTTTTTGGGTTGCATGGTTCCCTAAAATCTATGATTGAATTAATAAAATATAAATAAAAAATTTAATATATTAAATAGATAATATTTTCTTATAAATATTTAATCTAATGAAAATATTACCAGAGTCGATCGGCTTCTAGTAAAACTCTTTGACCCCATAGTGTGAGGGATAATTTTCTTAGCCTGACTCAATGCATTCATCCTTGAAATATCCTGAAACAAATAATAAATAATTTAATATTAATGTATGCAATATAATATCCTTTTCATATAGATGTATAAATGTAAAATGAGATTAATACAATAATATATATTTAAATTCCATGTGCTTCTCATCACGATTCCTATCAATAAAAACATTTTATATCTCTCTAGGTACCCCATTGGGTACCTTATCATATATTTTTTTGGCGCTTAATGAATTATTGTTGAATTAATTCTATAATCTCTATTTATAATCTTTCAATTTCATGACCAAATTTTTCAATGTCCACTTTTGTGCTCGTAGTTCAGCAACAGTAAAGTGGAAAGATATCTACACATAGAGATTCATTTTGAAAATATTAGCATTTAATAACATAATGAAATTTTATTACACCATAATGTAGTAAAATTACCATTATTATTGAATCAAAAACATCATTTTTTCAAGATAAAGGCATATGTCTCCAACCATCATATGTAATGGGAAGTGTTTTCGGCTCTGCCACTAGCTATCCTAGAATATTCCCACGTAATCTCATGGAATAATCCGTAGGGAACCCATAATAATGAAATGGGACAAATACCTTTAGTCCAATCAAATTCCATACATCTGAACTTTTCATAATATTCTCTGTAGTTGCACTGTTTCTATATTTTATGAATAAAAATTAGTAGTATAAAAAAATGAAATAAATTTATTCATATTAAAATTTGTGCCTATAAAAGTCACCCTCCAATATCTTCATGATTGAATAGGAGTGGATCCCTTCTCCCTCGCTTATAAGGATATTGAATTGGAAGGCATCGACTGAGCTACTTATGGGATGCTGATGGAGAGTGTGAGAGATGGTGCAGGGGGAAGGCAGATAGTATCTTAGATGCTATAGGGAGGGAGATAGATGGATAATTATCTATCAGTGTGGTCGATGGAACATCGATAGAGAGTTCACTATAAGTATTATAACGACTCATCTGTTCCATCCCTATCATTTAATCAAATAAAATTAAGTTCTGAACATATATATCAAAAAAATCATGCATAAAAAATAGAAATGATAAAAAATTCACAGTAACAAAAAACAAAATATACATAATAATTATAATTAATGACTACACAAATGACATATGTGGTTCATAAATGAATGGATAACTTCACATACAATCATATTCTCCTTTAATCATGCCGGTTTCTAGATCCATCATTACATTATCTACTTCATCCTCCCTTTCAAGACTAATATTTTCAATATGAGTATGGTCAAATAAGTCATCTTCTTGCTATTGATGGTATTCAATTTCAGAGGTTAAATCTTCCACTTCATCACCCATATCATACAAGTCTCTTTGTTTTATGTGAGAAACTACACACCACCCTTAATCCAATACATATTTCACATAATATGCCATTTTCTCTTATGATGATAAGATATACAGATCATGTATTTCATGGTCACCAACATCTATCAATCAAGAGAAGTCCACAAAAGTAAATTGTAAGGAATATCTTTTCACACCCCTGAAAATATCCACCCAATTTCATTTGAATAAAACAAATAAAAAATGTTTTTGGTAGTTTAATTAAGTAATATCAGTTAACTTTAAATAGTATCCCACTTCAAAAAATGTAAATATTACACTATTATATGTTTTTAAACCCTCTTCCCAATCAACTGTATGACATCTAAATCCATTCATGTTGTAAGCATCAAAATTTCTAGCTTGTTTTAGAGGACCTCGAGGAATAAATTTCAAATCTTCTGACAACTCTTCTCGAGTATCAGTATTCATGATCTAAAAAAAGTAATATATATTATTATAATTAGAAAATATATGTTTAAGCCTAATATCCTTTTTTATTTCAATATTTATGAACTTACTTCTTGTGAAAACAATTTTACAATCTATTTATTTACAACTTTTTTTCTATCTTTCTAATTTCATGTTTTTACTCTCATTCATCTATTTGTTTGTATCCTTAACTCTTTAATAAATTGATATGAAATTTCAGTATTCATCAACACATATATGTGTGCCTATAATAATTCCATTTTTGTTAGTGTAACATTTGAGCTTCTCCTAACTAATTGGCCAATAGCAAGAAAGATTTTTGATTTCCCCTGTATTTGAGATTCATTCAATGTTTCGTCAACCTATCCAACTCGATTGATTATTTTATCAGTATCATCCATGTATCTATAACAAAAGGTAAGAAACTCCTCTGCCAAATATCCTTTAGAAATAGAGCCTTCATGATGAGATTTATTTTTCACATATTATTTCAAATTCCTAAAATATCATTGAAATAAAATAAAAAAGCATAATTATGTATTTAATGAAGTTCCAAGAATTGATTACTGAAATGAAAAACATATAAATAGAGTACCTCTCAGTTGGATACATCCATCTATAATATATGGGGACTCATAATTTATATTCCTCAAACAAATTCAAAGTTAAATGCATCATGACAGTATGAAACGATGGATGAAATATCATCTCTATTACACAAAGTGTCAATAAAAATATCTCCTAATGGTTTTTAAGCTCAAATGGATGTATATTTTTCTCACATAGTTGTCTAAAAATTTGTATAATTGGATTAAAATAGTACTAACCTTTCCATGTAGTAATGTACATAATTCCAATAGTAGTAACTATTGTAAAAAAAATACATAAAGGCTTTTCAATACCTATAACCTTTGTTGCTTTAAGTCAACACACCATGAGATGTTACTTGAATACCCATCAAATACCTTCATATTTTTTAAAATTATAAGGAATTAATCTTTATCCCTATCATTCATTGTCAATCATACTTCAAATTCACATCTGGCCAGATATCATTCTTTGCGTTCATTTCATGTAAGTATTTTTGAGCACTGATATGATCCTTCGACATTCTATGCTCATTAAGAAATGTGAAAATAAAATTTTCACATGAATTCTTCTCAATATGAATCACATCAAGATTATTCAACTACAAATTAAATTCCCAATATAGAATTTTGAATAGTATACTTTTTTCTTCCATTATTGCATTCTGATTTCACTTGATGATGAAATTCAAACTCATTTCCAACTATCATTCAAGTAATGAACCTTCCCAAATTATTTTTCAAAATTTCATAGTTGAGACAATATTTCCGAACCATTTAATAAATTTGGAGGTGGTCTATGATCAATGAAACCAATGAATTTTGACTTATTCAGTCAAAATCTATGAGATGCATCAAGAAATCGTTGATGACACAAGAAGCATAATTTTCTACTGTGAGGTATCCATTCAGAATCAAAATCACAGTTATAAATAGGATAATACAAACCCATGTAAGTGTTACAATAGGATACATTCCTATGTCTAGGTAAGTCACTAATGGTCCATAACAGGTCATCTTTAATTTTAAAAATTGTTCTAGAAGATTCATCATATGTCTCAACACCATTGCTTCATAACTCCTATACTTCTTCAATTAAAGTTTTTAAGTATACATCAATATCATTTCTATGTATTGTTTTCCATGAATAATCATAAAAATGATAAAATATGTTTGCTTCATACACCTCAATGGAGGCAGATTGTAAGGAATCAAAACAACCAGCCAAATGTTATAACTGGTACTCAAAGTCCCAAATGGGTTGAATCCATCAGTAGCCAATCCCAATAAAACATTACTAGGATTCGATGAGAAATATTGATGTAATGAATCAAATTTATTCTATGATTTTGAGTCTCTTAGAGGAAACATTAATCAATCATTTTTATTATCTATAGAATTTCACTTCATGTGTTCAGTGGTTTTCGATGACATGAATAATCATTACAATCAAGGATTTAAAGAAAATTAATGAAAAACCTTTATAGGTGTGTTCCTTTTCTTCCTCTTCATGGTAGTATATTGATTCAGACATCCAATATCACTCATAGACTACCATCTAAAAGAAGAACATTTTTTGAAATTCTCTCTTCTGGAATCATCTCTCCATTAAAGCATACAATCATTGGGACACACATGTATTTTTTGTATAATTTAGACCAATATTGTTAACAATTTTTTCATATCATAAAAAAAATCAGGGATCTTTTATTCAGGAAGTACGTCATGCAACAATTCCAATATGATGGACATCACCTTATTTGTAATTCCACATAGGAATTTGATATGGTAAAACCCATCAGAAAAAAATGTTTTTAATATTTCAAACATCCACTATACAAATCTTGATTTCCATCATCATCTAAACCATGAAACACATTTCTCTACTCAGTGATGTTTTCTCTTAAATTAGTCTCTAGATAATCAAGATGAGGATCCAATGATATGTTACAATCTTGATCTGGTTGTCCTACAGTCTCAAAAACATCACTTGTCATGTATATATTTATAGCACCCTCTACTAGTTGTTCTTATATGTTTTTATGTTGATGTTGGTGTCTTGAAATACTGAATTCATAATTTATAAGGTTTTTCATTTCATTTCCCATTGTCAAAAAAGTTGGAAGCTCATTCTATGGATTGACATCAGTGCTCAACCTTTCTGTAAAGTTCAATTTTTCGTGCCAAATACAACTCAAATATTGAGCAGGGGATTTATTTAATATCAATTTTTCATAAACTTCATCTCCTTTAAACCATATTTTGAATTTACATTTAGGACATGGACGTCTTATTCTCTCATCAATGGATTGATTGGAAATTGAAAATTCTAAAAACTCCTCCAAATCCTTAGCATACTGATGTGTGTTCCTTGGTAATGTGATCCAACTTTTATCCATATAAATCACAATGTTCCTACTCATTATTAAAAAAATTAAACACATAACTATTACTAAAGAGTAAAAGAGATTCATATATACTATTTGAAAAAAATATGAATATGTTAAATAAGGTTGTCCTATATAAATACATATGGTAAATAATGAATCTTCTAGGTAAATACTATTTAATTCAAATACCAAATATTATTATATTTACCCCACATAATTGTTATATTTCTAGTACAATAAATTTTACATTCAATATATGAATGAGATATAGGTTTCCACCATTAAATTATGTGATTAAATAATTTGGTATTCATAAATTATAGTCATTTTAAGAAAAAATATTTTTAATCACTTCAAATGATTAAGAAATATAATTGAAGTGGTGTAGTGTTCTTATGATAGAAATGAACATCTCATAATCCTTCTTTAGAAAGAAGATTGAGGGATTCAAAAGAGCATATCCCCTTTGTAAAAAAGGAATCATAAATGAATTATTACATAGAAAAAAACTTGATGGTGAGTCTTCGAATGGTTTCAGTGTTGTCAAAGGCACGTGGCGCAATAAGGCGCAAAGGATACTTGGGGATGTGGCATGAGGTGCAGTGTGAGGTGAAACTAAGGTTCAAGATCACATAATTAAATATATACAATTTTCAATAATATTTGATTTAAAAAAAACATAAATTGAATCAAAATAATACAAATTAAAATACAAGATGATAATTTTTAACCAAATAATTATCAAATAATCAATCATCAAGAACCTAAAAATTAAAATCATAATGTTATGTTATAAGTCTTTTGCAATGTCAAATGTGTTTCTTCTATTCCCTTCTATGTTAAATGTTTTTGAGAACCTAAACATCAAAATCCTCATGTTATGTTAAATGTGTTTGTTGTTATTCCTTTCTTTCTTTTGGTCAAGAGATGGTTCTATTTTTATAGTGTTTTATTTAGTTCTAAATTTATTAATATATAGAATGTTATCTTATATTTAGGGATGTACAACTCACTTTTGAGAAAATATCCCCAATTTCTATCATCCCCTCTAAGAATGATATCTATCACACGCACCCATGATTTCCATCGGCTCCCCTGTGATTTCCCCTGATTTCTCCAATTTCCTCTAACCCACGATTTACATCACACCCCTGATTTCCATCGAGACTCCTAATTTCCATTGTTCCCTTGATTTCTACCACCCCTCTAAGCACAATATTTGTTTCCTTATTCCCCCGATTTCAGGGGATATGGGTGTGCCATTTCTGAAACTCATGCCATAGTGCCTCTCTGGTAGGTGCACGATGCACGTGCCTTTGGCGCCCCTCGGTGAGGCACACCAGGTGTGACTCATCGGGCCTCATGCCAAGGCGCACATAGGCACACGCCAATGACAAAAATGAATCATGTTACCGAAGAAGGGATAAATAATCAATTTCTATGAATTTGTGAGTTTAATGACCAAAATTAAAAATAATTATATTTATGAAGGGATATATCATGAAACATAAATTACTTGTGGTTAAATACTTTTGAATATAATATATAAATTTATTTGAAAACCTAAAAGAAAATTTTGAAAACATTTTTAACATTGAATTAAAAGACATACACACATGACATTTTCAAGAGAAAATTTTGAAAATGTGAAGTGAAATATCATACATATCACAGTTTCTAGTTTGACATTTGAATCCAATACTACATGATATGTCTAACATAAATTCCCAAAATCAGTGTTACTCTAAAAATTAATATCCAATTGAGAATCTTCTATTATCTAATGATTATTCCCCTTTCCCATGAATACATAAAAATAAAACTGAGTTTTTAGTATGAAATGACCCAACCTTTCTAATCTGAGGAGGTATCCTAACAAAATTATACATATAACCTATGCACCAACATTGGTGAATGTTTTATAATAATCCTGGTACTATTTTTTGGTATGACTTTCCCTCTCATATTAGAAACACACCAATGTCTGACACCTTAAAGGAGTCATGGGAATAGAATCAAAATAGAAGTACACACTCCAGAAACTACCTCATTGGGATTCCTCATGCTTCCTCTTTTTACATAATGAAGAACTCTAAATTCCACCTATAATAGTAGAGGCACCATCCAAACCTGTTAACACTACCAAGTTTTTCTAATACTTGATCACTTGATCAACCACATTATCATATTTCATTAGACATAAAATAATAACCCTCATTATCACCTCTTGTAGCAACCCCACCACAAAGAATTGGTATTTCAAATAATCATTCATGATGGGATTTGGGGGAATGAAAACTAACTCAACAAACCAAGATATATAATCCATCATTAAATAACATCCAAAATAAAACTTCTAGGAGGTGTTATCTAAAAAAATGAAACATATAATTTGATAAATACATAATTCAATATGGATAACACATAAAAGGCTAATTAAATAATCATAATAGTTATAAATCACATCAAACCATATGAAAATACCCAAGAACAAAACTCAAATCAATATGTAATTCCTAAACACCTAGGGTAAATCGAATTTTTTACAGTAAAGAGATCGATAGGAACTCCCTTTCACTTACCAATTGACCTTTGAGGGGTGGAGAGGTGTTATGTTGGGAATGCCAGAGAGGGGTAGCAAATAGCTAGGTCGGGACCAACAATGAGGGGTGGTGAGGGTAGGGGTGGGGGAAAGGGTCGGGACCATCAGCAAGGGGCGGTGAGGTTTGGGGTAGGAAGTAAGGATTCAGGGGTTAGGTAAGGATTTGAGGGGTTGAGGGTGAAGCTTAAGGGGGGTTGGGGAAGAATTGTTGATTTTGTTAAAAAAATTAAAAAAATTAGCAACAGTTTTTAATAAACCACCTCTAAATTATTTTTTAAAAATTGATATGGTTTAATAAATTGTCGCTTAAAAACGCAACTAAAGACTCATTTTGGTGTAGTTACAAGCAGTTTATAATACCCAATTTGTAGATATTGAAATATTACACTTGATAATTAATTTACATTTAGATTACAATTTCTTATTGGTGTATTTCATATTACAGTGGCCTTGATTTCCACATAAAAAACACACTGCCTCTTTTCCCTTACACTGCCTCTGGATCTTCTTATTCTTAGAAGGATGGTTCTTGGGATATTTAGAATTGGTATGATTCTTGAGCCAATTTTCCTTGTTCTTACTTTTCATATTCACCATAAAGATTATGGGTTTGTTGTTCCCTATGTTCTAATCCCCTTGGAGAATCATATTAAGAAGTTTTGAAAGACTCTTCTCACTATTTATAATGTTATAATTAACAAAAAAACTGGAGATGTTTTTGGGAAGTTATGAAAGTATGAGATCTATGGGAAACTAATATGGGAATTTAATCCCTAATATTTTTAAGCATTAAATATAGCCAATAGGATTTACTACATGTGGAATTTATGGAACAGAATCTCTAATCTTAGTTGCAAACATAGCATTGGATATCTCATATCTATCATGTTTTACATTCTCCTGATATAGATACTAAAGTTGGTACATCATGATATATGAATTCATTTCCTCAGGTTACTTAAAATTATCATTGGTCATGGATGATAGTATGAAACATTTAACATATATATAATTGTTCAAATGTTACTCATATATAGAAAATTCTTCCTCACTAGCCTCATTACCAGGTGCATCAAGAATAGGTTCTTCCAGTACATACAATTTCCTTTCATGGCGTTGGATAACGTGTAAGTGCATTTTCCACTCCTTTAAATTTATACTGGTAAAAAGGTTATCCATATCAAGTTTGGATCATAGTTATTTGTTTAAATTTACTTTTATTATGGCTTCTACAAATATAATGGGAAAAATATGAGCAATTTATCTCATACAATTTAGAAAAATAAATAAATATCATATTTATTAATCTCCTGCTATTTTATCAAAACTCAATAGCCATCACCGTTAGATTTATACTATGTTGTTTCTTGTAAATTCTAGTGTAAAATACCCATATTCCCCTTCTAATAACCCCAAAATTGGTTGGTTAATAAATTTTAAGGGTTTGGGTAGGTATTCTAAATTCAAACTATATTAACACATAGTTCCTCGATATGTTGAGTGGACTCCCTAGTAATGAAATCCTCAAATTTGATTTCCTAAATTTTTTCTTCTTAGTTACACAAAGTACTAATTTTTTATTCAACCCTTGATGTGATCTAAGTTAATTCAACCCAAAAAAATCAAGTTAGAATTCCCCAATAATTGAAATCACCACAACTCTGGTTGTTCATGAACTTTAAACTATTGGTTGATTTTAACTGAAGTAGAGGAAGTTTATATTGAATTAATATATATAATTTAGGGATTTTATATTTTTTGTATAGATTTATAATTATTATATTTATCACATTATTATTAATGATTTTATTTAATTAAGTGATAAATAATGTCTTAGATAATATTTACACATAAGCCAATTTCATTAATTTAAACTTGTGTGCTTGTTAATCCATTAATTAGTGTGATCATGAAAAAATAATGACAATTAAATAACCATGTAACGTGAAAGAAATAAAATAATAAAGTGGTACGATCATGATCTTTTAATAATGGTTAGTTTATCTGGCAGATGATTAGTTAACCATAGACCTAGGGGAAAAACACCATGAACTATTTTTGGTTTTTCTTTCATCATTCTACCTCTACTCATATTTATCTCTCTTGTATTGGTTTCACCAAAGCTCCAAACGTGAACCACCTCCACTAGCTTGGGAACTCCATCCATAACATATGATTTTACTCAAATGAAGGTGAGGGGAACAAAATGATTGGTTAAGGGGTTTACATAAAAAAACCATGGGCACACATACCTATAAATAATGATAGGAGAGATGATATATATGCCATAAATTTAATTTATTAATAAATTAATTGAAACCAATCACATACAATGGTCTGGTCTAGGCTCATGATCAACCACATTCATGCAACTAATTATATATTGAGTAAAATTATCATTCAATTCTAATCATTCTTATTTAAGACAAATTGTTCTTGAATCAATTAATTATCTTCATTAATTAATCAAATATTTTACCAAAATTCTCATCAAATTTTATTTAATATTCTAATCCATAAAAATTTTAAAAAAATTAACAAAATTATTTAAAGTTAACTTTTTAAAAAAAATTACATTGGAGATAACAAGGTGAGTACTCGTCTAAACTACCCAACATGTATTATACTCATATATTGTTTACTCTTGTGACATGTGTCATATACAAATTATCAAATAATTTTATGGAATGTATTATCAACATAATGACCACATAGAACACATGGTATTTAAATCACCCGTTATGCTTCAATTAACATAGATTAAAAACTATAATATGACTTATACATGATATGTAGATCTGAACATTATGTAGAAATTAATTATGCATTTAAATATATAAATCACATCACATTATTTGTCTTATTAACATAATGAAGACACTCAAGAAAATTTTGATAAGTTCTACATTGTATAAAAAATTCATTTTAATTCTGCTTAATTTGGTAAAAGTACATGGAGTATACATTGGAGCTACAAAACATGAATATTTTTCTCCTCGTTTATCCATGTAACATGCCTAGGGACTCAGTGAGTAATTGTTCCATGTAAAATATTGGAGTACACGGTGTGTAATTGAGCTACATGGCATGTTTTCTCTGAGTTATAGGTCCACTAGTCATATAGGCCATGTAAGAAGACACACGGTTCAACTATAAATAAAGGACTACATGTCATGTACAAATGTTATAGAAAATGTACTATGGTTGTCCATGAACCAAGATGGCCTAGTAAGTATGTGGTGTATAATTAAATTCACCATGTGTAATAAATTCACATGCCTTTAATTAATTATGAATAAATTCTTGGTGTATTAAAAACTAGTATGTAGTTTGTACCATGGGGTTACACAACATTTAATCTTGTTTTATCTGGAAAAAATCCTTGGCACCTATGGATAAGATCTTCAAAATTATTTCATTCATCAATTTAATTTATTTGAATATATTTATAAGAAACATATAGGAAGAAATTATATCTCATAATCTGGATTAAATATTGATTAAATTATAATTGAACACTAATTATAAATGCATAAATCAAGAAACAATCTTTACAAAATTATAAATAATTATACAGTCACTCTAATACCACTTGAAGGTTCCAGGTGAAGTGGAAGCATCTGATGGGTCATTCCCAACTTTTATTCTTGTCATGATCGATGATTAATTTGAGATTTACATGATGATGAACATCTCGATCAATGTAATTTAATCCAAGAATATAGATAGTGGAAAAATACTGAAACCAAAATGCAGGATCATTTCATATTACTTATAATTAATTTAAGAAATTAAAGAATTACCTTATGTTAAATTATTTCTTAATTTATGTATATGTAAAAATATCTACATCATACCATCACTTCATTGTAGGAATCAATATTAGATTCCCTTTAGTGGTGATCCAAATATAGTCAATGAATCTCCGTACATCACCATAGAAATAATTGGGTACTAGAACAATAGATCATATTGCTTGTATCATTCACCTTTGATCTCCCCAAGAATAACTTCCAATGGATTCTCCTTAATATCTCTATACATGGGAGTGGAAGGTATAGGATTATCTCTCTCTGTTATTGGGGGTATTCTTAGAGAAGAGAGATCTCTAGGGCTTTGAGAGTATTTTATGGAATTTGTTAAGCACAACAAATGGAATTGGATCTATTGATAAATAATATAATAGGGTTTATATACCTCTAGGGTTAGAAATAAATAATTTCAGAATTTTCCTTTAATATTAATTTAATCCCTACATAACCTCATTTATATAATAATATTATTATTATTATTTCGCAACATTCTCTTAACTTGCGAATTAAATTAAATATTATTTAATCAAATAATATTCAATATTGAAATTATCTCTCATCAGACCTATAAACTCAATCCACCATTCCTCACTAATATTTATCGAGCCTTGAATAATGATTATTTATTTAATAAATAAATATCACTAAAATATTAGCCAAAAAATAAATAAATATAATATTCTCTAAATAGAAAATAAATATTTATTAAATGTTCATCTCATATAATATACTCTCGAATAATTGGTGATGAAATATATGTGATCAAGTAAACATGAATAATTATTAAACTACATGAAGGAATAATATTTATTTAATTTTCAAAATAAAAAATAATAATATATTATTTAACTGAGGTTCTGGATACAATTAGTGTGTGACCCTCTAAAAATCCTTCGTGAAATAATTTGGTGAAGCATTCTAAAGTTTAAGGTTAACATCTAGAAACATGAAAAGGAACCCATAGAGAAATAAGTTAATGTTGCAATGACATATTACCTCATATAGAATTTTACTATGTAATATAATCCATTTATCATGATATCTATAATAAATCAAGTTCTATGCTAGTGCCATCAACTAATGTTCAGGATTTCAGTTTCTTTAACATTTCAAAAAATGACCTTTCCAATAGAATGCCATAGCTGTGGATTTTTTTAGGCAATATCATTTCCATAAAAGGGATTGAGATACCAATTTCCATTGTAGAATATAAGGGATAAATCCTTTCTCATATTATTCATTAATAAAATATTACCCATGATGCACCCACCATATCCTAGCCCACCATGCAAATGTGTCATCATAATTTTCATCAATAATTCAATGTATGCGACTTATAACACTCATTAATAATATTATTAATTTATAAGAACCAATACACATATCCACTAATAAGAACATCCAATGATATAAATAAATGTAGATTTCCTAGTAGTGGGTCTCATTTTCATAAAATACTACATAGGATGTTATTAAGGGAATACACCATGAGAAGGCGCCTAGAAGTCCTTTGAGTCTCCACACTTGATAGCATGTATCATTTTTGTCTCAAAAATGATATAAACCAACTATATTACATATATTTAAGAATATTATCATAAAACTTTTAGGTTCTCATTATAGTGGGGAGCTTCTATGACCTTTCAGTGTGACAACTACTCTTTGGACATTATCACATACTATGTCATGTAGAAGAATAATCATTATGATATAAGGATTTTATTAATATTAAAGAATATGAATATAGGTTATCATAATGTGCATAAAAGTCGGTTCTAGGGAACCAATTCCAATATCAAATCTTTCTCAGAACAACACAATGAGTTATTTCCCCTAGGTCAAAGGTTTATTTATTATCCACTAAATAAATGAACCATTAGATAAGAGCGTGATTTATTTATTTCTTTCTTTCTTTCTTATGAATTATCAATTATAAGGATGAAATATCTCCTTCACATTAATAAATTAATTAGTGTGCAATTATGGAATATAAATAAATGACTTATGCATGAATATTTTATCCAACATGGATAATTAATTATGTAAAATCAACATAATATTAAAAGTACATGTAAAGGATAAAAAATAAAAAAATTATTTATAATAAAATGAAATACCTCAACTTAATATTAATTAATTAAACCTTCCATCATCTAAATTAAGATGAACTCATAGTTTTAGTGTTGATTTAGCCTCTATAAATGCACTTTTAATTATATATAAATATTAACTAAGACAGTGGGTTGACTTAACAAAATATTTAATGGTTTTAAAGTCCTCTATATGTTCGATAAAAATTTGGAGACAAATATTGTAGAAATTGGAGTTTGGGTTTCTGGATTTGGGATTCCACTCAATGGATTAAAGAGTTGAAAGCATGTGGTTGAAAAGACCATCTATCTAAATACTTTCTAATAATTTTCATGGCCTCCATCTAGATTATAAGAAAGTAAATATAGATCCTTTCCAATTGAATTTTAAAACAACAATACACTCTAAGTTTAATGGTGATGGATATTGAGACTTGATAAGATAGTGGGAGACTTAATAAAAAAATATTTTTAATTATCTTTTAAATATTAATCAAGAAAATTTCTAATAATATTCTCTTTTAAATTTTAGAATAAATGGATAGATTTTCATCCAAATTATCATTATGATAAATATTTGAGAAATACAGTCTCCTCATTGTAACTTCTAGGAGTGGTTTAGATGCTTTTGGGTTCTGTTACACCGTGAATAGAAATCTTACATACAATATTCCTCAATGCCTGATCCATATGCCAATGAGAAAATTGATGAAGATTTAATTTTACATGAAAAACAATAGAACTATATGTTTGATGTTCAATATTTCACGATATCGTACATATATAGTGAACTCGTGATGTCTCATGGAAACATGGATTCTCATATCATACTCAAGGATTTTCATGGTTTATATTAGGAGAGGGAAGTTTGAGATTTTCAAAACACTCTTTCAATGTATGCTTATGGAAGTTGCACTAACTTGACCCCATGTAGTCAATATCATTGGATAAATAGCGCATCTAGAAGTTCTAGGTTTTAAACTACCCAAAGAACTATGCACTGATCGTATTCTTGTATCACCTTCTTTAATATTCTCTAGTTTTGTTGTTAATTTTAATATAAACAACATTGAGAAGCCTATTATAGGCCTTTTCAGTCTTCTTAACCATGTAGAAAAGGAGACAAAGCGTGAAGATCCTTCGATCCTTATGGTTAACAAATGGAAAGGTAAGGTGAAGATACCTAATCCCAAAGATTCTTCATTCCCTTACAATAAGAGAGAGATCATGGTACATGCAAGGGAGTAGGATGATATCTATTTCACATGTGGTAAGAAGTCCCACTAGAAGAAAAATTGCACCCTCCCAAAGAAGCAAGGGGAAGATTCATGTGTGTTTATTATCAAGGGAAATTTATCAATTTCTATAAATTGGGTATTACATATATCATTTGGTTCTCACATGTGTACTAAAATATGGTAACCAAGTAGATTCAGAAATATTGACTAAGGGATGGCAGATCTATGAGAATCTAATAGAGATAAACTTTTTTGTTGTAGATTTATAAATATTGACTAAGAAATGGGTGGGTACTTATACTTCATAACTTTTACTGATGATTTTAGTAGATATGGATATGTATACTTAACGAGGCATTGGTTAGATTTCTTTGATAAGTTCATGTAAAACAAGAATGAAGTTGAGAACCATCTTGGTAGAAAGATTAAGATTATCTACTCAAACCATAGTGGACAATATCTTAATCCAGGCTTCATTGATTATTTATGGGAGTATGTGATTCTATCTTAACTCACTCGTGCCTATAAACCTCAGTGGAATGGTGTAAGTGAAAGGAGTAACTACACCCTACTGGACATGGTTAGATCAATGATGATACATGTGAGTTTTCCATTTTCATTTTAGGGATACACATTATAAACAATAGCACAAATTCTAAACTGAATTCCAAATAAAAAATAAAATTGTATTCCATATGAAATTGGGTAGGGAATTAAATCCATTTTGTCATATGCATGAGTGTGGGGATTTGAATCATTTATTAAGGCTATTTATAGCAACAAACATTCACCATGATGCACTAAGTATATCTTTATATAATATCTCAAAGAAAAAAGAGGATGTTACTTATATGATCTTTCAAATAAAAAGATTGTGGTATACAAACATCTCATATTCATTGAGAATGATCACATATCTAAAATACATAGTGGGAGTGAGATAGACATAGATGAATTCTAGGATCATGATAAAAAAGAGTTGACATATGAAAAAATTCCATAATTTCCCATGGAAGAAGATGTTCTAAGACCCAAATACTATGTAGGATTACAAGATAGGTTAGATAACTAGAATGGTACGGTTTCCTAGTCAATAAGTATGGTGAATAATTATTTTTTAATAATAATTATCTTATAACCTTCAAGGAATCAGTAAGTAGCATAGTTGTTTCCCATTGGATTGAAGCCATGAATTCTAAAATGGATTCCATATACCAAAACCATGTATTGATTTTGGTAGATCCTCCAGCATATGTAAATACAATTGGATATAAATGGGTATTAAAAAAAACTAAACATTAAAGGAAAATTGAGTACATATAAGGCACAAATGATTAAAAAAAGTGCTTAAATAGTTTCAAGGAATTGACTAAGATGAAAATTTTTCACCAATTTCAAGGTTGAAATCAACCATAATTATACATGTAATTATTGATTTCCATGACTATGAGATTTGGTAAATGGATGTCACAATATCCTTCCTTAATGGTAACATTTAGGAAGATGTAAATATGACACAAACCAAAGGTTTTGTTACTCCAAAGGATGCCCACAATATATGAAAATTGAAAAAATATATTTATGAATTAAATAAAGAATTTATGTCATGGAACATTCAATTTGATAAAGATATATTGGAATTCTGTATCATAAAGAATTAATTAGAGCCATGTTTCTGTAATTGATTTAGTGGGAGTCTTGTTCTTTTCTTAATAGTATATGTTGATGACATATTACTTACTAGAAATAAGATACTAGTATTACAGTATTATAAGGATTGGTTGAGTAAATGATTCTCCATGAAGGAGTTAGGTAAGGTAGTGTATATTCTCTGAATAAAGATCAATCGTAAAAGATCCAATAGGATGTTCATCCAAAGACAAAGTACATATATTTACAAGATACAAAAGAGGTTCGGTATGGAAAAATCTATGCGGGGATTATTTCTAGTGTCACATAGTATTCATTATTCTAGGAACATATATCCTCAGACTCATGAGTAAAGAAAAATAATGGAAAGGATCCTATACACATTTGTGAATATTTCAGTAAAGTATTATATGCTTTGTACTAGGATAGGTGTTGAATATTCCTTAAGCTTGGTAGGAAGATATCATGTTGGCCTAGGTTACCACAGTTGGATGGCAGTCAATACTATCCTTAAGTATCTAATATGTACTAATAAAATGTTTCTGGTCTATAGAGGAGATGAGGAATTAGTCATTAGGGGATATGAAAATGCTAGATTCCAAATAGAACTAGACGATATAGAATTGAAAATAGGATACATCTTAACTTTTAATAGAGGTGTATTAAGATAGATGATATCAGAGAATGTTGTAGTCATATATTCTATATCAGAATATAAGAATAATTTGGATTATGTGGTATCTAAAGAAGAAATATGGAAGTGATCGAAATGTTACTTAGTATTAAATATCCTATCACACTATATTATGATAATACTATTGCGGTGGCACTTTCCAAGGATCCAATGTCACATTAGAAAATGAAGAATATACTTCAAAATTATTATCTATTGAGGGATTTTTATAAGAGGGTTGAGGTTGTAGTGAGAAGTATTTCCATATAATAGAACATGTAGTACCCTTTTAATAAATCCTTGACTCTGAAAAAACATGATTATCATGTCAGGTATGGTGAACTGAAAGTTTTGGGTGTTTGGATCCAGTCCAAGTGGGAGTTTTTATGGAGTTTTTTCTCTAGGACAAACTTTTTTTACTTTGATTACATGAATATTCAATGGTTTAAATATTAATAAAATATATTTTTATATTTTTTCATTTTTCTATATTTCATTAATTTAATAATGTCATAGAATATATGTTGAATTTATAAGGTCATAGTAGTTACCTTTTATGATGAGAACCTAGAAATTTCATGACGGTATTCTTAAATATATTTCTATGGTTAGTTATCATGATATGATATGGAATATTGTATGCTTATCATCATGTGTGAGTACTCATGACAGTATGAGTCTTTTTAATATGAATTTCACCCTTGGTAATCCCCTCTAATGGAGATAATGAGAAGAGACCCATCAGTACAAATTTTTCATATTTTGGTGTCATCGAATATTCCTATCTTTGAGCATCTACAATGGTCCTTATACTTTAATATTATTATTATTGTGTGTTGTAACTCACAGAATTAGATTTATTTTGTAAACCATGATAATTCTAATTCATGGAAAATTTTAAAACATTGGGTGCGTCACAAGTGACGTGTTATTAATGAATAAGTTAAGGAATAATTTGTCCCTTCTATATTTATAGAATGTTATGTATTGGCCCTTAAATTGGAATATAACTGTCACATTAAATTATATGGTCATGGTGTAATTATGTGTTTATTTATAATGTTCAAAGAAAGATATATCGAGCACATAGGTTGATGACACTAGTGTGCAACCTGCCTGATGAGATATTGGCACAATGGGATTATATTACATAGTGAGTGTTAATGTATGGTTTTGATCATTATGACATTAATTTCTTTCTATTGGGCAACTTGACCCATTACTAAACAGTAATCTTGGACATTAGATGATCTTGCATATTTCTAATGAGAATGAAACCTAGAGGTTTTCCCACTAAGTGCTTCTATTGATCTCAATTAAATTATATTTTAATTTAATTAATATAATAAATATTATTCTCATGACCGAGGAATAAAATTATTCAGTCTTTATTGATTATATAAATTAAATACATACTTATTCACTGGATTAAAAATGAAATTTATTTATTTATTTTATTTAATATTTAATAAATATTTGTTCTTTGGTTTGTGGATAAAATATTTATTTGTGCATAAATTTTTTATTCTAGTATTCAATAAATGTTAGAGAGTTTGAATAGAATGACACTGAATCTAATAAAAAAATATTAATTTTCAAACTAGTTAAATAATATTTGTTATTGTGGAATTTAGCATGTGTTCCATAAAATAATATTATTATTTCTATTTTGATATGGGGTTTAATAAAGATTATTATATTATTTAAGGATCAACATGAAATTATATAATATTTTAACCTAAACTCTAACCCTATAAATAGATGGTTATGTTTATTGATTAAGTTGATCAAAACTTGAGAATAGAGAATTGTTTCTCAAAACAAACATCTCTCACTCTCTCAAACATTCCCTCTATTCCTCTCAAGAAAAATAATAACTCCTTTATACTTGAATGATCTAAGTGAAATTCGGATGAACAACACAAGATGATTGATTTTCCATGCTAGCACCCGGAAATCAATCAGCATTGCTTAAATACTAAAGGAGCAAGTGTGGATTTTCGCTAGAGTTATTTTACACTTGAATCCTCCTAATAAAAATAAATTAATCAAATAAGGGTTTTTATATGATCAACATCATAATTGAAGAAATATATTTAATGAGGAAATTTATTCTTTCGATGTAAATAAATTAATTATAATTTTGATATAAAAAATCCTCTATTGGGGTGTTAGGAAACTATGAATTAAAAGAAATATTAATTTAATTTCCACCAAAGGTGTTTCCACTACTCTTTCAACCAACACAAATCTTACTATGGAATATTAATATGACTATTGTAATAGAAATCTGACCATTGTAATTGAAATATGACCATTATGAATAGTAATATAATTGTTAGAATAGTAAAATCACCTATGGAAATGTAAAAAAATATTTCTTTATCTTATAAAATGAGAATATGGACTATTTTTATCATTAAAAATGTAACGAAAAGTTTTAAAAATAATAAAATATGGGTTGGTATTTTTGTAAAACATAAATTTTTTATTTTCATTTTTATAAAAAAAATAAAAATATTTAGAAGAAGGTTTATTCTAAGAAAATGGGTTTATAAATTAATATTTGGTTTTATTATAATGATAATATAATTTTATGATACCATGAGTAAATTTTACAGAGGTCTAAAAATTGATCATAAAATTAAAATGGATATTTTTCAAATAAATGAGGATTTTATTTAAAAATTAAATTTCTCTTATTTGTAAATTTATTTTCATAAAATGGATTTCAATTTTTGAATCTATTTGTTGAAAATAATTTTGGGTTGTTTTTATTTTTCTAAAACTGTTGAGTTTTTGGTAAATTGTGAAATATGGTAAAATAAGTTATTTAACATTATAAGCTAAGTACATGAATTTTTGAGACATAGATGATGTAAGAACAAAATATTTTGAACTCACATGAACCATTTACTATATATAGTCACAATATTTATCACTGTTGGTATTATAGAGTCAAAATAATAAAATACTGATTATAATATTCAAAAACACCTCTCTCCTCCCTTTATAAATACCACCCTTCACAACCCCTTCTGCTCACACATCATAAGAATTGTAGCTTAAACATTGTCTACCTTATTCACCTAAAAATACACTCCCATGCATCATAGTGTTTCTAGTATCACTAAAATACCATTTAAAGGATCCTTAAGAGGCATCCTAAAAGGAGACAACCAAATGAAGAGGTAAGATTCTCGACTAATCACTTTCAATTTTATTCTTATTCTACCACCCACATAGGTTCTCCATCCACATAAACACAGTAAAATTAGAATCCTAAATAAACTAATATGTTATTATTGTGGTTTACTATTCATCTTCTACACACCCTTCTTTTGTTTCTTAAATGAAATCATTGTTCAAAATATGGTTGGTTCAGATCCTCCATGAATAATTCACTTCATTCTTCTCCACCACCTTCAACGATGGTTATAAAAAATATTATTAGGTTAAAATAAGATTTTTATAAGTATTTTATAAATTATTTAATATTTTATAATAAATATTTATCCCTAATATTGAATAATATTAAATTAGTTCTTGATGGTCGATAAAACTGCCAAAATAAACTAACCATATGCCATTAATATTTTACTAAATAAATCATCCATATTTTAGAACACATATGGGTATTTTGGGCCATTAAAATTTATATAATTAAAATAATATCATTTTATTTAAATTCTAGATATTTATTACCATTTTACAATAACATCCATAATTATACACAATTTGATCTATCCATGGAACAATGAAACAAACAACCCTAGAAAAAATAAATTAAACATTATATCTCATTGAAATTGTAATAAATAAGCATAATAAAAATTTATTAAATAAAATTAATATGTAACATATTATTAATAAAGTAATTAATTAATTTTATTTAATTATTTAAGACATTAATTTCACGTGAATATTGACTTTGGAATATAAGGTAAGGGATCTTTCTGAACCACCCTTTTTCATTGGAATATGACCTTTTTCTCCCAAACACACTTTATCTCTATATTTGATATTATATTATGATAATAATTTCTATGTATAGGTATATTTAATATATTCCTATCTTATTCCCCCTTTATTTTATGGGTTAATATATTCCTTATGTTCACTTCTCAAATTCATTCTTTAAAATCAAACTTGATTAAGGGGAAATTTTATATCCCTTAATCCCTTTATGTAACTATAATATAAATTATTTATTATCATTATTGATTTAATTAAATAAATTAATATTTTAGGTATGATAATTATGTTTTACCTATGGGTTTGAATGAAAAATCCATATTTACACCTTCTTTAAAATTCCTTAACTGATTACTTAAAACACTTTTTGAAAAGTTCATTTCTATATCCAATTATATACCCTTTCTCATGATGTTTTATCCAAATAGAGACCATATTTAGAGACCTATTCTTATGTAATCATATATAAACATCCAAAATATTTATTTCCTTCTTCTCTTTGAAATCATTATTAAATATCTTTTGTTTATGATATAAGGCATGATTATGGAACCCATTTCATTCCATGGTTAATTTGTATGTTTATTCATTATGATTGATTTGCATTTATGGATAACCTAATAATGTGAATGATATGATGGGTTTACTAAAATAGATCTCTAATTAATTTTGAAGTTTTTTATTCTCATGATATTTTATGTATAGATTTTGGGAGAAAACATAATCCTTTATGGGACTATGTCCACTATGTGATGATGTCTTAGCAGTTAGCCTTGAATTATGCTTATGTCATGTTATATGTTGTTTCCACTTTTATATGATTCCATTATATTATGATATAATGTTATTTATGTTATGTATATATTATATTATTAATGATACATCTATTTTATTATATTATTTTATTCCTTCTAACTCATATGCAATGCTTTGTGGTCATGTTTATTCCCTTACTTGGCTTTTTAGCACACCACTTTTGTCTATGTATTCCCCATGTTAACCAATAAAGATTTATTATATAAAATGGATTCAGGATCTAATTATAAATATTAAAATAAATATGATTAATTTTATTTTCATGTTTATGTTTTATGTAGCTAGTATTCCGAAGACAGTAGGCCTTTTGATCCTCATTTTGTATTTAATGGATATTTATGTTAAAAATCATATAATAATATGTGTAAAAGACTTGGGTCTATATAGATAACCTACTATATAATAAAAATTACTATCTTAATCACTTATTCCATAATTTTACTCATACCTATAACTTTCATAAACTTTATTAATGATTATTTATTATAAATATATTCGTTAGTTATATTTTACTTTCATTATTAGATGTTAATAGCTTATATTGTTTGTTTAGTATTAGATTCATAGTAGCAGTTTTGTTTATTATTTATCAATAAAAACTTCCAAATTATAATATCATTATATTTAATATACTAGATGTTTCATATTTACTTTTAATTTTGTAATTTCATATCATAAGTATTTTAGTTACGATTCATGTTGATGAAGTCAGTGACGAGCTTTTTAGAGTAAATTATAACTAAAAAATGTGGAAAAATAATAAGTTAAATATTAATATGAAATTTACATAACCATAAAACAAATATTATATTCTCATTTAATTTTAGTAAAACCCGTATTTAAGTGTCCATTTTTATCCATGATATTAATGTTTAGCATTGTTCAAGTAGGTGGTCAAACTGACATAAATAATAACAGGATGTAATCTATGGGTCAGTACGGTTAAGAAAGTGATCCTTTTTTAATGATATCATTATTAAAGAATAGTTATGGTATTATTTATATATTTTAAATTTTTTTAATAATATTTTACGAGATATTTATAAATAAAAAAATATATAGTGAAAAATTAAATACTTCACTTTCATGGAGCCAATAGTCTGCACGTACACATGGGAGACACGTTCCTTTTCCATAGATATGGAGAAATATAGGGAATGTTTAAAATTAAATACTATAAATAATGTTATAAATATCATACTAATCCCTTAAATATACATTTTTAACCATTCTTTTAAAGTGTGGGTGAAAAATCAAGCAAGTCATTTATGGAGGTGGTAGTCTGCACGTATGCGTGATAACATATAAATTTTTGGAATGTTTTTATAGAAAGGTAGAAAATAGATATTCCATTAGTATAATAATAATTAATCATTTTTAAATTACCTATTTTATTGTACATTCATGGATAGAATATATATTATGGGGTACAATAATGTAATAATAAAGAGAGTTCAATTGAGAACAATACCTCTTCCTTTATATGTTTTCCCTCAATTAAATATTAAGGCTCCATAGACTAGTCTTTTGGAAATAAAATTATTTTATCAAAAGATTAAATGGTGGAGTAGAGACTATATAGTAATTTTTGTGGAAATTGTTTTTCTAATGAGTAGATAAATATGGTGGAGGTAACCTCCAATTATCGGTGAAAGTGGCATAATTTTTGTAAATATTACTATCTAATATAAAGATAGAATTTGTTTCACATGAAATGTGAATCCCTAGTAGAAAATAATTGAGTGGGGGATGAGTTAATGTCATTTATCCCTCAAAAATACATTTTCAGACATGTTTTAACCATGTTCTTAAGTCTTTTACTCTTTCCTTTTTCACTTTTGTCATTTTTTATTTCTCCATTGGACATTAATATTTACATATGTAATTTAAATTTAATGAATAATATAAAATGATATTTTTTATTTAAATTTCACCTACTAATTAAAAATATGAAATTAATTTTATAAAATAAAATTTCTATTTGTAATTAAAATTTATTTTAATATAATCGCATGTAACGTGTAAAAATCCATTTTTAGAATAAGTTTATTTTTATGAATAAATGCTATTTTTGTTATCAAATTATCAATTTTGGTGATTCTATTATATTAATTAGTTTATTATTAACCTCAAGAGATTTATATGAATTTTAAAATAACTCCAAAACCAAATTTCACCCGGGATAAACTTAATTAAATGAGAAATACCAAAAAAAGTTGTTACTGAAAAAATATTATTGAATCTTTAAAAAAGATAAATATGTGTTTTATAAATTGAAAATATTATTTCTAAATATATCATTTTACTCTATAAATAAATTTTATATCTTTATTTTTTTAATTTTTTTATGTTATACTAAATT
Source organism: Viscum album (assembly GCA_963277665.1). Classification (NCBI taxonomy): domain Eukaryota; kingdom Viridiplantae; phylum Streptophyta; class Magnoliopsida; order Santalales; family Viscaceae; genus Viscum; species Viscum album. The sequence goes on from OY728141.1 coordinate 1,744,182,296, forward strand.
TTTGATATAGTCCTAAATGATTCGGTTTTAACGAAACTATATTTTTTAGTATTCACTCAAAAATCAATTATTTCAGAAAATCACAAAAAAAATTATGATAAGTGATAATAAATAAAAATTGAAACTCAATTTTATAATATTAAAATTATAAAATTATAAAATTTATCTTTTAAATGAAAATTCAAAATATAAAGAAAACCATCTTTTATTGAGAGTTGTCCCTTTAAACATTATGTGTTCTCAATATGATTTTATACAGATTTAAAAAATATTAATATATTAGTTCTTATATTTTAATATTATATATATTAATAATTTAAAAATATTTGATTTAATTAATTAATACATTAAAAAGTTATTAGAAAATGAACATTCCTTTTAAATAGTAATCATATTAATTATATATCCTCTAAATGTAAGTATTTTTTTCGTTAATTTTTTTTATTGTTGAGGTTCTATTATAATTATTATAAATGTTTTATTCATGTTCATCAAATATTTCATGAATCTTTTGAGTTCAGTGTTTCATGTGAAATAAGTTTTCAAACACGTTTGATTTCTTTAATGGAATCATATATAGTAAAATCTTATGGCACTACATTCCACCTGGTAATGAAATTTGAGACTTTCTCATTTTCACATAGCATAAAATTTGAGAGATCATAGATTTTGGATTTACTTAGATTACTACTAAAATAATAGAAGGAATCTCGATGGATATCCTATAAACTACCAATGTATAAGAATGATAAATTTTTGTTCCAGAGAAATGTGATACCTTTCAAAGAGGGAACAAAACATCTAAGTTACCTTACATATTATTACTCTAGTGTTCTTATCATTAGACAGCATAGACATTTAAAGTGATTGAATCATTTATCTAGTGCTTCTATGGAATTTAATATAAATAAATTTGGATTCCTAAAGTTAGGAATAAAAGTGGATAAATCCACTCACTCAAGTTGTAGATTTTTCTCCAGTTGTACCGGTGCGTGAATGCCATTAACAACTTTTTAAAAGTAATTAATGTAATCCAATAAATTATAAATGGTTTTGTATCTTGTGATAGAGTTTTCTATGGATATCCTTCCCAATCATGTATTGAGGTAATTTATTTGGCATGTTTTTTGGTATTATCTTAATAAAATAAATATTTGGTACACAATAGGTGATGAAATCAATTTAACAAGTTCAAATTATCTCCATTAATTTGGATTTATAATATATTATTTCATGGTTCAAACAATTTATTACAGTAGGGGAAATTTAATTTCATTAGTTATAGTACATTAAACTTATAAATAACACTCGATGGTTATTTTCCCATGAGAAAGTTAGTATTAATTCACACATGTTTCTCAATTCTAACCATGTACTAAGCATACTATTCTTCTTCTGAAATAGTTTCAACACACTTATTTTATGGGTAATCTATGGATTTAGCCACACCTTAACCTTTTTACATTGCATTGGTTTGTTAATAATTGTCAATCAGATGTCTAGAGAAGATATTAACACCTTTACTTATCTTTTTTTTGGTTATGTACACCTTCTTTTCATACCTCTTTATGATGGAAATTTTACATGGATTGATCCTTATTTTACCATTAATTTCTGGTATTATGCTTCATGGAACTAGTGGGGCCAATACTAATGACATTTAATAATATTTATCCTATAGTAGGAACCATTTCCTCATCTACATCAAAGAAGTATGGGGCCTTGTCAAGCATAAAGTAGCATTCAATGGATAATTCATAATTCTACTTTATCACTATTTTATTGGAGGTTCTACTATATTTTCATCACCTGGATTTATTTTATTCATTATTTTGATTCTTACATTGAGGTCAAATGGTGGGTCTCTTATGAAATGTTATTCTGAGTAAATTCTCCCTTACCCCCACTGAATGTGATGTCAGTAGAGGGGTTGGTATATGAGTTTTAAAAGTAATGGGTTGTTGGATTTCCTATGGATATAACCTTAGACTTGAGAAAACTTATTTCCTTGGAGGATGTTTGACCTGAATTTAGTTATCTCTCTATCTGATTAATGACATAAATGGTGGGGGTCAAAATAACCCTAGTCCTACAAGCTGGGGTGAACCCTGGGTTTTGTAGTTATAGAAATAACTATTTTTTTCCTTTTTTACTTATATCCTAAATATATTTAGATATATTATATCATCTAGTTTTTCTAGAAAATAAGTTTATACCATTGAGGTTAGTTTAATCTCATCCTCAAGTTCTCCATTTTTTTTAATTTCTTCGAAGCATGATGAAAAATAATTTTAATCATTAATTCTCATTGAGTACATATTTTCTATGTTCTCGTAACAATACAATTTTGTTAAATTTACCAACCTCCATAACTAAATATCCTATATAGATCATGATATATTTCCATTACCTTGAAATAATATTTATAGGAAAGTCCCAATTGACCAATGATTTGGACAAAATGTGAAACCCTAAAATCACCCTAACAATTATTGTCCCTATGTAAGGATTATTTTAGATTGATTTTATAAAGATAGATGATGATATATATTTATTCACAATATTTAAATAACTTCCCTTATTTTTTTTTTCTATAAAAAATTTATATTTATGAAGTAATGTTTATATTTTTAAATTTAAGACAATTTGAGAATATTGCTTATAATCATAAAACTTTAAATATGGTTTAGTATATTAATTAAAAATTTAATTTCATTGAATCAAATTATTTAATTCCTATTTTTTTAGGATTCTTAACTCAATTTTCTATAAATAATTTAAATATATAATTGAATGGTTTTTTTATTTAAAGGGTTATTTAGATCACATAAATATGGTCCAATAGGTGGATCATACAAACTGAACCAATAATAATGATTTAATTTTTGTAATCCTTATAGAGGTCTAAATTAAATACAACCTCCCTTTAACATCACAAACATATTTGACCAACTTAGATAAAACATTCATTGTCTAACTCAATAGTTAAGTGGCCCAATCCATGAGTGCAATGAAGACCCACACTTGTTTTGGTTTTGGAGTATAACTCACTCTTTTAGATGTATCTCCCATGAAAATTAATAAATGTATCTCAAATTTTGTATTTAGAAAGTATAAACAATATGGAATAAATTATTAAATGATAGATTCTATAGATTTATAAATTTTAAAACCTATAATCTCATAAACATATAAGGATCAAAAAATTATGAATAATATATAACAGTAGTACATTATTTTCAAAAAAACATAATATTTGGATCCAAAAGTCAAATGGATATTAAATTTTGAGGGTGGATATTTCAAATCCATTTCAAAAACATTTTAGAATAATATTTTTTAATATAACTATTTTAATGGGGTGAAATGTTTGATCCAAACTATAGAATGGATTTGGAGAGAAACCATCCCACCCCTAGACCATAAATGCATGTCCTTCTTCACCTTATAAGAGGTTGGTATTTCATAAGTCTTTTATAAATGGCATGAAAAAACCTTGTTTAAGAGGTGAAATGTACCTTCCAAACTATATTCATCAACTAGAGAATGCACTACATCATTCTTATTTCTCTAACATTTATCTTCTAAAATTTAATATATTCTTGTATGTTATTGTAATTCCATTTTAAATTAATGAAATTTTTACTTTATATTCTTTATCTCAATTCTCATATTTGGTTTTTTATTGTATCAAATTATATTAATTTTTTTGTATCCCTTTCCTCAATTCTATTTAAATTTATTAAAATTATGGGTTCTTTTATTTTTTTATATGTGTGTGAGTTTAAAAATGAAAAAGACTTATCTTATCATTTTTTTATTTTTTTATCATTGAAAAAAACCCAATAAAATATATTCACTATTTTAATTTTTGAGTAAAGAAACCATCTAGATGAGTCATAATATTTTTAATTTATGGTTGGTAATATATTTTTATGTTTTATGTTTTCACAAAATAAAATTATGTAACTTAATTGGATATGTCATGGGTTAGTAGAATATCAATTTATTTACATGGATTTCATGGATTATTAGAATTAATTAATAAATGGTCCATTAATTATGGAATTTTATGAATGATATTATATCATGATCTATAACCTAGTAGAGACTAGGATTAAATTCTAAACATATGCGTTCTAATATAAATAATCTTATGAATTAGATGTTAATTTTATGCAATACTTTATAATTTCCAAGGATATCATAAGACTTAAATACCTAATATTAACTTACAGCCAATATATATCAAATATTTTAATTAATTATCCCATTTAAATTAATTAACTAATTCTCGACACCCCCCCCCCTCTATACCATTTTGAAAATGAAAAAATTCAAGATACTCCAAAAAAAATAGTACCATTATTGAGGATTTGAACTTAGTAATGCGATACACATTATAAAAAGTCTTCAGACCCTTTATGGTTGGAAAGTGACAACCTGGACTACTTTGAATATCACTATTTCTATGGATATTTCTTTAATGAAAATGGTTTGTTGTTTATTATATAGTAAATAAACCAAAAAAAATCAAAACCTAAAGAAAAAAAAAATAAAAACAATAAATCTAAAGAAGCACAAAAAAATATCTTATTTCAAATCAATTATTCATTTCAAATAAATAAATAAAAGTGTGAGTGAATTCCATGTAGCCTATGAGAAAATCCCTAGGATTTCTTTGACCATGAAATTGAATGTTTGTTGGATTAAAAGGATATTTGAGGATAATCACAACCTTATTAACCTTTTAACCATGTATTCTTGTGATTTAGATATGGAAAATCCTAGGGAATAACGAATAAAAGGAAATTTTATCCTAATAATAATTACCAACAACTTGGTATTCAATATCCAAACATTTAGGTAGATTTAGATCATAAATCGGGTTTGATTAATATTTTATCTCATTTTCATGGGTTGGATGGGGAGGATCCACATCTTCACCTCAAAGTGTTCTAATTGGGATGCCATACCATGAATATTCAAGGTATTTTAGATGACAAATAAAACATATAGAATTTATTTTTCCTTCAGTATCTTCTGTAAATCATTTCTTAACTACCTCCCTATTAGCTACATAAATTATTAAAGTTATTTTAAGGAACTCATATTAGATAAATTGTTTCCCTCCTCTCGAACATCCTCAATCTAAAAGGGAAATCAGTGGAATTAATCAGTTCCCAATCAACCAATACCCGAATACTTGGTCATGTTCAAGAAACTCATATCCAAATGTCCTCATCACCAAATACCAAACCAAATCATTGTATAAGACATATATAAGGGGTAATTGGTGACATATATAACCCTCATTGACACTGTAAGTGGTAGTTATCTGGTAGACATAACTTTTTCTTCTATGTGGGATGTCATAAGCAACATGGCTGCACACATGAACAAATTCCATACCCTTACTCCTAATCAAGTGAAACAACCCAAAGAGAGTTATCCCACATAACCAAATAAAATGACTAAGTGGATGAGTGAGTTCACTAGGTTTGTAAGACAATTCGAAGTGGAAATCAAAGCCCTAACCTCTTATTCTCCAAATATCAATTATTTAGACCCATAAAAACTTATGGTTTTTTCAACTAACCTAATCATCCTATTGATGTGTTTATAACATTGTAGGATGATCCTTTATATTATTTTATGCCAATGGAGATCAATGAAACAATTTCTCAATAGAATACAAACCCTTATCCTCTATTAAATTTTATAAGAAATTATATCCATTCCCACTATGATCCATTCTCTCATAACTACAATTCATGCTATAAGGAATATCCATTCCTGAGATATAAAAATTATCACACAAAAATCCTTTAGTATCATGTTTATTAATTCTTTATAGGATATTTAAATTGTATAAGGGTTTCCTGAAAGTTCAGGGAGTTTTTTATGGGGTCTAGAGAGAAAAAGTGTAATAAATGATTGTTCACAATGTGAATGGGGCTTCAATATGGGAAATTTTCAATATATATTCACTTAATAATATGTAGTTGGGATTATTGGTATGAACCATTTATCACACTATGAATAGTGACTAATAGTTTTAAAAATTTGTGGTTTTCTCCTTTTATCATATTAGGCTTTAAAGTCTTTATGGGTCTTAATATCCACTATTAAACCCCCTTGATGCCCAGTGGCTATTAAATTTGGTTATATCTACCTCCCTTTTTGTATTTATATTATTTATTAAATATTAATTCCCAATTATTCAACTTAAATCAATCATATCCTCTTATTCTCCCTCTTTTCTTCCTTTTCTCATCACTTATTTACCTAGCTAGGTCTCAATGACCTAGGGATTGATTCCACTTGAGTTTTTAGAGGGATTATTTGGGATTTGGGTTCCTATTTCCCTCCTAAATTTTATTATAATTAGTTAAGGTGTATTTATACTCTTATTATCAAAATTAGTGAGTTCTAGATAGGTAATTCCTTCTATCTTCCTTCCAAGTCATTGAATGAGATTATTGATACTTTTTAAATTAATCTTAATTGAATTTTAATTATTGTTAATGGTTATGAATTTGTTTAAATATATTTTCTTCAAGGTTTTAAATGATTATGTCTTTATACTAAAATTATATGCATGTTATGTGTATGATAAAATTATTAAGAGACCCTTTTAATTTATCTTAATTTTTAAATGATAATTGGTATTTAATCTAAAAATTTATGTTTTTTTATGATATTTAATGGAGGGTTTTGGGTTATTTTCATTTTGTTTTTTTTACATGGAAAATTGTACAACTTGATGTGCATCTTGAATTTTTTTCCCTTCATTTGATACCTTGTAATTCCTATGAATGTTCATATATATATATATATATATATATATGTGTGTGTGTGTGATATGTAAATATATATATATATATATATGTGCACCAAGGCAAACATGTAGATGTGTACATGTATATATATATATATATATTTCTTAGAATACCATTATTTTAAACCTTAGTTTTCATATTTCCACTTTGTTTCCAAAAATTAATTCCAAAAGTGGTTTTCAATATGTGTATTTCTAAATTATTGTTTTAGAGGCCCATTTAGAACATTGAGGAAATGTTTTGAAACTCACTTTGGGGTTTTGAATGGAATTAAAATAAGAAACATTTTATTTGTAAAATTATTGCTAGTTTCAAATGTTAAGGCCTATTTGGTACATTGAAATGGTTTCATGAAATAAAGTTCACTCTTCATAGAAGAAACACTACTTTTAAATTTGTTTTAATGTGGATGGGTGTTGGGAGGTGGGTTGAGAATATGTGTTTCAGTGATATGGATTCATGATTGAGATTTTTTATGTAAATGATTCCTCACCTCCACTTTATTATCATAATGGGATCCTAAGAGACTCAGTGAAGGATGATATATGATTATTATCTAGTCTTGATTAGACAAACTAGATCTAATATGGTGTTAGAGGTAATAATAGATTGATTCCAATTAGGATAATTGAGAGCAACCGACTAATTATAGACTTAGAATGAACTGATGGGTTTGAATATGGTTAAAACCCAAGTACATCTAGGGTCTCCTCATAGGATATTTAATAATTGTCCAATATTATGTATACCATACTATTTTCCATATTACTATATATGAATTCTCTAAAACTTCACGGTATTATGGTTCTTTTATGTTATTTCATATTGGTTTCACTATTACATTGTGTTCCTACTTTATGGATATATTTTATGTATTTTAATTATTTTATTTAAATTACTCTAAATATATTTGAAAATGTTTATTTATAAAGATGACATTAAAAGTTAATTTAAATTGTGGATTTTGGTTATAATGGGTTAGAGTCCTGTGAAATGGTTTTTAAGAGATTGATTTCACTTAAGACAAAGATATTGTATTTTTTAATGATTTGAATGTGATATAGGATTGTTTATACTCGTGAGTGAAAACTTGTTTTTTATACTATTTTAAACTAGTTTTTATAGTATTTTTTGGAATGAAATTTACCGGTTATGTGGTGTATCATTACTGAATTTTTTAATTCTCACACCCTACTTATGACTACATATGGCAGTCAATATTGGTATATCCAAGCCATTGTATAGGATCATGTCCATTTTTTTGGTTTCATCATGGAACGATCTTGTATTATGGATATATAGTGACCAAGAACTCCCATGGAGATCAGGTTGTGTATTTTGAATTATATTTTGTATTAACCATTTTAACCTTACACTTTTTCCTGTTGTCTTATTTACTATTATGATACATTTATTTGGAGTTTTATTTATGATCATTTTAATGTATACTCCTACTGTTCAATTTTTGGATATTTTAAATTTTATAAATCTATTTATTTATATGGTGAAGATGTCTAACATATGGAATGGTCATTCCATACTTCTAGAAGAATTATTCTATTTATAAAATCTAATTTATCAATAAAAAAATTATCCTCGTTAATTGATTACATATCCAAAATGATTATTATCAACCTTAATGGAATGGGGGAACACCTAAATTATATTAAAGACTAGCTCAGGCACCTGATTTAGGGGTTATCTTGGTTTTCATCATGAAAAAATGGTATAGATCGTAGGTTTTTAAGAGATACTAGGTCTTATAGTGCCCTTTATTATTTGGGTTAGTCTGGTAGATTAGAGTTAGGACTGTCTAGACTTGAGAAAGAGGTGTGGGAAGATCCTTTTCAAATATTGATCAGAATAAACTAAAAGTTACCATAAAAAATCTAGTTTTGTGTTTTGAATTATGACTCACATAGTATTTTGGTTCATATTAATGGTATTTTGGATTATTTAAAGGATTTATATGTTTTGGATGGATGATATTCAGAGTTGAATTGGAAACACATGGTTTAGTTTCATGACTTAGAAAACCATTTGGAGAATGATTTCACAGTTCAATATGAATTCAAATGGAAGCGGAATGATTGGAACATGGTCTGGTAAACCTTATGGTCCATTCATGCACCACCACTGGTCCCTCCTAAGGAAGCTTTAATTTGGTCAGCTATTTTTGATTTGGTATTGGTTGGTGTTCTATAACAAAATAAACTAGTTTCAAAAATAGAAAATATTTGGGTTTTAAAAGTTGGATAAATGGAATTTATGATGAGGATTTTATTTTTAGTGTAAAACATTAATATTTTGGAATATGTTTTCTATGATGGATTAAAATGAGGTTTATGTTGAAAAAAAATTGTAAGGGGTTTTTATAAATAAATTAGAGAAGTTTCAAAATATTTTTTAAGTGGTATTTTGGGACATTAAATATTAAAGTAAGAAATTTTAAAGTGGTTTTTAAAGATAGACTTTCAATTTTGTCATGTATTATAGATTTATTTAGAAGTTTTATGACTTAATTTTTTGAGGTTAAAAAATTGGTTTTTATAGTGGAATTTGTTATTTAAAAATATAATATAGTAGTTTTGAAAAACTTAAAATATGGGATTTAATTTTTTTGGTTATTTGGATGGTGATTGTTATTTACCTTTTAGATTTTTTAAGATGAATCTTAATTTCCAATTAGGTTCATTTTGAGTTGGTGATGTAATTTATTTAGCCTCATTATTTTTCAAGTTATTTATAATTTTCCTCTCAGAAAGGCATCGAATGTTTTTTGGTTTAGAAGATCATGTATTTTTTGTTTCTAATCGATTGAGTTTTTGGAAAATCCTTGTTGGGTGTGCTTACTTGGGTTACCTTTTTTTGTTTTAGGTAAAGCATGATGTTTTGAGGTTTTTCTAAGGACTTATTGATCTGTTTGGGTGGTCCGACAGTTTTTTTGTGGCTATGGATTCAGTGAGGTTTATTTTTGGGTTTTTTGGGAATGATACAAACCTATGGTCTATTTCTCAGGGGGCTAGTATAGATATTAAACAATTTAATATTAAGAATTTTCTGGTGTTGGCTTGATTATATTGATTTAAATATGATTGGAATCCCAAGAATGATTTCCTAGGTTAACATTCCTTATTTTAACCCAAAGCATTAATCCACGAAATTTTAATGAGGTTTTTTGATGGGTAGTGACTTTCCCCTTTTTCCTTAAATGGATGTAGATTTGTGTCTTGGAAACACTTATCTTGAAATCACTTTTTGAAGTTCTCTAGAGGTCATGTTTTCTTTTGAGGTTCTTGATTCCCCTTGTTCATTTAAAGAGTAAACGGTTGTTTTTGGAAATTGTATATGTGTGTTTGATTGAAGGTCATTAATTGAGTATCTTCAATTGAGGGTTTAGGTTGTGGTTTGATAACACTTAGTATCCTTTCCTTGTATTTTTTTCTTTTACCATTTCATTTCCTATCTTTTATTAGTGACTTAATATTTATGTGATTTTATATCTTATGTATTTTTGTAGTGTCATATATTTTTATGGAATAAAGGACTTTATTTTAACCGGGTAATTTGTTTGAGTTCATTTGGTTGGAAGATTCTCTAGTATTTAGTAATGTTACTTTTTAGTTATTGACTATGTTGAACCCCCATATTAGTAAAATTCATAAATGGGGAGACTCTTCATGAGAATCAATTTTTTGGTCTTCTCATTGGGATGATGGGTTGTGACTTTTGGAATCATAAGTTGTACTAAAATGTGGTGATCTAGAGTGGATGTGATTTTTGAGTGTTTTGGTGATCATATATTAGTTCGATCATCCTTTCTAAATTATTTTTCTTTGAAGTACCCTCTATTTGAACTTTTTGTACTTCTAGGGATAGAAATTTCTATGGAGGGGAGTATTTTCACACCCCATTTACATTAGTAACATTTTTATTAATGTTTTATAGGCTATTTTAAGTTTTTAGGGGTTCCTTGGAAGTTCTAGGGGTGTTTTGGGAGTCTAAAGATAGTGAAATTTTAGGATGTTGTAGTGTATCAGTTAAATGAGGGATTTTGATTGTAAAGGTTTTGAGATATAGGCACTCCAAAATCTGGGGTGGATTCGCAGCATGAACCATGTGTCAGGCCATGAATGGTTTCTCATAGTTTTTAAATTTTTGGGGGTTTCCCCTTTTTACCCTATTGGGATTTAAGGAATTTGGGGGTATTTTTCTCACCCATTTGACCCACCTAAATGCTTAGTGGATCTTTACCTTGGTTTTACCTCCTTCCCTTGGTGGATTTATGTGATTTATTCAATATTATTTCTTGATTCTTCAAGGTAAATCCATATTTTCCTATATTACTATTTTTTCCTTTTCTCATAACTTCTTTATTTGGATAAGAATCAGTGACATAGGGATTGATTCCACTCAAATTTTTATCAGTATTATTTTGGTTTAGGGTTAATTATTCTATATTGGTGTTCTTTGGACCTAATAGGGTGTATTTAGACTCTGATTGTCAAAAAGAAATGAGTTCTATGTAAGTGTATTCATCCATTTACTTTTCAAATCACACCATAAGTTTATATAGGATATATAAATTCGTTTTAATCTTATTTCCATTATATTTAATGACTATTAATTGTTTTAAATAAATTTTATTCAAATCTTTTAATTGTTAACATTTTTTTCTAAATGTAAATGCATGTTATGTGTTTATTAAAATTTGTAGGATACCCTTTTAAATGATTTTGGTATTTTAAATTATTATTGGTATTTAACAAAAATATGTAAGTTGATTTGTGAGATGTAATTGTGGGTTGTTTTGGTTATTTACATTTTTTAGGTTTTGATGGTTTTATATAGAAATTCTTATTCCATGATATGTGTTTTGAATTGTGTCCCTTCATTTGATCTTGTAGAATCCATAAAAATGTTCTTATATATATGTGTGGGAGTGATATGTACATATATATATTTACCTATAGGTTTATACATATATGTGAACATATATATATATTTATATTGAAATATAACAGAATAACTTTATTTTTAAACTTGGATTTCAAATTGTAACATGGTTTCCAAAAATACTTTCTAAAAGGGGTTTTAAATATGTGTTTTTATAAATAATGGTTTTAGATATCCATTTAGAACTTTGATAAAATGGTTTGATTCCCACTTTTGGGTTTTTAATTGAATTGAATGAAGAGAACTTTTCTTGCGAAAATTATTTCGAGTTTCAAATGTTGAGGTCGGGTTGGTACCTTTAATTGGTTTTCATGAAATAAATTACACTCTAAATGAAATACCACATATTTTAAAGGTGTGTTCATAAGGATGAATGTTTGGATGTGGGATGATAATATGTGTTTAGATTATATGGATTATTTATTGAAATGTTTTATGTAATGGCTTCCTCCCCTCAACTTTATTATCATTATGGGATCCTTGTGGTTTTGTTGGGGGATGAGACAAGGTTACTATATAGTCCTTATAAGATTAATTGGATATTCTATGGTCTTAGAGGCCATAGGGGAGTTTTACCAGTGAGTCTAGTTTAGATAATCTTATTATTTATAGACTCAGGAATGCATCAATAGGCTGAAAAATGGTTCCAACATAAGTACATATAGGGACTCCCCATGGAATGTTTTGGAATTTCCCATGATTATGTATACCTTTCTTTTTTTCATCTTATTTCATTTTAATTGTTTAATTCTTCACTATATTATGTTTATTTTAGTTTATGTCTAGTCAATTTCACTTTTACACCATGTTTCTACTTTGTGGATATGGTTTATTATTTTTTATCATTTTATTAAAATGATTCTAAAGAGTTTTGAAAAGGCTTATTTTTAAAGTTTCATTTAAAAGTGGATTTTAGTTGAGGATTTTAGTTGAAAAGAATACATTGACTGCGAAATGTTTTTAATGTTATTGGATTACTTTGACACAAATAAGTGGCATTTACAGAAATGATTTGAATATATTATTGGCATAAATATACTCATGAATGAAAACATATTTTCATATTTTATTTTCAAACTAGTTTTAATGATCTATTTTTTGAATGGAAATGCATGCACTCGGTGGGGCTTACCAACAAAATTGTTTTATTATCACGCCCTATATATTCCATTTGACATTAGTAGACCTATGAAATTTATTAGGAGAAGGTTAATCTTTTGGATCACTCATGGATCAAGCAAATATTATTTATGGATAGTGACCAAGAGGTCACATGGAGATCATTTTGGGAATTTTTTATTTTATTTTATATTTAGTTGTATCAGTCATGTTGGCCTTCTACTTTTTGATATTGTCTTTCAAATGAAGTTTTATATAAAAGTCGAGTCTTATTTATGATCATTTTGATTTTTACTCTTATTATGACATGATTGGTTGTTTTCAATTTTATAAATTTAATTATTTGTATGATGTGTTCATCCAATGTATAGATGGGGCATACTGAAATTCGATTAGAATTCAGATATTTCTCAAATTTGATTCGGCAATATTAAAATAATATTTCCCAACTTCAATCTCAATTGTTACCCAAAACCAAGGGTAACATGAGCGTAATTTCACTTATATATAGAAAGAATGTTTCCATGAATTATGTTGAACCCTCTAAAACAACTCCAATTTTTTTACTTGAAAATTAAAAAAGGAACAATTAAGAAAATAATAAGAGGCCACTTCATCACATCCTTACATTGTATCAACCAATTCAATCCCTTTTTCCCAAGCCATATCCAATACTAAAAACCCTCTGAACCTGATTCAAAAATAATTAGAAATTTTTAAATTAGTTAAAAGATAAAATATCTATATTGGATGACATAAAACTAGTTTTTATGTATGAAAATATCCTCATTTCATTCTACATAGATAAAAGTAAATTAAAAACCATTTAAAATATTTCCTCTCAATAATTTATTACCATGATGTGTAATGACCCTCGGGACTTTAAAATTCCTTTTTAAATAATAATTTTATTAATTGAATCATTAACCTAAGAGCCTCAAATAATGTCAATACCAATTCCATCTTCTCTATTGGTTCTAGGAAAAACTTTTCTCATGATTAATAGATGCTAAAATCAATTTCCATGATATAATTTTATTCATTGACTTTGGTGACCAACTAGTAAAGTTCAATAATTTACAAGCCATGTGATACCCTTTAATGAATCACTATGTTTACTCTATCCATACTTTGAAAATATATCTTGGGATAAAGTGAACCATGAACCATCATGCAGATCATATACCATTGAGAGTATATTTAGATATATTTTTACCCTAATAAAATTTTTATCAATGGTGATGCTAAAATTGACCTTTTCTATCTAATATCTATTAAGGGAAGTCATCTCAAACTATCTCATGATTCCCATGTCTCAAAAGATGATTTCAGATCAATGTTGGAAAATCCTAATACCAATGAGTTATAAATAAATGTAATCCCATTATATGATCCCAAATCTATTATCCTACCCGTAAATACACCACTTTTTCTAAATACTATTCTTTCACACTTGAAGTATGAATTACCCTTTCATAGTAAATCTAAGCCTTTCATCATCTCTAATTCAATAAATGATAGTAAGAAACCCATTCTCATTAATGTCTTGAAATAAAATAAAAAGGCCTTATGTTTTACCCTATATAACATTCAAGTAATAATTCCTACACTTTTCATGCATCATATTCATATAGTAAAGTCATAAAAACCCATTAAAGAACCCTAAATAAGATAAAATGAACTCATTTTTTAGGTTATAAGGGAGTATATTACTCATATTATCAAAGTTGGTATGACATACTCTATTTATGGTAGTGAGTGTATTTCTAAAAATCATTTAATGCCTAAATATGGTTTAATAAGTGTTTTCATATATGATAAAGGACAAATTATACCCATATGAGTGAAAAAAAAGTGGCGTGTTTTCTAAAATTATCAAAAATTTAATGCCAAAACCAGAAAATAAAACTTATCCATTATATTAATGGAAAAAATATTGTAATGGTCATCTATAAATTCAATTTATTATTTTATTTATGGTTACATTGGTTATTTACAAAACCCAATTTCAACTATTGACCATGAATAAATGATTTTCACTTGAACCTTTAGAGGATTCACATTAAAAAGAATGCATATTGTACTTTTCAATGCTCCTTCAATATTCTGTAAATTTATTATGAGAATATTTTATGAGTTCGTAGAGAATTTCATAGAGGTTTTCAAGGAATATTTTACCATTTATGGTGAATTATTTGAATCTGGCTTGAATTTTTTCTCTTTGACCCTACATAAAAGTTTAAATCACAACCTTGTACTTAATTTTGAAAATTATCACTTAATTATTTTTAGTATGATTTATATTGTACACATAATATCTCATCTGGTTAGGCTATTTAATCCTTCCATGATTTAGGTTATCCAATCACTTCTAAAAAACTAGGGTTTGAGGCATCTGATCCTTTCTTGGACATGCAGATTTTTATTAGTGATATATCCAAAATTTTAGAGGGATTATGATCCAACTCACCCAATGAATTCAAACTTATTTCCCATTACATTTTAATATGTCTTTCAAGATATCCTTCATTGAAGTCAAAAATTCACTCACATTATACCCAATCATTCAATCTCCTAACTAGTTCATTCCCTTTGAACATATGTGTGATGAATCTAATAAATCCATTAGTGTCGTCCTTGGTCGAGAAAAATATAATATTCCATGTCTCATATATTATAACTCAAAATCATAAGATAAAACTCAATCTCATTATATTATAACTGAAAAATAACTTCTAGTGATGGTTTTATCTTTAGAAAAAATTTCTCTGTATATCTTAGGTGTCAAAAGTCATCATATTCACTGACCACTTTTCTTAAAAAAAAATTTTAAAAAAATTCTTCTAAACTAAGGCTAATAATATGGATTCAAATTCCATAATAATTTAACCATGATATTAGGGATATATATTGAAAATAAAATTACCATTTGGATCACTTAAGTATAATTTATAATTCCTCTCATTCTGAAATATTTTCTCCAATATTCCCTATTTTACAACGGTCATATCTCAATATACAATTTCTAGGATATTCCACAATTAAAAATTATTTGGTTTTTGTAATTTTTTGGAAACAATTTCAATATAATAAAAATTAAAATTAAAAATAGAACCAAAATATTATTTTTAGGAAGATAATAAACTTTGGATGAATGTGGTTAACATGTTAATTATAAGATGTGTTGATAAAGAAGAATATTCCTTAATATTGGGATTATTTCACTCATTTTTTATAGGTGTACTCTATTTGAAATAAAGGACCTCTAATAAATTCCTAGACTCATGCTTGGCTTCTAAAGATTTGAAACCCCATGTACATTATTGAGTGAGTTAGGAACCCATTAATATAATTGAACCATGGTTTTTATTCATAAAAAGCATGGAGTTATATATAAAACATACACTATTTATCAACCTCATATAAATATCTTGGATCAAATTTAAAATAGGGAAACTAAAAGATTACTTGAGAGAGTTTTCAATCCCACATGAAAATAATGGTAAAAAACCTAGAGAATCACTTTAGACCTATCCAAAAGCCTATAAAACTAGAATATGGATGTCATAATTTAGGGTTTTTTGGTAAATATTTCTTTTTACCAATTGATACTAAAAATATAACATTTTGGGTCATTTTAAGCATGTAATTTTGATTGTAAAAATCCCTATAAGAATATTTATCAATGGCAAGGTCCATTTATTTTTACTAATGTTTACCCTTTTGGCTAGTTCAAGTTCAAATTCTATTCACAAAAATAAATTAACCATTAATTGATATAAATTGAAGATCTACCATGATAAAAAATAAATAAATAAGAAACAACCTCAACTTTTACTCGAAATGGCACACCATTAGATAGAGAAATAGACCCATAAAATCTAAATCAGGTTTTACTCCTTTCACTCTAAATCCCCCTCTATATTCCTCAACCCTTCCCTAATTTTTCCTCTTTTTAATCTTATTTCCACCGTCTATATTTCTCTATCATAATTTTTAAGATTTTCTCCACTTTTTTTATCTTCATTTTCGTTTTTCCTATTCATTTTTTGATTTTAATGTGTATATGTTTTTCAAAAAAACAAAATTACTCGTCAAAAATTAAGAAATTTTATTAAACAATTTTTATGGAGTCAATAGGCATTGTTGTTAACTCAAGTTTTTCCTCTACAAATTTGGATAAATAGTTTTTTAATACCAATAAGTTTTAAATTATTAATTTTTTACTGGCAGAATGATTTCCCTCTAACCTTTGACATACACACTAAACATTCTTATTAAGGTTATCAATGGTCGTGTTTTCTTCTTGTGTGTTTTCACCTCTTATTGTGTGTCTTGAGTTTTTTAACCTTATAGATGAATTTTCTACTATAGTTTTCATTAATATTATAGAGTTATTTTTAACCAAATTATAATTTAAATATTCAAATATCCTCCTAGTACTGACATTTTTATTATTCTTTTGAAAGCTCCTTTAGTCCTAAAAACCCTACATTTAGTATTCACATTACAGGCCCAAAATATTTCCCCATCCAATATTTATAAATATTTTCATTACATGATATTATGAAATTAATGTTTAGCGAAAATGGATTTAATTTTGGGATTATTTTAATTAATGTCAAATTAGTATTTATGTTATAACCATGTCTTATAAAAGGTTGTACTTATTTCCAATTCAGTGTGCTTAATCCCCACGGGAAGAATATTCATGTGGTGGAAATAAACATTTTTTCAGTTGAAATATTAAAGAGAAGTAAATACCCAAAAAATGGATAAGTACCCAAATATTAGATTTCCTTCGTAAGGTAATTCACCATGTATATAAAATAATCTATGTAAATGTATTATATAATGGAATTTCAACTGCGTAAGAAAATATAGCTATGTAGTGGAAATTTACACATATCCAAAATATTATTTGTAGAGGTTCTACATATGATAATTTCATCAATGTATGAAAATCTGGATACATAAGGGAATCTTAATTTTCAAAGGATCAATTTAAGAAAATTCTACTATAAAAGGGTCACAGAAAGAAAATTAATTTAGGGGAAGTATCTCATCTACATGTAGGGTAATGTATTTTATTTCAACTATGAAACGAAGATCACATACATGAATCAATGAAATATGTGAATTATGCTATGTGATCAACCACTTATGGGTTATCACATATGTGTTTTTAGGGACTTTCACTTGGATTCATGCCACATCATTCAAAGAAGTGTTTAAAAAGAATTTACAGTGAGTATTTTTTAGTAATTTAAAAGGATAATATAGGCCAGGTCTCAAGAAAGATTTTAAGATCTTTGATTCGTGTTTTTGAATGATTATTAAAGAAAATACACAAAACTAGAAATATCTTATAGATTTTTTAAAGGTGTTATGACTCAGAAATCATAGAATTTTTAAATGAAAGTTTAAACCAAGTTTCATGGTGGTATTCTTGATGGTTTTAAGTAATATATATTTATAGAACATGAATATAAAAAATAAATTAATTTTTTATGTTAATTATGGAGACAATATTGTAGTAGTTTTATTTTTGAATTTACAATAGGGACACCTCGTGATAGTTAACGGGAACCTGAGGAAAAAATAATGCTATTTTTCATTGATGTTAGAGGATTATTAGTATCCTATAAACTACTCTAGGTAGTTATGAAAATAGTATAATATGATATTATAATTGAGTACATTATTTTGAATATATAGTTTTTTAAAAAGAATGAGGTTTATAAAAAATATGATTATCCCAACAACACCATCATTGTGTTGGTTTTTATTTCTAAACATCCTTGCGAGGAACATGTGTGTTGAATTTAATTTTTAATTCCTTGTATTGAATAGTTATAGAGAGAATAATAAGTTTTATTTTACATGATATCAGTATTTATCCCTTCTAAAATCCCTATAAAAACCCTAATTAAGAGTGTTACAACCATATACCATCAACACATCATTCATTTGTTCTCCTTGGACTAGCACTTTTGAGTGAACCAATTAATATATATGTGTCCACTATTTTATTTTCCTACATATACCTATATATATGTTCTTGAAATACTGATAGGTTTATACTGCTCTTGTTAGCATGAGAGAAATATCCCAATAATTGAAAAATAAATTCACACCCTAATTCAACCATATCCTCTTTGGATGTGTAAGACTATGGTTGAAAAAATTTGTATCATAGGGTACATATTTTATCGATGAATCTTACATAAGGATTATCTATCTTATTGAATCCTATGAATACTAGAATAATTCCTTATTTTAATAATGTAAACTTTTATTATATGTAAAATTAATATAGGATCTCGTCTTAGGTATCTTAGATTAGAAGTGTTAACTATTACAATTAAGGATGTTCTAGTCAGTGATGTTTTGGGGTTATCTTTGACTAAAGGAGATAAAAAAAATACTTGATGTAGATGAAAATGAAAATAATTATTTGGATATTTATTTATCATATCAATACTATATTAATGTGATGGGTTTTTCTACTAAAAATATTATTTGTTAAAAATTATCTAGTGTCTATTAAGGGAGGATGTGATAGAAACAAAACATAAGTTAATTTTGATGACCTGAAAATTTATTCTAATGAAATTGTTAAAGATATTTTTAAATGTATGAAAAAAAATTGGATCCATAAGGGGTCTTAAAGATATTATAGAAGATTTAAGAATGGAGAAAAAATATTAAGAATACATCCACCTCGCTTTAATTCAAAGGTGTCTACACTAGAAGAAAGAATATTTTTTCTCAAATTTGTATTTATGATATACACAATTGTATAATGGAATTTGAGATGTTAATCAAGACCAAGGGAACTAGTAAATAAGTTAGTAAATAAATTTAATTTAAATATATAGAAAAACTGAATATCAATGATAAAGGAGAAGAAAGATAATATATTGATGATGAATTGTTTATATCTCTTTTCAAGAAACCTCAAAAAAGGTAAAGGGGGGGTTTAAGAAAAACTATGTCTTTACTATTTTTGGTGTGGAAAATTAGTACACACTATCATTAAGTGTCCTAAAATATTTTATATTGGGTATGAATAAGATAATGATATACAAATACCAAGAATTAGATTCACACCTCAAAGATATCTCATGTATGGAATATCTTCCAAAAAAAAATTTCAATGAAGGGGTCTTTTAGTCTTAAAGGAAGAGACCAGTGAGGATCACTCAGAATGTGTTAAAACAAAAGTTGTATTTGAAGAAGAATATTCCATGATGGAAATAGTTGAAAAAGGAAAAGTTTAATAGAATAAAGATGATGAAACAAATGGAGTTATAGACTCCAATATTTTATTTGAGGGATCATTTTTCAAGATTGATATTCAAACAATGATGAATAAAATAATGGGTTACTTATTGAATGATTATTCTAAATATGTGAATCATCTTCTCATTAAAATAGATATATTTAAATAAGTGATTGAATGAAAAAAAATCAGTTTGATATTGGGGAAGTTATTGACCACAAACTAAAGATAGTGGATAAATTCAAATAGATTAAAGATCTAAACATGTTCCATAAGGAAAGGGAAAGAAGAATTCAATATTTAGAGGAAGAAATGCTTACTTTAAAGACAAATATTCATAATTAAGTCAAAACATATGATATAAGGAATAAATTGAAATTTAAAAGTATCTGGTGAATAACTCTTAAAAAGTTTCAAGAAAGGATCAAATATGTTTGATAAAATTCCAGAATTTCAAATGTGTTGCCTTATAGGAAAAATGGTATTAGATGCGTATCCAAATCTTAATTATCTAAATCCATATAAATTTTAAACAAATTAAAGGACAAATGTGTGAGTATATTTAAAACTAATAACAAGACAAAAAGATTCTCCAGGGAAGGTCATATATAGAGGTATGGAATTAGAAAATTATTTCCACTAATAGAGTGGCAGTTTTTTGGATTTCAAAGTCACATAATGACATGCTACTTAGAAGTAAGAAGATAATAATAAATATAAAATCATTATAAGAAAAAAAGAATAATTTTACCATATTTAATTTTTAAAATGGGTAATTCCTTTTATGGTTATTTCATAAAATGTTCTAATTTTGGACACAAATATGGAATTTATAGGAAAATAGAAAGTAAGAATTTATATTTTAAAATTTCATGGAGAATAGATAAAGAAATACCTTACTCTATCCCTCATAAGAACATCAAATATCTCTTGTATTCAAAAGATTAATTTGATAACTATTTCTATAATTAAGTCAATAGGAAATAACACTTATGATATCAATTTATACCTCATGGAAGGAGAATAAGATTAATGAGAAGACCAATCTGATAGAGGTTTCTCTCAAGGTTTCTAAAAATGAAGGAATATGGATCCTTGATAGTGGGAACTCATCCCACATGACTGGAAATGATAATGTACTAAATAATGTGTAAGAAAATTTTTATTGGACCGTAAGGATTGGTAATGATTCAACATTGAAAATAAAAATTAATTATATAACTAGTCTAAATGGGGATATACTCAAAATTATATAAGTCGTTATTGTGAATAGTCTAAGGATTAATCTATTGAGTGTGATAAGACAAATTGAATTGGGATTATAAGTTACTTTTTATCATAAAGAATGTTTTAGTAAAAATAAATCAAGATTATCATTGATGAAAGTCTAGATAACTAGAGGAAGTATTTATCAATTCAATAGTAATAGTAACACATTTCTTCTCATAATGGATGAAGAAAATTATTGGTGGCATCATGTGTTGGGAAATTTACATCAACAAAGAATATTGAATCTATCTAATATAAAGGAAAACATTATATGCCTAACATAAAGCATGATTGGGAATGCATGCATGATGCATGCATGAGAGGAAAAATGGAAGGTAATCCCTACAAACAGAAAAAGGAATGAACATATAATCTTCTTGACATAATGCACACAGATCTAGGTGGTCCCATGAACATTTTAGTAATAAATAGAGGAAGGTATTTTATAGTTTTAATTGAAGACTACATTCATATTGGATGTGTTATGTTTATGCAGAGAAAATGGAATGTTATTTATTACATGATTAGGTATAGGCATTGATCAAAAAATGAGACTAGACACACCATCAAGACTTTGTGACAAGATAATGGAATTGTGTATAACTCAATTATATTTGAGAACTAACTTTAAAAAACATTGAATCAAGAGAAATATTTTATTTTAACATAGAAATTTGATAGTGAATATTATGGAAATTACATTACCAATTAAAGGTAATATTCCATGTCACTACTAGAAGGAAGTGGTACATTTTTCGATTTACCCTCATAATTAATATTTTATTAGCCTTAGAGAATATAAAACTCCAAATTATATATGGCATAGTATAAATACATATTTGAATCATTTTTGTGTGTTTGGTTGAAATTGTATCATCTTAAAAAAACTAAGGTAAATTTTGTGATACAACGATTGAAGGTTTCTTCCTAGGATACTCAATGAAAAAAAAGATTATATGTGCATAAAAAAATGGATAAGTAAGATATTTGGGTGTAATTATGTCGAAATCATTGATGAAAAAGAAAATAAAAATGTTTGAGAGTCATTTTCAAATGATATTTTTGAACAAAGTGTTGAAATGGGTGAAAATATAGAAGTTATGAATGATTTTTCAAGTGATGTTGATTCCGAAGTAGAGTCTGAGGAAGATAATATGGTCGAACAACCTGAGCCTACCATATAAAGAAAAAATTATTTTATAGAATTTAATCCATCAAATATTATTATTGATAAGATTGAACTTACACAAACATGGAGGATGAATACTATGGAGCATTTATCTGAACTATCTACTGTGGAATCAGTAATATTTTAATAAGCAGTAAAATACAAGGCTTGTGTAAAGTCCATGAATGAAATTTTGTATTAGATAGATAAAAAACGAAATTAGGTGATTATTTAAAAACCTGTATATCATAATGTTATTAGAAAAAAGTTGGTATTTTGAAATAAATTGAATGAAAATTGTGTTTTAATTTGAAATAAATCCCGATTAGTCTGCAAATGGTATGATAAAATCAAGGGAATTAATTTAAAACCTAATTTTTCTCTAGTGGTGTAACAAAACAAATTGGATTAACATCTAAACTGGCACCTGATCTGATTCTCCACTAACTCAGAGAGTGTTCCTGATCACCATGGGCCAGTAACAAGCCCTTGGTCATAAATAAATAACCTTTGGGAATGATCTTTCCCTCCAAGTACTACAATAATTGAGTACAATGCGGAAACAAAATTAGATATATATCAATCAATACTGACTTATCATAGTATAAAGAGACACTAAGAAAAGTAAAAGTAGAAGATAACAACCAAAACCCATCTCCCAGTGGTCCATGTCCACCCACCATGTCCCAAGTCACCCACCCTCGGTCACCAAGCATGAACCCACAAAGGAATATGAGAGTACAAACACCTAATATAGGATAATAACGACTGAAAACACTAAAAGGTACAAGAAGGGTATGAGATGAAGAGACCAGTAGGATTCCACCAAATATTCTTTATAGTTACTTTATAATGAAATTAAAATATGCTAAAATATGATTACAAAAATAAGAGTAAGAGATTTAGTTTAAAATTATAATTTTAAAGATTTAAAAATCATTTATTAAACTAAACCTATAAAACCTGACATTTTACCATTTAAAAACTAATTAGTTTTTTAAATACATGAAAACCATTACACAATATAAAGTCATATAATCAATAAAAAAATAGAATATTCACCTGATGTGGAAAGATGAAAAATAGTCGATATAATAGAGTCAATGTTCATAATATCAATGAATGAAGAAAGAAAGGAAACTCTAGTGCTAAATGGTAATAACCAACACTGTCATTTATCGAGATAAAGTATATGGTTTCCATGGGTACAACCAAGGTATGATAGTGAGTCCACCTTATAATAGCTAATCAAATAAAAACATAACCAATTATCGGGCATACATCTAGTATCATGGGTGTAAATAAAACCAGTTCCACACACACCCACTTTACAAGCTACAAGTCCATGGTATAAACATTTCACATTATCTACCGATCCACTAGAAGGGTGTGAATCCACTAGTGAAGCATATATCTAGGTCATATAATATAACTATCTAGGTTACCATGACTAGTCAAAAGAAGGGGTGAGATAAACAAGTTACATAGGTCACGCAGGGATCCTCTTCGTAAACATCTCACTCTCACCCCCAAACTCTCTCAAAGTAAATAATCTATTTTTCAACCCCCATAAAAAGGGTAAGTATAAGAATAAAACAAGTTAAAATTAATGGATTATCACATGGTTGAATTATCATAAATTTCCAATCTAGTTGTCAAGCAGCATTAATTTCAATTCAAAACCTTTTATACAATCCAATATTCAAAAGGGTAATAATACCCAGTTCCTTTCACAATTCATAATTATAATTAAAAATAGACCTTTAAAACAATCATTTATTTCAATTCATTCCAAAATAATTTAATGGAAGTATTTCAATTTTAAAATAATTTAAAACATTTCAAAACATGGGTTTACACCCAATTTCAATGAAGATAAATCATTTATTTCAAATTACCCAAGAATACTAATTCCAAAACAAGGGTAAAATCAATCAAAGGGGTTTCATGGTCATTTAATAAATTCATGAAATTAAAACTATTTATTAAACATTAAGTAATTTTATTCATTTAACTAAAAGAGTGGAAGTTCAATTAATAAATCAAAATTCAGGGCAAAGCCCTCAATTTCACTAAAATATCTTTTAAAAAATCTTTTAAAATAAATCAAAACATACATGGTATTATAAAATTTTAAAAAAGGTTATTAATATCATGAATAAATCCATTAAATTTATACTATGTTAAATTCAAAGGAAAAAATTTCAATTAAACCTTTATGAGGAATTAAATGAACAAATATAATTGGACATGTTTTAGAAATTATAAAAAACATATCTATGAATTATCAAAAAAAGATGAATTAAAAAATTAAGGAAAAACATAGAAACTTCTACTTAGAATATTTTTAATCCAAATATCATGAATCATGGATGTGTCGCCTCCAATGGTGATCATGAGATCTAAGAAGATATATCTTAAAATAAGAGAGAAAAGATCCTAGATCTATAATTCCACATCAATCAATAAATATCCAAAAAAACAAAAGTCATTCATAACCTTTAGGATGGAGGAATTTAGATAAGAAGTGAGATCCAAGATTAAGAAGAAATGAACCCACTGAAAGAGAAGATCTCTACTTGGATTGGCGCTTCGATCCGCCAAGGAATTATGTTTGGGGAGAAAAAAATGATTTAGAGGTATTCTGAAAGACTAATGATCCAATTAGGTTTGAGTGGGAGAATTTTAGGGTTAATTAGGTGGTTTTAGTTAATTTAATTACAATTTTGTAACTTTAACTATCATTCATGTGATTTTGTGTGCCAAGTAACACGATTAGTACTAACAATTCCCAAATTTTGTAAAAGGTTTCACAATATCTTTGACCATATAAAAACCATTCAATAGGTTTCACACTTTTTTTATTCATGCATAAACCATGTGAAAACCATGCAACCTACATTGAACACTTAGTTTAACCATGTAAAAACCATGCACAAACCATGAAAATGTTCAAAACCCTTCAAAAATGTTTTGAAAAAACTACTAAAGTATCCCACAAAGAAATTGAATCATTGGATATTCAAATCAATGGGTCGATATACATAAAAAAAAGTAATGGTATCTAACAACCTCTCTCCTATAGAGATTTTCGTACCCTGATACCTCTGAGATTCGTCAATCTCGAATTCAATATTGAGGTCACATCAGACAATTTTCTCATAGCTGTCAAAGTCACAGATCTCTAGGGCTTTCCGTAAGCTAGGTTTCAGCCCTCCAAAGAAACGATCAACCTTGTGTTCAGGGGTAACAAAAAATATGGATGTGTATCATGCAAGCCTAATGAATTTTTCCTCATACGCTCTGATGGATTCAACATCTTTTTGCTGGAGGGAAAGGAATTCCATTTCCATCTTAAGTCGGAGGGTGCACGGAAAATATTTGTCAAAATTTTTTTATAGAAATTCATCCATTAAAACACCTCGATCTCCTACTCAGGATTTGTATTTTTGATCAATTTCCACCATTTATTGGCTTCACCCTCCATATGATAAGCAACAAGAAGAACCTTCTCTTTTTCAGAACATTTAAGGATGGAGAAGATCTTTTCAATGGAGTTGATTCATTGTTTGACAATTGAGGGATCAGATGATCCATTAAAAGTAGGGGGCCTTTTTCTCATGAATCTATCAATTGTTACTTGTTCTTTCTTATGGGGGTTGAACGTTCATCTTGACCCATGTTTATATTCAAAACATGAGTTAACTCAGAGAGTATCATGACAAAGTTTTCAATTCCCGCTCCCATCGGATTGGGCATCTCATTAGAAGATTCATCACATTGATCCACGCATTGGTTGTTAGCTCGAGTCCTCCTATTACCAGCCATTTTATGGAAGAAAAGGAAAGTTAGGGGTAACACACAAAAGAAGAATCCAAAGACAAAAAGGGATAACTTATAAATTACTTTTATTTCATTAACTTATGAATTTATAGGCTTTAATCTATGTTATCCATGATCTACTTCCCAACATATATTCTTAAGGGAATTTTTTTATTCCCTTAACAATGGTTCATACTAATCTTGTGAATTTACCAAATTATATCCCGTAGGAATGTCGTAACCAAGAGTACAACAAGGTTCATTGTCGTGTACCAGGATACCCCGATTCAAGCTTGAAACTGCTTGTCGGAGTTTTCACTCCTAGGTACATATGTGCCAGAGCTACCTCTACCTAATCGTATCCAGACAGGGATGTGTTTTCTTGATAAACTACTTACTTGAGACTCCCCAAAACTTAGGAATGTTTTTATTATACTTAGCCTTATCCCTAAGTATTTCACTAGGGTTTTGTAATCCTAATCCCAAAAATATCTAAACTTATCCTCTGATACCAACTATAACTACCCTTCTTTTTATTACACACTTAAACATGATTTATTAAATAAAATATTCACTTGATACAACATATAAGATCAAAGGGTATAGTGGTTTTGGGGATTAGTAACATTACATAACAACTTAAAACATGAAACACAACATCTTTATTGAAAACATCCTTTATATGACCACCACATTCCCTCGTACTTAGCATTGCACGGGATAACCTGAGGACATGAATAAGAAATGGGTGATCTACAAAGACTAGTAAGAGATAAAATAATGCATATCGTGAATAATACAATACATGTTAGTCAATAGGAATATCAATGGAGCGTAATAGAAACATGAACATAAAGGAATGATATAACATGATTATCATAACATGGAAATGTGGCTACAACACTTAACATGTTATTAGAGTGATCCAAGGCTCATTGCACATGGAGCATGAGTAAACCATCATTTCACTTGAATTATCATGATTAAAACCTCATTGGACTTGATGTATCATGATAATAATCTTTACCCAATTCATTAGAGCACTATCAGGATGCACCCTTCTTAAACATTTTATTTCATGCATAAGTGTGCCACATGGAATCATTAAAGATCGTCATTTATTACATGATGGAGGAATGTGGAATTCATACATGAAACTATATAATACATAATTAAACATTCATAAAGGTTAATAACCTTAATAGATAAATGTGCATGGTATTCACGACACAATGACTTTGTCTTTGAAAATCGCGGTGCAATTTCGGTAGCATAACGGCGTGACATAAGAATTCATAAAAATGGTTGATGAGAGAGAAAGAGGTGTCTCATAATATGTACATTAAATGGAAAGTAATATGACTATATAGATACATTTTCCAATATATGTAATGGTATTTAGATTCATAATACAAAATAATGGCTTTAATATAAATGAGAATAGAGAAATTCCTTACGGAATTTTGGCATGGTAACGGGTGTACAAGGGAGGAATTAATGAGAGAGAAATAGGTCTCTAATAATTAAAAAAAATGATGGAAGTATGTGGGAGGTTATAAATCATACCCCAACATTTTTAATTGAAATTAAAAGGTTATAACAACGTAATGAAATTTGGAAAAAATGAGAAAGGAAGAAATCCCTTACTAGAAGTGTGATAAAAAAGGCCTGGTATGGGCTTAATAGTGGTTTATTGGGAGCTTGAGGCACCTTGGGAAGATTCTAGAGAGATTATGGCAGTGTTTGGTCGATCAAAAAAGGATTTGAGTGAAGAGGAAGTGGGATCTTGGGTGTGTTTATATAGGAAAATACATGGAATTCTTTATTTTTTCGGTTTGGGACACTACACATTACACTAATCAAAACCACAAACCATACCCTGGTTTTTGCCCATGGTTTTTCCAAATGGGAGTGGAAAACATTATTTTATAAGGCCATTTTCCTAACTTCATAAAATATTAGGCTTTTTTATGTAGAGGTGAGTCACACTCTCAAGGAAATCAATTCAAGAAGTTAAAATGTTTTATAACTCTTGGAGGGTCCACTAAAGTTTTTTAAAATAAATAAAACAAACCAAAAATAACATTATTTTAATGGTAAAAAATATATTGTCATAAAATAATGTTTATATTATATTATTACATCACTATTGGGTTATTATGATGTCATAAAACATATTATATATTTAAACGGTACTTAATTTTTACCCAAAAATTCAACTATCTCAAAAAATTATGAAAAAATTCACCATTGGATAATTTCGACATAATAATTCCAAAAATAATATTTATTTTATCTAAATAATTTTCTAAATATGTGATGTTTTACTTTTAAAATAAAAACCGTCATTTATAAAAAATTCATGGTTTTTGACAAAAATTAGTTTTCAAACCATAATAAAACTTACAATTGTATTCATAAAATTATATGATCATTTATATTTAATAAAAATTAATTTAGTAATAATATTTTATTAAAATATTATTTAATTCAAAAATACATTAATTCATCAAAATATATTTCATAATTAAATTTTAAATAAAAATACTATTTCTATATTAAAAACTATTCACAAAGTAATAATAATAAAATGAATGTATATTCTCTATAAAAAAGAAATAATGTACATAATCATTGTTATAGGGTCTTGTTACATAACCCGTTATAAAACCCGCATAAGACTGAAGGGTAAGGTGTTAGATGGTGATAGATTCTTGGGGTGGATCGGATAATATCGCTCAGGTGGTAATCTCTATCAACTTCCACTTCTCTCATAGGCGGTTCCGCTCAAGATTAACATATTGAATCCCGGCTTGGGCTTGGTCAAGAGCGAAGCCTAATGAATCCACCTCCTTTATGAGTTCTGAAAAATGGGCTTTGTACGGAGAAATTCTACTAGATAAGGCCATAATTTCCTTTTTCTGGGTAAATTGGATTTGTTAAAGCCCTACGTTTATACTAATCATGTGATCACTGTTCAACGACTATATTAGAAATGGTCATAATTCATAATGGTATTTTAAAATACAAAAACATAAAACAAAGGAATTTCATATGTTATATAACCATATTACATAATAATACATTTAAATATATCAAGAGTAAGTTTCATTAATTAAAGTTTGGGTCGTTACAATGTAGGGGTTAAACTCTAAAATATAATCATAAAAATCATGTTTTCGT
Organism: Viscum album; assembly: GCA_963277665.1. NCBI lineage: Eukaryota > Viridiplantae > Streptophyta > Magnoliopsida > Santalales > Viscaceae > Viscum > Viscum album. The sequence continues at coordinate 1,744,211,940 of OY728141.1, forward strand.
TTTTTATTAATTATTTGTTTCTGTTTTTAGGAAGAAATGGATACTCATTGTACTTAATTTGGACACCCTAAATGTGTTATTTGTTTTATCCAAAGCCTATATTTCCATAAATCAACCACAAATTTTAATTTTAAATGCGCTACAACAAATATTATATAGATAAACTTAAAATTACACATTTTATTTTATGTTTCAATAACAATTTATTTATGATATGTAGGTCTATAAACATCCTCTAAATCATGGTATGAGGTTAGTGACTAAACAAAATAATCCTATGGATTTCTCAAAAATTGATACATATTATGGTATATATAGTAATATTTAACTGTCAAAAAATATTTCAAAACAATTTACTTATTTTGTTCAATGTTTTTGTATTTATTAACAAAAAAATAACAATAGTGGTCATGCATATTACATTTTTAAATTTATGAAAGATATCTAATACCATAATAAAACTAGAATCACCAAAAATGTTTATCTAAAGGTAATAACAATTTCATTTAAAATATTTTTTAATAATTTTTTTTATTTTTTCTAAGCACTACCACGAATTTCTATAATGTACATACTCAAAATAAGAAATAAATTTGTTTAGAGATGAGTGGGAAGAGTACATGGTGTTAGAATGTTTTCCAACATCAATTTGTGGTGATTTCCTATTATATTTGATTGATTTTTATTTTTTAAATATTATGATGAGTTGACCAAACATAAATCCATCACATGAGGTGGATGGTATGACTTAATGTTAATGGTTTCAATATAATAGATCTATTTTAGTATAAAATGTAATTCAAATAGCTAAAACAAAGAAAATGTTCTTGGATTGTCTTTATATTTTAATAAAATGATCCATAATTCATTTTTTACATATATGAATTGATTCTATTATAATATGGCACGTAACATGTCCATTATAACTCAAGGTGCATGTTTTTAATAAAATAGTTTCATTTTTATCTAAAACATGATTCACTTAGCCAAAAATGAGTAAAAAAACTTGTAGCATCACAATACATTATGAAAATCATCCATGATTAATTTTTCATGAATTTGAATCAAACACACATCAATTTGACACAAGATCTGTCTAGTATGATTCAAAGTTTGTGTTTAGACATAATTTTCATTTTAACCGAAAGCACAATTCACATAGACAAAACTATTCAAATGATATCAGATTTTATTGATACTTTATAAAAATAATACAATACTCATTTTTTAGATGTAGAATTTATTGCATGTCAATCTGATAGAAGAATTGGCTCGTTTGACTCAAAGTGAATGTTTAAATATAATAGTTTCATTTTAGTATAAAACACAATTTAGATAGACAAAACCAAGAAAATGAGCTCTTATTTTCTTAATATTTTGCTAAAATGATCCATAATTCATTTCTGAGGTGTGAGAATTAAATTCCCGTTAATCCAACACATGATAAGTCCGATAAGACTCAAAATGAATGTTTTGAAAATAATAGTGTTATTTTAGTCTAAATTATTATTTAGATAGACACAACAAATATAATTAAATATAATTGAATTCATAATTTCGGAAAATGATCCATAATTAATTTGTGAACTGAAATAATCATTTGCACATTAATCTAAAACATAAAGTGGCTCATTTGAATCAAAGTTATTGTTTTCAATTTAAAAGTGTCATTTCAGTCTAAAATAGGTTTAACAAATCCAAAACTAAGATAATGAGATCATATTGTTTCAATAATTTAGGAAAATGATCCATAATTAATTTTTGAAATGTAGGAATTGAACACACATAAAACTGACACACGATGTGGCTGGTATGACTCAAACTGAATGCTTTCAATATAAACATGTCATTTTAGTATAAAACATGTTTCAACTAGACAAACCCAATAAAATGATATTAAATTTTTTTGATACTTTATGAAAAGGATCTATAACTCATTTTTTATGCATATGAAGACACCACATACCAATATAGAACACAATGATAAAGGTATGACTCAAAGTATGTGTTTTCAGATTAAAAATGTATCAATTTAGTCTATAATATGTTTCATATATTCCAAAAATTATAAATTATGATTAAATTGTCTTGATACTTTAGGAAAATGATCCATAATTCATTTTCTACATGTATAAATCAACCTATTATCAATTTCAAACACAACATGTTTGGTATGACTCAATGTTCTTATTTTCAATATAAAAGTGGCATTTTATTCAAAAAAATTGATTCACATAGCCAAAAATAATCAAATGATCTCATATTTCCTTGATAGTTTAGGAAAATGATCCATAATTTATTTTTGATGGGTAGGAATCAACCTCATGTCAATCTAACACATGATTTTACAAGTATGACACAATGTTCATCTTTTCAATATAAAGGTATCATTTTAGTCCAAAACATGACTCACATATCCAAAATTGATCAACCAATCTCATATTGTCTTAATACGTTATAGAAATGATCTATAATTCATATTTGATGTGTGGGAATTGACCAAACATAAATCTGACATGTGATGTGGAAAGTATGTCTCAATGTGTGTATTTTCACATTAAAAAGGTTTCATTTATTCCAAATCAAGTGAAGCATATCTAAAAACAATCAAACAAGATCGTATTGTATTTATATTTTATTAAAATGATACAAAATTAATTTTTTATGTCAATTAATAGACCAAAAATCAATCTGATACATGATGATTTTGATGTTACTCAATGTTCTTGTTTTCAATATAAGATTCATTTTTGTTTAAAACATGATTCACACTAACAAAAAATAAGTAAACAAGTGCATATTATCTTTTAAAATTTAGTAAAATGATCCATATTCATTTTTGATGTATAAGAATTGACTGAACATTAATAAAACACATTAAATGTAAGGTATGACTAAAATTTCATGTATTCAATATAATAGTATTGTTTTAGTCTAAAACATGATTTAAATATCCAAAATAAATAAAACAAAATAGGATCGACTTGATACTTTAGGAAAATTATCTATAATTAGTTATTAACATGTATGAATTGGAAACACATCAATCTAACATATGACATGGCCGATATGACTCTGAGTGCATGTTTTTTATATAATTTTATCATTTTAGTCTAAAACATGATTTAGATATCCAATAATGAAAAATGAGCTCATATTTTTATGATACTTTTGAAAAAAGGTATATAATTCATTTTTTACGTGTATGAATCTACCTCGCATCAAATAAACACATGGCATGGTTTTTATGACTCGAAGTGATTGTTTTCAATATTAAAGTGTCATTTAGTATAAAACATGATTCCAAAATTCAAAACCATGAAAAAGTGATCATATTTTCATTATAATTAATCAAAATGATCTAAAATTCATTTTTTATGTGTAGAAATTGACCGCATATCAATCCAACACATGATGTGTCTGGTATGACTCAAACTATATATTTTTAATATAAAAGTTTCATTTTAGTCTAAAACAGGATTCACATAGCCAAAACCAAACAAAAAACTTTTACTATCTTGATAGATTATTATAATGAACCAAAATTGATATTTTATTTGTGGGAATTAACTATATATAAATCTGAAAAACTATGTGGCTAGTATGAATCAAAGTGTGTGTTTTAACATTAAAAATTTTCATTTTACTCTAAAACATTCATCACATCGCCAAAAATGAGAAAAAAAATATGGTATTGTCTTGATATACTAGAGAAAAGATCTATGATTCATTTGTAGTGTGCATGAATTGACTATACATCAATCTGATAAATGAGGTTTTCAGTATGGTTTAAATTGTGAATTTTCAATATATGCTTTATCTTACTCTAAAATAAGATTCACATAGGAAAAACTGATATAAAAGAGATGAAATTGTCTCGATAATTTTGAATAATGATCCATAATTCATTTTTTGACATGTAAAAATATAACACGCCACAATATAACACATTACATGGATGGTATGACTCAAAGTACTTATTTTCAATGTAAAAGTTTCGTTTTAGTCTAAAAAAAGATTCTCATAGCCAAAAACTGAGAAAATGAGCTCAGTTTGCCATGATAATTTGGTAAAAAAATCCACAATTAATTTTAAATGTGTATGAATTTACCAAACATCAATACAACACATGAGGTGTCCATTATGACTCAAAATGAATATTTTCAATAAAAAAGTGTCATTTTAGTGTAAAACATTATTCACATTTCCAAAAATGAGAAAATGAGATCAAATTTTCTTTATACTTTATTAAAATGAAACATAATTCATTTTTGACATGTTGGAATTTACCTCGTATCAATAAGGAACACAGTGTTTCTAGTATGACTCAAAATATGCGTTTTCACATTAAAAAACAATCATTTTACTTTACAAAACACAACACATATCCAAAACCAAGAAAACAGGATCGTATTTTCTATATAATTTAGTATGGTGATACATAATCATTTTTGGTGTGTAAGAGTTTACCTTGCATTAATCTAAAAAACAATGCGCCCTATATGACTCAAAGTATGTGTTTAAAATTAAATGAAAATCTTATTTAACTCTAAAACATGAATCACATAGCCGTAATTGAGAAAATGATGTTTGATTGTCTTTATATTCTAAGTCATTGATCTATAATTAATTTTTTACATAAATCAATTGACCGTACATCAATATGACACAAAGATGTGGAGAGTATAACTCAAAGTGTTTGTTTTTATAAAAAAAAAAGTTATCATTTAAGTCTAAAACATGATTCAAATGGAAAACATTGAGCTAAAAAGTTCATTTTTTTATAATTTTTTTCACTAATCCATAATTCATTTTTGACATGTAGGAATCGACCCCAAGTAACATCAAAGAATCAAAAAATCCAAAAACTATTAGTTATACTAAATTATTGGTATAGAATAAAAGAGTTCCTAAAGGATCTAACAACATCGTAGTCTTAGAACATAAAATACATACATACATTACATTTGTAAACATAGAATACAGTATGGATATATTGGGAGGACATTTTTTTCCCTTCCATCATTTCCCTAAAAGTTACACACAATTTTCTTCTTAGTTTCCTAGGAAAGGAAAATAAATAAAACTGAGACTAGATGCTCATTTAGGTTTAGAATATAGTGGAAGCTTCCTAAAATCAACATGGAATAAGTGATATGGTTGTAATAAATAAAAAATATTAATCCATAATCAACTAAAACTAGGGGCATGCTATATCCATGACAATAAATGAAAAAATGGATCACAATAAAAATTTATATCATACTAATGGAATTAATAATAACTGACATCAAAACATGTTGTCTAGGATTTTTCCCAAGACACTATACTTATATGGTATGAGTTATATAAAAAACCATGTTATTTTTTCTTGTGATATTATCGATGCGTTGAGGGTCAATATAATTTTGGGTCCCACTCATCACCTGAATAACTTTAATAAATTCACCATAAGAGTTATTAATACCATTCATAATATTCCATATAGAACCTCTGACTAAATAAAAACATGAATATATGTATAATGGGAAATACAATAAATATATATACCCATTCAATAAAATAATGTTGTTGTATTGGAGAACATCCCTTAATCAACAAAGAAGTAGTGGTCTATTCATCAAAGTAATTAGAAGAAACCTTATTAAACAAATATAGTTGTCAAGGTAATTTCAATGTGATGGTTTTTCCATGGAATATTGTAATTTCATTTAATATTTTGAATTGGTAATATACCAAAGAAATGGTAGAAAAAATCCTCCATCATGGATCATTAATAGAATGTGAAATTCAAAGTGTGTCCCCTAGGACTACCAAGATAGGTGTGTAGTCTTAGATTATTCATCATACATCAAAGTGATGATTGAGTCAATACTAAATCAACCCTTTTTAGATTTACTACCCCTATTTGAATATGTTCTATAGTGACATCCACATTCTTGTATCTAAATAGGGATGTATTTTCTAGGAAGCTACTAACACTTTTACGTTACCAAAACTTGGGATGTTTTTTCCACCATGGAAAAGATTGAGTTTTGAAATAGTTTTAGTAACTATTGAATCAAAATAATATGCTATAAGTATAAAAATATAGAATTTTAAATCCCTTAAATTTCATGAGTCATATGGTAAAATTTCATCCATGGTAAGGTATGCATCACACAAAATAAAATAGGTGGTGAATATAACATGAGTCCCAAATAATGAAAATCGAGACAGAAATACCCACTTATATCTTAGAAAACAATTAAATCATAACCTCATGAAATAGAGTCTATAAAATTGATCATAAAATACCATGAATAAATTAATTTCATGATATAGTATCTTAATTAGGCATTATATAGACACTACATAAATGAAATTAGGTGCATAATATAAAACTAATCATAAGGAGAGGTATTTGAGACTGAAAACCCTTAACACTTATCATAAATTCCACAAACATAATGGTACCACCTATATCACAAAAATATTTATCTTAATCACATAATTAATAACTTTAATCATGTACATTTTCATTAATACTCTTTATGAATATTCATTCTCTATTAGAATTCATCTTATTTTCCACATCGGGCGTTTATAGTTTTTATCGTTTGTACTAGTTTTGTGAAAGTGGTGTCTATATTCATTACCCTTAAAAATATAATATTTAACATGTTATTAAATATACTGTTAGTGATTATTTATTATAATTTATGATGTTTCAAATTCCTTCCATTAGTGTTTTAATCTTTATCCTGTAAGATGAGATCAATAGCAAGCATGTTTCAGTGATTCTAGATGATTGAAGTGTATTTTCTTAATTTATTACTAAAATATTGGTATAACATCTCTATAACTAAAAAATATTATTTAAAAATTAATTTCATATTATACCAGTAATTATGTTCTCTTATTCAATCATGATATAAATTCATAGTATTTTTCAAGTGGGTGGTTAAACTGACCCAAACATAAACATACCCTGATTTAATAAATGATTAAGTGGTTTTTTTTTGCAATATATTTATAAAAAATTAATAATGATATTATTTTGTTTTTTTAGTTTTATATATCCTAATTTTAAGGAAGTATAATAATAATTAATGGATGTGAAAATATTACACAATTTGAATAAAATATTATCATCTCAATATGTTTGTTTTAAACGATTACGTTAATGATGATCATTTTTTGGTAATAACATTAATATATTCTAAATATTTCATAAAATAACAATAATTATATGATAAATATCATATTTATCCTTTAATTCCATCCTTATATCCATTCTTTTAAGGCAGTGAAGGAAAACAAAACATATTGTATCGTGGAGATGGTAGTTCACACAACGCACGAATAACCGTTTCGTATTTATTATAGGAATGGGGAAAGGTGGGAAGTATCTATTTAAAAAATATAAAAATATTAATTATAATATAAATACTAAATTAATCATATAATATTGGGGAAAATAAATTTAAAATGTAAATATAAATGGAAAATATTTTAGGGAAAATATTGAACTTATGCTGAGAACTTTGGGTTTCTCTTAGAGGATTACTTAACAATGATTGAATTAAGATAATATATTTTGATCAGAAGCTTATGATAGAGAAATAGTATTATATTGAAACAGAATTAGGCATATTTTCTAGAGGAAATATAATTTCTATAGTGGTATTGATAGGGTGGTGAGAGGCCCCTTTATAAGCAGTGTGAATGACATTTTTGTAAATATTTAAAATTAATATAAAGGGAGAATATTTTAAGTATGCCACATGGATAAACAATTGATAAATAATTGAGTTATAAAGATATAAGTTCTATTAACACAGCATCCCCTAAATTCTAGACAAGTTTCTATCATGTTTCATGCCCTTTACCCCTTGAATTATTACTTTTACCATTTTAGTTTTTACAACAGTGACTAGTTTTCACCCAAGGTTACTAAATATTTATTCCTAAAATAAAGTGATACTTACTAGATAATTTCTTCCAAATAATTATAAATTTTAAATCCATTTTTATGATTCAGTTTCTATAAGTGTTAACAACTAATTTTAATATAGTAATTGTATAATTTATTAAAACAATTATTTAGAAAAATATTACTTGATTTATAAAATATCAATCATAGGTTTCTAAACTATAATAAATATTTTAAAATTTATAATAAGAATTATATAATAATTATTTTTTTAATAAAATTGATTCTAAATAATACTTATATACTAATAATGGCATAAAATTCATGTTATTAGTAATGATAGCATATTTCTTGGTTCACCAAAAAATATATTTTTTAGAAAAATATGACAATCCATATCTTTATAAAACTTTATTTCATTATTTTTTTCATAAATATACACTAAATACAAACCCATAAGATCATTATTCCTAGTTTATTTTGAAATTTATGTATATATAAAATAAACATTCAACATTAAAACATCAATATTATTTAAAGCTCCTTGGACATGCGCTTAAAAATCTATTGATCATCTAAAACTGTATGGGATAACTTAAGGATGTACATCAGAAATGTGTGAGATATAAATCAAAATAAGGTAATTAAAAATTCATATAATAAGTTAAATTAGTACATGTTATCCAATAGGAATATCAAGGCAATATCAGAGGGGGTGATAATTATAATCTTGAATAATGAGGCATGATATAGCATAATAGAATAAAGGAAACCTGGGAATGTGGAGACAACATAAAACATGATATAATAAACATAATTCAAGGATAGTTGACAATAAATCATAATATAGTGTTCATAGGATAACCTCAATTGAACTATACATGGAATAACATTAGATTGAAACATTTCACCTTTTATTGGAGGTCTATATAATTTCTGGCCCACCCGGGACTTTCAAATCATGTACATGCATACGTGTGCCAGATGGATCTTAAAAAATATGAATTTCTTTCATAAATTTTAACCCCATGATTAATGAGTATGGTTTAGATACATTTAAATACCCAAAAAAATAATGATAGGTATAACTTGGTTAATACCCATTAGTGAAAATATAAATGGATATTCACCACACAAATGTTTGGAATGGGAAATCATAGGATAATTTTGACTGCATAATGGGTGAACATAAAGGTTTTATAGAAGGGGTGAATTAGATTTAAAGAGTTATAAAATATATAGGGAATAATAAGAATCGTAAGTGGGATGTGGAAAAATATTTCCTAGCATATATAACTATAAATAAAAAGGCATGACATAAATAATGTCCTTGAACAAATAGGGGATGGTAGGATCCCTTACCTTTAGAGACCAATCATAAAAGCTTGGGTGGATATTATTAAGATTTTATGGTACATTGGGATGTATATAGAGAGAGAATGGTAGATTAACTTGTGTTCTAAGGGTTTTGAGTGAAGATGAATGGATGTTTTGGTGGGATTATATAGAAAAATAGAGGGGGTCCTTTATTAATTTCTAAACATACATTTTGGACTCTATATCATAAATTAATCCTCAACACAACCAATTCCACGGTTTTCCCCTATTTTCTACCAAATAGGAGTGTATTTAATAATTTTATAAGTTCAATAACCTAAATAATTTAAATAATAACCTTGGTGATGTGTAAGTGTGTCATGTTTATAAAGAATTGATTTTAAAACATTAAAATATAATATAGGTTTTGGAGGATTCATTAAGGGTTTATAAATTTAATGAAACAACATAAAAATTTATTATAAAGGGGAACATAATTATTATCATGGATAAACATTATAGTATTTTTTACAATAATTTAGGGTTTTTATGATGTCACAATACACAATGTATATTTATATCATGTATAATTTTGACCAAAAAAATTCAATGTCTTTGAAAATTAGGAAAAAAAATATCCATTGGATAATTTCAATGTATTGATTTAAAATAAAAAATTATTATATCTATTCAATTTCTAATTATGATAATTTAAACTTTTAAATAAAAAAATCCATATTTATTATAATATACTAGTCATTTTTACAATAATAGTTTTCTCACCCGTATAATTTTTTTTCGATTTCATAAAATTATATTTTAATTTATATTTAATAAATATTATTTTATAGTAATATTTTATTAAAATTAAATTTATTTCAAAATTTCTTGAAGTTATTAAAATATAGTATCTTTATTGAAACAATATATTTCCAAAAAATACAATTTGTGTTTCTTTGTATCAAAAAATAAGTTTTATCAAACATATTGTTTAGTAATTATAAAGTAATAAAAGATAAATATGATTATTATTTTATTAAAAATAAAAATAAAAAAAATCATACTTTTAGGATCTAGATACATATCCCTTTATTACACCAGTGAGGTCCCTAAAGGTAAGGTGTTTAATGGTGATATTTTATTAAGGTGGTTCGACAGACATGGTTTAGGTCATGATATTTATGAGCTTGAATTAATCACATAAAAAGGTTTTTATTATGATTTAGTTATTGAATATTGTCTTGATATTGGTCAAGTGAAAATTCCAGTGATTTTATATCCCTCAAAATATTGGGTAGATGGGGTTTATAGGGTACGATTTTATTGTTTGAAGTTATCCCTTTGTCTGTATCAAATGGAACTTATCATAACCATTAATAAAATAATCTTAGTGGTCCATATAAAATATCTATATTATCTAAGGTTATGATGCTTAATGGTATTTTAAATTTTACAGCCCATATAATGGAATAAAATAACCAAAGTAGTTCATGTTTTTTCTATAACTACGTTACTTAATAATGCATTAATTCATTCCCAAATGAAATTTCATTTATAAAAGTTCAGGTCATTACATTCTTCCCCATTTAGAAATTTCACCTAATAAATTTTAATTTCAAACACTAAAACAGATGAGGGTGCTTCTGTTTCATTTCCTCTTCTATCTCCCATGTCACTTCCTCAAACTTTTGGTTCTACCATAACACTTTGACCATGTTAGTTTTAATTATTTCATAGAACATTGTCTCTATAGTCTAATATCTTCAGTAGTTTCTCCTCATATAAAATATTATTCTCTAATGGTACCACCTCTGAATTTAGTGCATGTGAGGGGTTTAATATATAGTTCCCTATGATGGATACAAGGAACACATCATGTACTTGAGATATGTTAGGAGGGAGTGTTAGTCTATAGGCCACTTCTTCGATGTGATCAAGGATATCATAGGGTAAAATGTATATATGACTAATTTTTACCTTCTTAACAAACCTCATGAATTTAGTCTATGCTGATATATGAAGAATAAAATTATTTATGACCTCAAACTCCAAGACTTTTCAATGATTGTCTGCATATTTTTCTTTTTCAACCTTGTGCGGATTTTATATGACATTGTATGATTCGAACCTTCTCTTTTATCTCTTTGATAGGATCAGGTATCATCATCTTACACTCCCTAACTTCATCCCAGCATGTTATATTCTATCACTTATTTCTATATAGAGCCTCAAAAGGTTCCATTTTAATGCTTGAATGAAAAATGTTGTTATATGAGAACTCCAATAGGTGAAGGTGATGATCTCAATATCCTTTGAAATCCATTGAACATTATTTTAGAATTTACTCATTAGTTTTAATAGTTATTTTTTAATTATTATCCATTTGAGGGTGATAATATTTTCTAAAGCTCAGTTATGTATCTAATGTTGGATGAAGGCTTCTCCAAAACCTCGAGGTAACCCTCGGATCTCGATCAGACACAATATATGTTGTAACTCCATGAATTTTTACCACTTCCATTATATATATCTTGGTGAGTAGATTAAGATAGAAATATTACTTAATATCAATGAATGTACCATCTTTTTAAGGTGATCAACTACCACTGATATGGTTTTATTTTGATCAGTTGTCCTAGGGAGTCATATAATAAAATCCATGGTTACATTTTCCAATTTCCATATTGGTATGGGAAATGGTTTCATCATACCCTTAGACTTCTATCATTCATCCTTGACTTGTTGGAATACCAATAATCTTGACACAAATTATGAAATCCTCTCGTCTATATCATCCCACTAAAAGTTTTTCTTCAAGCCTCTATACATCTTACTACTTATAGGATAAATAGTGAAGTATGAGTTATCCATGTCATCTAGGAGTTCCCTATTTAGTCCTTATTTTTATGGGACACATATTCGGATTCCAATCCTTATAACTCCATCTATAGAAAAGTTGGAAACTGGAATATTCACTACCTTCTTTTGTAGTAACATATCATCTTTTTGGGCCTCCTTAATCATCTCCATAATATATGGTTGAGAATTTATTTGGGAAATAAAGGATTAAGATCCTTTTATTATTACCATATCTATAATTTTTATGTCTAATAATATTATAACCATTGTAATCCTCTTCATGGATTGATTTTTTGATCCTTTTTACTCATAGCATCTTCCACTTTGTTTTATTTTTCCACGATGGTAATGGTTTTAAAAATCATAATCATTGATTAGATCTAACCACCTTTGTTGGTGTATATTTAGATCCTTTTGTTTGAATATATACATGAGGAGTTTATGGTCTGTATATATGTCATACTTCTCTCTATAGAGATGATTTCACAAAATCATCAACACAAAGATCACTATATCCAATTCTTGATCATGAACTAGATAGTTTTTCTCATGGATCTTTAATTGGTGGGAGGAATAAGATATCAATTTTTTATCTTTCATGAGTACACAACCCACTCCCTATTTTGGAACATTATAGTAGATAATAAATCCTTCCCCACTGGTGGTTAATGTGAGCACAAGTGTAGTGATTATCCTCCTCTTAATATCTTTAAATATTTCTTTACAATTATTAGTACTGATAAACATGACTCCCTTCTAAGTAATCTTAGTTATTGGGCTTTAAAATCATGAGAATTTTCTCACAAATCAACGATAGCACCTAACTAATCCAAGGAAACTATAGATTTTCATCACAGATTTTGATCTTATCCATCATTTAATTTACTCTATTTTTAAGTATCTATATATATATATACCTTTTTTGATGATAACATTCCCTAAGAATTTTATTTTATCCAACCAAAACTCTCATTTACTATAATTTTCATATAACTTTTCCTTTATCAAGGTCTTTAGTATGGTATTTAAATTATCCTCATGTTCCTCGTTATTTTTAGAGTAGATTAGAATATCATCTACAAATATAACCAAAAATTATTTAAGGTAATCCCTAAAGACTCTATTACTTAAGCCCATGAATATTTCTGTAGAATTAGTGAATCCAAATGGAATCACTATGAAATCATAGTTCCTGTAACTTGTATAAAAAATTATCCTTGAGGATATTCTCCTTCTTCAAATTTACTTGATAATATCTCGACCAAAAATTCACCATATATAAGTAATGGTATCCACATAGATAATTGAAAATTTTGTCAATATATGGTAAATGACACTTGTTATTTATCATGATCATGTTGAGCTCATGAGAATCACTTTAGATGCTGATTAAACCATCCTTCTTCTTGATGAACAGGACTGGTTCACCCCATTATGAATCTCTTGGACATATAAAACCTTTAACCCAATTATCCTATAAATTTTTATTTAGATCCTAAAATTTAATAGTCTATTCTATATGGTGTCTTGGATAATGTAAAATATCTAGGTATAATTTATATTGATAACTCAACCTATCATCTTGGAGAAATAACTTAAAATTATTCAAAAACACATTAGTAAATTCCATCATAATGGGAATGTCTTCAAGGATGAACTTTTCCTAAATCTCAATCATTTGAAAAAAAGATATTTTTTCTCATAGGGAAATAATAGTCATTCTTGAGATAATGATACCAAAGGAGATTCATCCTCCTCTTTATACTTGTATATAATAGAAGGATGATTCACGATGCACAGGGTGATTCCATTCTCTCATCAATTTATATTGGATATATATAATGAAAGTATATCCATACAAATAATTTTATCGAATTCCACTAAAGGGAGTATCATAATTTTTTCTGGGAAATTCATCCAAAAAATTTGGACAAGGGATAAGTTATATTCTTGGGATTAAATAATTGAACCATTCAATGCCTTCAATGATAACACGACTTTCATGTTTTGAGGTGGTATTTGAATAGTTTTACTAAACATGCATGATACAAAAGAATGATTAAAACAATAATTAAAAAGTAATTTTTACATTCCTGAATAAATAAATAGCATACCTATCACAAATTCAATGTTAATATCTTCTGAAGAATTTTTCATATCATAAGCCCTCCATTTCTCTATAATCCCTAGGGGTTGTTATTGTCAGCTGTCATCGAAAACCCTTGGTTTAGGGGATTTATTCACAAAGTGTCAATTTTACTTGTAGATACAAATTTGGACAATTGGAAAAGGTTAACTGAACAATTCCTTTATTCCATTACATTGGTGGGTTTCTCTCATATGCAATCACTAGCTAGGAAAAGTTCCTTACCACACCTAAAGACTTCCCTTGTCCCCTTTAAAAAATTTATTAGATGCTTCTTACCAAACTTTTGAAAATTGGGGTGTTGGACTTTCTTTCTAAATGATATTTCTCTATTTGACCAACAAAATTAAATTTCATTCTCTACTTCATGTATCCATACCCATCAAACCCATTATATTTAATGATATCCATTTCAAATTTGAGTTCAGGTTTGAAAATTTCTTTATAGATGCCAAAGTCTCAAAGGGATAATGCTTTTTGTAGACATTGATTAATCCCATCAAATAAGTGGTAAAATTTACATTCAAGGGTGATAATAATTTTGGATTTGTATTGTTCAAGTCTCATGAAGTTTTCCATTTATGCCCTAATGGATTCATTTCCCTTTTTATTGAGGTTATAGAAATATTACTTCATTTTAATTTGGTGAGTGTGAGGAAAATGTTTTTCAATGAAAATCTAGAATTCCTTCCACTTTATCACTTCAATATCTTCCCCAAGATTATTATTTTTACCAACATGCACCATTGATCAACTTCTACATCCATGTGATAAATATCCATCATGACCTTCTCTTTCCCAAAGAATTGAATGGTGGGGAAGATATTTTTAATGGATTTGATCCATTACTCTATGATTAAGGGATCTGAAGATCCACTAAAAATTAGGGGCTTTTGTCACATAAAGGTTTCAATTGAAACTTTATCTTTCTTAGGAGTATTTTTTAATTATACCTAGTTTCAGTTTCTGCTCAAAACATGACTTAGAAGATTAATTATTATGATAAATTTCCCATTTTATTCTCCCATTAGGTTTGGAATCTCATTTGACCCACATTGGTTATTAACCCATCTTCTTCTATTTCCATCCAATTACTATGAAAATGCAGTTCCAAAAATAGTGATGAGAATTTTTTTAACTATTAATCTCATAAACAAAAAACCATGAACATTAATGAGATAACTCATAAATAGAATTTTTTATTTAACCTATGATTTTTTGGATTTCAATCTAAGTTATCAATGATCTATTTCCTAACATGAAATATTTATTTCCATATTTTTCTTCATGGTGGTTCATAAAGAGATTATGAATTTACCAAAGTATATCCCCTAGGAGTTTCAAAACAAGTGTGTAAAATGGATCTTTTTTGTGAACAATGTGATTTTTTAGACAAACTAAATTCTCTCTTTTTGAGGTTATTACCCCAAGGTAGAACTATTCCAAATCCATACCTACTTGTAGTATCCAAACAGAGATGTGTTTGCTTTAAAATAATTTAATCTATACTTCAACAAAGTTTAATGAATTTTTACTATGTTTATTAATATCCTTAAGTATTTCACTAGAGTTTCAAAACCTAATCCCAAAAATAACTAGACATTCCTCATATACAAACTATAACAACCCATATATTCATAACACTTTATTTCATGATTTATTACATAAAGATTCATTTAATACAACCCCAAAAGACCATGAGACCTAGTTTTTTTTAGAAACTAGGTACATAGAATAACAACTTTAAACATAATAACAACATCATTATTTAAAACTCATTTTACATGCTCTTAAAAATTCATTTCTCTTCTAAAATTGCATGGGATAACCTAGGGACATACATAATAAGGGGTTGAGCTATAAATTACAGTAAGGGAATAAAAAATTACTAGAATAAGTTAAAGTAGTAAATGTTATTCAATATTCATGTCAAGGTAACATAAGAGGGATGAGAATCATAATCAATAACAATGAGGCATGATATAAAATGATAGCATAACAAAAACATTGGAATGTGTAAACAACATAAAACCTGACAACATGAACATGCGTCAAGGCTAACCGCTAAGACATCATAACATAGTGTTATTAGGATAGTATACTATGAACCATGCATGGAATCTCATGATTAAAAAAATTACCAAATTCATTGGAGGGTTATATAATTATGGTCCAACTTGTCACTTTCATGTCATGTACATGCATAAGTGTGCTACACAGATCTTACAACATAAGTATACCTTTCATCGATTTTAACTTCATTATTAATGATTGAATGTTACATATATTTAAATCCAAAATCAATGAATGATAGGTAAAACTAGGTGAATACCATTTAGTTTTAATAGAGATAGGTATTCACTATACAAATTTTTGGTATAAAAAAATACAGAATAATTTGGGTAGCATAATGATAGTACATAATTTTTTTATAGATGGGGTGTATGAGAGATAAAGGGGACTATTTTTACTTATTAATAATAAGGATAATAATATGGATTTTAAAAAATATATCCTGAATTGAAGAATTGGAAATAAAAAGGTATGATATAAAGAAGGTTCTTGAATAAAGAGGGGAAGGAGAGGATCCCTTACCTTTAGAGGAAACTTATAAAATCATGGGAGGAGCTTCTTAAGATATTATAGGAAACTTGGGAAGGCTATAGAGAGATAAAGGAAGAGTACATTTTTTTATCCTAATCTTTTGAGTGAAGAGGAATGGGGGTTTTTGTGGGTTTATATAGAAAAATAGAGGGATATTTTTTATTAATTTATAAACAAAGGTTTTCAAATCTATATCATAAATTAATCCAAACTACAAACCATCCCATGGTTTTCAACCAAGGTCTCCTCTAAATAGTTGTGGATTTCATTATTTTATAAGATCAAGAACTAAACTCATTAAAATAATACTCTTGGTGATGTTTAAGTGAGTCATGTTTATAATGAATTTATTTCAAAACCATAAAATATAATATTTGTTTTTAAGGATCCAATAAAGGTTTATAAAATTTATAAAGTAAATTCAAAAACACATTACTTTAAAGGGAATTTTTTTTTGAGTCGTGGATACTCTTTCTAATATTTGTTACATAACTATAGGTACTTTATGATTTTATAATATATACTATATAGTTATACCATATTTAATTTTGACCCAAAAATGTGAATATCTCCAAAAAATTATTAAAATACAACCATTGGATAATTTCGAAATGATGATTTCAAATATAATATTTATTTTATACAAATAATTATATAAGTACGATAATTTACACTCTTAAGTAAATATCCAAATTTATTTAAGAAACTAGTTTTTTTACAATAATGGTTTTTTGACCCTTATCAAAATCTAATTTTTTTTAAACTTATTGTTTAACCATTTTAAAGTAACAAAAGGTAAATATAATTGTTGTTTTATTGAATAAAATATAAAAATTCATTCTACTAGGGTCTATATTCATTGAACTATATTACATTAGATTATTCCCTAAGGTTAAGGTGTGTAATAGTGATATTTGCTTAAGGTGGTTCAAGGAATATGATTTGGGTTGTGATCTTGATGAGCTTGAATGTATATGATACAATAGTTATATTATCCATGGTTATGATTCTTAATGGTGTTTTAAATTTAACTACCCAGATAAAGGTCTAAAATAACCAAAGTATTTCATGTTTTTTCTATAAGTACATTACTCGATAATCCATTTATTCATTTAAATATGGAAATTCATTTATAAAATTTTGGTTTATTATAAAAGAATCCCAAAAATTCATCTTAAGATAATATAATTATGATAAATCAAAAAATAATGTTTATTTTATTAAAATAAAACTCTAAAATTTATAAATTAAAATTTTAAATATACTCATGAATAAAGTCTCTTTAAATTCTTCATTGTGTTGTAATTCAAGATATGGTGTTTAATGGCTATAGTAGGGACTCCATTATTACATCCCCCAAAAATAATTTCCTCCTCGAAATTGGGGTATAAATAATCTATTGAATAAATCTGAATATTCATGCCTCATTGCTTCATTAAGATCCTAGGTTTTCTCTTCAAGATTGTGATTTCTCCAAATAATTTCACCAATCACGTTTTTTAATTATGAAATAACCACTCTCTAATGTTAAGAATCTGGAAAAGATCCTCTTTATAAAACAAGTTACTCTACAACTCTATTCCCTTATATATGATCATAATAATGAGATCTGGAATATATTTCCTTAGTAATGAAACATTGAATACACTGTGTACTTTAGAAAGATTAAACGGTATATCCAATAAATATTATACTACTCCAATTCTATCTAGTATTTCAAAAGTTTAAACATACCTATGGAATAACTTCCCCTTTTTTAAAAACCTTCTAACTACCTTCCACAGTGAAACCATCTAGAATACATGATCCCCAACTTTAAACTTCAATTCTTTCCTTCTATTATTAGAACAGTTGTTTTCTCTGCTTTGGGATTCTTTAATATGATCCTGATTACTTAATAATTTAATAATCATCTCCACTACAATATTTGGTCCAACTAAATTTTTTTCTCTAATTTATTCCTAATAGGTTGGATTACAACACCTCTTATCCTATAATTATTTGTATGGTGTCATATGGAATCTCGAATAGAAAAATTATTGTATAAAAATTCCACAGAAGGTAGATAATACTTCCATATACCTTATAATTAAATAGAACATGATCCAAATATTTATTCTAATTTCTAGATATTACTTTCATATTTCTAATCAGTTTGGGGATGATAAGCGGCGCTTAAATGTATCTTAGTGTCGAGATCCCTTTAAAGAATCTTCAAAAATTTCAATGTGAACTGAGTGTAATGATTAGATACAATTGATATAGGTTCCCCCTTAATCCATTTGATTTCAATGATATTTATTTGAGAAAGTTTATCTATGGTTAAATATTTTCTTATCACTATGAAATGATCAGACTTAGTAAGAAAATCAACAATGACCCATATAGAATTTTTTCCGCTTGGATTTTTTGGGAGTCCAGTGAAAAATTAAATTATAATATTATCCCAATTCCATATAGGTATTATAAAAAGATGCATGATTCCCTTAGGATACCATCTTTCATCCTTTACCAGTTGGCATACCGAGATTATGGACACATAGTCCACAATTTCTCACTTCATACCATCCCACCAAAAATGTTCTCTCAAATCCCTATAAGTATTCAGACTACCATGGTGTATACACTAGGGAAAATGAATTTTTGAATTTAACATCCTCAATTTTTTAAGGATAATAAAAAATTAATTATAAATAATTAATGTGTATTTCTTATATATGGAAAATAAAAAATTTCAATAAAAAAATTATTTATTTATTTAAAGTCTTTATGTATGGGTAAAAACTATGTTAACACATTGGAATATTATTTGATATATTTTCTATTACAGGCATTGAGTTGGTATATATTTCTAAGGCCCATATATCCTTGGAATTGTTTCAATAAAAAAATAAATAGATTATATTATGCGTGCTTGATTTTTCCAAAAAAAGAAAAATATACCAAATAGTTTTTCATGTGAGAAATCTAAGACTATTGTTAATTTTGGAATATGGGTCTTACCCAAGGAATGAGATAACATTTGTTTCATGTTGTGTGTTTGGTCAAATCGCATGTGAGGATATTTTATTTGAAATTTTTATTATTATTGTTTGGAAATTTATGAGATATATCTTTAATGGTTTATCATATAAGAAATATAATCCAACCATTAGATTTGAAATATGTGTTTTACCTTGGGTGTGACATAAACATTGTGTGTGTCGAGTATTTGGATACATCACATGAAAAATTAATAACAATTATATTATTATTATTATTATTTGTGTTGATGAAAATAAAATGGTAATTACATGTTTAATTAAATTCTATTAAATGATGAGCGATGGTTCTCTATGTGTGTGTATTTATTTGTGATCAAAGTGATAACAAAAAAATTATTACTTATGACAAATAAATTCAATTGTTTTATTAACAAAAAAATTATTAAATATTTGGTTTTTAATAGAAATTGTATTTAAATTTTTTATGGTGGAAATAATGTGAAATATTTAATAATACTACTAATTATTGTTTTTATTATTTCTATTATTATTATTAAATTGGGAAAATAATATTTTTGTGTGGAAAATTAAATTGTATGTATATATGGGATAAATATATATGTGTATATATATATATACAGGTGTATATAAGGATGTGTATATATATAATGTGTATATACGGGATAAATAAATCTATATATTTGAGTGTATATATGAATATGTGGATATATGTGTGTATATATATAATGATAATAATACACACACACATATATATATATATATGATTGTTTAATATATATTAAATAAATGACTTCATATATTTAAAATGGGGATTTTTATTTAAAAATGTGTATTTAGATGAAGGGGAGTTATGGGTGGCACATGGCTTCTAGAGAATAGAGGAATAATAAAGTGATGAAAAAAAGAAATCGATGAAAATAATAAATGACGGATTGAAAAAAATATTAAAATTGTATAAATGGGAGGGGGAAAGAACATGGGAGGAAACCACCTTCCTCTCATGCCTCCCTTCTTCCCACACTACTATTTCTTCCCCCATTCTCATATTAATTTTTATTTTTTTATTTTTTATTATTTTCAAAATTATCTCTTCAATATATCATGAAATTTTAATCAGATATATGAATTGTTAGTGCCATTGGGTTCATCTCGATGATTCAAAATTTAATCCAAAGTTTGTTTATGAAGGTTTTGATGTATGTTTTTCTTATTTAATTTAATCCTTATTTTCCAATGTTTTAAATATAAAAAACAATTGCAAATTTTTATCAACTGTTAATTACAATGAATTATAAAATAATAATTGTGTGGTATTTTCAAAAGATAACTATAAAAATTATTAAAGGATAATTATAAGGGAATTATCTTGTGATAAATATTATAAAAATTGTCAAAGGATAATTACATGTATCATCGAATGATAATTATCAAAAATTATCAAGAAGTAAATGCACTAAATTATCAAAGGATAATTTAAAAAAAATAATCAAAAGTTAATCCTACCATTTATCAAAATATATTTTGTAAGAAATTATCATAAGATAATTTCAAAAGGATAATTTATGATATTTATCTAAGGATAATTATTTAGATTATCAAATAATAATTTTTGATTTATAATTATTCTAGAGGTTAATTTTATGAGCACATGTACTGGCCTTAAATTATAATTCAAAAATTTTATAGGAGAGAGAATGTATCATCACATGTGATATTTTATTTATTTTTTTAATAAAATATATGGTTTTGAATCTTGGAGTCCTTTGTGTATGACCGTATTTGGGTTGGTGTGAAATCATGATTCATGTCATGAAACTTTTGAGAAACATTATCATTGACGTTGATGACTTTGAGGTGGGAAATATTCTTTACCATTTTGGGCTATGTATATGATGTTATATTGATATTTTATTTATACAGTACTAATCCATGCTTGTTATGTAATTCATATGGGTTCTTGGGTAACCATATATTCTTTATTGAAAAATTATGATTATCTAGGTTGATGTTCTTTATACCATGTTTAGTTTCTCACATGTGTCTATTTATGGCTTTTCTCACACACATGATATGTTATGTATGATTCCACTATTTCCTTTTGATATTCTTGGTATATACTATGTAGTTATGTTATACATATTACCTAAGTGACATGTGGGTCCGTCGTTGATCGGTATACCTAGAAGGGAGAATGTTCATACACTGCATGTGACTTGATGATGTGACTGAGATGGATGGTGGAGCATGATGGCCTAGTGTGGCCTGACCAGGGTGCATGAAAATCATGAGTGATCAAACCTATAAGTGATAAACTTAGGGAATGAAAATCATGACTTATTAGACGTTCATGGAAACAGTGGGACATAATGTCTTATGGGACCTAACCTGGAGATAGCATTGGGGTATGGTGATCTCGTGTGGTTGAATTGGAGGCCTAGGTATTGTATGGCTATTTAGAAGCTCTAGGTTGGCTCTAATGTTGATACATTTTCATGTTTTTCTAATTTTTTCTGGCATAGTACTGAAGAAGGTATAACTGAGGGTTTTGGAATCTTGGTTAGCACACGAATGATCAACATGATTGTTTCTTATGTGTGTATTAATTTTCTATTATGTTAAAAACTCTTCCACATGTGAAATATTGTTAATTATGCATTAGGGGTGTCCTACTAAGTATTTTTACTCACACCCTACTCAGTCATTTCGGTGAGCTTGTAAATTTCATGACTCGGGATCCAGAAAATTGAAAGGGCTATATGGTGGATGGTTTGTCAGTGGAGCATGGTGTATGAGTGGGCCAATACAGAATCAGGAGGACCCATAGATGTTTATTTATTTTGTTTATCTCTTTATGTATTTGTTTCTTACCTTATTGATAGGATTTTCACATTGTGAGATTCATATTTATATGAGATTTTTAGTTCCCTATTATGCATGATTACATTTATTATTAATTGTTATTATTATTTATTTATTATTATGTTATTACTCAATATGAAGAGTATAGTCTCCCAACTATCATACTTATACCCATGGTTCTAATCGGTAGCCTCTTGCATACAAGGAGACATGTATATGGTTACATAACATTCTTATTAGAACCAATGTTATAGGTCAGGACGTTACAAAATGGTATTAGAGCACTTGGACTCATTGATTTTTTCTTCTCTTGCCTTGATTTGGGATAGGGTGGATAGGAGATAGGATGGATGGGACTCGAGGATGAGAACTATAACAGTGTTTGGACAACACTACATAGTATACCACTAAGTTTCCATAATATGGGGGAAAAAAAATTTATCAGTTACAGTTGATTAAATTCTCTTCGAGTGATACCTATGATGTTAATATGTGATTTATGAGATTCCATGCACGTTCATGCATTATGAGTTTTATTTTTTTATTTTTTTTTTATTTTATTAATTTTATCAAACTTCTCTCTTAAATATATCTTCTGATATTGATTAGATTGATGTGTCATTGGTCCCATTGGGTTCATCTCAATGAGCCAAAATTTAATCCAAAGATAATTATAAAAATCATCTTATCTGATAATTGTGTGTGATTATCAAAAGATAATTGTGTGTGATTATCAAGAGATAATTATAAAAATAATGAAAGGATAATTATAATGTAATTATCATGTAACAAATATTATCCAAATTATAAAAGGATAATTATGAATTTTATCAAAAGATAATTATGAAAAATTGTCAATAGGTAATTGCACTATATTATTAAAGGATAATTTATATAAAGATTATCAAAATATAATCACAACATTTATCAAAGGATAATTTTAAGAAATTATCATAAGATAATTGGAAAAGGATAATTTATGCAATTTATCAAAAGATAATTATTTATATTATCAAATAATATTTTTTGTTTATAATTATTCTTGAGGATATTTTTGTGAGAACATGTGTTGACCTTAAATAATAATTTAGAAATTATAAATGAGTTAGAAAGTATCATCGAATATGATATTTTATTTATTTTAGGAATAAAATAGTTGGTTTTGAATCTTTGAGTCCTTGGGGTGTGATCATATTCCATTTTATGTTCAGATGTGGTTCAGGTGAATAATCCTTTGAAAAACATTGCCGTTAACAGTGATGAATTTGAGGTAGGAAGTTCCTTACTATTTCAAGTCATGTATATGATGTTATCATGATATGTGATTTATACTAGACTAACCCATTATTTTTATGTAATGCATTTGGGTGATTGTGTATCCATTCTTTCTTGATTGAGATATTATTATTTTCTTTCTTGATGTGCTCTAGACCTTATTGAGTTCCTCACATGTGTGTGTGTGTGTGGATTTTCCAACACTAATGTTATGTTATATATTATTCCACTATTTCCTTGTGATATTCTTGTAATATAAAATATTTTTGTGTTATGCATGGTACCGAAGTGACAGGTGGTCCCATTGCGGCTTGGTAGCCCTAGAGGTAGAGTATGCTCAGATTCTACAGGTTAATTAAAGACAATACCAAGACGAACAATGAGGCGTGATGACCTAGTGTGGAATGATCTAGGGTAATGGTGATCATGGGTGATGAAACTTGTATGTGATAACTGTGGGGCATGAAAATCATGAGTGATGAGACCTGTGTAGCAATAGTGGGGCATGACGATCTATGTGTCCTGACATAGAGATATCATTAGGGCATAATGACCTAGTGTGTTTTGGCCTTGAGTCTTGGGGAATGTATAGTTATTGAGAAGCTTAAGGTTGGCTCTAACATTGAGGAATTTCCATATTTGTTCTGATGTTTTTTGGTATCATGATGAAGTAGGTATATTCAAGGATTGTAGTGTCTTGGTTAGAGAAACAATTCACTTCATGATTGTTTTATGTGTGTGAATTTATTTATTATTACTTTGTACACTCTTATGAATGTGAACACTTGTTAAGGATGAATTGGTGGTGTCCTACTAAGTCTTTGTACTCAAACCCTACTCAGGTATTGTAGTGTGATTTTATATTTCGTAACATGATATCCAGTGAAGGGAAAGGTCCCTATGGTGGAAAATTGAGGAGTGGAGAATAGATCAGGAGAAGGATGAGATAGACCCTTTAGGACCCGTAGATTTTTATTTATTTGTTTATCTATTTATGTGTCTGATACATACTTTCTAGATAGGCTTGACACATTGGGATCTATATATTTATATGACAATTTTATTTCCCTATTTCGTATGATTACTCTAATTGTTTTTTGTTGTTATTATTATTATTGTTTTATGACTCGATATAAGGGTTTTAATATCCCCACTATCATACATAGACCCTTGATTCTAGTGGAAAGCCTCTTGTGTACAGGGAGGAATACATGTGGTCACATAAGATGTGGCTTGGACCCCGATGGAATGGGTTAGGATGTTACATTTATGATGTGTTTTTCACATTAATTTTATAAAACCAACATGAAAAAAAAATCCATATCGCTTACTTTATAACCGATGTTGAAAATGCTGAATTATTTTTCAACATTGGTTATAAAATAACTAAAGTTGAAAAGTGAATTTTAATGTTGATTATAAAATAACCATAGTTAAAAATCATTGAAAATATTATAATGTTGATATCCCTAATTTTTGTTTCATTGTTTCACTTGTTGGGATTTTTTCCCTCCCAGAGTGACCCTAGTCATCTTTCTTCCATCCTATGGTTGTTGTCCAACCTCATCCATTGTCTTCCACCATCATCCACCATTGATATTCACTGTTAACCCCTATTTTCCTCCCTCAGCCACCATCCTCTACAGATTTAATCCTCTCTGGGGTTTCTTCATCACTATTTTTTCATTCTAGGCCCTCAAAGGTATTTTTATTCATAGAGTAATTATTGGTGTTTTTCAAATTAAATGCTATTTTTACAAAAATGAATTGAATCATTATTCAATGTCATTATTTTTTTCATAGGATTCACTTATGAATTACATTATGATGGATCGAGTGTAGCCATAGAATTTTCTCTATTCCAAGGAATTCAAGTGGTTGAATAAGGGTTTAAGAAACTTAGAACTTATAAAAAGAACCATCCTTTATACAATTTATAGTAAACTGTTTTTTTTTTAAATAGAAGGCATTAATTTTTTGTTGAAAAATTATTCAAAATAATGATTATATGAGTTTTATCAGAGCTTCAATAAATTAAAATGACAATAAAATTAGTTTTGGTTATTATGAATAAGGAAAGGGATTACAAAATAGGTTTCATGATATTTTACTTATCAAAAAATAATAATGAGAGATCATTTTTTGTTTTATATATGAATCTGGAATCACATTTTTATGATAAATTCTAATTTAATCCCAAATAAATATATACATGTTTTTTTTTAGAATTGGTTTGTTATGTAAATAATGAATTTTTTATTTTTAAGGAAAAAATTGTAGAATTTCATTTTTTTATGTTTGTGAATTATTTATATTCATGTGGTTGAAATTATAATATGATCATAATTTTTAATTATTTTTTGTGTTTTTTGGTTCTTCAATGTTTCTAAGTGGTTTTATAAGTTTATGTTTGCGTTTTTAATGAAAAAAACTAAAATATATACATTGAATGTAGTTTATTTTGATCATTTACTATAACTGGAATATGTAATAAATTCTAGTTTTTATCATTCTTTTAAATATTTAGATCTGATTTAATATGTGTGTGTCTATTATTTACATGTGTATGCATAAATTCAATGTTCAAAATGTGTCTTCTCTTTATAAATAAAATATTATTATTAACTTTATATTTTGTTATAATGAGTTTTAAACTATCATTTCTTTTAATAATTTATTTATTTTATATTGATTTTTTTATTAACTTTTGATTTTTTTAATAAAACAAATTGGTTTCTATAATATTTCATTTCAAAATCTCTAATGATGATAAATATAAATAATTTTAATTTTATTTATATTATTATTTATAAACGTTAATTTAAATTTACATTTTAAAATATATAAACTTATATTTAATACTTTAAATTTTTTATAGGGGATAATGGATCATAATTATATGACTGCACATCAAACAAATGAAAAATATGAGGTATAGGTTGATTATTGTTTGGAATTTTCCAAATTAAATATCCCAAACAACAACTCCTTCTTTGTCCATGATTGAAATATTTAAATATAATAAATATATAAAGAAGATATATGAAATATCATTTAATTTTCCAAGGATTTAATCCAAAATAGTTTTCTTGGATTTGGCATGGTGATATTAGGAAGGATTCAAGATCTAATGATGATAATAACTATTGAAATGAAATTATTGATTAAATTGAATAAATGATTCATGATATTGAAGTTGATAAAATTGAGAAAACACCATTGATTGAGCACTTATATAGTGATTATAAAAAACCATTCTATCTCGGTTTTATGAGATTCACAGTTTTATAAATAGTGTTAAGATTGATGAACATGAAAGAGTGAAATGGATGGAGTGACAAGAGTTTTATAGAATTATTATAGTTTTTTAAAGAAATAATTTCTAAAGACAATGATCTTTTATATACAAATTATAATGTAAAAAATAGTTAGGCCCAATGGTATTGGGGTAAAAAAAGATACATTCCTTCCCAATGACTATGTGTTATATTGGAAAGAAAATTAATGTCTTTTAGAGTGTCCTAAATGTGGTACATCAAAATTTAAGTTGAAATAAATAACAGAACTTGATTTATTTATTATTCAAAGTACCAAAACTACTACTAAGGAAGTTTGGTATTGTTAGCCCAACTTAGTTAAATACACTAATATGGGGGTGAATCTAGGCATTATATATTAAGGCAACTACTCCTTTGGATATTTTTCCACTAAAAACAGTCTTCTCTCCCTTTCCCATAGAAATATATGAACAGAAATGAAATCATACATGAGACTTATCAATTTTACTTGGTTCACCCCCACTAGGCTATGTCCATGGAGCATATAACATAAATGTGTCAATATACCAAATCCACTAAGGCCCACTGCAAAATAAGGTTTATGGAAGATCACTTCTATGACTAGACTTGCTTCCCTTACAATGTTTGGAGTGGACTCTCTGTCCCTCCTAGTTTAAAACCAATCATAATTTGAAAGATCATTACTTTTTCAATCGAAGTGTTCTCACTGATCCTCTATAAGAATCTCTTGTTGTTCTGAATCACCTTTGTATTGTTCCACACATATATGAGTGTGCCATGAATTCTTGTTTTCACCTAGTACAGGAAATCAACTTTTCTACTTATTGTCAGTTTCTAGAAATTGGTTTTGTGAACTATTTTAGTATCTCCACGAAC
This sequence comes from Viscum album, assembly GCA_963277665.1. NCBI lineage: Eukaryota > Viridiplantae > Streptophyta > Magnoliopsida > Santalales > Viscaceae > Viscum > Viscum album. Next base: position 1,744,240,095 of record OY728141.1, read on the forward strand.
TTCCTTGAACCCTCCTTTAACTATCATGTATTATCCTTGAACTACATTTCATTTCATGGAAGGAGTGGTTCATGGAAAACCTTTTATTTGTGTACCACCTATACTTCATGGACGATTGATGCCTCACAAACCTATGATGCTTCAAGGACCACCCCTGCTTTGTGGATGGTTGATGCCTTGTGAACCTATGATTCTTTGAGGACTACCTCTACTTTTCATAATTCCACCCTTGAGAACAGCTTCATCCTTCATGGAATCCTCCCTTGAAAATTACATCCCTTCGTGGAATACTCCCTCATAAACTACTTCACCCAAATTCTTCCAGCAATGATCTTATCTAATAAAATTTTCTCTCTACTAGTGGTCTAATTAAGGGAATTTATATACACAAATAGATCTTCAAAATTCACTAATCATAATTATTAAACACTTTTATGTGGTATTTCCTTCACCATTAGCTTTCTATTTGGTTTTCATAGTGCATTTATCCTTTTTGTGGCTGATGTCATCCTCAAACAATAACACTTTGTTGAAGCCTTAAATCACAACCGCTAGCCATAAACGATGAGCCTCCCATAAACAATGATCCTCCTATGAACAATGAGCCTCCTCATAAACTGATTTTTCTATGTGGTACATGTATCTCACTTCACAGTTCTCATAGCGCATAGCCCTTTTCGGCAGGATTATTTCACCACCATCATCCGCAAAAAGTTCAACACCTTTGTACTCTATAAACCTCTTATGCGGTCTAAAAAAACCTTTGCAGTCTAAATAGCACAGCTTCCAGGAAAAAATCATTCCTTTTCCATAAAACAAACTCCCATTTTTTATGCCTAAAAATTTTGCAAACACTGGGAAACTATTCCACCTTAAATGTAACTATTTTGAAAACACCAACGATAATGAAATTCAATCATCTAGCATTTTCAGTAAACAAAATCACCTCAAAAACACCAAGATGATACCTTGAGGTATTTTTTACCAACATGTATCTTTATATAATTCCTTTTATAAAGCATTTATATAAAATTATATTAATGAAAAATGGTTAAGATACCATGTAGATGAGTGGATATTTTATGGAAATTACACCATCCATTTTATTATTCACAATTGAATAAAATTGATATAAAATTTATTGAATTCGGAAATGAATTTTTAAATCTCTTAATTGGGTTGTGCATAAATTTATTGAATCTATATATAAGTCTATGTAGTAAAAATATTTCATGGCTAGTTTTGTTGGTAATTTACAACTTATCTCTGTAATTTCATATAAAGTGGAAATATATCATGTTGGGTTTAATGATTTCTATACCCAAATAACCAAGGAATGATATTTATGTTTAATTTCCACCATTAATTTATGATTTGAAACAATTATAGTAGAAAGGTATCAAATTTTTTTATTATTATAATAATGAATATTTTCAATTGAATGAAATTCATATGTTTACTATAAATGACATCTAAACTTGTGGAAATTTTTCTAGATATATTTTTAAGGATAATAAACTGTATCCAATTTTTGAAGAAGGTACTTTATTTTTTCAACTTCAACATGGGAGGAAAATAGTGTAAATGGTTTATCAAAGGTTTTTTGTATGAATCAAACTTATTAAATATTAAAAAAGGAATTCAATTGTTTATAATAATTTGATATTGCTTAAAATAATTTATCATCTGTTGAATATATTGATAGAGTGAAAAAAATTAATGTCAAAATTTTAAAGACACAAAGAACCGGTACTAGAAAAATATAGAATAAATTATCAATAATTTTTTAACTTCTTTATTTGATATCTCTTGAGAGTATACATAACATTTATGGGATGCATGTTGATAATAATATATGTCATATCTTGATTGGAACATTTTTAGATATTAAAGGAAATATGAAGGATGTTTTTAATGATATATTGGATTTAATGTTAATGGGAATATGTTTCGAGTTATCTCCCACTCCTGAAGAAAAAATGAACATGGTTTACTTATGCTTATCATACATTATCTAAGAGTTAGAAAATAAGTTTTTTCAGTGCCTCCATGGTATCAATTTTCCTCAGGGTTATTCTTCAAATTTTAAAAAAAATGAGAATGAAATATTTGAAGTTAATTTGCAAGAAATCTCATGATTTCTATGTTATGATGCAACTTCTCTTACAAGTTGCATTGAATGGAATAATACCCATCTATGTCTGAAGGAATATCATAAAGGTGTGTTATTTTTTCAATTTCATATGTAACAATGTGATGGATATGAATTTATTAAGAAAGTTATAGAATTGTGTAGTATATATACTTTTTCAACATGAAATATATATTCCTCCATATTTTTTTGATATAATAGTGTATTTAATGGTTCATTTGGTGTGAAAAAATAAATTGTGTGGTCCTTTATATCTATGATGTAATTTGGATTTTTAATGATATATGAATATATTAAAGTGTTACATTTTAAATAAATATCATACATAAGCCACCATTATTTCAAAGTATATTTTTGAAGAGGTTAAAAATTTTTATAAAAATTACATGTCTGTAGTAGAGTACATTGGTTTTCCTAACTCTCACCATGATGAAGTCAATTTTTGGGGAAAAGTGATACATGGCTGGAAAATTATATCCTTGAAAGATGAAAAAATAAAGAAAAAACATTTATACCTTTTTAATGACATATATTATGCTCATCTATATATAAAATTTCATACTTAGGTGTTAAAATAGTATTTTATAAAGAAGAAAGATATATGGGTTTTGAATGAGAATAACAAAAAAAGTGTCATAGTCTAAAGATATCATGCTTGGTAAAACATATGTATCAGAAGAATTGAAATGGTTAGTGGGTGGTCCAATTTTAAATGTGATAACATGACCAAGTTATGAAATTAATCGTTATATATTTTATACCAAATATCAAGAAAACCGAAGTGCAGTTCAGAATAGAATTGTATTATTTCTCACTGAAAAACACATTTTTCTTATGCAAAAGAAAAAAACCCATTCTCCACAACAAGTTCATATTATAGAGTTATTGAAAAAATATGGAAGATTTGTTACATTAAATTTTCAGTTCCTTTGTTTTTCTATAAAAGTCTTATTAATAACAACAGTTTTAAACATGATGAATTTGGTATGACATTGGTTAATCTGAATAGGTTGGTACCTTTTATAATGGAAACAAATATGAAACAAAATCTATGTTCATGATCCATAAAATGTCTAATGGTATATAATTTTGTAAGGAAAAAACAATAATTAAGTTATGACAAACTTGATGATGATGATGATAAATATGAGATCCATACTATCATGGATATATTATTAAAGGATATTGATGATGAAGTCAAATACAAGGTTTTTTAATAAAGAATGATCATGAGTAAGGAATATGGGAAAAAATTCCTTTAGTAATCTCCTGATATTACAAGTAATATATATTTATAACTGTTTTTACTTTTCAAGTTTTTGAAATGTTACATATAATATATTCTAAAAAAATAACTTAAGTCGTATATTTTTTATATATCATTTTATTTGATCTTCAATTCAAAATAAAATATAACTTTATAAATATTATGATTGTTCAAAATAATTTTTAAATCATCAATATTATTCTTTAAGTGTATAAAAAGTGTAAAGTGATCAAAAATTTGTTCATGTGGTAATTTTTTATTGAAAATAAAGGATAATTATATTAGTTCTTGGAGATTATTTGTGTGATTTTAGAGAATTTTTGTTTTTTGTTTTACACAGTAAAAATACATCTCCATATATTTATTTAATTGTATTTTATTATATGTCACTAATGTTAGTAATTTAATTTGTCATTTATTTAATTTTTTCTTTAATTGTTTTATTTTTTGATTAAACATATGTCATGTTTTTATATTATTTTGAAGTATTTTTCTTATCCTTACACATGTCCTTAACTTTAGTTTAAACCTTATTAAATTTATTTACCCTTAATTAACTTTATTTTACCTTTACTTAACTTTGTTTTACCATTACTTAACTTTATTTTTCCCTTAATTAACATTGCTTCACCATTAATAAACTTTTTTTACCTTTACATAACTTATTTTTAACCTTTCATAAAATCTTTACTTAACTGTATTTTTCCCTTACTTAACATGTACAAATTTTAGTTTACCCTTACCTAACTTATATAAATTTTGGGTTACCCTTAATTAACCTATATAAAATTTTATTTACCCTTAAATAAACTATAAAAACTTCATCTTAACTTTAATTATCTTATTTAAAATTCAAATTAACTTTCCATGTCCAAATCTAGTTACCTTTATTTATATTGTATAATTAAAAGTGTATTATTCTTCAATTTACACATGAACATACAAAATGAATTCTAATTTTCAAACCAATGGTTCAAATATGTTTATTTTTTATCTTATTAAAGGTTATTATAGTGGTTCTTGGAGGAGAATATATACACACATAGAGATATATTTCATTAATGATATATGAACATTACTTTTCTCAAGTGTTGTGTATGTTTTTGATCCTATGTAAACAATTATTCATCTACTAGAAAATTTATCAAGGGAGATACATAAAAGAATTCATCTTATAATACCTTTATGATATAATTTGATACAATGCTCAAGAACCAGTACATGTGCTTCTCTTACAATACTAATATTAATTGAATTATAATCAGTGATATATTAATTAATGAAAAAAATATTATCCTTTATCCTTCTATCGTTGTATATTTTTGATCTCAAATGACTTAGAAACTATTCTATTTTTTCAGTTTTTATTTATTTTAGAAACTTATAAGATTACATTAATCTTTGTCAAATATTTTTTCAATTTATATTTATCTTTATATGTAACTTTTTAATTATTTTACTGATTTTTTATCAATTTGATTTGTATGATTATATCAAATCATATTCTTGAATCACCTCAGTCTTCCAGTGAGGTCCCTACACATACCACTAATAATGGTAATTATCAAACAATATAGGTTCATTTTATTTTCCTATGGTCAAAGAAGGTTTCAAGGGTAGGTAAACATGGATTCACACATTTACCAAAATTTTCAGTTTCTCATAGAAAGGAATAGATGGTATTTGATATGTTTAATGGTAATGGTAATCCCACAAATACATATTTGACCCAATTGAAGATTTTTGTGGCAATACAGACTAGATAAAATCAGAATTTTGTTTTTTGATTGGATAATTTCTTCTAAGAAGATACTAGTCCAGCTGTGGAAGAAAATTTTATTTTAGGTCATTTATTATTATTTTACTTTTCATTAATTTTTTTTACTAATATATTTTTTTTTATTTTCTTCAGATAATATATGATATACTTGAAAATAATTAATTAAAGAAGATATATTTATCTATTGTAGTTAGGAGATAGAGGGATTATAAATCATCACCAACTAATGATTTCATTTTTTGAAAGACATAATTAAATTCCATGTAGTATAAATCCATTTATAGATGAAGATAAATTGAATAAAGTTATTGAAAGTGGATATAAATATTCATTTTTGGTAAGTGTATTGTAATTTTTTTGAAAAAAAAAATTATCACTATATTTATCATCTTAATGTTTTGTTTTCCCTTTATTAACAGGCACTGAGTAGAGCTCATCAGATGATACAACCCAAAAATTAATACCCTCATAATTTATCTCATGGAGGGTATTCATTATTGGAAGAGAAAGTGATGACTGAAAAACTTTAAGAATTGAGAGATGGGTCTTCATAATTAGCAGATATTGACACTTTATCCCCACCACCTAGACATGAAAAATAGTAGATTTCTTGGATGACTAAAAAGGTGACATATATTACATAATAATCAAGGGTTATAGCTAAGAGTATTTTAAGGATTTATTTACGTTATATAAGTTATTAAATTTATTTTTAAACTTTTTGTATTTCTTTATTCAATAATAAATCGTTCAAAAATTTTGAATATGGATCCTCTAAGTAGAAAACCACATAGGGATTCTTCTTACCTGAGGGTAGAGATAATGTTTTAGCTACTAACATGGGAAATAATGAACACCCAAGCCTCATATTAAACTATGAGGTGGGTGTTTCAATTAAATTTATATTTTTTTTTGAAACATCATCTAGGGAGGTTGTATATAAAGGAAATAGTATTTATAAGTTAAAGTTCAAGAGATGGGTCAGAAGATGGAGGAGAGGATCTGATCTATGATTTAGGAGAGGATTAATGCTTTAATATAGTTTATATTTTCTGAAATGTTGATATAGTTTCAATAATCATATCCCATAACTAAACCACTAACTACATACCCCACTCCTCCACCCCCTCCTATAGATCCCACTCCTCCACCTCCACCTAAAAATCTAAATTCTAAACATCATCTCCATCATCCAATCTACTGTGAGTTATATGATAAAGATAATTACTATTATAATTTATCATATGTGATTATATATTATATTAGGGATATTTTACATCATCAGTAGATGGAGATGGATCATTATAGGGTAATGATACTAGATATTATAGATGCATCAGATATAGTACCATTCCCTAGTTGGACACAGTATTGGTCATTTTTTATTATGACCATATTGACTTGTTCTATAGTTAAATGTTGAGGTGTGAAAATACTTTAAACTTTGTTTCATATTGGTGAAAAATTAGTTTTAATTTATTTATATAATATATATATATATACATAATAGGTAAGTAAATCAATTATGGAAATTGAAAACAAGTTGAGGGAACTTTGAATTTTGATACAACTGTGCTGTTAAAATTTTCCAAAAATTAATCTCAGTTGCCGGATGTGTATGAGCATCCAAAATATGTTGAAATGTTTGGATGCCTTATTATTATTATTATTTTCATGATATATATCATTTATATTTTTTTTAGATATGTTGGGATACATAGTTCTGAAAATCTTTTTTTGTAAGTTTATTATAATATTTATTATAGTTATTTCAATTTTATTTATCTAAAATAATAGATGATTTTTAGTACGTATATTTATAAAATTTTTGTAAAAAATGATACAGAATCAATGTATGGTTTCTTGGTCACCCAAAATTTTTCTACAATAGTGAGGATCGTGAATTATGATTAAAGAAACATATCTATTTTTAAAATATTAAGGAATAATGTAATTCAATGTTGAAAATTTCCTTATATTGATGGGTATGAAACATATATTTAATTGAGTTTCTCTTAACTTAACATTCACTAACATTATATTATTTTTATATTATTAGTCATATGATATTGGGTATTTTTTCCATAATATAATACACTTTATTGGTAATGTTTCTTACATGGTGATGCATGAGAAAAATTGAAAAAAAAATAAAGAATTAAGTTCTATTATAGGAGTAATTATTTTTTACACTGACTTTCACTTTTATTTCATACATATAATTTTCAAACAAGTAATGGGATTACTATAGAGTGTTAAGAGGAAATAGGAAAACAAATATCATATATGTGAAATCAATGGTAAATTTATATATAATTACTAAAATTTCACATATACATAAAAATTTATTTTCAATTGAAAGTCTTATTTCAAATAGAATTGTTATCATCAAGGAGAAACAAAATCTAGATATTGTGTTATGCGATATATGTTTAAAATAATTTCAACCCACACAATTATAAAATTCCCTAAGTTAGATTTTATTATTACATTTTCTTATTTCTATTATCATTTTATTGAAAATATATATAAAATATATATTTATTTCTATTTGTAGATTTTTAATAACCCTATTTCTTATAATAAAGAAGAGTTGAATCATTTTCAATAAATATGGGAAGAATATATTTTAGGTTTGATTCAATTTCAGTTTTTAATATAGATTTTGTTGTTTAATTTAAAATTATAAACTTTTTGTAATTTGAAGAAATTTTTGAAGTAAATACTTTTTATTGGTATGGATACATTATTCTACTACTGATGTTTTTTATTTTTATTTTTTGTTTCATCTAGCTATGGGATATTTTATTCATGTAATATTTTTAAAAAAACATAGTTACAATATCGATTATTTGATATCTAAAATTGAAAATATTTTCAATGTTTGTTGTTATACTAACATTTAAAATCCATAATACATTAATAAAATTAATATGTTTTTAACATCAGTTTTTAACAAAACTAATGTTAAAAACTATTTTTGATGTTTTTTTAAATAATTGATGTGGAAAATTGTTTTAAAACATAAATTTTTAAGATGTATTTTTTTACCGACATTAAACCTTAAAAACATACATGAAAACACAATTTTTCCAATAGTGATATAAAATTGAGCTATGTGATTCATCTAGTAGTTACCTTTTTCATTTTCATATCGATATAACACATAAAATCTTAAAAACTTCAACACTCCATTTCTATAGATGATATCAATAAATTTACCATAATTTACTACTTTAATATTCCTTTATAAGTTTTTTCATCCTACTGGGGACTTCTATATATTTTCTATTACAGATTATTTAGTAATTTCCTAAAAAAGGGTACATGACCCATTGGATAAAAATCACTATATCAATCTTTAATAGATTTCTATATACAATATACTTTTAAATCCTCATCATTGTCGAACTCTATAGTCCCTCCTACTCAATTCATCATCCACATTGTCTTCATTCTCATGGTGATAGTGTGTTGATAAATCATAGCCATTGAGTAGTTCCAACCATAACATTTTCCTTATATTGATCTCCTTTTGAGAGAATATATACTTTAAACTCTTGTGGTCTATATATATATATTATATCTTTCACCATATAGGTAGTGTATCTATATTTTTAAAGAAAATATTATGGATTATAGATCAATTTCATGATTTAGATAGTTTTTTTAATAAATTTTCAATTTCCTTGATGCATAGGGATTCACTCTATCATTTTTCATAAGAAAATAGGGAATTCATTTATTCAATGCATCACTGTATATTACAAATCCTTTCTTAATTGATGGTAAAATTAATATTTATACATTGATCATCTAAAAATTTACCTCCTCAAATAATTCCTCACATTACCTTGGCCATATGAACTTAACCCCTTTATGTGTTAACTTTGTTAAAGGATTGTCCAACTAGGTGTAGTCTTGAACAAATCGATGATATTAACTTCCAAAACCTAAGAAACTTTAGATCTTGGTTATGTTTTCTTGTATAATACATAATTTTACTACCTTTTTCATTGAAGGGTGAAAAAATATTTTATATTTGGAGAAAATATATCCATGAAAAGAAAAATTATTGAGCAAAAATTCACATATAATATGTTTCCCATTTAATTCATTTTTTCTCAGGGTCTCTAGAATTATTTAAAAATGAATCTCATACTCTTCATATATCTTAAAGTGAATCAAGATATCATTAATGAACACCACCATTATTTTATCAAGATAATCCAAAAATAATCTATTCTTTATATACTTAAATATATAAAGTGCATTAGTTAATCCAAAAGGAATTACCATAAACTTTTTATGTCCATCACTCTTTCAAAACATCAACTTTAATATATCACCATTCTTCACCCATGAAAAATGATAACTAGATAAAATATTAATCTTTGAAAGTTATTAGGCTCAATGAAGTTGATAAAATAAGTCATCAATTCTTGGTAAAGGAAATTATTATTTAAATTAATGGAATTCATCTCCCTATAATTGATGCACAATCTCATCAACACATCCTTATTTTTTAGGAACAAAATAGGTTATCCCCATGGTGAAACACTAGGGAGTATAAATCCCTAATCACAAAACTATTCTATTTGTTTCTTCAACTATGCCAAAATCACTAGTTCCATTCAATATATATTTTTCAATATTGGTATTGAATTTGGAATAATGTCAATAGAGAAATCCACTTCATACTTTTGTAGATTACCAGGATATTATTTTAGAAAAAAACAATGAATTTTTGAACCACAAGTGCATCCTCTCTTCTTAAGATATTATACATATACATAGATCATGTTTTATCTTCCTTTATTCCTATGATTTCATTAAGTAGATCTAATAGGGAAGGATCTATATATTATTTAAATGATTAATTTTCCTTTATAGAGACAAGACATTTCACAACACCTACATGTATCATAATTTCCATATCATTGAAGTAAATTTTTTCTTTATACTTTTAATTTAAATCCATAAAAAGGATCAAATCAAATTCAACCATAGATATAATTACTATATTTTAAAATAGTGTAACCTCATTTATCATAATTGGAACTACCTAATACATCTTGTTTTCCTTAAGATTCCCACTCAGTGTCTTAATTGAAAACTCCCTTAAAAGGGTGCTATGAAAATATATAATGTTTTTTAAAACATTGAAGATATTAAAGGGTGTGAAGATCCATAATCAAATAAAACATTATCTATATTTGAGGCTATGATCAATGTACCTACCACAATGTCATCAAAAATTTGAATTCAGTTGTGGTAATCATATAATGCTTTTCTTTCACCATTAGCCTTTTTAAGGTATATTCCATTGAGATTTGGGTAATTTTTTCACCTAATTTCCCTTCTCCGTATAGTTAAATAATTTAACATCAACATCTTCATCATTACCCTTGGATTCACGAGCTTTATGGCCTTTTTCTTTACACTTGGAACAAACTCTTGTTCCCTTCTTTCAAACCCTAGGGTGTTTCTTCCATTAGTTACCACATGTGGAAAGTATCATCCTTCCTTTCTTCCCCTATGCCGCATTGTTCTTCCCATGATGCTCAGCCAACCTCTTTTTTTATTGATTTCACATGAACACATACATCTTGGAGAAATAATTTTTTATCTTAATGGAACATGGGTCTATATCCTCATATGATAAAAAGGTCTAAGAGACCAACACCCTTTTAAGGACCATCTTTAATGCCTAGTTTGATAGATAAATCATGATTTTGGTCTATGTATATATTCAGTAACATGATTATCTTACCTTATATAGTTATCCTTACATTTATTAATATTTTCATCCTCATTTTTAATATTTAGGAAATGAATTTTTATTTCCACTATTTTCTCACAATGAAAGTATTTTTCTTATAATATCTCCTTAAATGTTCCCCATTACATACATATTATATCATATTCCTCTTTAGTGTTTTGAATTAGTGACCACCTTTAGTCCACATCTCCCTACAGACAATAAACTGTGTCACGAACCAAATCGGTTATCCATCAAACCAACGCCCGACCCAGTCTGCAGCAAGGCCTGAAGGGTGTTCCCAATACCCACGGGGTGGCACAAGTTCCCGAGTATAAAAAATAAAACTTGGGAATGATTTACCTAAATAAACAAATATAAAACAAACATAAAGATGAAAAAACTAAAAATAAAATCAAGCAACCAAACAGACCCTTAAAATAAGTTTAGATTTAATGTTTACAGCTTGAACTTAAAACCCAAAAAAGGATAAAATGAAGGAAAAATAAAACTCCAACTCAAACACTTGTACAAAATGAGGATTCACATCCCCAAGACACCGCCACCAAACCAATAGAAGGATGCCATTAACCATATGAACCACTAATGATATACATGATGCCTCAACTTAGAATACAAAAGAAATAGGATCTACATACACCCAAAGGTGTATGTAGGGTGTGTGCCAAGAGCCCAATTGGATGCCACTGAGAAAAATGTTCCATGCATAATTATTAAATGAAAATTACATTTTCAATTTTAATTAAAGAAAATAACTAAATGCTTCAATAGTTTTAGATAAAAAAAATTAAAGAATTTTTTTTCAAAAGGAACAACTTAAATTAAAACACACACACAATTACTTTTCAAATAACAAAAGTTTCACACCGATGAGCATAAAGCAACGAAGGAGCACCAAATATGGGAGAGGCCTCATGGGTGTTAGATAGCTTGGGTCCCTAGATCTTTATGTCTCGGTGAAACGTGGCTTAGAAACCCTGATCCTCAGAAACTGTGGCTTAGAAACCACTACCCTTAGAAAACATGGCTTAGAAACCACGACCCTCAGTCATCCATAAGTTTAGTTAGTGTTGAATTCATCAATCCTGTTAAGTGAAGCAGGTCCAAATCCACCCTCGGATCACTATCCCACTAGTTTAGTCTACCATCCTAGATACCTAGGCTTCTCGCTTAGTGCTAAAAAAAGTTTGGAGTTCATGTCACATGTTATATTCATGCACCCAAATAAAGAAAGACACTTCACATGCCAAAAACCACTAATTTCATTCAGAAATACCATTTTGAAAGAATATGCACACTAAAACATTCTCCAAACACGTTTCACACCATTGACATAATTTAATGAACCTTTTAAAAAGTTTATAAAACATTATCAAAAGAGTGTCACCAGGATTTTCACACACTTAAACCATTTAAAAAAAATATTACACACACTAAAAATATTTCAAAACTAAATCTTCATTACATACAAAACCAATTAAAACCCATGCGTAGTCAAAGAAAGCACTTTAACGGTCAAACAAACAATTACAAGAATTTATTAAACAATTTCAACATACGTCACATGTATTTAAACACCAAAAATCCACCTGAATAATCATTTATGATAGAACTCATACAGATGATACACCATAACACCAATTTCACCCTTTTCACACAAAAATTATCTAATAATAATAATATGCATGCCAATACTCTTTACACAACTCAATTAAAACAATTTTTCATCCTTAATAACTATTAAATAAAACATTTAAGATTTTAATAAGGAAATTTTGAAGAGCAGAACATGAATTTACAATCAAAACCAACCCAACCGTCTTTCATAACCAAACACACAAAACGCCACATCTAGAGATCAATCTACACCACTTACACCAATTAAAGAAATCGTTTGAGTATTTAAAACAAACTTTAACAAACGACGCAATAAATGTTTCACTAAATATACATATGGTTTCATTTAAAATGCCACTTTAGAACCAAACACACAACATAACCTTATCAAAACATGATTTTCACCACCAATATCATTTAATTTAACGTTTTACAATTTATAAAAAGAGAACAATAAAGCACCACATGGACTAACTTCAAAAACACACCCAAACCCACTTTTTAGAATCAAATTCACACTAACGCCATACTAAAATATAATCTGTATACATTTCATGATCTAATAATCTAAGTGAACAATTTATAAAACTCTCATAACTATCTCGACATGGTTTTTCACAGGAAATCACACTTATATCGCATAAACATGTTACTAAAATATCAATGCATATGATATCTCAATAAAAAAAATTTCACAGCGAAAACTAATTAAATAATATGCTAAATTAATTAAACACACAAATAAATTCATCAAACAATAATTATAAGAGGAACCACCCACCTCGGTGTAGATAAACTTCTCGACTTGGTGTGAAAACTCCACTGCACATTAATTACACCTCAAATGACTTGGCTAGACCCTAAAATCAAAACATCAAACCAATAATACCCAAAATCGTAGCAAAGCAACACAAAACCCTAATTGGACAACCTACTGATGGAAGAAACTACCAAGTGAAGCAAAAAAGAACCTTCGGTGAGGGTGCGAAATGTTGTACGAGTGAGACGGGGTGCTTTTGGAGGTGCATTGCACCGGTTGGAGGCTTGCTGGAAGGGGGGAGTGGCTAAAGGAGGGAGGTGCGCTGGCAGAAAAGTAGGAGGAAGGGGGATTTTGTGTGATAGTATGGGAAGATGGAGAAGGGTTTTATCGTACGGGGAGGCATGCCAGAGTGCCAGCAAGGAGGGTTCTGAGCTGGGGGACACGCGCACAAGGGGAGTCTGACTGGAGGTGACATGCACTGGTGGGAGGAGAGGTGCCGAAAAGGGGTGGTGTAAGGAGATATTATCAGAAGAGGGAGGGTGCACCGGCTAGGGTTGTCCTAGAGGTAGGGTCGCACTTCCATGGAGAAGAGGGGAAAATTCATGCATGTGTAGTGTTTCACAAAATGGGGGAGGAGACGGAAGAGAGAGAGGGTAAGGTAGAGGGAGGAAAAAATAATAAAAAAGAAAATAAAATAAAGAATAAAAGATAAAATAAAATAAGAAAGAAGATAAGAGGATAAAACCCCAATAAAAATAACGAATTTATCACTAATAATAAAAATAAAATAATAAAACAAACCATAATAATAATAAATTTATTAATTGAGGTTGGACACTATGCACGTTTGTGTGCACGGTGGTGCGTACGGCCGCACGCGTGTGGGCGCGGGCACAGTTGCACACACAGGCGCAGGCCTGGTCACGTGCATGGTTTTGCGCCCGGTTGCGCACCCGTATAATAAAAAATTTAATATGAGAACATTATCTTATTAAGAATGGGAACTGAACACGGTCATGTGCATGGTCGTGCGCACGGGCGAGCGCACGGTCGCGCGCATGGTTGCACGCCCGTATAATAAAAAATTTAATATCAGAACATTATCTTATTAAGAATGGTAATTGAACATGGTCACGTTTATGGCTACGCGCCCGTATAAAAACCCAAAATTTTCTTAAATTTAAACCCAGTTCAAACTGACCCCCAAAAGAAAGTCCCAAAATAATTAAATTAAAATAACGCATCGGGTAAGGGTGCGGAAATTCTTCACACCATGACACTTTCTACCCCCAGAAAGTCTCAAAAGACTTGAACAACCCTTGATTCAAAGAAAGAGTGTAAAGATACCTAAATTAAAAACTCAATCACCTGAAGTTCGAGCATTCAAAACTCCCATGACTTGAAACTTCAAAGATCTCAAAACTAGAATCACCAAGAAGAATAAACAACATCAAGGAATTCACCACCAAACACAACTACAACATAGAACACCCCGACCCCAAACTTAGGGATCATCGGGGCCACTCGAGATCTCAAAGAACACTTGTCAAGAGACCCACTACCCTAGTTAACCAATTTCCATGGTCAAAGTTGGGTGGAGCAGAAGTAAGGGGTTTCCCGGACAAGCACACATTCAAATTAATGTTTTCTAAAAGTTCTTACTATGGTGGTATCCCCACCATATTAGGATTATTTCCAAATATTGGTTCTCCATAAAACCTCTAACACTGGCTTGACCATCCAAGTTCCCTATGTTTAACCAACCATCATAATAGGAGATGCCGATGAGACCCGCACTAGGTCTCCCCGCCATTTTACAATTTTCATATCACCACAACACCCACGTGGGGATTCCCAGTTTACATTGAGCGATATGGACTGAACTCTTCATCACGAACCCACCAACATGGGCTGACCTACATGGATGATTCCTACACTGGCCCTTGCTCTACCACAATGGAGGGTTTTGACAGTGGAAACCCCTCAACCAAGAGGCGGACTAGACAACACGCGTCAATTACACAATACATAGGCATCTCAAAAACGGGTACAATTTTGATCCATAACCTACCACAAGAGGGTTCACAGAGCACTCCCAATGGCATTACAAGAATACAGATTCTCTAAACCTCTTTAAGACCCAAGAGAAACTCCAATAAATTAAGACCACAACAATGAGACAAGGGCTCCATGCCCCTCACAACAAGAATGATGACTTTAGAGACAATACCACAATAGGGAAATTTAATCCATCCCCATCCCGTTACTACGCACTTAAGTCGTACCAAACTCATCCCACGTCCAACGAGTTTTGAATGCGTGCAAGCTTCACCATGAGACCAATGGTCGGGGCCCTAATGTCTGAAGCATCTACTGCCTTGCAGTCATAAGCTGAAAACCTCTGACTAGAAATTACTATGCTCAAAAATCAATCTACATACTTCTCCTCATGTTCCAAGTGGTTACTCCCAAAACATACCAACTGAGAGTTGCAGCAAATGGATTAGAGTTCCTGACTGAACATACTAGAGATAGGAGATTGAGCGGTCTGTCAAACACGCGATGCAAACTGACGGAAGGGGAACTCCAAGAATAGTTCCCTTTGGTTCACACTCTTCATTGGATGAGGAACCTTCACTTACCAAAATATGAACATGACCAACAACTATTACGAGCTTTAAACTGATTCTTTAACAAAACCTTTGGGGAACATGAAACTAGCTCATTATAAAGGTCAACACACCTCTTTCTCCTCTTATTGACTGGTCGATCACCTATGAGATCCACCACTTTCTCTCGCCTTCACTTCCTTGGGTATTACCGTAGAATGAGGCTAGTATTTAGGATCACTCATGACATCCCCATTCACAATGAAAATGGAATGATCACCATTTTCTGGTGTAGTCTCGCACCTCCAAACATACTCGAGACAACTCACTCCTACACAACATTTGGAGTTCCTAAAAAACCGGAGACACTCTTAAATTTTCCAAAGCATTTAGTGATATCCAACGGACCTCAACGTCTACAAATAGTCAACACAACCGAGTAGAATCAAACTATGCCACTCTACTGGGAGTATGGGCTGAGCCAAGAACCGGAAGACCTGCTGGAAACCCATGGGATGTTTCTAGGGGGGTATCTCTTGAACAAGAAACACAAAACTTATTAAGTCAAAAGTCCTCTATTGACTTTTATGTATTTTGTTTTTGGAATCAAAAATATCTTTAATCAATTCTCAAATAGAGGATTTTCTTTCAATATGATTACTCTTCCAATCGTACTAACTCTGTCAATTGTACTAACTCTGTAAATCATACAGACTCTATTAATCGTATTGACTCTGTCAATCATATTGACACTGTCAATCATACTCACTCCGTTAATCATACTGATTCTGTCAATCGTACTAACTATGTAAATCATACTAAATCTACCAATCGTACTGACTCTATCAGTCATAATGACTATGTCCATCATACTCACATTATGCATCGCACCCACCTTGCATCATAATAGTGTTTTACACTAAGAAATATCAATCTTAATCATGATTAACATTTTCATATATCTTTTGTTTTAACCAAAATGATGTTGTGTAGTTAGTTATAAACTAATCAAAATGATGTCGTATTTTCTATTTCAATATGACCATTATAATGTCAGGTGTCCAAGTCCCTCTGAGTTTTATCGAGAAATATGACCATTGGAGAAAATATTACCATTGGAACTTGAGGTCCATAAATAAAAGGTCGTTTGAAGCTAACAACAGAAAAAAAAAAGTGAACGACTATGATCACCTTTTTCTTTTATCAGGTTCTAGAGAGAGACAATGTGACTTCTCTCTTGATTTGTGTTAAAACCTTGGAATTACAAAATTTGAATGGCTCATTCTTAGACTTTTTATTTCAATAAGTGCTTTTTTGGATTTGTGTGACCGATCAGGTGATAACGATCGAGGGCTGTCGGGTATAGGCAGATGGTGAAAATAATTATCATATCGAGGTTTTTAAAGTGTTTGAAAGACATAGATATTGATTACCTGTAAAATTGAGGGCTTGCAGGGATAAGAAGACGGACATTCCGATCATCATATCGAGGGCTTACCAAGGTGGTGGTAAGACAGACCTTTTATCCTAGGTGAAAGGACACCCTTCTCTTTAGGTTAAAAGAATTTTAATACTTTTATATTTCCACTTCTATTTGTATTAGAAAGGGAATTATATTGTTTCCCCTTTCCTTTCATATTCAATTCAATTGTAATTGTTTCAATTACAATTCATATTGTATTAATAAGGTTTTATATGTTGTATGGTATAATCTTTTTCATTTTCATTACTCTGATAATTTTATTCAATTAGGATATGATTGTTTTACATTACTTATAGTATTACATCATATCATATCTATCAGATCCAAGACCATTGTGGTAAATTTTATTGTTTGTGAATTTTATTAGTTTAAGACCTCTTAAACTAAGATCCTTCTTAGGTGTTTAAATACAAATTTTTTAAACTTACAATTCACTCCACCCCCCTCTTGTATTAGGTCATCTAATATACATATACATCATTATTTCGATCCAAAAATTGGTATCAAGGGAGGTTTTCACTGTTTTGTATTACTTGCTATATTTTTTTTGGAAATACATTTGTAGTTATTTTACAAATTTTTTGTCTATAACAGCTTACTACACTAAGGTGTGGAGTGGAAAATCATTGTTCTATAAGATTGAAGGAATGAATATTGGATCAATTGACAATCTAAATCCAACTAGACCACCTATATTTGATGGTAATAATTATGAGTACTAGAGAGATAAAAAAGAAGACTTTTGTTATTAATACTGGAGTAGACAACTTTATCGTGCTTACTAGAGGTTACAAAATTCCAGGAAAATAAGTTATTACTTTCACCAACTAGAAGAAGCAAGAATATCAACTAAATTACAAGGTACACAATAATTTGTCGTGTTCCATGAGCAGAAATATATATAGTCAGATATCATCTTGTAAAGCATCCAATTGTATCTGGAAGAAATTAGAAGCCACACATTTTGGTACATCCAAATTCATAGAAACAAGAGGAGAAATGATTCGAACAGAATATCATGGGTTTATTTTTCCTTATGGAGAACCAATATGCAAGGTGAAACAAAAGGTTTATGAAAATCGTCAATAGTATAAAATCTATGGGAGATAAAGGTTTATATGATGAAGCTCTTATGGAAAAAATTATTAATATTATGCCTAATGAGTGGGAGTCAAAATGGATAGATATCGATGAAAACAAGAAAGTTACACAAATCACTCTTGATGAGTTATTTGAAACTCTACTTCAGTATGAGACTAGAATGAAAAGAGATTCTGATTTCAATAAGTAAACGAATAGTAATGGGATTTTATCCACTACTACTACATCCAAATCTAAAACACCAAAAAGGGTGACAAGATCCAAACCAAAGAAGGTTGTTATATTAGAATCAAGTGATAGTGATCACTCAGATAAGAAGTTAGCCAATCTTGCTCAAAGGATGAACAAGATTGTGGGAAATAAAGACTTTCAATACAGACTTAAAAATAAAGATATTAAGGATAAGAAATATTCTGAATTAACATGATATGAATGAAAAAGAGCTGGACACATTCAACCTGATTGTACTATACTAAAAATAAAGGATAGAAAGTAAATACTTTCAGAAAATAATAAGAAGAAATATTGAAAGTCCAATGGAAATAAATTCTTGAAGTCTAATGATACTTGGAGTACAAGAGGTGGTGATTCGTCAGATGATTCTTCATAATATGAATCTTTTAGACAAATGAATATTAGACTACTAGCCAAACTACCAATTGAAAATCATTGTCTAATGGCAAATTACATAATTATGAATCTATTAATAATGTATCATTGAATTCATATTATGCTGATAATAAATATTATGAATCTTCATATGATGAGTCCTCCTCGTCAGAAGATAATACTTTACCTTCTTATGAAGAAGTTTCTAGGTTTGATGAAACCATTGAGAATGAAAATTCTAAAGTCAAGAAAAAGCATAATATTGAAAATTATAGACTATGTATTTTAACCAAAGAAGTATCAAATCATTCTAAATATCTTGATCAGAAAATTTTTTATTTAGAAAGTATTTCGAAAAACCATGAGGAAGTTAATTATGAAAAGGATAAACTTTCTAAGGATCTTGGAAATGTAATTTCAAAGAAAAATATTTTATAGACTATCTATATTCCTAAAACTAGTGTCTTTTAGGATAAAAACTTGGTTATAAAACTAACTTCATAAATATTTTCCTTGAGGAAGTGTTTTTCAAACTTTACATGTGGTAAAAAAATTAACAAGGTGTATTCTCAAATTCTTCCTCTTAAAAATAGTTTTGGAATTGGTTACACTCACTCATAACCATTTTTTAGTCATAACTATTTCATTCCTCAAAGTGCCCCATTCTGTAATAAGTGTCAATGTGAAGGACATAGGGAAAAAAATTGTTCTCTTAATATAACTCAATATTTAGGATTTCATAAAGACCATTTTGCAAAACAAATGTGGTTACCCAAAATTATTTTATCTAAAATTTCCAGATCCAAACAAGTTTGGGTTCCAAAAAACTAATTGTTTCTTTTTCAGGAAAACAATAAGTGTACCAAAAAAACATTTGGTACATAGATAGTGGTTATTCTCATCACATGACTAGAAACAAATATTTCTTTGAAAATATTATTGAAACAAAAGGTGGAAAAGTTACCTCTAGAGATAATGCTCAAAGAAAAATTTTTGGTATATATAATATTATTTCTCTCAGTAATATTTTAATTTCAAATGTTTTATTTTTAAAAGGTCTTAAGCACAACCATATTAGCATAAGTCAATTATTTAATGAATGATACATTGTGAATTCTAGGAATGATTAGTGTTTAGTTCAGAATTCCAAGGATGAATTCATTCTTTCTTCCCATAGGCATGATAATGTATACATACTTAACTTATAAGACCTTAGGAGCCCAGAAATACCTTTCTTAAGTAAAATGGAAGACCAATATTGGTTATGGAATAGAAGGTTAAGAAACTGTAACCTTAGAAACCATTGTAAACTTTTAAAGAAAATACTTGTTAAGGATATACTGGATCATAGGTATTATTCTTAAAAAAAATGGATCCTTGTCAATATGGAAAGAAACATAAAACTATCTTTTAATCAATCAACATAGTTTCAAATTATAATGCATTACAGTTAGTGAAAATGGATCATTTTGGTCCTACACAAACTGGAAGAATTGGAGGCAAATACTATGTATTTGTTTGAGTTTATGACTAAACTAGATTTACATGGGTCTATTTTCTATCAAAGAAATATGAAGCATTTTCCTTTTTCAAAACATTTAGAACCCAAGTTAAAAATTAGGAAAACCTACCATTGATAACTATATGTAGTGATCATGGTGGTGAATTTAAAAATTCATATTTTGAAACCTTTTGTAGTAAGAAAGGTATTACTCATAGTTTTTCAGCTCCAATAACTCCTTAGAAAAATGGTGTTGTTGAGAGAAGAAATCATATTCTTCAAGAAATAAAAAGAACCATTTCAAGTGAATACTCAATTTCTAATCATTTCTGGGATGAAGCAGTTAGTACTACATGTTATACTATAAATTTTGTTTTAACTAATCCTTTTCATAATAAAATACCTTATGAATTGCGGACTAGCCAAAAACCTAAAGTCTCATACTTCAGAGTATTTGTATGGAAAGTATTCATATTTAATATAAAAGAAAATTTACATAAATTCACATCCTAATTTTATAAAGGAATATTTCTAGGTTATTCCACAACTTCTAATGGTTATAGTGTTTTTAACAAAAAATCTTGTACTATTGAAGAAATAGTGCATGTTAAATTTGATGAAATAGACCCTTTTGTTTTTAAACAATCCTTACCTATATCAACTGATGTATTTTCACAAACTTATTATCAACCTATGATTGAAAACTCTTCGGATAAGGGGAATACTCAAGAAATTTTTTCTGAAACATTTACTCCAGAAGAATTTCTATCTTATGTTGATAAACATGTTTTAAAAAACCCAATTCAATTGTTTCTTAGAAATCACCCTAGTGATAGTATTATTGTTAATGTAAATCAAACAAATAAAGACCAGAAATTCCTTGAGAAATGAAATAGAACATCTTGTTTTTCTATCTCAATTTGAACCTAAAACTCCAAGTGAGGCCTTAGGTGATGAAGATTGGATTAATGCAATTCAAGATGAAACAAATGAATTTAAAAGGAATAAATTCTGGACTTTGGTTGAAAGACCTAAAGAAACAACTATAATTTGTGTAAAATGGGTTTTCAGAAACAAATGTGATGAAAATAGATTCATTGTAAAAAATAAAGCAATACTTGTTGCTAAGGGCTATAATCAACAAGAGGGAATAGACTATGAAGAAACCTATGCTCCGGTATCTAGACTTGAATCAATTCATATTCTATTGGTATTTTTATCATACTTCAATTTAAAATTATTTTAAATGGATGTAAAATGTACTTTTCTTAATGTATTTGTAAAAGAAGAAATTTTTTTTAACAACATTTTCATTTTATAGATTCAAAACATCTTGATCATGTTTTTAAACATACCAAAGATTTTTATGGACTTAAACAAGCCTCTAGATCATGGTATGATAGACTTAAAGGATTTTATTTACAAAAAAATTATGTAAAGGCATGGAAGATCCAAATTTTTTATAAAAAAGGAAAAGAAAAATGTTTTTATTGTTCAAATTTATGTTGATGACATTATATTCAGATCAACTCAGCAATCTCTAACTAATTATTTCATGAATTAATGAAATCTGAGTTTGAAATGAGCATGATGGGTGAGTTAACAATCTTTTTAGGTTTTCAAATCTCTCAAAAACTAGAAGGAACCTATATATCTCAACATAAGTATATCAAATACATACTAAAAAAGTATGTATATAACAACACAAAAAGTATTATCACTCTAATCAGTTCCTCAAATACACTTGATCTTGATGAAGTTGGGAAACCAGTGGATCGAACAAGTTTTAGAGGTATGATAGGAAGTCTGTTATACTTGACAGGTAGTCATCCAGACATAATGTTCTGGTATGCTTATGTGCAAGATATCAATCAAATCCAAAATAATCCCATTTAAAAGTTATGAAAATTATATTTCCAGTTTTTAAAAAGAACTTTGTATTTAGGCCTTTTTTATTCTTCTGGAAATGATTTTGTCTTAAAAAGTTTTTCAGATGTTGACTTTGGTGGTTTTAGAATGGATAGAAATAGTACATATGGAACATGTCATTTTTTAGGAGATTCTTTTGTTTCTTAGTCATAAAAAAACAACACTCTATATAACTTTCCACTATTGAAGCTGAATATATAGTAGTTGGAAGTTGTTGTGCTCAAGTATTGTGGATGCAACACACACTCACTGACTATGGAATGATTTTTTCCAAAACTCAAATATTATGTGATAATACTAGTGATATACCTCTTAGTAAAAACCTAGCACATCACTCACATGAAAATCATATAGGTATTAGGCATAACTTTCTTAATGATCACACACAAAAAGGAGATATCATATTACAATTCATCAGAATGCAAGAACAACTTGCTGAAATTTTTACAAAACCATTACCTTCTGATAGATTATAATTTATTAAACAAAATCTAGGAATTATTACACTAAAATAATCATTCACGCCTACTTTCTATTTTTACATTTCTTCTTACATTAAAACTCTCCTTTTCCAAGAGGAGAACATTTTTCTTTTGTTCTTTGTTTTACCTATTTTATATTATATTTGTTTCATATTTTATATTTTATTTAATCTTAATTCTGTAAGATTAGTTATATTTTTTTTGTTACTATAGTTATGACATTCAGTTTCGTTATCATTTTGACATTCTATTTTAACATTTTTGTTTTTACATTCTTTTTTTGTTTATCGTTTTGAAATTATGTTAATCATTCAGATAGTCTTATCCATCGGCTTGACAACCTATGTTAATGACTTTGTTTTCCATCATCTTGACAACCTATGTTAATGAATTTGTTTTCCATTAGCTTGATAGCCTATGGTAATGACTTTGTTTTCCATTAGCTTGATAACCTATTGTAATGACTTTATTTTCCATCGGCTTGAAAACCTATGGTAATGACTTTGTTTTCCATCAACTTGAAAACCTATGGTAATGACTTTTTTTCATTCATCTTGAAAACCTATGGTAATGACTTTATTTTCCATTAGCTTGAAAGTCTATGGTAATGACTTTTTTTCCATCGTCTTGACAACCTATGGTAATGACTTTGTCTTTTATCGACTTGAAAACCTACGGTAATGACTTTGTTTTTCATCGGTCTAACAACTGATCATATTCACTTTATTTTTCATCAGTTTGATGTTTGATTGTATTTTCTTTTAATTATTTAATTTTGTTATGTCTACTTTCATAATACTATGAAACCAACAAATTACATGAAATCTCCTGCCAACTAGCTTGTACCCTAGTGGTACAGGCTCTTGCTTGGCATCCAAAAAGACCGAGGATCAAATCCGGGCAGGGGAGAATTTTTGGGGTATTGTAGAAGCACTGTAGCAGTGGCAACACTCTAGCAGAGGCGGCACTATAGTGGCGGATGGACTATAGCAGTTACTGTAGCGGCGGCTGTACTATAGTAGGGAATGTAGTAGTGAGGGTACTGTAGCAGTACTGTTCACCAAGGGGTCCTTTGGGCCAAAAAATAGGCTTTCAAGCCTTTATTCAAGCCACTTTGCCTTGGGCCTTTGGGCTATGTAATGGGTCTCCCTCTACCCAGTCTAAATAATTCTTTGCTTTAAATAATAAATTGAGGCTTCGGCCCCAACCTTTTAAAAAAACTTACTTGAAATATCAAACATGTACATTCTATCTTCTTTTTGTATTTTTTTTCTTTTGTGTTATTGTTTCTCAGTTTTTTTTAAAAAATAACCTCTTTTATTATCCATCATTGTATTATTTATCTTCTATTCTCAACTGTAGAAGACCAATGTTCATAAAAATTCACTTATAAATAGAGTAACCCTTCCTCAAACCCACATCGGTTTTTCAAATTTCTCGGTGAAGTTGTGCCTCTCCTTCTTAAGACTCTGTACGATCTTTTCTTTTTCCACATCTTTATGTCTCATTCTTCTGCTAACACTTCTTTCTAGATTTCTTCAAATAATTTCTTAGAGAAGGATTTCTTTAGAGAAAGGTTAGTTTCTAGAGATTTTTTTGACAGTTATGATTCAATAACCAAAAGTATAATTTTATTCCCAGACTGGGAACATCTTTGTGTTGAGAAACCCATATCTCAAGAACCGATTCTTGTTGAAGAGGTGAGAAAATTCTACAATACAGTGTCTTTTGATAAGAATATGATGATTAACTTTTCTGTGTATGATAGAAAATTTTCAATTTCTATAAAACAAGAAGCACATTTCCTAAATGTTCCTACCGAAGGTGATTCTTTTTTACCATCTTATAAGCTACCCGAGTAAGTTAGTACATTTAACAAAGAGAGAGCTGAAAAGTCATTGTTTCTGATCGATGAGGAGAAAAGAAAATTATATAATATTTCTATTGAAAACTGGTTTGTTGTTATTTGGATGCAAGGATTTATAATTCCAAGAAAATGGGATTGGGAAACTGTTAAGGTTTATGATATTTTCATGCTAGATTATCTTGTAAACATGAGAAAGGTAAATCTCATGGGTTACATTTTCAAAACTATCAAGAATTTGAAATCTGGAGCTATCAAGACTCATCTTATCATGTATCCATCAATCTTCAAAAAGTTCACTATTGAAAGTTTGAAGTTTTGTAATATTCCTCTGAATGGGGAATTGAAAGAGCTGATCACTCTTGGATAAGTAAGAATATGTTGAAGAAATTTTATGTCTGTTTTGATGAAGAATCAAAACTATTTGTCAAGGATTTGGAAGCAGAATCAGCACCAAATCAATCAGCACCAAATCAATTGGCACCGATTCTAATATAATCTACTCCAATAGTTTTTGTTTCTCAGAAGTCAGATCCTCAAACTAGTGCAAAGCCGAAGAAGAAAACCAAATACAGTAAAGAGGTTATAGCCAAGTGGAGAATGGAGAAATAATGAAGAAAAGAAGGTGATCCTAAGTTTGGTCTGGACTTAGCTGAATCTCTAGCTGAGAAAATAAGGGTATAAGATAATCTAAAAGTTGAGAAGAAAAATAAGAATATTTTGAAAATAGAAGCTATAGATTTTGATGTTGGTAAAATCCTAAAAGGAGATGAGTTAGAAATTTCTCAACTAATAGAAGTTCAATAAGAACTAATCATACATACTTTTCCAGAGAAAGAAAAAGGGAAACAAATAGTGTAAGAAGTTTTATGATTAGATACACAATTGGAAGGTGAATAAGAGGAAAAAGAATTTCTTTTAGAGTATCTTCAGAGTTATAAAAATAGTATAGAATAATCTTCTTTTCAAAAATAAAGTGAAGGAACTCAATATAATCCTCATGCCGATCAAGCACCAGCCCAATCCGTAGAAACTCTTTCTGAAATAATTCCATCTCCAATCCAGAAAGGGGTACAAAGATCTTATATTGATAAAGTAATTTTCATCAGTGATAAAGTTAAAGAATAAAGAGATGGAAAATATGTATAAAGGGTGGAAAAGGAAAAATATAAAGGAAAAGAAAGATATCCTACTGAAGACTCTAGTTGATCAAATGAACTGGAATCATATAATGATGATACTGATTCAGAACACACAATTTCCTTGAAGAAAAGTGATTACATTGTTCATGTTTTGAGAAGGATTGAAAAGACTATTCCTTACTTTCCCAGAATAGAAGGAAAGATTGATTTCATTAAAAATAATCAAAGTAATAAATTTGGTTCAATTAGAGATCTCAGAAAGAGAGTAATGACTCTAGAGGCCGATTTAAATGTTTTGAGTGATAGTTTTGTTGCTCATAAGAAGACCTATAACAAGATGACTAAGTGGTCATACAAAATAGAAATCTCAGTGAATGAACATGATGAATCAATTAAATACTTAAGGATACTCTTAAATGATCTTTCTATTACTTTTAATAAGCTTGATAAGGAAACCATCAACATGTTAAATCAGATTCCAAAATTCCATAGTGCATATGTCCTTTTAGTGAAAGAATTTTAAGAAAATTTTGGTGCTTTACGATTAGAATTCTCTAAGGTTTCATCTTTCAAAGATGAAATAGTTTTGTTAAATAAACAAAACACTTTGTAGGATGAATAAAAAAAGGGTATGAAAAACATAATTGATACTCTTGAAGAAGTGATCAGGGTGAAATAAGACACTATCAAAAACCAAGATCAACTTTTTGCAGACCAACAAGAGATTCTCAAATATTAGGTAGATTATATCACAGATGACAAGAAAGAGATAAATAAGATGAAGTCCATTCATAATGAGTTTATCAATAAAGAAAAATAAAGATAAAACAAATTATTTTTTGTTATATCTTTATTTCTTGGATGTTCTTTCATGTTCTCTAAACTTTTGACAGAAATGTATTGTATGTTTTCATTTCCACTATTTTCATTTTGTGTTTCTCTCTAACCTAATCAGGAAAATTCATGAATACCCTATCCTTTTTGTAAATCCCAAAGGGGGAGAATATTTCATAAAAGGGAGAGAATGTTTTAAAAAAAAGGGAGATAGTTTTTTATTGTAATATATCGAAAGAAAGAAAAATATATGAATACAATCATTATGAATTTGTATACCTAAGGGGGAGTTAGTTGTATTCAATTTCTTTTTTAGAAGAGTTTTCATAACTCATGGGGAGATAAGTATTTCTTTCTAGTTTTACTTTGTATTTTGTGCTTTCCAAAAAGGGGGAGATTGTTAAGTCAAAAGTCATCTTTTTACTTTTATGTCTTTCATTTTTGAAATCACAAATCTCTTTACTCATTTCTCAAATAAATGATTTTCTTTGAATACAATTACTCTATCAATCATACTAAATTTTTCTATCATACTAACTCTGTAAATCATACTAACTCTATCAATCATACTGACACTGTCAATCGTACTGACTTTGTCAATCGTACTGACTCTGTCAATCGTGATGACTATGTCAATCGTATTGACTCTGTCAATCGCACTGACTTTGTTAATCATACTGACTATTTCAATCATACTGACTATGTCCATCATACTCACATTATGCATCATACCCAATTTAAATCATAATAGTTTTTTACACTAATCAATATCAATCGTACTCATGATTATCATTTTCATATATCTTTTTTTAACCAAGACGATGTCATGGAGTTAGTTAACAATAATCAAAATGATGTCATGTTTTCTGTTTCAATATGACCATTATAATTCTAGGTGTCCAAGTCCCTCTGAGTTTTCTGGAGAAATATGATCGTTGAAGTAAATATGACTATTGGAACCTGAGACCTACAAATAAGAGTTCATTTGAAGATGAGAACATAAAAAAAGTGAATGACTTTGATCATCTTCTTCTTTTATCAGGTTCTAGAGAGAGTCATTGTGACTTATCTCTTGCTTCATGTGAAAACCTTAGAGTTACAAAATGTGAAAGGATTGTTGTTAGATTTTGTATTTCAGTATGTTCTTTTTTTTCTTTGTGCGACCGATCAAGTGATAATAATCGAGGGCTGTTGGGGATAGGTAGATAGTGCAACTAATCATTTTATCGAGGGATTTCAAGTGTTTAAAAGATAGAGGTACCGCTTTCCTGTAAAATCAAGGGCTTGAAGGGATAGCAATATGGACGTTCCGATCATCGTATCGATGGATTAACAAGGTGGTGGTAAGATAGACCTTCTAACCTAGGTGAAAGGATTCCATTATATTTGGGTTAAAATAATTTTAATACTTTTACATTTGAGCTTCTATTTTTATTAGAAAGAGAATTGTATTTTCCCCCTTTCTTTTCATATTCAATTCAATTGTAATTGTTTCAATTACAATTCTTATTGTATTAATAAGGCTCTATACATTGTATGGTAGAATGTTTTTCATTTTCGTTACTCTTTTAATTGAATTCAATTAGAATACGACTATTTTACATTACTTAGAGTATTACATCATGTCATATCTATCGGATCCATGACCATTGTGGTAAATTTTATGGTTTGTGAATTTTATCAGTTTAAGACCTCTTAAACTAAGTTCCCTCTTAAGTGTTTAAATAAAAAAAATTAAACTTGCAATCCCCCCCCCTTGTATTGTTTCATATAATATACATATACATCATTATTTAGATCCAACAAAACTAGCCTTCTACAAAACCAAACACATCTCAAAGCAAACATCCACAATCCGGAAACAAATCCAATAATTCCAATTCAAAACATCAACACATCCTTAAAGAAAACAACCTCTTGAAAAACTAAGCATAGTACAATAAAACTAAACAACTCTTTTGAACCCATCGCTTCCCCTCTGGACTCAAAACCATTTTCAAAATTCCAAAACCATTTAAGCACAAAGAACCCTTTTTAGAGAAAAATCCACTTTTCATGAAACAAGAAGCACCATTAGAAATCAATCAATCACTACTGATATTACATGATGCATCGCAAATATGATTTTTTGTGCCACTCATGCACCCATACACACAATCCACCAATTGTCCATCAACCATGTCTACATGCACATGCGAGCACCCATGGGAATAACACTGGACAAAACAAGGCTCTTACGATTTCAAATCAATAAATTCCCAATATTTTGAAAATATTTTTTTTCCAAAACCATTTAAAAAGTTCTAGAAAATTTTTCAAAATGCTCCACATTTCCAAAATAACTCACTTTGATTTCAAACAACCCAAGACATTCTTTTAGAAAATCAATTTCAAAAAATCAAAAACCAAATTACAAAAACAAGGTCCAAGAGAAACATACCCAAAAAATCATTCAAAACACACACCAAAATAAAATAAGACTAACCCCAAAGTCCTCTTCCCTTTAAAAAAATACTTTATCACAAACCCAAAACTCAAGCAAGACATCATAAACACTAAAGAACCTGGAAAGAGAACTAGTGTCCATGCCTAACCCGGCTACATGGTTTAGCATACCATGCCCTAGGCAAGTACCAACCACTAGGAGTTTCAAACCATACTCTCAGGCATCACATGGGTCGCTACTCTATGTGAGACCACACACAGTACCGGTTTACTCCTACTATTATCCCCCATCCACACAGACCAAATCCAAAAACATGAATCCCAAACTACCCATGGTTACTCGAGGATCGGAACGAGTAAGCGTTCATGACGCTCTTCCCACACCTACCCCTCGAGTACAGAAAATCCTATCTCCAATCTACCTAACATCCCAAATAACAAGAACAAACCTCCCCTCTAATACCATTTTGTCACAAACCAAATCGGGTCACCATAAAACTGACCCCAAACCCGATCCGCAGAAAGTCCTGAAGGGCGTTACCGATCCCCACGGGCTGGAACAAGTGCCTGGATATCAAAAATAGAACTTTGGAACAATTTACCCGAATAAATAAATATAAAACAAACAGAAAGATAAAAAACTACAACTACAATCAGACAATCAAACATACCCTTAAACTATGTTCAGATTTAATGCTTACAACTTGAACTAAAAACCCAAAAAGGCTACAAAAAAGGAAAACCAAAACTACAACTCAAACCTACGTGCGACATGAGGAGTAACATCCCCAATCCACCAACACCAAACCAACACGAGGGTTCCACTAACAATCCGAACCACCAATGTTATGCATGATGCCTCAACTTGGAATACAAAATAAATAGGATCTACATACACCCAAAGGTGTATATAGGGTGTGAGCCAATATCCCAGTAGGATTCCACTAAAAAAAGGTTCCACCTATAACTATTAAATGAAAAATAAATTTTCAATTATAATTAAAGAAAAGAACTAAATGCTTGAACAATTTTAGATAATATTTTTTAAAGAAAACTTTTTGAAAAGGAAAAAAAATTAAAACGCACACACACTTACTTTTAGAATAACTAAAGTGTCACACCGATGAGCATAATAAACAAAGGAGAACGAAATATGGGAGAGGCCTTATGGGTGTTAGCTAGCTTGGGTTCATGGATCTTTATGTCTCGGTGAAACATGGCTTAGAAACCACAACCCTTAGAAACTATGTCTTAGAAACCACAAACCTCATAAAATGTGTCTTGGAAACCACAACCCTCAGTCATTCATATGTTTAGTTAGTGTTGTAGTCGTCAATCCTTCTAAGAAAACTAGGGCCAAAGACACCCCTGAATCACTAGGCCATTAGTCTAGTCCACCCTCCTAGCTACTCGGGCTTCCCACTTTGAGCTCAAACATGTTTTGAGTTCATGTCACATGTTATATTAATGCACCTAAAGAAAAAAAGACAATACACATGCCAAAAACCACTACTTTCGCTCAGAAATACCATTTTGAAAGAATACGCACTCTAAAACATTCTCCAAACACTTTTCACACCATTGAAATAATTTAATGAACCTTTTAAAAAGTTTATAAAACATTATCAAAAGAGTGTCACCAGGATTTTCAGACACTTAAACCATTTAAAAAAATATTATGCACACTAAAAATATTTCAAAACTAAATCTTCATTACTTACACAACCAATTAAGACCAATGCGTAGTCAAAGAAAGCACTTTCATGGTTAGAAAAACCATTAAAAGAATTTATTAATAATATTTCAACATACGTCGCATGTCTTTAAACACCAAAAATCTACCTGAATACTTATTTAAGACCGAACACATACAGATGCTACAAAAAAAACACCAATTGTACCCTTTGCAAACACAAACTCTCTAATAATAATAATGATAATAATAATAATAATAATATTCACACCAATAATATTTTCACAACTCAATTAAAACAATTTCGCATCCTTAATAACTATTTAATAAAACATTTAATATTTTAATAAAAAAAATTGAATAGTAGAACGTGACTTTAAACACAAAACCAACCCAACCCTCTTTCATAACCAAACACACACAACGCCACATCAAGATCTCAATCTACACCACTTACACCAATTAAAGAAACCATTTGAGTAGTTTAAATCAAACGTTAACAAACGATGCAATAAAGTTTTCACTAAAGATACATCTGGTTTCATTTAAAATGCCACTTTAGAACCAAACACACAGCATAACATTATCAAAACATGATTTTCACCCCCAATATCATTCAATTAAACATTTTAAAATTTATAAAAACAGACCAATAAAGCACTACATGGATTTATGTGAAAAACACACCCAAACCCCCTTTTTAGAATCAAATGCACACTAACGCCATACTAAAATATAATATGCATCCATTGAATGATATAATAAGCCAACTCCACAATTTATAAAACACTAATTACCAGCTCGACTTGGGTTTTCACAAAAAATATCACTTATATCGCATAAACATGTTACTAATAAATCAATGCATATGAGATCTTAATAAAAAACAATTTTTCACCATGAAAACTAATTAAAAAATACCCTAAATTAATTAAACATGAAAATAAATTCATCAAACAATAATTATAAGCAGAACCATATACCTCGGTGTAGGAAAACATCAAAACTTGGTGTGAAAACTCCACTGCACGTTAATTTCACCTTAAACAACTCAGCTAGAACCAAAAATCAAAAAATCAATCAACTTATACCCAAAATCATACCAAAGCAACACAAAACCCTAACCGAACAACCTAAAAATGTAAGAAACTACCAACTAAACAAAAACACACCTTCACTGAGGGTGAAAAAGGTTGGACGAGTGAGACAGGGCGGTGTCGGAGGTGCGCTGCACCGGATGGAGGCTTGCTGGAAGCGAGGCGCGGCTAAAGGAGGGAGGTGCGCTGGAAGAAAAGCATGAGGAAGGGAGTTTTGGTGTGACATGATGGAAATATGGGGAAGGGTTTCACCGTACGGGGAGGTAGGCCGGAGTGCCGGCAAGGAGGGTTCTAAGCTGGGGTCCGTGAGCACAAAGGGAGTATGGCTGGAGGTGATGCACACTGGTGGGAGGAGAGGCGCCGAAAAGGGTATGCGCAAGGAGATATGGTCATAGGAGGGAGGGTGTGTTGGCTATGTTTGTCCAGGGGGTAGGGTCTCTCTTCCATGGAGGAGAGGGGAAAAATCATGTGCAGGTAAGGTTTTACAAAAGGGGGGAGGCGACGGGAGAGAGAGGGGGTGAGGAAGAGGGAGGAAAAAAAGAAGAAAAAAGAAAAGAAAATAAAGATTCAAAGGGAAAATAAAATAAAAAAGAATATAACAGGGTAGAAAACCCCAATAAATAATAATGAATTTATCACTAATAAAAAAAATAAAATAATAAAACGAACCATAATAATAATAAATTTATTAATTGAGGCCAGACATCGTGAATTTTTTTGTGCACGGTCATGCGTACAGTCATGTGCATGGTATCATACCCATATAATAACAAATTTAATATGAGAAAATTCTCTTATTAAGGATAGGAACTGAGCATGGTCGCGCGCATGGCCACGTTCCCGTATAAAAACCCAATTTTTTTTTAATTTAAACTCGATTCAAACTGAAGCCCAAAAGAAAGTTCCAAAATAATTAAATTAAAATAAATTGTTATGTTGGGGTGTGACAAACATCCATGATAAAATTTTCCTTTTCACTACTTATCAAAGAGTAAAATATCTTCTCTAATGAATTTTTACATTGTTCAACTACCAATGGATTAGTAATACCCCCAAATGCAAGAGTCTATTATTGCATGAAGTGGTCCAATGACGTTACACCCTTTTTGGATTAAAAGATAACTCTTTTTAGGTGATATTATTTTTCATAACCTAGGTCAACTTCCCCAATATGGATATGATATGATTATCCTCCACTCTATCTTCATTAACTTGTTCAGGGGGAACATCTTTGTATTGACTATGTTTAGTGATACAGTTCGCATTCCTCTTGTTAGTCTCTATATTTCTAAATTGGAATAAACATAATATTTTCATGATATTTAATTGTAAAATAAAATTCCTATTAATTTATCTATAGTTTTCCCTTTAAATAATCTATATTTTTCATAGTACTTGTCATATCTAACTAGTTTCTTTTAAATCTATTCTTCAAGGTTCCTAATAAACTTCCTATTATTCCAACTGTAACATCTACTTCCTTATAAATCTAGATCTAGTATTATATTACATTATTGGTATATAATAAAATACTTTCCAAAATATCCAAAAATTATGTATTCTAGCAATAATAGATGCATACATACATTAAATTTCAAAAAATAAGATAAAAATGAACAAATTTTGAGAAAATTATTATCCCTTCCATCATCTACCTGAAATTTACACATATTCCTCCTCTAGGTTTCTAGGGGAAATTAAAAAAAAGTGTAAACTAATATTCTCAGTAAGTATTATCATAAAATGAAAGTTGTCATAAAATAAACTTATCATAAGTGATATAGAAGGAATAAATAAAAAATATGAATCCATAATCAACTGAAAAAGAGGGAATCTTATATCTATGACACTAAATAAAAAACATGGATAAAAATAATCATTGATCTCATATTGATTGAATACATAATTCTGAATATGGAAAAAATAAAAACCCTATTCCAAGATACCATACTAGTTTAGGTAGAGGTATACACCAAAACCCATGCTATTTTGTATCATGAGACTTATAAATACATCACAGGGCTATATAATTTTAGGCTCCACACATCACCTGATTAAATATAATTCATTCACCATAAGATTCATCAATACATTTCATACAATTACATAAGGAACCTATGGATCAATAAAAACATGGATATCTATATAATGATAAATATGGAAAATAAATAATTCCACATCAATAGAATAATTTGGATCTCTTGGAGAATAATCCTCAATAAACTTTAAAGCTATTGGGTATTTTTCAAAGTAACAGGAAGTACCCTTATCAAATAAATATAATTTCAATGGTATGTTCAATGTGTCGGGTTATCCACAGAATATAGTAGTTGGATTCAATATTATGCATTGTTTAGGGACCAATACAATGGTAGTAAAAATCTTTTGTCATGGTTCTTTAAGTGCATGTGCTTATTCCAAATCATATCCATCATGAGTGTCTATAAATTTGTGTCATCTTAGGTCCATTCATTATGCATCAAAGTGATAATTGATCCAATGATACAACCCTTTTCAACATGATTACCCCAAGGTGAATTTTTTTCATAGCTACATCAACTTTCCAGTATTCAGATAGGGATTTATTTTCTTTGAAACTATAGATACTTTTACAATACCCAAAAATAGGATGGTTTTTTTACTATGGAAAATATTTAGTTTTACAATGATTTTTGTAACTCTTGAATCAAAAGAATTTGTGGGAGGGAAAACAATATAGACTTCCAAATCCCTTAAATTTCATGAGTAAAATGGTAAAATCTATTCTATGGAAAGGTATGTACCACACAAAAGGAAATAGGTGGTGAATATAACATGAGTCCCAAAGAATGAAAATTGAGACGGAAATACCCCCGTATGGATTAGGTAGTAATTAAATCATGCCCTATTCAAAGAGAGGGATTAAAAATGATCTTTAAATACACTGAATAAAATAATTTTATGACATAAAATCTCAAAATATCAATATTTATACACCACATAAAGGAAACTAGGTGTATAATTCAAAACATGTCACAAAGAGAGGAATTTGATACAGAAAATTCATACCTCTTATACTAAATTCTAAAATTTTACTTTAAAAAAATGTATCACAAACATATATATATTAATCTCTAAATTTAGAACCATAATCGTATCTATTTCATTAATACTCTTCACAAATAGTCATTCTCTATAATAATTTAACCTAATTTTTGTATCGGGTGTTTATAGTTTTGATCATTTGTACTAGTTTTCTAATAGTGGTGTATATATTAATTATTCTTATAAATATATCCATTAAAAGGTTATTTAAGATAAATTTAGTTTTTATTTATAAAAATTAATGATGTTTTAAATTCTTCTCGTTAATGTTTTATTCTTTATCCACGAAGATGAAATCGATAACAAGCTTGTTTCTGCGATTATTAACGGATGGAGTGTGTTTTCTTAATTGATGAATAAAATATTGATATAACATAACAAAAACTAAAAAATTATTATTTCCACATTTATATCATATTATACCATGAATTATGTTCCCATAGTCGTTCATTATACAAATTCGCCATATTGTTCAAGTAGGTGGTAAAACCAGCCCAAACATGAACAAATCCTAATTTATTGAATGATTATGATGTATTTTTATTATAATATAATTATACCAAAATAATAATGATATTCTTTAGTGTATATTAGTGTAATATTTAATAATTTTAATGTATTATAATAAGAATTAATGACTATGAAAATATTACACAATTTGAATAAAATATCATCCTCTTAGTAAAGAAGTTTTAAATTATTAAATTAATGATGATCATTTTTTAATAATATCATTAATAATTTATCCAATATTTTATACCAAATAATTTTTTTGATATCATAAACATAATATATATCCTTTAATATTATCCTTAGATCCATTCTTATAAGTTATTGAAGTAAAATGAAACATATTGCATCATGGAGGCGGTAGTCTACGCAACACACAAATGATGGTCACATTTTTATTAAGGGAAAGGGGAAAGGTGGTTATTGTTTATTTCTAAAAAATAAAAACATTAATTATACTATAAATAATTAATTCTTAATATAATATTGGGAAAAATAAATTTTACATAGAATCATAAAAGTAAAGGGTGTAAGTGGAAATATTGAACTTATATAGAGAACTTTGGGTTTCTCTGGGAGGATTCCTTGGAAAGGAATATCTTAGGTCAATCCATTATGACCATAAGCTTATAAGTATTATAGGGGTAGAAATTGGGAAAATTTTAATGAAGAAACAATATTTTTAGAGTATTATTTATGGGGTAG
Source organism: Viscum album (assembly GCA_963277665.1). Lineage (NCBI taxonomy): Eukaryota > Viridiplantae > Streptophyta > Magnoliopsida > Santalales > Viscaceae > Viscum > Viscum album. The sequence continues at coordinate 1,744,276,541 of OY728141.1, forward strand.
TGAGAGGCCCCCTATAACAACCCTACTCTTTATTTCACATTAATACATGATTTATTACATAAGATTACACTTAATATAGCCTAGAAGATCAATAAGTATAGCGTATTTTGGAATTATATACATTAAATAACAACTTATAATATGAAATTTCATGATATTTATTGAATATATCCTTAACATGATCATAATATTCCATGGATTTTAAAAATACATGGGATAACCTGGGGACATACATAAGAAATGGGTGATCTATAAAGCCCAGTAAGGGAATAAACATGAAATAAAAGAAACAAGATAATACATGTTATTAAATAGTCATATAAATGGATAATTAAAGTAACATTAAAAATAAGGCATGATATAGCATGATAATCATAACATGGGAAAATGCGGCAACAAATTTAAACACTGCATCACAAACACTGATCAAGGATAACTGCCAAGACAACATGATGGAAAAGGTACCATAAAGGAATCAGGTTCACTCCCTATCCCAACATGAAATCTCATGAGACTAAACATTACCCAATTCATTATATCCCTATATAATTCTAGGCACACCCATCACTTTCATTTCATTCTCATTCTTAAGTGTTTAACATATATCATACAACATGGAATAATTATTCATCATATTTTATTATAATGTCAAGGAGTGTGGAATAAATACATTTAAGTCCCAATTAAAATAGGTATAACTTTATAAATTTTAATACCCTTGATTGTAAATGGGTATGGTATTCACTACAAAATTGGTTTGGCATAGAAAATCATGGTCAAATTTTGGTAGCATAACAGCATCACATAAAAATTCATAAAATAGGTTGACGAGAGAGAAAGGGTTATCTAATCATTTGGAAATAAAATGGGAAGTAAAGATGAAATATAAAGACATATCCCAACATAATTAATTTGAAATATAATGCATAAGATAATAAGTAAACATGAAAAAAGAAGAGAAATAAATGATCTTATACTAAATTTTGTCATGGTAATGGGTGTACATATTGGATCCTGGAAGGAATAATGCACGTGAAAAGGGGGATATCATAATTTATAAATCAAAGTGATAGTAAGGGGAAAATTTAATAAAATATACCAACTTTAAAAAATGGAAACTAATAATTATAACATAAAACAAGTGCTTGAATGGAAATAATAGGAGAGAAATCCCTTACTTGAGTGTGTAACTCCAAATTCTTAGGAGGGGCTTATCGAGAGTTTTTTTTCACATTTTTAGAACTATAGAGAGTATAGGGAAGAGTATGGACGTTCTAAAAGGAGTTTTAGTGAAGATAAATGGGATCTCAGGTGGGTTTATGTAGGAAATGAGGGGGGTTTCTTTATTATTTAGGTTTTGGACTCTACATAATAAAGTAACCAAAACCAAAGACCATACCTTGGATTTTGAACATGATTTATAAAAAATGGTATTGTTTCTTATTATTTTATAATTTCAAGGGCCTAAAATAATAAAATAATGTATTTTATTTTGTGTAGGTGAGTCACACACTTAAAGAAATGATTTTAAAACCATAAAAATATTAATGGTTTTGGAGGATTTATAATTACTTTAAAAATTTAATAAAATAAAATTAAAGTCACATTATTTTAAATTGAAAACATAGATTTGGTGATGTATACACTTTATATTATTTATTACATCACTTTTGGGTCATTATGGTGTCATAATACACACTTTATATTTATATGTTATTTAATTTTTACATGAAAATTCGACTGTCTCCAAAGAATATGAAAAGTTCACCATTGGATAATTTTTAAATTATAAATCCAAAAATAATATACATTTTATATAAATAATTTTCTAAATTTTTTATTTTATCTTTTAAAATAAAATCAATATTTATTTAGAAATGATGGGATTTTTTACAATAACAGTTTTCAAACCCTTATAAAAATTACATTTGACTTCATAAAAATTATATGATCATTTATATTTAATAAATATTATTTCATAATAATATTTTATTAAAATAATTTTTAGTTTAAAAATCTATTAATTCATAATAATAAATTTTTTAATTGAATTTGAATATTTCCCAAAAATATTATTTTTGTTTTATTGTATCAAAATAAAAATCATTTATAAAGTAAAAATAATAGGATGAAAATATATCCTTTATTCTATAAAAAACAATATACATACTCATATCACTAGGGTATTGAAACATATCTTTTTAATACACATGCAAACTCTATAAGAGTAAGGTGCATGATGGTGAGACTTTTGTGGGGTGGCTCAGCGTACATGGTTTGGGTCATGATCTCGATGAGCTTGAACTTCTCCTGTAATAAGTTTTTCTTATGCGTAAGTTATTGGATCCAAGATTTGGATTTTTTTAAGGGAAAATCCCATAAATGTTATCTCCCATATAAACTCTAATAAATGGTATTCATAGGGTATGATCCTACTAGTTGAGGCCATCACTTGTTCAATTTGACTTATTAAAAACCTATATTTATACAAATCATGTTAACACTATTCAATAGATATAATGATATTTAATGATCATTTAAATCTGAAGGATATAACAAAACCAAATAATTTCATGTGTTTTCTATAACCATATTACATAATAAGATATTAAATTAAATTGAAAGGGGGTCCTTTGATAACAGTTCATGTCATTAAAATATTTCCCCATTAGGAAATTTCACCCTTGAAATTTTCTTTTCCCACACATAAAAAATATGAGGATAACTCTATTTAATCACTTACTCAAGTTCTCGTATCGCTTTTTCAAACTTGTGGTTTTCTTCACAACACTTTGAAAAGGTGAAATGTATTATTTTATTGAACTTTGTATCAATAATTTAATATCTTCACCAGCTTCTCCTCATAGTAAATACCATTATCTAATGGTAACAACTTTTAATTGAGTACATGTGAGGGTATGGTATGTACTTTATCAAGAAGGATACATGGAATACATTATGTACTTGAGATAGGTTATGTGGGAGTTCTAGTCAGTATATCATTACTCTAATGTGATCATGGATCTCAAAGGGGAAGATGTATCTTGAACTAAGTTTTCCTTTCTTCCCAAATATCATCAATATATTCCATGGAGATATGTGGTGAAATACCATGTCTCTAAATTCAAACTCTATGTCTCATCGATGATTGTGAGCATAGATCTTATGTCGAATCTGAGTGGCCTTGATGTGCTACTGAATGGTCTTATCATTTTCCACCATTTCTTTGACCATTTCAAGTCCTATTTATAAGGCCCCGGCCTTAAACCTTACTTAATATTGAATTAAATGAATAATTCACATTGAGGATCTTTTCAAGTTTAGAGTTTTAGAGAATTAGGACATAACTATTACATCTCAAAAGATTACAAAGTAGAAACTTCTACTAAGATTCCATAAAATAAAAACTCTTAAAAAGGAAACATGTCTAGTTCCATGTTTTATGTAGCATGACTTTCCCTTGATCCCATCCTTAACCCTATTCATCTTTAAGTCCTGTGGAAAACATTTCAAAAACTTGGGATGAGCATAAAAATCTCAGTAAGGGATACACAATGAATAAAAACTGTTAGTTTTTCAAAACAACGAGTAAACCATGTATACTTTATCAAAGTAATACTTTTCACCTTTTCGAAGTAGTAAAAACTCTTCACTAAATAAAAGTTCATTACTTACCATTCTGTAACCAAAAGATTACCATAAAAACCATATAAAGATCACATAACATATAAAGGTAACTTGGGACATAAACATACTTAAGTGGAATAACCATACGGTCGACTTCCACACATACTTAATGGAATAGCCATATGACCGACTTCCACACATACTTAATGGAATAGCCATACGGCCGACTTCCATACCCAATGCATTGGAGGTTATAACGTAACCACCCGTCCTGGTATTCATGGCACCACCCGTCATATGGTTTATCACGTAACCACCTATAAAATGTCCAAGTACCATCATTACACATAAAATATTTAAAATATAATCATTTCAATAACAACATTTCATTTTCAATCACAATAAGTAATTCCAAGATATTGAATTAAGTAATCCATTTTCAAAAACCATTTAAAAGAGATTTTTGAATCAAAGTGTCACATACCACTTTGAAGCTTTTATTGGAATTATAATTTTAAAACATTAATGTCCATATAAATAAATACTGAAAACCACTTTGAAAACATGGACATTAAAGATAAAGGTTTAGAATAATAAATCTTTAAAACATTTAAAATAATATTTTTGTTAAAGAGTTTCTAACAAAATGAGAGACTCTTGAATACAAATAATTGCAGAATAACATTTAATAGGAACTTTATAATATCATGAGAATAAAGGGATTCATGATATAATATGTCAAAGGACAGTATACACACCATATAAGAGTGAATTGGTGTATAACAACAATGAAGTCTCAATGGAAATGTAAATTGAGACGAAATCCATTATAAAGATGGTATCCTTAAATTAAGGATAAATCTATCAAATAATTATGTGTGAGAAATATAAATACCCCCAATATAAGTGGATATTAAGTGTGAAACAATCAGAGGTCATTCACACATATTCATAGGATGACATGTTCAAGAAGTACAAGTTGAACCCAAAGAAATCGAAATTGGGTTAAGACGTTCATTTGTAAAAATTTGACAGCCTAACGGCGTCACTTCAAAATTTAGAAAATTAGGTGATGAGAGAGTGAATGGTATCTCATCACATAAACTTTACATAAATAAGGATATATAAGAACATATCCCAACATAATAAGATGTAAATTAAAAGACATAACAAAAGAAGTCTTTTAAAAAGAGGGGGGTGAAAGGTTTCCTTACCGACATGGGTATCTTTCAAGACATGCACCCCATGAAAAAAGACAATACAAAATTAATGTAAATACTCATAAATGAAAGTATATTACACAATGAGTAAAATAATGGGCAGTACATACACCACTCAAAGGGAATTGTGGCAAATGTAGCATAAATCTCACGGGAATAAAAGTGAGATGAAAAATCCCTTACGAAAACTCAGCAGCCTAACAGCGCCACTTAAAACTTCCAAAAAATGGATTGATGAGATCAAATATGGTATCTCATCACATTAAAATAAAATGTACATAAAGAGTAATATAAAATAGCATCCCCCATCATAACAAATATAATCTTAAAAGAAGTGACATAAAGGAGAGTACTTAAAAAGAAAGAGAGAGGTTATATCTCTTACGAAAATTCGGCAGCCTAACGGCGCCACTCAAAACTTCCAAAATGGATTTATGAGAGAGAATAGGGTCTCTAATCATATGAACATAAAAATTACAGTAAGAGTAATATAAAATAACATCACAATCACAAGAAATATGAGCTTAGAAGTAATGACATAAAATAGTGTACTTAAAAAGAAAGAGAGGAGTAGGATCCCTTACCTCAGGTCCGACTTGACTCGATCGTTCTTTAATCTCCTGAATAATAAACTTGAGTTAATTTCTACTTCCTTAAGAACCTTTTTCAAGTTCATTATTCCTTTTATATCACTTATTACCATGTCATAAACATTATGCAATCATTTAAGTTAATAATGTTTGTTTTGTCGATATTTGGTTCTTAAATCGAAAGTGGACTTCCTACAATTACATGTTGTTCGTGTGGTCAAAGGTTCTTTATATCCAGAATGAAATTCCTGATTTGGATATCATATATATCATATATATCCAGAATATACATGTATTTATAATATCACATAATCATTTAGAGGAAAGAAATGAAATGCACCGTTCATGGAGACGGTAAGCCGTACGTACGCATGAACGCTACTTTCATTTCTATGTCATATTAATGGAATTAAAACTATATGAGAGGTATGTATATTTTAATTACAGAATTATATTAATCATTTAGATGTAACATACATCATATATATCCATTATATATATGTACTCATAATAATACATTACATTTGGGGATAAGAAATGAAATGCACCGTTCATGGATACGGTAAGCCGTACGTACGCATGAATGCTACTTTCATTTCTATCTCATACTTTAATGGAAAGAAAATAATAATGATATAAAGTTATATTATAATTCTAGTATAACATCATATATAATAACTTTAAATCCATCCTTTATACGTCCCACATATGGCATTAACGAATCACATCACTTTGAGAGGGCGGTAGTCCGCACTTCCTTAAATGAAGATATCGTGTTTACCCATAATGGAAACCATAAAGGTATGCCATAAATGAAAAATACAGAAGTTTAAGTAAAACATAAACATATTATATATCATATATAAGTATATTTTCATCTTAATGGCCACCTTTGAAGGTGTTAAAAGAATTTTGAACAATCATCGTTTCGGGAGGCAGAAATTCGCCATCCACGGAAACAATATGTTCTTTAACCATTAGATGTAGGTGTGTGTAAGTGTAGCTCGAATACTTCTTATAAAAACATCCTAGTATATTTAATATACTAGAGTTGTTACAAAAGAAATGAATAAAAAAGAGTTTAGGGGGTTGGAGAAGCAAAATAAAACAAAAGGACTCAAGTGAAGACATTACCTTAAAATCGGGTAACTCTCTTAGATTTGAGCTCAAAGGCTTCCTTGGGAAGCCTTTTACCCAAAGTGAGGCTTCAAGGAGTAATAGAGGGATGTGGAGAGACAAAATGGGCAGGGGTTGGCCGATCCAAAGGCTTTTGAAGTGTGGGTAAGGAGGTAGAGGTGGGGGCCTTTTATAAGAGGAGAGGAGGGGCACTCTTGGAAAGGTATAAAATGTAACTTTATTTGCAAATGAGTTTCGGATTTTAATGGTCCCACATTGATTTGTTTCGAGGATAAGGTGATAAGGGTTATAAATCCACCCATCCAATAGGTTTTGGACATTTTTAGGTCTTAGATTTTACATTATCTTTCCATTTTATTTAAATCGTTAAATAATGAGGTCATTGCTGCATCATCATGATGTCATAAATAATTTAATTTATTTAATGTCTAAAAATTATAAAAAAAATACTATGATGTAGGAAATATTTTTAGATTTCAAATTAGTATTTATAGTCCAAAATATCATTTATGTAGACAAAATTAAAAAATATTTTACTTAGGTGATACATTCTTTGTTACATTTAACATTCTTTAAAAATAAAAAGATAAAAAGTCACTTTCTCACAAAAGTGATTCCATGGGGCCCCCAAGTTTGGCACAAGGCATACCATGGTCGTCCATGAGACAACCAGTAGCCTTATGACACATGTTGTGGTCATTTTTTATTATTATGATATTATTTTATTATCTTTAACTACCTGATTACTCATTAATCAAGATAATTAAAGATAATTACCGTCGTTACTATTCATAATGTCCAAAAACAAAAGAGTATTAATTAAATAATTTGGACCTTCTGATTCCAAATATGTAATTCATTTTACCAAATTCCAAACACATAAATTGCAATAATTAATTTAAAAAAAACTTCCCGTTGTCAAAACAAATAGCGGGTTTTTTAGAAACAATATTTATGAAAAGTTTGGCACTTGTTTATGCCTAATTCCAAAGTGAAATTAATCCCAATTACCATCATTAAATTACATGGTAAAAATATATTCGAATTACACTTTAAAACAAATTAAAAAGATAATATAACCATATAATTAAATTATATGAAAAAACAGTTTTGATGTGAATGCGGTATTTTTCACTATTCATTGAAAAATGAACATTGTCAGAAAAATACCAAAAATTAACCCAAGGTAAATTTCAATGTCCCAATCATAAATAATATGTTTATTTTGAAAAATAGATCTTATAAAATTTTCAAAAAGCGTATTTAAAATGGGTTCGCCATCAAAAGGCGGTTAATCGACCTTTTAAAGAATATTAGAATGTTTACGCTTAAAAACTGGATTCATTTGCATTTTTAATCCTCTAACATTTATTGTAAAGAGTAAAAATATTTGACAAACATATATAATAATTTTGTAGTTAGTTCTGTTCATTCCCGCCATTACAACGGCTAGGCGTTAGCTACCATTTAAAATAATATTATTTTATTATTAGAGTGCAACGTAAGATTCCCAAGAAACTCGTTGTCGTGTATTGGGTACGCCATCTAGCATAGCATCCACTTTAAAGTAGTATTAATATTTTATTCACAAATATGGATAAATATAAAGATGGCATATTCTTTATTTACCTGGGGTGTTACATCATCAATTTTTTCCCCAACTTCATCAAAACATGTAGGTGTTCTACACCTCTTCCCATAAAGGGTTTTTGGGAGCCATTTGGATACTTGAGTGGAAACTATTATTGTAAAAGAACTTGTCCAAGGGTAGATGTTGGTCCCATCCTCCTTTTAAGTTCATGTAAAATTTTTATAACACGTCTTCCAATGTATGAATAGTACACTTGGATTGGACATCAGTTTGAGGATGGTAGTCCGTAATGAAGTTCAGCTCATTATTTAGAGCATATTGGAGACGTTTTCAAAATGTGGTGGTGAATATAATATCTTGATTAGATATAATTGATAGTGTTACTCAATGCATCCTTGCAACTTCTTTGACGTATATCTATACAAGTTGGTTCACTGGTAACATCTCTCAAATTGTGATAAAGTAATTTGTCTTTGAAAGATGATTTAAAATAATCTATATATCATGTTTTCACCTGTATGTCTTTTGAAGTTTGATGAAAATGTATATGGTGATGTTTTCTAATTTCTATGTTGGCATGGGTAATGGTTGCATCATCACATTAGACTTAAACCTTTCAAGTTTCACTTGCTGACATACCTGTAACTATGATGTATATTCAATTATCTCATTCTTCATATTGTCTCACTAATAGTTATCACAGAGGTATCAATACATCTTTGCACTTTCTGGGTGAATGGAAAATTTCAAACTATGTTAATCATCCAAAAATTCCTTCTTTAAATTTGGATTTGATGGTACACATAGTCGTGACCCAAATATTACAACTCCTTCTTCATTAACATTGAACTCGGTGGATTTCCCTTTTCTTATATTTTCTACTTTCTTCTGAATTCCCAAATCATTTCTATGAGTATCCTTTATCTTCTCTATAAGTGATGGTTTATAAATCATTTATGATAGGATTTTTTAGGTTAATTCCTTTATGATTCTCATGTCCATCCTTTCCAAATATAAGATGATTGGATCCCTCTTAATTCTTATCAATTATAAAATTTCTAGATCCTTTCTACTTAGATAATTTTCCATATTATTTGTTTTACTAGGATGTTAGTGGATTGAGAATTCATAGTGCTTGATCTTATGTAACCATCTTCATTGGTGCATATTTATTTCTTTCTATGGGAATATATACTTGAGGATTTTTTTGACCCGTATATATTTTAAACTTCTCCCCAAATAGATAATGCCACCATATTTTCAAATAAAATTCCACTACATCCAACTCTAAATCATGCATTGGGTAGTTTTGTTCATGAACTTTCAACTTCCTTGAAGTAAAGGATATGACTTTGTCGTTATTCATTAACACACATCCCAATCCATTCTTCGAAGCATCATTGAATACCACAAAAAGATCTCTACTTTTGGGTATTGTGAGGAAGGGTGCAGTGATAAGCCTTATTTTCAAATCCTTGAATCTCTCTTCAAATTCATAATTCCATGAAAACTTTACTCACTTTAAATTTAGCTTGGTTATATGGTTTTACAACTGTGAGAAATTTTTCACAAATCACTGATAATACCCAGATAATCCATGGAAACTATGGATATTTTTCACAGATTGTTTTGGCAGTCATCATTCAATTAATTTTATTTTTGAAGGGTCCATAGATATCTCTTTCCTTATGATGAAATTCACTAAGAATGATACTTCCTGCAACCAGAACTCAAACTTTCTATACTTGGAAAAAATCGTATCCTTTCACAAGGTATTTAGAATAGTACTCATATGCTCCTCATGATCCTCATTTCATTTGGATTATATTATAATATCATGTATAAAGACTACCATAAATTTATTGAGGTAATCTCTAAAGACTATATTCATCATTTACATATATATTGATGGATAATTAGTCAGTCTGAATGACATTACTCTGAACTCATAGTGCTCATACCTTGTATGAAAAGTTGTATTGGGTATATCCCCCTTCTTCTCCCTAACATGGTAATATCCTAATCATAAATCCACCATAGAGAAGTTTGGTGTTCCATGTATCTGACCAAATAGGTCATCAATCCCTATCAAATGATACTTTTTATTTTTCATGATCTTGTTGAGATCACAATAATAAATGCTAAGGTGAATTGACCCATCCATCTTCTTGATGAAGAGGACTGGTGCACCCCATGGTGAAGCACTTGTGCTTATGAACCCTTTAACCATATTCTCCTATAATTTTTTCTTCCGCTCCTCAAGTTCCAAAACATCCATTATATATGGAATCTTGGATAATGGTAACATCCCATTTATAAGATCGATTAAAAATTAAACCTCTTGGCTGGGAGGAAGACTAGGGAAGTTCTTAGGAAACACATCATCATATTTCCCCATAATAAACATGTCTTCAAGGATGGTTTTTTTCTTAGAATCAATCATTTGATCTAGATATGCCTGCACATAGGGAAATAATATCAATTCATGAGACATTGGTGATATAGAATATTCATCCTCCTCCTTGCTCTTGTATAGAATCAGGGATCAATTCACAATATAGAGAGTAATTTAATTATCATGGCAATTTATGTTGGATCTATATAGGGAAAGAAAATACATACTCGGAAATGCATCAATTTCCACCAAAGGTAGTATGAAAAGGTTTTTTGGTAAGTTTAGACCAAAAATTGTGATATGGGAGAAGTTTTATACCTGGGATGCAATAATTTATTATTTTCCATTTTCACCAGTAGCTCTACTTTCAGGCTTTGTGGTGGTGTTTGAATAGTTTTACTAAAAAAAATTCATATGAAGGAATAAATAGAACTAGAATCAAAAATTATGTTTGTTATTATTGAATTAATAATAAGAGTACATGTCACCGCTACATTTTTGGTATCCACCTCATTGGTTTTGATATAAAAATATTTCCCTTTCTTCCATAGAGGTTGTGGGTTGTAACTGAAAAACCTTGGCTCGGGGTATTGGTTTTCAAAGTGCTCTGGTTCTTTGTAGTTAAAAAAATGAACGATGAACTAAGGGTTGACTAGATCATTCCTTTCCTCTATCACATTAGTGGGTTTCTTCTATCGATAGTTTTTAACTAAGTGTCCCTTTTTCCCGTGCCTAAATAATTTCCTAATTCCTCTTAGGAAGTTGTGTGGGTTCTTCTTTACTCACCTTTGACAATTGGGATGTAAATATTTCTTTTCATAGTTATATTTCTCCATCAGAACTATAGAATTAAACTCCACTTTCTTCTTTTTATCCCAATGATAACCTTGAGATTCTCTAATCTCCACCATTTTAAATTTTAGGGAGCGTTAGACAATTTCCTCATAGTTATCAAAGTCACGGATCACTATGGATTTTTATAAACTAAGTTTTATCCCACTAAAGTAGTGGTAAAACATGAATTTGTGGGTAAAAACAAATATACAGGTGTATCGTGAAATTATTGTGAAGTTTTCCTTATACACCCTAATAGATTCCACATCTTGTATCTTGAGGGAAATGAAATCCCTTTCCACTTAAATATTGACAGTGTGAGTTAAATACTTATTGAGAAAAATCTAGAATTCCCTCCACCCCATCACTTTGATATATTCCTCAAGCTTCATAGTATCGATCAATGTCTACCACTGATAAGATCCCCTCCCCATATGATAAATAACTAGTAGAACCTTCTATAGTTAAAAAAATTTAAGGATGGAGAAGATATTCTCAATGGAGTTGATCTATTATTCCATGATTAAGGGATCAAATGATCCATTGAACATTGGAATCCCTTGTTGTATAAAACTCCCAATTACAGTTTTTTTATTATTAGGGGGATTTGGGTGCTCTTTTTAATCTAAGTTTCTATTCATAACCTGAGTTAGTTGAGAAGTATCATCATTAAGATTATGATTCCTTCTCTCATCGGGTTAGGAATCACATTGGTTCAGTCATTACATTTCCCTTCAAGTTGATTTTTTACCTACTTCCTCCTATTTACAACCATTGGAAAGAATAAAAAGAAAATTAGGGATGGGTATTTTTTAAAACTAATAATAACATAAAGTATAATCCAATGAAATTAAAGGAATAACTTATAAATTACATTTATTTCTTAACTTATGAATTTATATGCTTTAATCTATATTATCCATGATTTAATTCCAAAAATATAATATTATGGTAATATTTCTTCCCTTAATAATGGTTCATATTGAGCTTATGAATTTACCAAAGCATATCCCTCGAGAATGTCAAACAAGGTGTGCAGTAAGGTCTGTTGTCGTGTACTAGGTCACACCGATTCAGGCCCAACACACCTTGTCATAGTTTTTATCCCTAGGTAAATATGTGCTTGAAACACATACATTTTTAGAATCCATGTAGGGATTTATTTTATTGAAAAATAACTTAATCTAAACTTACTAAAATTTAGGGTTGTTTTCTTATACTAAGTCTTATCTCTAAGACTTTTGCTTGAGTTTTCTAATCATAATCCCAAAAATAACTAAAATTTTCCTTTGATACCAACTATAACAACCCTAATATTTATTATATATTGAAACATGATTTATTACATAATATTACACTTAATACAACCCATACAATTGAGAAGTATAGTGTATTTGTTAATTTGGTACATTACATAAAAACATAAAATAGGAAATACATCATCTTTATAAAAAACTTCCTTAACATGATCATGATATTCCAGGGCTTTTAAAACTGCATGGAATAACATGGGTACATACATAAGAAATAGGTGAGCTATAAAGCCCAGTAAGGAAATAAACATGGCATAACATTAAGAAGATAATTTGTGTTATACAATGGGAATATCAATGGGGAATAAAAGGAACATGAATAATAAGGCACGATATGGCATGGTGATCATAACATGGGAAATGTGGAAACAACTTAAAACATTGCATCATAAACTTATGTCAATGCTAAATTCCAATAATTCATGATAGAAAAATTACTATAAATGAATCAGGTTCACTCCATATCCCTACATGAAATCTCATGAGACTAAACATTACCCAATTCATTGGAGTGCTATATAATTTCGAGCTCACCCATCACTTTCATTTCATACTCATGCTTAAGTGTGCCACATATATCATACAACATGTATTCATTCATCATCATATTTTATTCCTTAATCAAGGAGTGTAGAATAAATAAATTTATGTCCCAATTCAATGTGGTAAAATTTTATAAAGGTGAATACCCTTGATAGGAAATGGGTATGGTATTCACTACATAATTGTTTTAGCATGGAAAATCACGGTGAAATTTTGGCAGTATAATGGTGTCCCATAAGAAATTCATAAAATAAGTTGATGAGAGAGAAATAGGTCTATACTAATTTGGACATAAAATAGGTAGTAATAGGTACATGTAAATACATATAACAATATAAGGAATTGGAAGTAGAATGCATAAGATAATAAGGAAACTTGAATAAAGAATAGAAGGAAAGGATACCTTACTAAATTATAGTATGGTAATGGGTGTACATAATGGATCATGGGAGGATTAATGATAGTGAAAAGGGGATATCATCATTTATAAATCAAATGGAATGTAAGGGTAATTTTGACTAAAATATCTCAACATGAACAAATTTAATCTAAGAAGCGTAATATAAAAGAAGTTCTTGAATGGAAATGAGAAGAGAGGAATCCCTTACTTGAGTGTGTGACCCCAAATGATTTGGAGGATATTTTTAAGAGTTTGGGGGTTCCTTAGAAGGACTGTAGAGATTGTATAGAATAGTATGGACATTCTCTAAGGAGTTTGAGTGAAGTGAAATGGGATATTGAATGGGTTTATACCACAAATGAGGGGGATTTCTTTATTATTACGTTTTGGAATCTATATAATAAAATCAACAAAACCAAAAACAAAAACTTTGTTTTTTCCCATAGTTTTCAAAAAATGGGAGTTTTTATCAGTATTTTATAAGTAAAAGTGAAGAAATTAATAAAATATGGTCTTTTTTCATGTGCAAGCGAGTTACACTCTTAAAGAAATGATTTTAAAACCTTAAAATATATTAATGGTTTTAGAGGATTCATAATGGATTCATAAAATTATTAAATTAAAATTAAAATTGAATTATTTTAAAGGTAAAACATATATCTAGTCATGGATAGCATTTATAGTATTTATTACATCACTTTCATGGCATTATTTTGTCACAATACACACCATATATTTATACGGTATTTATTTTTTACATAAAAATTCAATTGTCTAGGAAAATTATGAAACATTCCCTATTAGATAATTTCAATATTATTATTCCAAAATTAATAATCATTTTATATAAAAAAAATTAAAAATTTTAATTTTCACATTTAAAATAAAATTTTCATTTATTAAGAAATGTTGGGTTTTTTACAATAATAATTTTTGAACTCTTATAAAAATTAAATTTGACTTCATAAAAATTATATGATCATTTTTATTTAATAAAAATTATATAATAATAATAATAATATTTTATTAAAATATTACGTATTTAAAAAATTTATTAATTCATCAAAATAAATTGTTTAATTGGATTTGGATATTACCCAAAAATACTATTTGTGTTTTACTGTATCAAAATAAAAATCATTTATAAAGTAATAATAATAGGATGAAAATATATCCATTATTATATAAAAATAATGTACATACTCAAGGCTCTAGGGTCTTGATACATATCACTTTAATACAACTGCAAATGCTCTAAGATTAAGGTGCGCAATGGTGAGACTTTCATGGGGTGTTTTAGCGTACATGGTTTGGGTCATGCTCTTGATGAGATTGAACGTCTCTAGTAATTGGTTTCACTCATGCTTAAGTTGTTGGATCTCAGCTTGAGCTTGGTCAAGGGAAAAGCCCAAAGATGTTATCTCCCTCGGAAGCACTGATAAATGGGCATTTATAGGGTACAATCTTACTGGTTGAGGCCATCACTTCCTTTGTCTGTGTCAATTAGATTTTTTAAAACCTTATATTTATACTAATCATGTGATAACTATTCAACAACAATATTTTCAATGGTAATGATGTTTAATAGTTATTTAAATCTAATATAATATAAAAAAACTAAATAATTTCATGTGTTTTCTATAATTATATTAAATAATAATACATTTAAATAAATTGAAAGGGGAATTTTTTATGACATTTTGGGTCATTACACCCCTTTTTATGTGTTGATAATAGTACTTTTGTAAATATTTAAACTTAATATAAATGGAGTGTATGTTAAACATATTAAGTAGAACAAAAACATAGAAATAAAGGAAATATATAAGGTATATCCACTCACAATCCACTCAGTTATAGACATATTTTTATCATGTTTCAGTATATTTACCCCTTTAATTATTACTTTTACCATTTTATTTTTTACAATGGAAATTATTTTTTACTTAAATTAACTTAATATTTATGCATAAAAAATAAATTTATCCCTATTATATAATTTTTACATAATAATTCTATATTTGAAATCCAATTTTTTTGAATCAATTTCTATATGTGTCAAAAATTAATTTTAATATAAGAAATGTGTAATATATTAAAATCATTTTTGAGAAAAATATTACTTTAATTTTAAAATATCAATCAAAGGTTCATAAAATATAAAAAAAAAATTAAAATGTGTAAAGATAATTATGTAATACATTTTTTGTTAAGAAAAGGTTTTATTAGTAATAATTATATACTAATATTGGCATAAAATTCATAGTATTAGGAAAAAAAGTATATTTCACTAGTCACCTAAAAATGAATTTTGTTAGAAAAATCCTAAAAAATTAAATTAAGTAAATATCATTATGAATAATTAAGAAATGAATTTTTTTGAAAGAAAATTCGGACATTCATAAACTAACTTTTAAATATTTTCATGAATAAAATCTCTTTAGAGTGTGAATTGTGTGATATTTTGGGATAAGGTGATTACTTATTATTTTAGGGTCTTAGGTATTACACCACACAACAATCTGACACAAAATGTGGTCAATGTGACTGAAAGTTCTGTTTTTCAATGTAAGTGTCGTTTTAATCTAAAATGAGATTCACATAACCAAAACTGAGAAAATGAGCTTATATTGTTTCTAAAACTTTAGGAAAATGATCCATAATTTATTTTTGATGTGTAGGAACCGGCCGCAAGTAAATATTGAACATGATGTATCCATTATGACTCAAATTTATTATTTATAACTTAAATGTTTTGTTTTAGTTAAAATTTGATTCATATAGTCCAAATCAAGAAGCAACCTTGGATCGTCTTGATAATTTTAGGACAAATATCCATAATTCCTTTGTGATATGTAGGAATTGACTGCACATCAATCTGACACACAATGTGGCTGGTATGAATTAAAGTTCATGTTTCCAATATAAGGGTTTTATTTTAGTCAAAAAAATTATTTAGATAGCTAAGATGAGTAAATGATCTAATATTGTCTTGATACTTTAGGAAAATAATTCATAAATAATTTTTTATTTATAGAAATCAACTGAACATCAATATGACACATGACATGGACGATATGACTCAAAGTAGTTTTTTCAATATAAAAGTCTCATTTTAGTCTAAAATATAATTCCCATGTCTAAAAGTGAGAAAAATATATTGAATTATCTTGATACTTTAGATCAATGGTCCATAATTCATTTTTGATGTGTAGGAATCGACCGCAACTCAATTTGACACATAATTTGGATGGTATTACTCAATGTATGTGCTTTCAATATAGAAGTTCCATTTTAGTCTAAAACATGATTCGCATAGATAAAACCAAGAAATTGAGCTCTAATTGTCTTGAATATTTAGGACAATGATTTTGAATTCATTTATTCTATGTAGGAATCAATTGCACATCTATCTGACATATGATGTGGCTGATATGACTCAAAGTGCCAATTTTCAATACAAAAGTGTCATTTTAGTTTAAAACTCATGTCGTGTTATCAAAAAATATTGGTTTGTTTTAGAACTTTTTGAAAATGGTTTTTATTTCACAAAAGGAGTCCAAGGAAGCGTGAATGGAGACCCTCAGTAGAAGGTATGAACTGCATTCACATGTGGTGTGCAAGATGTAACAACTAATGATATAATTAATGTAATTAATCATATAAATAACTAACAAAAATAAATAAAAAATTAAAAAAATTAGTAAATAATAATACAATTAATAATGTAATTAAAATATTAGTAATTAATTATATGATTATTAACAACTATTTAAGTAATTAAGATAATCAATAACAGATAATAGCATTAATGTATTCAATAATTAAAAATATAATTTATATAGATTATTGATTAAAAATTTAATAAATTATTCCTAATAAAATTATTAATTAATTTTATAATTAATAATTAATAATATAATTAACAATATAATCATTAATAATATAATTAATAGTATAACTGATAAAATCATTCCTATATTCAATAATTAACAATATATATTTAGATTTTATAACTTTACAATTATAATTTTTTTCCTTTTTAATATACCATTATTAAAATAAACATTAGTTTATTTATAAGGACACACTTTTGTACAGAGCTCGGTTGATCATTGGAAAAATCCTACTATAAGAGTTTTGTTTTTGTATTGATTTTTAATTACTTGATTAATTGTAAATATTACATCAATGTAAATATTTTATAAAAAATTATTAAATGTAAATTTTTAATTGAAATGATGGTGTGATGTAATATTTTTTTTACAATACTGTTTAATTGTAAAATTTAAATTTTTTTCTATTCTAGATAATTTCTAGTTTTTTGTTAGGACTGCTATAGGTTTTTAGGTCTCTCGAATATGGTATGATATTTATCATTACTAACAAAACAGATGATAAATTCTACTTTAATTAGTTCTAACAAAAGAACTGATAAAGGTCACCTTTTTCAGTTCTTTTGTTACCACTGATAAAGGTTGCAAAATTTTTAGTCTTCTTTGTTTGTCAGCACTTTTTAGCACTGAAAATCCATATTTTGAATGCTGACAAAGCCCATTTCTATAGTGGTTCATCTTCAAAGATTTCTTATATTGTTGTTCATTATTTTCTTTTCATTTGAAATTAATGACAACTTCATTGTCTCTATTGATCTAAATTCTCCTCTTTAGTTATATTTGTATTCTTTTAAAGCATATAAAATTATTTTGGTATCCCTTTTTTCGATCCCTTTAAATTTATTTTAAGTGTGAATTCTATTTTATTCATGTGCGTTTGAGTTTCGGTGAACAAAACTATTATATTTTCCTATTATTTTTTCATTTATTTTCTCATAATAACCATAGAAAGCAGAAATATATTCATTATTTTAATGTCTAAGAAAACCACCTATTTGGGTGCGTCAAAATATTGGTAATTTATAGTGATAATGAGATTTACATGTTTTATGTTTTCAAAAAATAACATTTGTGTATCTTAATTAGATATGTCATAGGATAGTGAAAAATCTCATAATTTATTTGAATTCCATGGATATTTGGAACCACTTACATAGCAGTTCATGAATTATTAATCCTTCTATGAATAATATGAGATTATTATGGACACCCTAGTTGATACTTGGATTATATTTTAATCAGTTGGATTTTGATCTAAATAATATTTTGAAATTAATGTCATATATAATCCATTTTTCATAAAACCCGCTATTTGGGTTATTGAGAACCCTCAAATGTTCCAAAACTTGTAATTAGACAACCAAATCCACAGTGAAGAATCTTAAAAAAAACTTAGTCATGAAAAATCATAAGGGAAGTGATTGTTAATGGTTTTGATCATCCCTTGAGGACTCGTTGTCTCTAGTCTAAGGTCGCTACTGAGAAATGATGACCACTGATCCACCTCCCACTAAAGCATCACTGGCACTGATCAACCACCCCCAAACCAAGAGTATCTAGTCATCTCATCACCCAATATCATACCCTTCTTATTTTCTGAGAAATGCATCAACAAGCACTTCCATAATAGGATCACATCTCTGGACACCTCTTCAACAAGGAAACATATTATCACCACCAAAAATCAACCAAAAAACCAGAGAATCATCAGTGAAAATAGAAAAACATTAAAAAATAAGGAACCCTAAAATAAATAAATAAATCATTAAAGTATAATGGTATGATTACCCAATGAATAGATTCATCAAAAAACTAAAATAGATAAGAGTGGAAGATGGGGAGGAAGAATAAACCCCCAGTACTGGATATCACATCTACCCATATGATGATAACATGTATTTTAACCTTAATTAATGATTTGTCCACTTATTTTTACTATAACAGTTTCTTTCATACTTACTTTTAAATCAAATTCCATCCTTTTCAAAAAAAAACTATATATAAGATTACTAAATCTAACGAATGAATTGATAAAAACCTTTGTCTCAACTCACTCATTGGTTTGGGAGGAGACATACCAAGTTGAAAAGTGATTATAGAGTGTAATACACCTTAGTTGTATAAGAATATCCAGATAGTAAGGTGGATTTGGAACAATCATGAAATAAGGTATTCCTTCATGTCAAATATTTTGGGGAGGACCTATAGAGTCATTTTTTCATCACTTAGAGGAGGTTATCCATGGTTTTTGGGTGTTTAACCACTATGGGTAGGACTTCTATAGTTGTGGATTTTTTCATCACGTAGATTACTTCTTTGGTGAAGTGATATGTTATCATGAGGAATAATTTTGTACTAAGAAATAGAGGGATAACCTTTATGGTTTTTTACCATTATTTTTGGAAAGTGTTCCTCCGTAGTGAACATCCTAGAGAGGTAATTTAGGATTATTAATTTATTTACTATCGATATATATAGGACTTTCATGAATTGTACTATAGGAAGGACCTCCATGGAGAGAATTTCTTTGATCTCTTTCTTGGGGAACACATCCACCCGATTTGTCCATTTTATCGTGGGGAGAATATTTATGACATATACCCTAGGGAGGAACTCTAGATTCTCTAATTGTTAGCTTCCCAATAAGGGGAGGAAGTCCTCACTAACAGAAGATTATTTCATGGGGAGGACCTCTACAACTGGTACCATGATGAGGACCTTTGTGGTTACAAAATTCTTGATTATTTCTATGGGGAGTACCTCTAAAGTTGATGTTCATATTATCATAGGCAAGACCTCTATAATAAGTACTCTGGGATAGAGCACTATAGCTCCTTGAAATGTCACCACTTATAGGAATTTCATAGTGCTTATAATTTTCCTTCATGGTGGAGGAATCAAGACACTGGACTACCTACACTCTACTCAAATATGTTTACAACCTTTGATCGATGGTGATTTGAAATTAACACCATGTTTCCATCAGGATCTGAGAGCGGGTCATGGGGATACTAGAAATAGTAGGAGTGTGGGCCTCCTCTTGAACCTTAGTGATTATCTTACCCTAGTATGATTTTTTTGGGTTCCTTAGTCTAATTAATGGGGCCAATATAGTTTCCATTATATTATATTGAGTGGTTGAGGCCATTTGGTGGCTTTGATAACTTTATTTGGTATAATCCCTCTAAGTATGCTCATAAGAAGCTATATCAATGCCTTGGAAATCCTTCTGAAATTCCCTAAGATATGGAAGTTGAATATTTTCTCCTTCTACTCAGACAATACCAAATATTTTTAGGATAGAAACATGGTCCACTAACCCCTACTACCCTATAGTTGAGGTGATGATCATCATGGATTTAGTTCCTCCATATTTTCATGAGTTTCCTATAAAATCAAGATAATGTCATTGTGGATATATTATAACACCATTAAATTAATTAAATGGTGTTTTAGGCACTGAGTCATCCATAGTTTACATCAAGGATTTGGAACCAAGGTATTCGTGGTAGTACTAGTATATATTTATGGTTCCACTAGTTTGTGATTCATAGAAACTCTGACTATTCCATGTTTTCAAACATATTTGTTATAGATTATAACTCTTTGTTGTACATTGATTGATGATTCCATTTTAATTTTGAGAGATATTTACAGACAATAAACTCATCAGTGTTGTGTCGCGAATGAAAATTCATTATAAATTAATCTATTTCATGAGTAAGGGATTTCATGCTAGGTTCACCATTTTTTGTTTCTGAAGTTTCATTTTCACAGATCTTTTTTGTTATTTTTGGGGTCATTACATATTGGAATAGAGAGGATGGGAGTTCAAATAATCCCATACTAGAGCATATTATCAGAATATGAATATTAAAAATTTAAGAGTATTATGTAATCCTTCCCAAAATAAATATTGGTAACCCTTTTCATGAAAGTTATTGATTGACACCTTGAATTTGTAAAAAATAGTGCATTAGGGAATTTTATTTTCTAATATATAATAAAAATATTTTATTACTCTGTTGTATGAAGTCATAGATGAAGGATCTCTAAATTTTATAACCATCAGGGGGGTAATAATGTATCATGATGGAGGGATTGGGCCCATGAAAGGGGTTTCCTATATATCCTTATGAAGGTAATTAAAGACCATGTAGTTTTGTGACTTTTAAAAAGGAACGATGTAACTTTTATAGTTATATGACAAGAATAAAAATAATTCCTTTAAAATTCATGCATCTCTGACCAATGTTTGTTCTTTTTAAGTTCATGCATTTAGGGTCATTTTTTCCTACATTTTAATGTTATAGGATTACGATATTTTCCAAGAAGTTTAAATTCATACGGGAATATTGTGTTTATGAAATGGTTTGGTGTAGGGAATATGCATGAGAGGACCATGTTTGGTTTATCATAAGAGATGATTTAAGTTATGGAATGATGGAATTATTTTAAAATGGTACCCATTAGAATTTTTGGATCATTGATTCGACCCAGGAAGGTCGATTAGATACTTGAGAGATATGGGGTCGATTTAGAATATCCAAGATAGGTAACTTGGTATTGGAGATAGTCATTAGTTTACTCATTATTAGGGTCATTTTTATAAAATAAATAAATTATTTACTATACTCTAAGGACCCATACATAGGGAGGAAAACTAGGGGAAATTTTCTTCATGGTGTATGGATCCCATTTTCTAATGAAATCCTAATCTTAATGGCCACATGAATGTGGGAAGTGACCTGACCATGTATTTTTGGAGGTAAAGATTTAGGCTTATCTGAAGTAGGATTTTTTAAGGGTGTACCTAGGTAAAAGTGATGTAATGAGGTACTATAATCCACTAGGAAAAAAATAAATGATCACCCAAGTAGGGGACCAAGTAAAGTGGGGTGCACAAGTGATCCCTTGAGAACTGAGAACGACTCCAAATGGAAGGTACTTGGGTTCCATTATTCTCTCCATTCATTCTTGGATACACTCCTTGAAATAGGTCATTTTCCCAATACTATGTGTAGTTTTGGGAAAAGTGTTATTTTATGAGGTTTTTAGGCATCAAAAATCATATAAGACCTCAATAACCCTATTTTCCATCACTTATTTAGATTTTGTTTCCAAAAAAACATTAGGGAGAGACTTCTAAAGATCAAACACATAAAATAGGGCACTGTGTGATTGAGTTTCCTTTTATGGATCTTTATGGAACTTTTGGTAAAAATAGGATTTTAGGGGTCTTTTATAGGAAAAAGAACCATGGCCACATATCCTTTGAGTTAAGTGCTTGGTGATCTCATGTTTGACTTAGAGCATGGTCCTGAGTCGACATCAGGTTGCACACTCATATTTGATTTAGGTCATGCACTCAAGGATTGTATCTTGGTGCATTATATGGGCTTCATTAGGGAATGTTTTCAGGGCTTTGGTAGGCCTTCTAACAACCTCTTTAATTTAAATTTTTTTTAACTTTTCTTATTTATTTATGGGGTGTTTTGAAAAAAAATAGAGTGAAAAAATCTTGAGGATGGATTTTTAGGGGAATAAATGATTATGGTGGGAGAAGTATAACTCCCAAAATTTTCTATTATTAGGTATATTTTATTATAATAATATTTTGGAATGAAAATACTAAGATTTTTTAATTGAATAAATTCATGGGTGATTCATAGTCCTAAATACCATTCATGGTGATTGTGTACTGTCAAATGGTCAAGACATAATGAATTTCATAGTCTCATGCATGATCTCAGAGGCCATGCAAGGTGACCATGAATTCTTCAATATTATCCCAAAACATATTTTTTCCATGACCATGATTCCATATATCCTTTATAATGTATTTAAAAAATATTATAATGATTTTTTTAAGAATTTTTTACTGTTAAAAAAATTTAGAAATATGTTTAAAATATTTTAAATTTATATTTTTATAAGAAAATTTATAATTAATTATATTTCATGTATTTTTTATATTTTCCATTATTATTTTTATTATAGTTACTATATCATTATTATTATTGTTATTAATGGTTAATTAACATAATTTGTTGGGTTATTATCCATGTTAATAGTTAAAGTCTCTAGAAATATAATTTTTTTGTTATAATAATTATTATTATTTAGAGACATTTTTATTTTAAAAAAAATCATAAAGGGGATTGTCCCCACCCCTCTCCTATCATAATTGTCCAGTAGGGATTGTGATAAAAAAATCCATAGCCTTCAAGATCTCCTCTAATGGTGATTTCCACATTTTTTTCCCAATGAAATTTTAATGTTAAGGTTCTTCACCTCTCTTTTCTCTCTTATCTTTCACTCCTCCTCTCCATATCACATTTATATTAACTTAAATTTCATAGAAATTTTGGGTTTTTCCATGTTTAGGAAAAATCCTTGAATTCTGTGTATTTTTTTTCCAGGGGATACAAATCTTCCATATAACATTAATATACTTCGAAATATAAAAAGTGTTGAGGTTACATCACCTTAAAGTAGGTGATTCTATCCATTATTATTTATTTGGTAAACCCATAAATGATTCATCATTTAAAATGATGATTTCACTGATAGGAATCATATATTGAATGTATATGATTCTAATATGTCTATTTTTAACTGTCTCTCTTTCAAATTCATTTAAAAGAAATTGGTTTTCATTAAAATATATGCGTACAATTTTTCTAATGGGTTTTAATGTACACTAGGTTATTCATGAAATTTTAGTATGATTTTATAGAAAATAGATTAATTTTTATTTTATATAATGATTTCCTATGAATTATAAAGTATGTATAGAAAGTTATTGCTGATATTTTCAAGTGATAAAAATGTGTTTGTTTTTATTAAAGTTGGTTTAACCTATGATTCATTCACATTTTATTATTCACTTTTTAGTATAAAACATATATAAGTTTTGATGAAATGATTTAATATGAATTATATATAATTATTTGTTTTATTATAAAAGTTTTTCAAAGGTAAATAGGTGTTTGGATTAATTAAAATAGTTTTATTAAAACTGATTATTCCATTAGTCACCCCTTAACATGGATACTCATTTTTGTTATGAATTATTTTTTTACTAATTTATTCGACTGATAGGTTTTGGATAGTGTTGAAGGGGTCTTATCATGTCTTATGTTTTTATGGTTTAAAACATTCTATTTAAGGTAAAACTTCAGGAAAAAAACAAGGTTACTTAGGAGGGTTCCTAAGAAAGGTATCATTCTAGGTAATGAGAAAACTCTCCCAAGATTACTCATCAATATAGAAGGATAAAACTCTGTCTAGAAATTATTCCTGCTAGTATAGGATACCACTCTTTCTAGAAGCTTTCAAAAATATGAATATGATTATAGATATGATAATGATTATGATTATGGTGATTGATTTTATTAGTATGAGGATCATTGATATCATAACCTAAGTTCTATAGGTACTTTCACATAATGATTAAGTGTGGTATTTATTATAAACTATTTTCCATTTATGATTTCTCTCATGCATGTGTATATTTTGATTTACTAATATGTTTTCCATTTACAATTATAACTGATGGATTTTTAAATATAGATTCAAATTTCCTTTTTTATGTTATGTGTTTTAAAAAAATATATAAATGGTATTTTAATATTTATTATTAAAAATTGATTGTGTGGATTTTAAAAGAAATAAAGTGGATAGAATATTTGGTGGTATCCTAATGGGATTTCTCTCATACCCTACATACATATATTGGTGTGTATGTATCCATGTGTTACATTAATTTCTCATATAAATATGGTTAATATTTTCATTATTTATTAGTATAAGAGTTCATTATTATGATAATGTAGTGGTGGTGACATGTGGATAAGTTCTTGTGTCACGTGGAGATATTTAGAGTTATCATTTTTTTTGTATCAAGATTGTATTGTAATTATTTTCCATTTTATGTGTATTTATTTTATTCATTTTATCATGTATAGATCCTTGTATATTATTATTATGGTTATTATTTTTATAGTTCCATTTATGTTGGAATTTTAGATCCTAATTCATTGGATGAAGTTGGGACAACTAATAGTGGCCCATACTATACACTAGTTTGTAGGGTTACTATAGCTCTATAAACTTTCTATGAACATTATTATAAAATAGTGGACAAAATGTGTGGATTTGGAACTAATATAGGTTATTATAGCATCATTTTTCTTTATTATATCCTTTTGTTCTAGGGTTTCAATACTATGAGTTTTGTCCTGTAATTTTCTCCCATACATAGTGAATTTGTTATGCCCCTCCATGGACATAGGGATTATTCTTGAACCGTGTAAATCATGTGTTCTTGTTCTTATCCCTCATTTTTTTCTTTTTTTATCCCCTTTAAGCTTATTCTAGATAAGATGGATTCTTTCAAAAAATCATGACCAAGTAGGTCCTTCATATCAAATATTTTGGGGAGGAACTCTAGAGTTGTTTTCATCATCACTAAGAACATGGTCTTCATAGTTGTTGGGTGTTTTCCACTATAGAGAAGACCTATATGGTTGTTTGTTGTTTTATTGTCATAATGGGGAGGACTTATTTGGTGATGTGATATGTTTTCATGACGAATGATTTTGTAGCAATCACTATGGTGAGGACCTCTGTGGTTTTCTACAATATTGTTTCAGTAAGGACCTCTACAAAAATAATTTGAAGTAGGGCCTTTAGGACTATTAATTTTTTTATTATAGATATAGGGAGGACTTATATGATAGGTAATATAGAAAGTAACTCTATGGATTTAATTTATTTGATCTTAATCATGGGGAGGAATATCATTTGATCTATATTTTTAATGATGGGGAGGACCTCTCTGACATATAACCTCGGGAGGAACTCCAAAGTTCCTACTTGTTAGTTTCCAAATAAGGGGAGAACCTCATAGATGAATGAATATTATTTTATGGTGAGGACATTAGTAACTTGTTTTAGGGGGAGGACCATTATGGTTTTTATGTTCTTGATTATTACCATGGGGAGGACCTCTAAAGTTCGTATTCATATTTTCATGGAGAGGATTCCAATAACAAGTACTCTAGGAAGGACCTCAAATTATTATTGACATGTCACTATGGGTAGACCTATGTAGCTATTATTATTTTCCTTCATGGGTGAGAAATCAGGACATGGGACTACCAAAATTCACCTCAAATATGTTCAAAACATTTGGTTGATAGTGACTTGAAATTAACCTCGTGATTTTACTAAGATCTAATAGCCAGTCATGGGGATTCTGGCATCAGTGAAAGGAGTGTAGGTCTACTCCTGAACCTTAGTGATTTTATTATATTTTTAGTTTTTTCTTATGGAAGCCCCTTTCTAAATGAATGATGTCATTACAACTTCCTCAGTAGTATCATGAGTGTTTGAGGTCATTTGGTGTTGACGATGACCTTGTTTAATAGAATACATTTGAGGAATCTAATAACAAGTTGTTTGGATTTAGTAGAAATCCTTCTCAAATTCCCAAAGATATGGTAGGTTAATGTTTTCTCACTTTAAGCAGAGACTCTAAAATAGGTTTAAAGTTGAAAAGGGGGATACTTACCCCTAAAATCCTATAGTCTAGGTGATGGGCATCAAGAATTTAATTCCTCTATATTTTTATAAGTAACCTCTAAAATCTGGATAATGTCATTGTGGAGATATTCTCAAACCATGGAATTAAACACTTTGTGTTATAGGCATTAAATCAGTGATAGTGTACATCAATTATTTGGAACTAAGGTAGTTATCATAGTAACATAATATATTTTTCGTGCCAATGGTTGGTGATTCATGCAAACCATGTATATTTCATAATTTCCCCCCAACATAGATATGAATACTACCTCCTTAAAGTATATTTATTGATGATGACATTTGTATTTTTAGAGGGATTCACTTACAATAAACCCATCATTATGGTGTCATAAATGAGAATTCATAGACAATTAATCTATTTCTTGAGTAAAGGATTTAATGTCATGTTTACCATTTTTTGTTTCTGATGTTTCATTTTCATATGCACATCTGGTTATTTCTTAGGTAATCGTATATCAAAATAGAGTGTATGGGATGTTACATCATCCCATAGTAGATATTTTTTTCTAGTACATGAACTTTAATAAATAAGGGAATGCATGGATCCCTTATTTGAGTGTGTGACTCCAAAAGCATGGGAGAAGCTTCTTTAGAGCTTGGGGTCACCTTGGTAAGACTCTTGATAGAATTTTTCAGAGTAAGGATATTCTCCAATGATTTTTAGTGAAGATAAATTAGATCTTGGGTGGGTTTATATAGGAAATTAGTGGTGATATCTTTATTATTTCTCAAACATAGGTTTTGGACTCTATATAATAAAATAACCAAAACCAAAAAACATATGATGGTTTTTACCCATGGTTTCTAGAAAATGGGAGTGGTTTTAATTTTTTTATAATTCCAAGTTCTGAACATAATAAAATAATATCCTTGGTTATGTGGAAGTGATTTACACTCTTAAAGAATTGATTTTAAAACCTGAAAATATATTAATAGTTTTGGAGGATTCATAAAGGCTTTATAAAACTATCAAAATAAAAATAAAATAAGATTATTTTAAAGGTAAAACATATATTTGGTCATTTATTACATTTTAATTATTTATTACATCACTTTTTGGTCATTATGATGTCATAATACACAATTTATATTTATACGGTATTTATTTTTTACCTTAAAATTTGACTATCTCAGAAAATTATGAAACATTCACCATTGTATAATTTAAATATTATGATTCCTAAAACAATATAAATTTTATGTAAATAATTTTATAAATATGTGAATTTTCTCTTTTAATATGACAATCAACATTTATTGAAAATTTTGGGTTTTTTAACAATTATAGTTTTTGAACCCTTATAAAAATTACATTTGACTTCATAAAAATTATATGATAATTTATATTTAATAAAAATTATTTAATAAAAATATTTTATTATAATATTATCTATTTAAAAAATCCATGAATTCATCAAAATTAATTCCCCAATTGAATTCCAATGTTACCCAAAAATCATATTTTCTGTTTTATTGTATAAAAATCATTTATAAAGTAACAATAATAAGATGAAAATTTATCCAATATTATATAAAAAGTAAATTAAATACTTATATCTCTAGGTTATTGATACACATCCCTTTAATAGACCATCAAACACCCTAAGAGTAAGGTGCTCGATGGTGAGACTTTCATGGGGTGGTTCGATGTATAAGGATTGGTCCTTGATCTTGATGGGCTTGAAATTATCCTGTAAATGGTTCATATCATGATAAATTTATTATATCTCAGCTTGGTATTGGTCAAGGAAAAATATTAGATATTTTATCTCCCTCAGAAGCTCTAATAAATTGGATTCCTAGGGTATGATCCTACTAGTTGAGTCCATCACTTCTTTTGTTTTTGTCAATTGGATTTTTTAAACCTGTATATTTATACTAATCATGTGATCACTATTCAAAGACTATATTATAAATGGTAATAATGAATAATGGTCATTTCAATAAGATATAATAAGACCAAATAATTTCATATATTTTCTAAAACCACAATACATTATAATACATTTTAATAAATGGAAAATGGAAAATTTATTTATAACAGTTCATGTCTTTAAAATTAAAATGTAAATAGGTTTATTAAACGCATTCCTTTTCTATGGATTATGATTTAATGAATTTATGAAATGTTTATGAAACCCATTTCTTTTCATGAGTTATTCCATGATGAAATTTTTATAACACAAATTTTTTTTCACTGGTTATGACATGATGAATGTTTTATGGTTTTGTGGAAAAAAAATTATGGATTTTGTATTGGTTGAGACCTATATCTACCTTCAATTCATTGGTTAATGTAATATATCTCATGAGAAAGCAATGGGAAACATTACAATGTTCTATATACACTATGGGAAATTGGTTGATAGATTTGATAATCTATGGGAAACTGGATGATTTTTTTGATTCACTATGGGAAATAAGTGATGATGCATGATCCGTTATGAAATGGTAAATGAGTATTGATACCTAATACATTATGATTTGATGGTCTCAGTTTTTATACTTGACATATGAAATAGTTCATATACTTTTTATGGTGACACACTTGTATGAAATGAACTTATAGTTCATTATGTATTTATGGTGATTTCTCAGTCTTATGGTACATTTATTTTAAAATGACCATGTTTTATTCCAAGGATCATGTTTTTGATCCATGCTAGCTTGGGTATGAACTTTTTAAGTTATATTCATAGTTTCATACCCATATTATTATCTTATGTGTTAACATGATCATCAATTGATATCTTTCACATTTACCCTTACTGAGCATTTAATATCAACAATTTAGTATGTTTTATTTCACTTGGTTATGAAGAAAGGTTTAAGTAGGGTATGTCTGTGATGTTTACTAAATGGTAAGTACTTTAAGGGATATTTTTAAGATCTTTATAGAAATAATAATATTATGTATCTACTCTCCAAAGAAAATAATCCTTTATAGTCCTTAGGGATGTATTTGTGAAATATATTTAATATTCATGTATTAAGATGTAACATATCTGTATGAAAATCATGGGTCATTATAGTCAAGGTGTTTTTTAACCATAATAATTCTGCACAAAAACTACCCACAATAATATATTCTTATTCAACCATAGATAATGCAA
Organism: Viscum album; assembly: GCA_963277665.1. Lineage (NCBI taxonomy): Eukaryota > Viridiplantae > Streptophyta > Magnoliopsida > Santalales > Viscaceae > Viscum > Viscum album. Next base: position 1,744,306,812 of record OY728141.1, read on the forward strand.
CATAGTGTTATTTCTTACTAGAGAAAGATACCATGGATTTACCAAGAAAATGATAGTTTCCTGAAGTACTCTTCCTATCTAGTATAAAACCACCAAAGTTGACATCAGAATAATAAGTTATATTAAAATTATAATTTTTTTAAAAGAAATCAATGTAAAAATTTTCATTTTAAATACCTTAAAATTATTTTTGATAGCTTTAAAATGAGATTATATAGGGTTTTCTTGTAATCTTGCAGAAATACATACTAAAAACATAATATATGGTATACTAGTATCCAAATACAATAGAATACCAATTATTTCTTTATAAATATTGTTTCAACCAATTTACTATCTTAATACAAGCCAATATTTTCATTATAACTCATAGGAGTTGTATTTATTTTACCACTTTCATGTAAAAACCTTTTAAGCAAGTCAAGTTTGAATTTTATTTTTTTAAAACATTCTCAAATTATTTTTTATAAATATGAAATCCTAGAAAATAATTTAACTCACCCATCATGATCATTTCAAATTATTTTTTCCTGATTTTTTAAAACTCATGACACAATTTTGTATTTTTTGAACCAATAATCACATCATAAACATATATAATAACTAGAAAAATATCAATAAATGAATTATCCTTAAATATTAAATAATTTACTTACATGTTAAAAACACACTTTATAAAATAAAATAACTTAATTGATCATACTATGAAATAAGTTATTATTTAAGTCCATACAATGATTTGGTAAGTTTAAAATCTGAATTTGGAAATTTCATATTGTCAAAACTATGAGTTTGTTCAACAAAAAATTTCCACATGAGAAAAACATTTATAAGAGTATATTTTACAAATATTTGATATAATTTGACATTCATATATGATGCATAGTCTAAGATAATTTTAATGTCTTACAATCTAGCTATAGGTGCAAAGGTATCTTCATAATCTATACCTTCTTTTTTATTATATCTTTTATCAACTAGTCTAGCACTATTCCTAGTGATTACAAACTGATCATATAGTTTATTCCTATAAAACTATTTTTTCCTATAATAGGAGTGTCAGAGGGTCTATCAACTAATTACCAAACCCCATCCCTATTTAACTAGATTAATTCCTCTTCTATTGCTACAAACTGACCCTCATCTTCTATGGCTTATTCTATAGTCTTAGGTTTAAGTTGAGATAAAAAGGTACAAAACTATAAAATTTTTCCTAAACTCTTAGTTATAATCCCTCAATATACACATCCTAGAACTATTTCTAAGTAATGATTATTAAGGTTTCTAGGTTTTATAGGTAGCACACTTTCTGGTTCACCGGTATCATCCCTTTTTAGGATTGGTATTAGAAAATCAAGTTCCAAATCTTCCTAATTTTTTACTTTCAAATAGAGGTTCGGGTTTCATGAATTCGAAATAATCACTAGTTCATCTATTTGACTAATTTTTTGATCAAAAGTATCACTTTATTAAAAGTTCATATGAGTTTATTCTTCAAAAAACATTGACTTATTATTGTAAACTCTATATTCCTTGGAAGTAGAATAACAACCAAGGAAGATTCCTTTATAAACTTTTGGATCAAATTTACCAAGATTATCTTTGGTGTTTAGAATATAAAAATTGCATCTAAAATCATTGAAGTAACTGACATTTGTATTTCTATTATTCCATATCTCATAGAGTGTTTTCATTCAAATAGGCCTTATTATAAATCTGTTTATGACATAACAAGATGTATTTAAAAATTCAGCCCAAAAATGAGTAGGCGTGTTATATCCACATAATATATTCTAAAAATTTCTTTTAAAGTCATATTCCTCCTCTCAACAGCACTATTTTTTTGAGGTATCCTTGGTGTAGAAAAAGTTTGTTTGAAATCATGGTTTTCATATTCTCCTCTATGGTAACTTATAAAAGTAAGAATTTTGGTATCTTTATCTTTTTGAAACTATTTGAAAAAACATATAAATATTAAACATGATTATATTTTACTACATAAAAAAGAGAACCCATGTAAATATAGATAAATGATCAAATAATACATAAAACAATATTTCTATCTTAGGATTTCAATTCTATATGGCCTAAAAATCCATATGAATTAGTTATAGTGTTATAGAAGTACCACCCACATTAATTGGTTTAAAATATCACTTGTGTTGCTTTCCCATTTGGAATGAATCACATTTCTTCTTTTTATTCAATTTATGTTGAGGTAAATCTAAAAATAAATTTCTTTTATATAAATTTATCAAATAATAGACATTAGAATGTCCCAATATTATATAAAAAATACAAGATTCATTTTTTCAGTATTTAAATAGTCCAAATTTTTTATACTCAAAGAATTAAGATCTAGAGTATTGATATTCTCTATTATAGGTTCCTTAAATTTAAGAATTTTTTATTTAAAAACCGAAAATACATTATTTGAAAAATCAGTAAAATAACCTTCACTGAGAATTTGAGTAATAGTTATCATATTATGCTTTAATCATTCCATATAAATAAATTTGTTGATGAGGACTGATCTTAGATTACCAAATTATCCAACTCCTATAATTTTTATTTTAGAATTGTCACAAAAATTGGCATAGTCTTCATAAACTTTTGATAATGAGTGGAAGTTAGAGAAATATCTACTCATATTCCTTGAACATTGACTATCCATGTACCATTTTTCATTTATTACCTTGGACCTCTTTCCCTATAAATACATATAAAACAATATTGCTTTGGGTACCTAGATTTTTGTGGGTCTAACAATGTAAGCAACTAGAGATTTGGGAACAAAAATCTATTTTTACTATCCAAAAAATAAACCAATAAGTTTTTAAAAACTTTTTAAAATAAAATAATATTTAAATCCCCAAAATTTACGGTTTTCTAAACTAAAATAGTTGGCATAATTCCTTAAATATCTATAATGAAAAAAGTAATTTTAGTGAGGTTATTTTTCATAGAAATAGGGAAAAATTGTTTTGTAAAGATTTGTCTTATCACCTTAGTATCCCATATCAAAATAATTTTTATGAGATTTTTTGTTTCAAAGGATTTTATTTAAATATTTTTAACCTGTTTTAAATACACTCGCATCATCTTTGAAGTATTGAACTTATTTTTTCAGTTTTTCAAACTTTTTACCATGTTCAATACAAGATGCAGTAGAATTTTCTAGATCATTTTTTAAATTCAAAAGTTTCTTATCAAAGTCCTCTTTTTTAATTACCATATGACTATTGGGAGTTTAAGATATTTTTTCCTTTTTAAAAGATTCATACATAGTTTATAACATAATAAAATATTAATTTAATTCTTCCTAAGAGATATTTTAATTTTTAGATTCAAACTCATTCTCATAATAATAATATTAATTTACCTCATTATATTGTGACATAATGAACATATTGTCCTTCTAATTATAATGTTAATCTTATTATTCTAAAGATGTGACATCACTGGAATCTTCTAAAGCACCCCATGTGGCATTAATGATTTTCTTAGCTTTCTAGTTGTATCCAATTTTCTTGAAGTACTATTTCTATGAATTTTTATTGTCTTATAGATATGGAAAATCTGGTTTGATGTGTCCAAAATATTTTTAATTATTTAGAATTCCTATCATAATTATTATACCTATTTAAGGATTTATTAAAACCTCTTCACTTGTTATATAGTTTTTTTAACTTTCGATAAAATTTAGAAATCTCAATGTCTAATGTAGAACTACCAAATTTATCTTTATTGGATGATTGAGAAATATAAATTTCATTATATTTATTCTCATATTTTGAATTTGAAAATTTAAAAGAAACATTATCCTTCTTAACTAATTTGTGTCTTCCAGCTGTAACTTCCATCTCCTCCTCAAACATCATTAAGGTTCCAATGATATGTTTATTTTGAAGTTTCTAGGATATATAGATTGTCTAATAGAATCTGAGATCCCACTCCATATTGGTGGTATAATTATATGGATTTTTAATGCTTGATATAGATCATAAATAGGGGATCCTAAAGAAGGAACATTATTTACATCTTTATTAAGTCTTCCATTCAATTGAGTGATACTCTCTCCTTCTATTATTTTAAATGTATCAAAATTCAGTTTGGTAGTGCTATATTGATGAGCTCTCACATTATCTTTATCATCATAGTAAACTATAATAGTAGTTCACATTTCATTGGTTTTTTGGAATTGGGATACTTGGTTGAAATCATATGGACCTAGTCCACATGAATTTAGAAGTCCGAGTAAAAAACATCACTAAAGTGGAGGTATTATTTGAGTTTCTTCTTGATCCATCTCATAATCAGTGATAGGAATGATCATAGAAAAGTTTGATCATGCAATCCTTCTTTGCTTTCAACCTTGGAATGCAAAATTCTTAAATGTGATCTTTCTACTGACCACCTTGCTCACTTGAAGGTATTTTCAATAGTTACTCAATGGAATGCTTTAAGATTCCCTACTCACTTGTGATGATAAACTGAGATCAAGTAGGAATTTAAATAATAATACAATAATGGGAAAACCCAATCACATTAATGAGAAAAAAAACAAAATCCAATAATGGAAATGGCTAACACCAAAATATTTTTTTAAAAGGTTGGGACCGAAGTCTCATTTATTATTTAAATAAAAGACCTCTTTCAAACTGGGTAGAGGGAGACCCATTGCATATCCTAAAGGCCCAAAAGACCATTTTTTGGCCCAAAGTGAATAGTACAGCTACAATACCCGGACTGCTACAGTACGATCGCTGCTACAGTTTCTGTTACAGTGTCTCCACCTCTATATTTTCATCGCTGTTATTGAAAAATGTAGCATGTAGTACACAGAAAAGGATAAAGAGGGGTAGGCAGAAAGTTTCCCTTTTAGAATTCAATTGTTTTTTTAGAATCTCAACACTCAATTTCCTTCCCCTCAAATTTCTCAAGAGTTCCATGGATTTTAATTGTTTAACATGATAAAAAAAGAAAATTTGATGAGAGATATGTATAAAAATATGTTTACCACGAAATATTTGTGTAGTATTACATGTTTTTCATCGCATGCTTTTAAACATTGATTCTTAGTGTCTAGAACTCTAACATTTTATTGGGAGCTCATCTAGTTTCTCATTTTCCATTTGGATGAAATTGTTGCAATTGTGGTTTCACCTGTGGAGTGATGCTATATCAAGCTGCATTATCAATGTCATAGGAAGACATATTTGCACTAATGGTTCTAGTAAATTGATGGTTAGGGTTAGTTTCACAAGAATTGGTGTTGATGTGGAGGTTTCAAAAAATTCACTCAATCATGTCTTTCTCAAGAGGCCTAATGGGTCTAGGTTTGAGCAGAAATTGGTGTATAAATGGACTTATTCCAAGTGTGATCACTGCAATTGTTTTGGCCACTCTCCAAAATTTCTTCAAGTCTTCAGGTCCTTATTGAGTTCCAAAAATGGATGCTAATAAAGCAGATTTTTGTGAGGGTAGCCCTGACCACTATTTAGATAAGTTTGATCAGTAGAAAGTGGATGGGAATTCTAAGAAACTTGCTTGGTATTACTGCACATTGCATCACGTTGGTTCAACTCAAAAGGAGGTAGTGTAACAGGACCCTTCGACAGTGCAACAAGAGTCAGCTTCCACGGCAGAGCAGCAAGACCCATTTTCCAGCTGCTGTAAGTCAACTACCTAGATGAAGATGGTTGGTCAGTAGCAAGTTCACTGGACAACAGGATGGCCCCCCAAAGTTTTCATGTTTATATAGGAGAAAGTCTATTTCTTCAATTAATCCTTGCATTTTTATAAAGATGAGTCGAAGTCACGAGGCTTATGAGTCTGTTAAACTTTCATATCATCAAACTAAAGATAGTTCTGCTCTCAAAGGTGTCCAAGAAGATGATTATTTTACACTGGTGTGGGATAGAACCAAAAATAAAATACAGAAGAAAGGTTTCAAGGGTGAAAAATTTTCTTAATTATGATTATTTCCACTTGGAATATTAGGGATAAAGATATCCTTGGAAAGAAAAAAGTGATAGGTGTTTTATAAGAATTAATAAGGTGAAAAGCATGGATGGTTAAGAGATGAAGGTGGATTATAATAATGTAACAAAGGTTCTATTTTCTTATTTTGGATCTAACTTGTGGGTGATCCAACACAATTTTTATTTCAATCCACATGGAATACTCTACATTGTGAGATAATCATGTTTTTCAAGTTGTTGAGTTGAAGAGGGATTCTCAAATAATTCATTGTAGAATATCCACTACGAGACATATGTGTTGTATAAGCTTTGTGTATGGTTTTAACATTGAGGCTTAGAGGAAGTATTTGAGGGATGATCTTGCAAATAATGTTGATAGTATATAACATGAGTGGATTATAGCTAAAGATTATAATTGTATTGCACATGTCAAAGAGTGAATCCATGGTATTAGGGTAACTCAAAGGGATTTAGTTGGGTAACAATCTTTCATTCAAGCGCCTGATTTTTGTTTTATTGGGTGTTTTAATATGTGAAATAATTGTTATCATTGTAATTTGAGGATTTATATCTAATTGGAAAGTTAATGCTAATTTGCAGTGGATGCCAAACTGGCCCAACTCATATGTGGAGTTCCTTAAAAAAATTGATTCTGGTCATTTGCCCAGTGATAGAGGCATGAGAGAAAAAATAAGGAATTATAATGATACTTACATCAATACATACTAGAATTATAGTACATCAGTGTGAAAGAAGAAGAAAATGAATAAGAGATGGGAAGAAGAATCTCTTGAAGATGCAACTAATAAGGGCCCTTGGTCATAGCCTCTAATATACACATCAGATTCTAATTCAAAACATCTGTAAACCCCACACACCAGCATCCCCCTCATTTAATAATCCCCTCCCATTATTTTAAAACCCTGTCGCCAAGCATCCTATTATGTATTTACATCACTAGCAGACAACCCTTCCACCTAGCATCCTATTATGTATTTACATCACTACCACTATCTAACAACCCCGCCTACTAGCATCCTATTATGTACTTACATCACTACCCCTAGTAGTTGAGAATAGACTCCCCTTTTTATTCTACCCCCACTCCTATCATTTCCCACCCCTTAAAATGTCCACCTTTTTTCTCGAGGTGGTAAGTAGGGAACTGTACCTATTGCAACTCTTCAAGCTTCATGAGATCCTTTTTTCAACCGTACAACCCATCTCTTATATGAACCAATCTTGGTTCTTCTCCCTCTTCACTACCCGGCTCCAAACACTCCCACACCAACAATATTATACCCCCATAAGGACATCATAGGAAGGGGAGCAGTGGAGCTGGCTGTGTAATAGTTTCTAGGGGCATTATTGTCCATTTATTTTTTGTATTAGATGTTGTGCTGGCTAGGTTGGCATAGGGTATTAAATAAGGGAAGAAAGGGGGTAGTTTGGGTATTTCCCATGTATTAGTTTAATGGGTTGTTAGGGTAGCTAAGGGTAATAAATTAGGGGTGTAGCGGTAATTGAGGGAGTCTTGGATATTCATTTGGCAGCAACTTTTCTAGAGGGAGGCCTAGGCCTTATTCGTGGGAGCCTTCCCAAAGAGCTTTTTCTCCTATTTATTCCTTCATCTTATTCGATATCTTATTATAACCTAGTTCTCTTCTGCCTACTATTTTCCCCTTCTCACCTCCTTCCATCATCAGAAAAAATTTCACTGCACTAGTTCCCCAGCACCTCCCTTGGTTGCTAAATATATTTTTCATGTTTTTCAATTCCAGTTGTTCTGTTATTCCTTTTATCAGCAACTCTTGATCTACTCTCGATCAGTGTAAACAATCCTTCATGTTCTTCAATATCTTATTGTAACCTAGTTATCTTATGCCTACTATTTTTCCCTTCTCACCTCCTTCTATCCTTGAAACAAATTTCACTACACTAGATCCCCAACTCCTCCCTTGGTTGCTAACTATATTTTTCTTGTTTTTCAATTTTAGTTGTTCCTTTATTCCATTTACCAGCAACTCTTTCTCTACTCTTGATCAGTGTAAACAGCCTTTCCTTTTTTTTGCAGCTCGTGCGTCATAATAGAGTTTCTTATATCTGAATTAAATCCACCAATAAACAAACACATATACCAATTTTATGAAAGATTTAGGAATATAAAAAGCCACTTGTTCAAACTCTTTTATATAAAAATCACTAATTTTTTTTATCGAAACTCCTTCAAATACATCATAGGATCTTCCTCCACAACATAGTTGTGTCGTCCTAACAATTTCTCTTTAAGTAGCATCCAAGTGAGCTCCTTCCAAACCAACTTCAATGAAATCATCCAATATTGGACCAAGTCTTCCATGCATGACTATGCTAATGGTACCTTCTGCTCTTCATGTGTCTGATGGATTGAAAAATATGGCTCATCACGAGTGATCCAGGCTATCAGATCCTCTCCACTGAAGATTTGCATTTCCACTTGCCTTGTAACAACGCGCATCTCCTTGTTCTCCACAGCTATTGTGTGCTGACAAAGATTGTTTTCATCTTCTGCCTTTAAACTACACTCGCCACCCTCCATTTCAGTTGATCTATCTCATAGCATGCTCTCTGTTTGAGCCTTAAATAATTATGTCGCCATCGCTTTCATCTCTATGACACTCATTGTCAAATCCGAGATACTTGAAGTCATTTGTGATACATTTGTTTCGTGTGTAGAGATTTTGGTATCCATTCTTGTGGTCATCCATTGCGGCAAGCCATTTTCCTTTTCTAATCCAAAGTGTTCGCTACAGTTCATCTAATCAAGTACATTCAGTGTCCTCAATTATTGAATTTATGACTACGTAGCTTTTTTTTTCTTTTGTAATTTAATTTATTCCACTACTGTAAGAACTCCACTATCGATCAAGAGCTGTTACAAATCGAGCTCCTCTGCTATGTGGACACCACACAAACTAGATTTTTCTTCACTCGGTTCAGAATTCTGTTGTGTCAACTTCAGAAATTCCAATGAAGATCTAACCGATCAAGGAACTCTTTCATCAAGCTTTCTCTCTCTAGAAACTCTCAAAAGAATACTACACAATGAAAGATCCAATTAATATGTTAAAGAGAGAGAAAACAAGGAATTATAATCTTACTAGAAACAATGCGTACTGGAATTACAATATATCAATGTGGAAGAAGAAAATGAAGATGAAATGGGAAGGAGAATCTCCTGAAGGAACTACTATGAGAGCCTAAAATGAAAGAGAGAAAAAAGGAATTATAATATTACTAGAAACAATACATACTAGAATTACAGTATATCAGTGTGGAAGAAGAAAATGAAGATAAAATAAGAAGGAGAATATTTTGAAGACACTGCTAGGAGATCCTTAGGTCATAGCCTCCAATCTGCACAGCATATTTGTTAGGTCCACAAGGCTGAATACCCTGAGAGGGGGGGGTGAATCAGGGTATGACTAATTTAAAATTAAATCTCGTTCTAATCTTGTTTCGCTATTAAGCAAAACACTCTTCTCTCTCTTTCCCGTTGCACAATATAAACAGAAAGTAAAGCATACACAGGACACAAAAAGTTTTACTTGGTTCACCCTCACTGGGCTACGTCCAAGGAGAATATACTGGAAATGTGCCGATGTACCAAATCCACTATAAGAACACTACTATTTACAGGGTTTGGGATAGATCACTTCTATTCCCAGGCTCACTGCCTTTACAAAGTTTAGGGTCAGCTCACTTCTTTCCCAAGGGTCACTCCCAATTTCTCTCTCTCTGGATCACTGCTGGTGGAGAGGATCACCTTCTTCCTCTTCCTTTGCTCACTGCTCAGGAAAGAATCCACTCACAGTTAATAGACTTGTAGGTCTCTTCATTATCATGAATTAATACATCCTCTTTTGTATGTAGATGCTCTGTTTAAGTCCAACTTTCACCCGTAGATGAATCTCTCTTTACATCAAGGGTATCAGGCAATCTTCTAGCTTCCATGAAGCCCTGAACCACTGCCATGAAACAACCTTACTTGGCACCCTTCTTTAAGCCTGCGCGCAAGTCTTGGCATGCAAGTCAAAACTGGTGCGCAAGTCTTCCTCAACCACTTGCGTGACACAAGCTTCTACAACTCCAAACTTTTGCGACGCACACCCTTTTACACCCAAACTAATATTGGTGTGCAACCAACAACTTTCACGCTTCTTCAAAATCTGGTGCAAAAGTTTCACCAAACCACTTACGCAACACCTTCTTCTATAACTCAAAACTTGCGCGACTCACTTCCTTTCTCGCCCAAATCACCTTAGGCGTGCAACTATCACCTAGCGCGCAACTTATACTTGTGCGACCACACACCACTTGCGCGGCCACCACACCTGCACGACGGGAGCTCTAATTTTTTTGAAGTGTTGAAATCTTCACAAAATAAGGTGGGGTCGACCTGTATTTATAGGCATTTGAACACCCTGTGCGACGGCGCACAAGTCTCCCCTCAGCGTGCAAGTCTCTGTCGCGTAAATCACTTGTGCGACCAACTCTAAAATTTGGACGCCCCTTATCCCTTTTCCATATTTTGATGTACTAGTCTTGAAAAACATTAGGCATGCAAGTTTCTTCTACCTCAAGTACACGGCGCACAAGTACCTTTTCCAAAAACCACTTTTCTTCATTTGTCTATTTTCAGGTCCAAAAGATTGGCAAACACTGGAAAACGGTGCCACCTTTTATCTGCTCTTTTTGTACCACCTCCATATCATCCATTCCTTTGTCAACATTCTTGAATCAAACATTGATCATTAACCACTGCTCTTGAACTTGACATGCCACCATGAAATCCCCTTTTTCAAAAAATTTGTATGTCATGGTTTTCTTTGTCAACAATCACAACACAGATGTCCACTTTGTCAACAAACACAATAACCTCAAAAATGCTTCAATGATACCTTGAGGGATTTTTTCCCAACAATATTACTACTTAAAACATCCATAACCCCCACACAGCAGCAGCCTCCTTCATTTAATAATCCCCTCCCACTATCTAACAACCCTTCCAGCTAGCATCCTATTATGTATTTACATCACTGCCACTGGAAGTTGAGAATAGACTCCCCCTTTTATTCTACCCACACTCCTATCACCCAGTAATATTTTCTATCATTCTAGAATAAAAACCTTTCATTCTTTTAGATTTTTCAATTACTAGTCCTCGAAAGAAGGCTTCTCTAATTTTGTTCGGCACCATTAGAAGGGTGATCCTGATGGTAGAGATTTAGTTCCACTGCATAAAAAGCATAAATATATTATTGTTTTAATGAAGGTAAATCCCTTGTGACTAGAATGTTAGAGTGAAATATTTATGGTGCAAAAATTGAATTGAATTCAATTCAAAGAAGAATTGTATGTAATCCTTCAAATTTTTCTCTTAATGATTGAGAGAGAATTGTTTGAGGAAATTCACCCATCACCACTGTGATCAATCCATTTTTTTGAAGAAAAAGGAAAAAAATTAAGTGGTATGCTGATAAAGAGATACAACTTTTTTTCATTATTACATCAAGAAGAAGACACAAAAGAATTCTATTCAGGCTCTTCTAGAGATGACTGTTCTAAATTCATTGATCAACTTAAGACTAAATAGGAAGTGATGGGCTACATTCAGGGTATTCTTGGTTCTTAGAGTTCAGCTCACCCTCTTAGATTTGAGGTTGTGACAGCTAGTAATCATATTGATGAACATATATTTTTATTTCTTTGTGAGATATTTAGTTCAATAGAAGTAAAGGATGCTATGTTCAAAATCTCAAGTTCTAAGACTCCTAGACCTTATGGAATCAATTCACAAATTTTAAAAATCTCATGAAACATTTTAGGGATGAAGTTAATAACTATGACATGAACTTTTAACATGATTGCAAGTTACCTATAACTTTGAACTCTACAACTATCACCTTGGTTCCTAAAGTGAAGAATCCATCAACTGATGCTGAGTTTGGACCTATTTATTATTGTTCAGTCATTTATAAATATATATCAAATATTCTGGCAATTAGTATTGGACAAGTTCTTAATTGTATCATCAGTATGGATCAAGCAGTATTTATCCTAAGAAAGTCTATTATGCAAAATGGTTTGCTTCCCCATGAGTCGGTTCCATAAAACTGTTAAAAGAATGTCAGCGCTAGATGTGCTATCAAGATTAATCTTAAGAAATCATATGAATCAGTGAAGTGGGATTTTTTTGGAAAACATGATAGAAGTGTTGGGAATTCCCTACAGGTTCATCAAGTAGATTATAGTTTATGTGACTTCTCTGTATTAATTTTTTTTGATTAATGGAGAGCCCATGGGTAACATTCTAAGTGGGAAGGGTCTCAGGTAGGGTGACTTTATCTTCCCTTTCTTGTTTTCTTTCATGGTTGAATACCTTTTGAACCTCTTACAAGGGATGCCTATGAGAAGTGACTCCAAATTTTACTTAATAAGTCATAAGACTAAGCTCGTGCATTTATGTTATGTTGATAATCCCTTTTTCCAAAGAAGGTTTCTAATCCATGAGTATATTTTCTAGAGGGATCACATGTCACGAAAGGGCGAAATTGCATATGGGATTACAGAAACCTTCATTGAAAATCAGGTATCTTAGTGTTCCTCTTCATTCAAAAATCTTGTCACTTGTGGATTGGAATACCCTCATTTAGAAAGCTATACCATATAACCATTCAGACCTACTCTACATTTGTATCTTATTCAGGAAGGATATGGACAATTTAGTCAGTTTTAAAAAACCTCCCCAACTACTGATGCAGGATTATTCAAAATATTAATTATATTTTCAAGTCCTTTCTTTGGAGAAGAACTTATCAAAATTCAAAGAAATTGATTGTTACTTGAGATGGTGTGATAAATCCAAAGTGGGTTCCCTAAGCCAAAAACACACTAGATGGTATTAAAAGGCATTGATTCTACAGTAAATATAATATATTTCTCTTAAAAAGGAATATCTATGGGTAAAATGGTGTCATGAGTAATATTTTAATAGTAAGAACTACAGGAACTTTGATGGTGGCAAGATCATATCATGGAATTGAAAAAAAAGAGTTAAAAGGTATAGAAGACCCTAAGGTGTGTTTCAGTTGATGATAGTCGGGTGGCTTGGAAAGATTTGGGATATCTGATCTCTTATTCTAGAATCAGTTTATTATTCTCAAATAGGGCATTTTCAACAGGTTAGCCTATTTGGATAATAAACTGCATACTAGAGATGAATGGTGCATGTGGAATGTTGTGTCTTCTCAAATCCGTCCCCTTTGTCATATGATAGAGGAAACATCTAATCATTTTCTCTTTCAATGATTTATTTCATTTACATGTTTCCAAAAGAATATGATAATCTTGAGGATTTCTCCGCCCACCTCCAACTAGAATGTGATCAAGGTTTGTATTGTTCATGAGTGTGGATCATCTTCAACACAGGATATAATTATCAAAGATTCTTTAAACAGTTGTGTATTTAATTATTAGATCACACAGTCAGTTGATAATTAGAAATCATCTTACAGATACTATTGACCTCTTCCAATCTTAAATGTACGGCCTGAAGTTTAATCTTGCATGTATCACTAGGATGAAGGATACTATAAGTAAGAAACATTGGTGTAGTAGCATGGGTGTCTCTTGGTTCTATTTGTCATTTCACATACTTTTGCACAAAGTAATGGAAATCACTATTTCATTCAAAAAAAATTGAACTAAAGTTTACCTATAAATGCATTTGAGTTATACATTTATATAACTAAAACTTGGAATAATATATTTGAAATATGGGTTGCCAAAAATCTTGTGTTGGTTTGATCCAGTCAGTTAACTTTAACCCACATTTCCTACCTCAACTGGATAAAACTAATAACAAGGAGGCATCTAGAAAAGACATCAGGTAAACAAGAGTTTGAAGCGGATTTATTTCTATTTTAAAACGTGGATCAATGATTATTTTGTACAAGGAACATTTCTAATTGAGTTGTCTGATCCGGCATGTCGGCATGCGTGTGCAAATGTGCAAGTGTGGCTATAGAAATACCTCCATTTGGGATCGCATAACCTCTAACAATCCAACCAATCCATAAGTGTGTTGAGACACCGTCACAATAACTTCACTCTTACTACGTCCAAGCTTCCCAAACAATTTTGACTTCTAATTTTTCTTCTTCTCCTTTTATGGAACAATGAGGCCTCTATTAGAACAAGAACATGTCGTTAAGAGAGAAAAATGTGATGAATGAAAAATACTGGGCGGATAATATGATATCATCCCCTACAGAATCCAAAAGGATTTCATATGCAGTATCCCAGAGATCATCATCATCAGTATACCTGAAATTATTACAAGTATTACCTGTAATTATTAAAAGTATTCAAATAAAAGGACATAGAAAACAAACGCATGTCATACAAAATTTAATCCTCCATTGAATACATAAAAAATTAGTAACAGGTCATATCATCATCAGCGATACCTAAAATTATTAAAATTATTTAAATAAAAGGATAACATAGAAAACAAACACATTTCATACAACATTTAATCTTCCATTGAATCCAGAAAAATTCAGTAACAGGTCATATCATCTGAAATTAGCAAATTAATGGAAATTAAAAACTTTATTATGTTTCAGATTCAGATCCCAAATTTTTCACCGGTTCCAAATGCCTTACCCATCCATGATGAACCAAATGGGATCTTCTTTCCTAACTGTGTAGCAAATTGCGCACCAATCATTTTAAAAAAAGGATGAGGAAGAAAACTTGGTAACCATTTGGATTCGCATAACCTCTAACAACTTCACACTCTTACTACATCCAAGATTCCTCATCAATTTTGACTTCTTATCTTTCTTCTTCTCCTTTTATGGGACAATGAGGCCTCTATTAGAACAATAACATACAGGGAGAGAGTAAAATGTGATGTATGAAAAATATTGAGGGGCTAATATGATAGTTTCACCAGGAATCTACTCAAGATAAAAATAGAAAGCAACACAATAATTGAAGTATTTAGCAGTTTTATATTAATTATTGAGTTCAATAAAATGAAGTGAAAAAAATCCTTAAATGTGAATGAAAATTTTATGTTTGAATGTGCAAGGAATTAAGGAATCCTTGTGAGAGCAGCAATTCCTGAAATAATCCTTGAGGCTTCATCTGGTTCAAGAAAATGGAAAGGGAAGGGAAAAACACCCATTTCCTTGATGAATGGAATAGAAACAATAAAATTCAGAGTCTTTCATCTTCTTTCCATTATTCCAAAGACACCAATTCAAATAGACAAAATTCGGAATCATCACCATCACCTTGAAAAAATTTGGCATCATAAAAATTATGCTTTCAAAACATAGGCTCGTTGTTTCTTATCAGAAAAAAATAATAATAATTTACACCAGACAATCTATTTTATGGTAACAATTGGTAGTGATGTGCCCCATAGGAAATCAGAGCAATCCTTTTATCCAACATGAGTTATAATCAGGTCAAATCCATTTGGATCAATACCATTAACTGTTATCCTTTTAACTCACATGGTGACATTTAAAGATTCAATGTTTCATGAAAGTCTCTCTAAAGTTGAATCTCTAATGCTAGCATCTTTTTTTTAAACTTCATAATTAATGAAGCAACGACAAACCTAAAACCTAATTAAATGGGATCGTCTACATGGATCAAATTTTGTAATTAATGCAAGTTGTGAAAAAATAGAATCTTACGCAAGTCATCAATAAATATTTCTGTAAGAGTATTTAGATATTTATGGTGGGCAGATTTTCATGACCCACATCATAAGGGTTGGTGAAAATCAAGGGAAATTTGATTTTTTGATCCCGGAGCGAAAGACGTTTTGAGAACAGGGATTTGGATTGGGAATCCGAGAGTTGAAACATCTTTAGGAGATGTTTTTGGATGTAGTCGGAGGCCCGAGAGGTGCATCAGGTGCTCGGGTGAATGTTGGAGAAGTATCGGTGGAATGGTCAGGTATGTGGGAATGGGGTTTTGGGGTTTTGGGTTGGAACTTTGATGACCATGTGTAATGGGACCCGGTAGAGGTGTCGGGAGTTTCTGAATTTGTTGGGAATCAAGTCTCAAGAATTGGCCGGGATCGGGGCTATATTTCACTACAATTTTAAGTTGTGGACGGGTTTGGAAAAGGTTTCCAAGTTCTGAAATAAATTGGGAGAGTTTGGATCGAATTTGGGTATTTTTGAGTTTCTAATATTCAAAAATTTCCCAAGTCTAAAACCTTATGCACTATAGGGGGAAGAAAATATATATTATGTTCAAGAGATATATATTATGTTCAAGAAATATTTATTACATATTTTACGTAAGGTTTTTCACCCAAGGGAAAAAATTTACGTATGAATATATTAGATATCACGTATAAGAAATATATTACATAAAGTTTTAAATCTAAAGGAAAAATCTTATGCATGGATATAAATATATTACATATGGGCTAAAAATATTATGTATCGAATTTTGTCCAAGGAAAGCATCTTAAGTATCAAAAATAATATATTATACATTGAGTAATATATTATGTATGGTTTTCTGACTAAAGGAAAAATATTACGTAAGAAAAATCTTACTTACAAAAAAAATATTAAGTATCAAATTTTCACTAAGGGAAAAACCTTAGGCAGAGGGTGATATATTATGTATGGATTTTTCTCTAAGTAAAAAACCATAAGCGGGTTATCCAGATATGATGGGGATTTTGTTCGGCTTGGCTAAAGGAGATACCGGGATGATGATCGCACTAGGTCTTGTGCGGATTCAAATAGGTGTGTCATGGGTGGTGTGTTCCCTTTCCTTGAGGATTTAAGCATGATAGATAACCCAGTGAGTGATTCTTTAATTAGGTCCAAAGAATTATGGAATAAATATTGTTTAAATGTATAAATTAACTATAATTGATCTATAATTAATTTGGATGATTTATTAATGGAGTTAGGACCTCATGTTAATGGACGATGGATAGTTAGGCTTGGACAAGCATAGGAAAGGGTGGTCAAGATTCAATTAGGCTTTGATGAGCTTAGGCAAGGGTGGTCGAGCGTCGCTTATGATGGGAATGACTCTATAATAAGGTAGGTGGTCCCCAAACATCCTGCTAAATTTTATGCATTTGTTTATATAGCATGTGATATGCGGTCTCACCACTTGTGTACGATCGACCTTGATATAAATTAATTGTTTCCCCTTGAGCCTCCATGAAATTAATGCAAGTGTCTTGAGTTCCCTTTGATGGGTTGGGAATGGCTATTTTAGGTTTATGCCATGGAAATGATTTATGTATAGGATGGGTGTGAGGGGACCAACCTAGTTAATTTGGGAATGGAGATATTGGAACACTAAGTGTTGACTTATATGTCATTGTCAGTGTGGCCGATTATGCCATGACACGATCATGTTGAGGGATGTTATGCTTCTAGGTGACGGGCTTCAATCCCAGGGTGGAAATGAGATAAAGGAACCTAGGTGGGGTGTCTGGATCTTGATGTGACGTAGGGGACCATCATCGGTGCCCCGGTATTGTTTTGACTATGGAGTGGATTAGTGCATGAAGACTAGCACAATTGTAGCATAGTATGTATGCAGTGACGGGTTTAGGTTGTGCGCTTGAGAGGCCAGCCTAGGAAATGTATTTTGGATTCAGATAAGCGCCCAACCCATGTGATTATGTATGCGATATGAGGTTCTAGGCATCAAGGTGGGATTCAACTCTCGAGTAATGATGTAGTGACTATTCCGAGTATGGGATGAGACCCCCGGGTGGATGTTATATCACGGTCCCACCCTAGTAGGGGATGTGACCCTGCGAGTGTATATATATATGTGTGTGTGACAGTTCTGGGTAGGGGATTTGAACCCCAAGGGGTGTATTCTATATGACACTTTCGGGTAGAGGACCCCTCAGGTGTATAATATCCTAAAAAGGTTCAAAGGCGGAACTTGTATCCCTGTGGTTGGGTATTATGCTCAGAGACATCTAGCACTGGACAAGCATATATGGTCTATTCTAGGTGTTTCCTTAAAATATGAGGATCAATAGGTGATTTATTTTAGATGTTTGTTTATTTTCCTGAACATGTCACATTGTCTGCTACTTTATTTTACTCACACCCTTCTCAGGTAGCTCTATCACTTTGGTGCTCGAGCAGACCTCATAATCGCAATTATAGGTAGGGAAAAGGTCCATTATTGGATGGTTCAGTTGGATAGCTGGGATTGTGTAAGAGAGGGAATCGGGTTGGGACTCAATACCAGGTTTGGGTTTTAGTTTCTTTACTTTTGGTTTGAGTTATATATGATCTACCCATGGGGGTCTTGTTGATGTATGTGTGACTCATGTGTTATTCTAGATAGTTCATTTTGTTACATCTTGGGTTTATTGTTTATTTTTAGTGGCTTGTGTTGCGTTGTTTATTTATTCCTATGGATATTGTGATGAATGGATGTATGATATTATTGATGTTTGTATTACTCTGATATGAGATCATAGTCTTCCCACTGTATCACTTTAGAGACTTGCTGCAAATTGAAAACCTATGAAGTGGAAGGAGACGTGTTAGAGGTCATGTGACCCAACCCGATAGAATTTTATATTGTCTTTTTACACTTACAAATGACTATAGGTCTATCACTACATTCTACAAAATATAATACATATCTATATAAAGAATAAAATCATAAAATTCAGTAGAAATACTTTTTCCTTGTGATTGAACCCAAAAAATGATTTCAATACACTCAATGTCATCAAAACAATAATTAACAGTTCAAATGCATCGATTTATATAAAAATACACAACAACAAAAATAGCTAAAATATTCTACCGTTAAACACAAGGTATATCAACTGAAGCATCAATCATTGCCTGGAATCATCAAAAATGATGGCTGCAGTTGATTTAACGTATGGTCCAAAGAATCTCTCGAAATCAAATATTGTTAAATTAACAAAAATTATCATTAGTGTGATTTATAAAAAATGGGAAAAATAATCAAAAAAATGGAAATATGATTGATAACGTTTAATCCTGGAATAAATCAAGAATTTACATATTCCACGCAATTTCGGAAAAATTGAAGAAAATGATATGGGTTTCTATCCTTATGTGTTATTCTTCTATATGTTTTTTTTCATAATCAATCACTTTTTTCAAAGTTTTACCATTGATGCACACCTTGTCCAATGGAAGAAATTTCTATATTTATATCTAAACTGGATATAGTCAGATATATTGACCATATCAAATTGGGCATTGTGCTTTGTTATAAGTCTAAAATCGCATCTCTCTTTTATGGTTAATAGTGCAGAATGGTACAACGCTTGCTATAAATAATACCTAATAAATATAAAACATTAATTAATATAAGTAATTAAATTTATTAAATGAAATCATATAAAACATATTTTATATAGTTCACGTTTTTTCACATTTAGTCATGTAATCAATAAAATGACTAAACTCGTATGAAATATCAATCTCGTGGGTTGTAAATAAATGGAGTATCGTATCTTTAAAACAAATATAATCATTTTTAAAATGTTTGAAATTAGGGAGTTAAATATTCATCAAATTATCTTATCCCCCACCACGCACACATGATCAGCAATAAGCTCTCCATGATGATGATTCATTGTGTTTTGTAAGGACATAAAACCATTTATAAAATCTCTACATCAATTAATAAGTCATAAAAACCAATTGTAAAATACATTAACTCGTATATATATATATATATATATATTATTTTATGATTAAAAAACTTATGTACCACTAAAAAATCAAGATTAAATCCACTAGTATAAGTTTTCAATACAAATCACAAAATCAATACTTTCTAAGAATGTTTAGAAATGTTGATTACCAAAATAGTCCTGAATTGCATCTTATCTCTGAATATTTTGATTGCACTCTTACAGAGCAGTTTCAAAAAAACACAATATTATACGATAACTATTCAAACGGTCTTCTAAGTGAACAATTAGTAGCGACTTTTCAATGAGTGGGTTTTTATTGTTTTTATTCATAAAATATTACATTTATATGAGTTGTTGTATTTTTCAATTGTTTTTTATGACTTATTATATAATACAGAAATCTCATAAAAAGTTTGATGTTATTACAAAAAACACAATGAATTGTCGTCATGTAGAGTATATTGTTGATCGTGTGTGTGGTGGGGGACAAACGAAGTCGGTGAATATTTGGCTCCCCAATTTCAAACATCCTAAAAACTATTATATTTGTTTTAAAGATACGATACTCCATTTATTTATAACTCGCGAGATTGATATTCCAAATGAACTTAGTTATTTTATTAATTATGTGGTTAAATGTGATAGTGTAAAATATATAAAACTTGTTTTATATGCTTAAATTTAATAAATTTAATTACTTATATTAATTAATATTTTATATTTATTAGGAATTATTTGAAGTAAGAGTTGTATCATCATGCACAATTGACCAGAAAAGAGAGTTGTGATTTTAGACTTATGGCAGAGCACAATGCCAAATAATATGTTCAATTTCTTTAACTATATCGAGTTTAGATATAAATATAGAAATTTTTTCCCTTAAAAAGGCGTCTCAATCATAAAGCTTTGAAAAAAGTGCTTGCTTATAGAAGAAACGCATATGGAAGAAAAATATATTTGGATTAAAGCCCAAATCGTTACTTCGATTTTCCAGAAACTGTGTGGAATATGTAAATTCTCAGTTGATTCTAAGAGTAAACATTATCAACCATATTTCATTTTTTTATTATTTTTTCCCATTTTTTATAAATCACACTAATAATAGTTTTTGTTAATTTAACAATATTTTATTTCAAAAGATCAGTTGGACCATAAGCTAAATCAATTGTAGTCAGCATTTATGATGGAGTGGTTCTAAACAATGATATCTCACTTGATATAACCTTGCGTTCAACAATAAAATCTTTTTATCTTTTTTCTGCGCATTTTTAAGTAAATTGATACATGTTATTTTAAAGGTTAATTATTTTTTTGATGATATTGAGTGTAACGAAGTCACTCTTGGGGTTCAAACACGAGAAAAGGGCATTTATACTGGATTTTATTATTCCATTTGTTTTTATCGTTTAAGAAAACATTGTCTTAGTTTTACAACTTTACATCTGAACTTCATACCCGACTCATTTGATTATGGTAAGTGGAGTAGTTTTATATTAGTTTTAATAAATTTTCCCAATTTTATGAATAGTTTAAATTATTTTTTATACTTCTACATATGAATTATATTAAGATATTCATGTTCATTTGTAGGATAACTTTTCTATTATACTTTTTATTAAATGGACTGGTCACTCCATAAAATCAATGTGCATTTTTTTATCTCTAAAACAAAATATAGATTTAACCGAGGTATATATGCCGATTTTGATTGAGATCACACCAAACCCCTTTGTATCTTGAGTTTCACTGGCGTTTTGTGAGATCTCACTTTTTTCTTACATATACTAAATCAAGATTTCATATTTCCTTTCAACGCTACAAAGGCTCGTAGAGTCACACAGTAAGGTCTTAGAATAAAATTAAGAGAGTTTTATAAATCGTATCCAAAGGATTTTGGATGGATTCATAATTTATCTATGTCATAAGTAAATAAATGCATGAGATGCATGTTGTAGGCTATGATTGATCCATAAGGGGCGTGGATATGCATCTGTTGTATGATACGATTGGCCTACGATGTGGGATACTGAGTGCATAGCCACTGCCATAAATTCTACACGATTTCCTTCGGTTGTGAATCATCAGATGATTCATTTATGGAATTACATACATGTTTTAATCATTTAAACGTTCAATGATTATTAAACACTAACATGCATGAGTTATGAGTAACAAATGTTGGACTCCAAGTGTTGGAAACCGACACTCAAACTCCTTTATTGAATGAAAGTTTATATAAGGATGCAATCCTCTAGTTGGTGATGTGGGAAATTCAGTATTTTCCATAACCAAATCTATCTTCTATCTTGGTTCTCTATTTGTGTTCATTGAATAAGGTGATATCATACCTCTTGGAGTTCACAGGATCCTCTCATAACCTGTGAGGATTCTATTGCTCGATGTACATCCCTTGTGAAAATGAGAGTTCGTTGACTGTCACTTGGTGATCACTATCAAACGTCCTCCATCGAGACTAATAAAGATGGATCACGCTGTGATTGAGGTAATCTTGTTTATATTTCATGTTGATTCAGTGGTGATAGACCGAGTATTTAAATGGGTTTCTTCCGCCGCATTGATCGTGAGATGATTCTACAAAACTCATCAATGCATTGGTGCAATAATTCATGTGAGTTTCAATGTCTTGGAAACATGATATTTTTTTATTATGCCAAGAGAAGACCCGACACTGATTCTAGCCAAAATAATTTTTGTGTGTTGAAGTGGAGAAAGGAGAAGATCCAGTGCAGTTTTGTATTTGAACAAGTGGAAAGAAGAAGAGATTTAGTGCAACATTTTAATGCACTGAAATAGAACATATTGTGCGCAATGTTGTGCATACAAAAGGAATAAATTGTTGTGCTTTTTCAGTTTTAATGATCACAAACACTCAATTGTCTAATTATTTCATTTATGTTGTTAGGGATCTAAGGGATTAAGGTTTTTACACCCAATCTAGAAAATAAAGAAACCACAGCGCAATACTCTGCACTATGCCGTAAAAAGTCCTGGAATAGGATTACGGTGTAATGAGAAGGACAAAGCCGCAGCGCATCTCCGTCCAACTTCATCTCCGAACATCACGACAAAAATTCCGAAATTCATGCCACAGTCAAACATCAAATCCTACAAACTCGGGAAAAGTCACACCGCAAGATAAATGTCGACGATGTAAAACTCTTTTATGCAGGAGTTCATGCCACAACTTAAGGGGTGTCTTGGCTACTTCAAAATCGAAAGAACCTCCAAAATGATCCTACCAAAATCCACGCCACAACAATCCCTAATCCGCAAAGACCAACTCCACGAAGCAGTGAAGTTTTCCACACCACATGAGGATTCCATCTTTAACTTTTCGAGAAGCATTAAATGTGGGTCCAAAAGTACCGATTTGACTCTTTAAATGTAAAGACCCGTAAAATTAAAGGGAAATTTTTTCTTAATTTTCTTTGGAATTTTACAAGAGCGCGGTTTCAGACGGCACCTGATTCCGAGGCCCGGAGTGCCCGGAATCAATTTCTGAAGTTTGGCTCGGGTACGTTCAGTGAACGAACGAGCGGGAATTTCTAACTTTTGATCCGGTGCTCGGAATTGAAATCCGAGGACACTGATGAACTCGCAGCGCCGATATTCGCTTAAGAAGACCTTTTCCGAAGTTGCGTTTGCCTAGGAGGAGGAGTTTAATTTTCTGGATGAAATGAAGAGTAAAATAAAATTGTGATATAATATTTATTTTATATCTTTAAAGTGGTTGAAATCTTTTGTTGGAAGTTGGGTGGTTTAACCACCTAAAATAGGATTAAGGTGAGGAGGGGCCCACCCGAGCCCCACCTTTTCAAATCCTCTAACCCCCCCAACTCACAATTAATGATGTGAACTTGAGTTATAACTTATGACATTAATAAGTGAGTTTAATTTGAGTTTTTGAAATTCAAACTCTTGAATTTCAAAGGTTGGTGTTGTGTTAATAAATTAAGTGTGAGCTTAATTTATTTTTGGTTAGTTTCTTTGTTGCTTGAGAGGTTTGGGAGAATCGTTGAGAGACTTGAAGATCTTCTTCGTCTTCGACGAAGAACGTGAAGAACGGTTCTTCTCCGACGAAGAACATCGACCCCACGACCTACAAGACTCGGCGTCCGGAATTCTTCCATCTTCATCTTCCTCCTCGACAAGGGAGAAGTCGCCGACCGTGGTGATCATCGCCAACGACAACGTACCTCCCTTATTCATCATAGCGACAAGTGAGGAGACATCGTTTCCTCCTTGGACGCACCCCGACATCCACAGAATCTACGTCCGACGCCGCGATGCCATTCTCCGCGATACCCGACGTGCGACGTCAATTTTCAAAGTACGGGTTGTTATTATTTGTTTGTTTATTTATTCTTGTTCGTGGTTCTAGCATGACTAACGTGAGGATATTTAAATATGTGTTATTGTTTAACGTGAGGGGGTCGGACCGCATGAACACGGCCGAACCCCCTCCTTTGTTCTTGATGATTTATCTTACGGTTGAAACAAGATGGCGTGGTGTCGTCGCACCACGCGGATATTCGTACGATTATATTGCGTGGCGCCGTCGCGCCGCGCCGTGGAAGGATCATCAAGAACGCGACGCCGTCGCGCCGCGTCGAAGGGAATCAAAGGCGTGGCGGAGGGGCGCGGTGCCGTCGCACCGCGCCGGACAACGAACACCGCGGCCGGTTCCGGGCCGCGGCGGGACGAGAAGACCGGCGGCCGGGCCGCTGGCGTCGGAAGCCGGAAAGGGGACCGGTTTGCCGGTCCCCTTGGAGAAAAACCGGCCGGCCGGAAGGTCAAAGGGAGGGGGAATTTAATTCCCCCGGCCAGCACTAAACCCCCCCCCCCATTTATGAGGGGGGGGGGGGCGGTTTTGTTTAGGGGGGCAGGCGACCCCCCTGTTCCCCACAAAGCAGGGCCCCACAAGGGGGGGGTCGGTTCTCCAAGGCGCGGCTATAAGCCGCGTCGTTTTTTTTTTGAAACAAGCGGGGGCCCTGCCCCCCGCGCGCTGCATCTGTGCGGCGCCAGGCCGCCGCGCCGCCGCGCCGCCGGCCGGCCGGGCCGGGTCGGACCCAGGTCGGGTCGACCCGGTTCGGGCCAACCCAGGGGGGGTCGGGCCGGGTCGACCCGGACCCGGACCCCCCGTTTTCGAGACGGATTCGGTCTTTTGGCCATAACTTGAGCCATGGACCTCTGAATGACGAAATGTCTGCGGCAACGCGATCCTTGGATCGAGACGGTCATTTCGGTATATTAAAATCAGGGTTTCGGAATACTTTGAGTTCGGCGGGGTTGGTTCGTACACGAAACCAACCGGGCCTTCGGAGCGGAAACGCTCATATCTTGAGCTACGGACGTCCGTTTGACGTGCCGTCAGCTTTGTTGAGTTCCTCTTAGTGAGACGAATCTTTTGGCATACTCCGCCTGAGGTTTGGACGCAGGTGGAGTATGGTCGGGTTGGTTTTTCCTTAAAAACCAACCGGGCCCCGGGGACGAAAATGCCAATAACTCTCAGACCGGGCGTCCGATCGACGCGCCGTCTGTTGCGTTGAGTTCCTGTTGACGATACGGAACTTTTGGATACATCAACTCTGGACTTTGTGATAGTTGATGTATCAGCCTCTCGGCTCGTGGAGCGAACCCTCCGAACGAGCTTGCTGTGTGCGAGAACCCTAGTGCTGGTTGCGACTGTTACTGTGACTACTACTGCTACTACTGCTACTGTGACTGCGACGACGACAGTACAGAGATCCTGTGTGGATTCGACGATGACGACTACAGCACTCAGCGATCCTACGTGGATCAGTGCTACAGGTCCTGTGTGGGCCCGATCCTGTGTGGGTCCGATCCTGTGTGGGTCTTTGCGCTCAGCGGTCCTGTGTGAACCAGCGCCTACAGGTCCTATGTGGGCCCGATCCTGTATGGGTCTTTTGCGGGGGTTAGTTACCTATCGATCCTTCGTGGGTCCGATGACTTAGATGGATCAGAGATTATCTTTATCGTCTTTCGAAGAAGTATACCTGTGTGAGCTGAATCCAGTTGCTTTCCTGTGTGGATTGTGTTGTGCTATCCTGTGTGGATTTAGTTTTACTTTCCTGTGTGGAATACGTTTACTTTCCTGTGTGAACTGAGTTTTACTTGGGCTCGGAGGATAGAGCGTGTTGTAATTGATGACTTAGGTATATGTATGGGCATATACCTAAGCAGTGTCGGTTGTTACTTCGTGATTGTACCTTTCTTTGTGATTTATCCTTTGTGGATTTTGAGAGACCTTCAGGGGTCTCGGGGTCCCTACTGAGTAGCTTATACTCACCCCTGCACGGGCTTTGCCCGCACTACGTTGTGTTGGTTGCAGACGACGGACAGCATTGATCTTGGCTGAGGGTTGCAGAGCAGGGCGGTACCTGGAGGTGGACCACTGGGCGGGACGTGCTCAGAGCGGACGGCGGGACCCGAGGAGCAGTGGAGCTATCTGTACCCACCCTTCAGGTGGGATTTCCAGTGGACAGCTTGGTGTTGCAGCTTTTACTTTACAGTTGTTGTTTTCCCTTTCGAGTTGTACTCTACTTTCAGTTTTGGTTTGTATACTGACCCATTTACTTTTCCGCACTTTCAGTTGTACTCTGTTTTTACTTAGTGTTTACTTTCCGCTTGCTTATTCTGTAGTGTTAGTTTACTTTACAAAGGCAATGCCTTCCCTTTTTACCGGGATTTACGCCTTGGTGCTAGTCGCCAGCCCCTGGCCTATGGAAGGTGGGCTTGGGGTAGTCACATCACGGACCCCGAGGGTGGGTTGTGACATTAAATCCCTGGCTCGACCTAAGACTCATGAAGGCTATAAATAGAGACATTGGGAGGCTTGGAAAAAAGCCTTCTCATTCATTCTCGAACACCAACGTACTGCGATAGTGAATTTTCTCTCAAGTGTTCTCATTTTCTAAATCCATTCTCCAATCTAGCATGTGTTCCTATTGTAATAATCTTCTAAGAAATCCTCTCTTTTCACCCTTTTTCTTTCATTATTGATGCTCACTACCTTTAAAGTGAGGGACTCCAGTTTACGTGTCATAACCGTTAAAAGGAAAGGGGCTATTCTCTTTGAGGTTTTTAGCTACACCCATTAAAAAGCTAGTGTTGATTGTATTTCTAATTTCTTGTTATAACATAGTAGAACTTAATATTCGAGGTGTGATTTCATTATATTTGAACCACTTATCAGTAAAAAAATAGAAAAACTTGTGTCCAAAAGGTGTTAAAAGAGAGGATGACAAAAAATAAAATCAAACCTGCATGTGTAGGTAAAAAAACAAGTTGAACAATAACCGCCCGAACACCTAAAATACAAATTGATGCAACCAAATAAAATATCTTCTACCAAATCAAGGGAATTAGAAACAAAAAATAATAATATTATCAAGTAAAACAATACAGTCAACAGTATACCAGTAATGAATGTTGAAATTTTCTTTACCTTTTGTTTTCTAAACCCCTTTAATTTTTTATAATTTGTTCAAGGAAGTGAGCACACGATCCCTCCCGGATTATTGAGTTCACTTTTCCCCACCAAGTAGTGCATGGTATTATGGTGTCAGAGTGAATTAAAGAAATTACCAAGACCGAACACCTAAAATACACATTGATGCAACCAACGAAAATCTCTTCTACCTAAGAAAGAGCTTCGAAAACAAAAAATAATAATAATATCAAGTAAAACAATACAATCAACAGTATATCAGTAATGAATGTTGAAATTTTCTTTACCTTTTGTTTTCTAATCCCCTTCAATTGTTTATAATTTGTTCAAGTGAGCACACAATCCCTCCAAGATTGTTGAGTTCACTTTCCCCACCAAGGAGTGCATGGGATTATGGTGTCAGAGTGAATTAAAGAAAGTACCAAGTCCTCAAATGTAATAGGTGTTTAATGAACTTTATAAAATTGTTTAAAATTTAACTATAAACCAAACACTTCCCTCAAATTATTAAATTATTTTTTTTCTTACAAGGGTTGGGGGTAGCAAGGATAGAAACACTATTGCTCGCATTGGATGAATATGTTACCCAACTATGAAAATAACAAAAAAGGGCCCAATATAGTGGCCTTGAACCTGCCACCCAACTAATAAAAAAATATACTAAGAAAAAAAATCGTCTGAACAAATATAAAAAAAAAATATTGTAAAACTAAAGTAACTTGTTTGGCTCCTTTAGATTTTTTTTTAATGAAATATTGACAGGGAATTAAAACCTAACCTGCTTGGTCAAGAGGTCATGTTGTGTTTATCCTAAAAGTATATGTCTCTTTGTATTTCATCCATGTATAATTCAAATTATTCAACATGTAAGAAGAAAATGTTGAGTAATACACCAAGTGAAGACTAAACAAAATACAACTTAAGCTAATCACCCAACTAATTTCTTTAGTGATGAAACCTAATGGGATAAAAATTGACAATTTTATTCATCGTAAAAATATTAAAATATGATAAAACAAATGGAAAAAAATCAATCAAAATGAATTTAGAGGCGATTTCCACCTTAAGCTACAATTGGTATTCATAATGATAACAAGTACATAAGAGATGACAAGGACATAAGAGAGGTCACCCTTCATATATGAAATGCAAGAATGAACTGCATCTCATTACAAAAAAACTATTTGTATACCATAATAGAAAACAAGACAATAATCATAGCACCAATTCCAATAGAATGTTCCCTAATGACAATGGAATATATGGTTGGTTAACCTGAAACAAAACACCAACAAAACAGTCATGGTTTTATGCTGTTGTAATAATGCTTGTTCTTCAATGCATAAACTACAGAAGTTGAGGAGGCTCAAAAAATTAATGATAAGAGGTTTCCTGAAACAATGCAACACTAAATTAACATCAAAATCTGATTGTAATAGGTTTCACTCTTTTGCATGTGCATGCTCAACACAAATCATTTCAACTTCAACCAAGTGAAGGTATCTTGATGTCGAGATGGAAGAAATTAGAATTAATACTTACCTTATCTCTCTCCATGTCTGTCAATTGATTTAATCCAACAAAATAAACGTTCATACAGAGAACTGCAACCAAGGTTTGAAAGAATAAAATTAAAATTCTATCAATTTATAAAAATACTCATAAGATGTTCAACCCAAAAAAACACTAAGTTTAACTCAATCATTCCAATAAAAAATAATAGTGAAAAATACAATAACTTCTCGATACATAGGTGAGGAACCTGATCATTTTCTTAAACCCGGAGAGTTTTCTTATGGAGACGATGTAGGTATTGGGATGGAGAAGGATATGCTCATGCTGATATTTCATCGGATAAGTTTATTCAACGGTTTTCTTGGAGATGTTTGCGTTGTTGATGGTCTACAGCGGGAGGGTACTGATCTGGCAAGCAGCTATGGTGGATGGGAGGGATAGAGAAATAGAGTGTGTGCCCTCCAGAGCGCAAAGGGAGAGGGCGAGAAATCAGGAACTTTGAGAAGGAGCGATACTGATGATGGGGAGCTAAATAATAAAATATAATACACAGTCTAAGAAAGATGCAAAACAAATGCAAAACACTATGTCTGTGGAGAAATCTCCTTATCACCAATTTTCTATATGATAACGAGAAATAAACAAATAGTTTACCTTTATTTTGATAAAATTTCAAAGTATAAAGATGATTTTAAGTATTTTCATTTCACAATAAATGGGGTTTAACATGAACTTTTTTGCATCAAAAAGAGGGAAATGAAACTTTCATCTTTTTCTCATGTTACGTTTTGGAGAGAGAAACTTGTCTTTATAGAAGAAGCATAGTGGGAGTTTTATATTAAAATTGAAAATGAAAAAGAAAAAAAATAAGTTTTACACATCAAATAATCTCTATTAGTTAATACATAACACGTCTCTTGGAGTCATGACCTAAAATCATATGAGTTATAATATATTTAACCACATGTCATATTACACAGTCTACACTACTACATAGACGACTTTTATCAACACTAGAAAAAGGTTTTATCAGCGCTAAAAAACGTTTACATGCTAAGTGTTTTTAAAAGCGCTTACCCTTTATTAATGGTAAAATAAATTGTTGATAAATACATCATTTATCAACGCTGATAAAACCACCATTTATCAGCATATTTGTTTGCGCTAATAAAGGCCAGAGCAGTTGTTGGAAAATTGCAGCCTTGCAGCAACCCTATAAAAACAAACCAAATTAAAAAACATAAACATATTAGAATACAAATATACAGAAAATCATATTAGAATATAAATATTACATTGCATCATCATTTAAATTTAAAATTTACATAAAAAATATTTACATTGATGTCGTATTTACAATTAATCAAAAAAATTCCATTACAATATACAAAATCAAAACTCTTATAGCAGAATTTTTTCCAACGATCAATCTATGTACAAAAGCTTGACCCAACAATAAAACCAATGCTTATTCCAGTAACAACACACAAAAAAAACAATCAAATTATAATTTGAATGTTATATAATCCACATATGATAAATTATACAGTTAATTATAGAATATTTTAATGACTTTATCAGTTATACTATTAATCATATTATTAATGATTATATTATTAATTTTATATTAATTATTAATTATTAAGCACACTTTTAATTAATAATTATATTACGAATTATTAATTATATTGTTAATTAATCATCTATATAAATTATATTATTAATTACTGAATATATTAATGATATTATTAGTTATTAATTATCTTAATAACTTAAATAGTTGTTAATAATTATATCTTCAAACCAAAATGAAACTTTTATATTGAAGACATGCACTTCGAGACATATTGACCACATCGCATGTCAGATTGATGTGTGGTCAATTCCTACATGTCAAAAATAAATTATGAATTATTTCCTTAAAGTTTGAAAACAATCAAAGCTTGTTTGCTCGAATTTGGCTACATGATGTGTGTTTTAAACTAAAATGACACTTTTATATTGAAAACACACACTTTAAGTCATATTGACCACATCATGAGTCAGATTGACGTACGGACAATTTCCACACATCATATATGAATTATGAATCATTTCTTAAATTTTGAAAACAATCCAAGTTTGTTTTCTCTGTTTTGGTTGTGTGGCTTGAATTTTAAAATAAAATAACACTTTTATATTGAAAACACGCACTTCTAGTCATACCGACCATATCCTGTATTAGATTAATGTGTGGTCAATTCCTATACGTCACAAATTAACTATGGATCATTTACATAATATTTGAAAATAACTGAAGCTCGTTTTCTCAATTTTGGCTATGTGATGCATGTTTTAAACTAAAATAACACTTTTATATTGAAAACATGCACTTTGAATCATATTGACCATATTGTGTGTCAAATTGACATGTAGTAAATTCATACATGTCACAAATGAATAATGGGTTGTTTTTTTAATGTTTAAAAACAACTCAAGATCGTTTTCTCGGTTTTAGCTATGTAATACGCATTTTAAACTAAAATGACACTTATATTGAAGATACGCACTTTGATTCATACCGACAACATCATGTGTCAGATTGACATGTGGTTGATTCCTACACGTCACAAATGAATTACGGGTCCTTTTCCTAAAGCTTGAAAACAATATGAGCTCATTTTCTCAATTTTGGCCACGTGAAGCGTGTTTTAAATTAAAATGATTCATTTATATTGAAAACATGCACTTCAAGTCATACTGACAATATCATATATCAGATTGACATGCAGTCAATTCCTACATGCCAAAAATAAAATATGGATTATTTTCTTAAAGTTTGAAAATAACCACAGCTTGTTTTCTCGATTTTTGGTATACGACAAGCGTTTTAAACTAAAATGACACTTGAATTGAAAACACACCTTTCGAGTCATACCAACTACATTGTGTGTCCGATTGAAGTGTGGTTGATTCCTATATGTCACAAATGAATTATGGATCATTTTCATAAATTTTAAAAATAATATGAGCTCGTTTTCTCGGTTTTGGACACAGGATATGCGTTTTAAACTAAAATGACACTTTTATATTGAAAACACACCCTTGGAGTCATACTGGTCGCATTGTGTGTCGAATTGACGTGTGATTGATTCTTTTATGTCCCAAATGAATTATGGATCGTTTTCATAAATTTTGAAAATAATATAATCTCGTTTTCTCAATTTTGGACACATGATATGCGTTTTAAACTAAAATGACACTTTTATATTAAAAACACACCCTTGGAGTCATACTGATCGCATTGTGCATCGAATTGACGTGTGATTGATTCATATATGTCAAAAATAAATTATGGATCATTTTTTGAAATTTTGAAAATAATATGAGCTCATTTGCTTGGTTTTGGCTATGTGACGCGTGATTTAAACTAAAAATACACTTATATTGAAAATACGAACTTTCAGTCATACCGATCATCTCGTGTGTCAGATTGATGTGCAGTCGATTTCTATACATTAAAAATTTAATTATGAATTATTTTCCTAAATTTTGAAAACAATATGAACTAGTTTTCTTATTTTTGGCTATGTGAAATGTGTTTTAAAATAAAATGACACTTTTATATTGAACATGCACCCTTCGAGTCATATCGGCCACATCGTGTGTCAGATTTACATGCAGTCGATTAATACACATTACAAATGAATTATGGAACATTTACCTAAATTTTGAAAATAATATAAGCTTTTTTAATTAGTTTTGGATATGTGACATGCATTTTAAAATAAGATGACACTTTTATATTGAAAACACACACTTCGAGTCATATCGACTACATCGTGTGTTAGATTGATGCACGGTCAATTCTTGCCTATCATAAATGAATTATAGATTGGTTTCCTAAATTTTGAAAACAATCCTACTTAGTTCTCTCTATTTGGGTATGTGACATGTGTTTTAAACTAAAATGACACTTCTATATTGAAAATATTCACTTGGAGTCACATCATCCATATCGTGTATCAGATTGACATGAGATCAATTCCTACATGTTACAAATAAATTATGGGTCATTGTTATAAAATTTGAAGACAAGATGATCTCATTTACCCAATTTTGACTATATGATGTTTGTTTTAAACTAGAATTACACTTTTAAATTGAAAACACACACTTCAAGTTATATTGACCACATATTGTATCAAATTGATGTGCAGTTGATTCCTACACATCACAAATGAATTGTGGATCATTATTCTAAAGTTTGAAAAAAAATGAACTTGTTTGCTCAGTTTTGGCTATGTGATGTGTGTTTTAAACTAAAATGACACTTTTATATTGAAAATTAACACTTCGAGTCATACTGGCTATAGTGTGTGTCAGATTAGTGCGCGGTAGATTCTTTGATGTCACAAATGAATTATGGATAATTGTACTAAATTTTGAAAATAACATGAGCTTGTTTGCTCAGTTTTGGCTACGTACCGCGCCTTTAAAACTAAAATGACACTTTTATATTAAAAACATGCACTTATAGTCATTCCGAACATATAATTTTTCAAATTTATGTATGGTTAATTTCTACACATAACAAATGAATTAGTGATCATTATTCTAAATTTTGAAAATAATCCAATCTCGTTTTCTCTATTTTGGCCATGTGATGCACATTTTAAACTAAAATGACACTTATATTGAGAACACATGATTTGAGTTGTACCGACCACATCATGTCTCAGATTGATGTGTAGTCGATTACTATACATTACAAATGAATTATGGACCCTTGTACTAAAGTTTAAAAACAATATATTCTTAGTTTCTTAGTTTTGACATCGTGACATGTTTTTTAAACTATGTTACCCAATAGGGATCAACCGACCTCTCAACATTTTCAACCTTCAACCCTGGTTCAACTTTCTTAATAGTAAATTCCTCATTTCTACTTTGGGAATTGGATCGAGATATTGTCAAGACATCTCTATTAATATTTATAGTATATTTCATTAGCATTTCTTTAGTTGAATCATACATGAAATTAAAGGAATCCATCTTGATTCTCCATCATGGAGGCGGAAGTGATTGTAATAGGGCCCAAACCATTTTTACAAACTCATAAAAAGACAACAAGACATAAAATGCAAATGATGAGGCTAAGAACATGGAAGTACCTTCCCCAATAGTTGGGAATATATCTTCATATTTTTTGGTAGAAGGATCCTTGACCCATTTTACTCTCACCATTATCTCAGTTGCACCCTCAAAGTCTAATCACTCATGAGCACAAGAAGATTCAAACATATTACTAACTCTTTCAAAATCCATAGCGTTTAACCCTCTATGATACTTCTCCATGAGAAACTGATCAAATATTTCCTACTTTATAGGTTCATCATGAGAGTGTTTTGCAATTTCTAGCAACTCATCATAACCCCTAGAGGAAGGAAATTAGTGAATGGTTGAAAAGAAATGCACGACCAATCGGGGAATGAGCATATACCCTTTAGAAGCATTTAAAAATTATAGAAAAAATATTAATATTGAAGTACTCACACGAGATATAGGTTTAGTAAATGTATCTGAAATGTTTAATTGAAGTTTGACCACATATATAGATGTAGATGGATTTGAATGTATCTGAAATGATTTCTCATAAAGTTGTGGATTGTTATCAAGATGCTTTTGTTTTTGCTCCCAGATGCAACACTCCCAATCAAAACTTCCATGTTGTTGTCATCAAGTGAAGGAACCACTAGTTGAGGGAGTATTATCTACCCAGTAGCCTCACTCATGAGGGGAGAAAAATATATGGTGGGGTTCAAATTAATTTGGAATGACGGGAGGATCAAATCTAAAAAAATGTTTTGATGAAAATTTCAAATGTAAGATTAGAATAAAAATATAACCAACATATTTCAAATATTGCATGAATTTTATTTTAGAATAAATAATATCTAAGCATTATGAATTAATGCATCATTTCCCAAATGTATCTCTAAGGACATAACATGTACTATATCACAAACATAGAAGGTAATCACCTCAACTTGATATCGGTAAACATTATGACACCATTCACTCTGGACACACATCTCTAAACAAATTTACTTATTCTTTTGAGTATTTATATTGTTGGAAATCTTGGAAGTATTTAGAAAATAAAGACAAACAAATGATTAACAAATATTTTAATTGAAATTATAATTAACATTGGAAATTACCTATTCAGGGATGCTAGTATAATGATAGTATATGATATCTTTCATAAACTTTCAAATATAATATCCAAAATCATTATTGTTATTTTTCTTTCCACACTGTATGAACATTTTCCAAAATAAGTAAATTGCTTTGAATTTTTTTTTATAGTTGAATCTTATAGTATATACCTTAATCTTTTTCCATTTAAAGAAACCCTTAGGCTTGTTGTACTCAATTGTCGACCCCATACTATGTTTTGGTCAATATTTATATATCATCCCATCATAACAAAATTCTCATCAAAACACAAACTAAAATGTATAATTTTAAGTTTATCTATAAAATATTGATTGTAGTGCATTGCAAATTCATAATTGACATCACATGTGGTTGTTTTGATGGAAATACATGCTTTGGATCAAAAAAATAAACATTTGGGGTATATAAATTGATTACGATGAGCATCTAGTGCTTCCTAAAAAAATAAAAAACATATAATTCATAATAATAATAATAATAATAATATATTTTATAAGATTAGATTGTAGAGTTTTACAGGTGAATTGTATGCATCAAGAAGAGTCTGTTGTCTACAATTTTCTTTTCAAATTCCTCACTTAATTATTATTTTTTATTTTCAATTTATTCTAATTCCAAAGAAACTTTTTTTATATAAATGATAGAGGAATTAATGAGTCCAAATCATGATTCGTAGGTTTTTCCTTTATATATTATAAATATATATTCCTATAGAAAATATGAATAGTTATTAACTATAATGAACATATGAGATCATTTTTTTGGATAAGTGGATTATGAAAATGCACCTTGTGTATGCATTCACAACTGAGACCCTCATCCATTCAAACTTGAAAACTTCATTTATACTCTAAAGAATAACCGCATTTGTAATGGCCTCTCCAAATATTTCTTATTCATATTAAATGTAGGACATATTTTCATCTTAGAATGTTGCACTACTAGAAAACCACTCTATACCCACAGATCTATACCCACAATTTAGAGAAATTGTGGGTATAGATAGTCTACCCAAACCTATACCCATGGTTTTTAAAAACCATTAAAATAGGTTGAGTTATACCAACATTTTTTTAAAAATTATGGTTATAGCTCTTTAGATAGGCACTCTCACTCGAGATTCTCCTCCCCCTCCTCATTCAAAGCTCCAAATCTCATTCGGTGTCCTCCACTCCCCCCCTCAGGTGATCTTCATCATCCCCCCTCCCATCCTCATGAGATCTTAGGTGCCCCCCCCCCTCTCCTACCCTAATTTCCTTCTCACCCAAGTGAGCGATGACCTCCATCTCCTCCAACGATCTCCTCTATTTCAATCATTTTTTTATTTAAATCTTCTTCAATATCACATAAGCGAGTTCCAAATATTTATACTCTTCTTCTTAGTATTGTTTTCATTTTTATCTATGTTATCATGTGATTGATCTAAGATAGTCTTTGTTTTTATACCAGTTAAATATAGATTTAGTGATTTCTGGTTCATGTTTTTACACTCTAGACTTTATAACTTTCCATTCATGCTAAAAAGTAAACCATTCCAACACTTTTAAAATTTTCTGAATGTGGTTTGATGTTATTTTTGGTTTCGTGATTTTTTTGGTTTCCCTATTTTTTATCAATACAGATATTGTTTTTAGTGTCGCTCCTTAGAGTGGTAGCGTGTGTGGTTATTTGAGTAAAGGTATGTTTCCTGTGCTTTTTTGGTTTTTTTTGGAGTTTGGTTGGAAGTTATTATGTCTTTATTTCTATGCAGGTTCCCACAAAACCCCAAAAAGTGATGTATTACATTCCTAATTTCCTAAATACAATAAACCTCTATATTTTATTGTGTTTTTATCTATATTTATCTTAAAAATAATGTAAAAATATGTGTAAGAGATATGGTTTATTATAAATTATATTTTGAGTAAATTTTATCTACTATGTTTTTTATGAAATGTTAATATTGGGTTATCATGAAATAATTAATATTATATTTTTGGAATGATTTAATATTAATTATAAAAATTTAGTAAAATTGTATAATAAATGTTTTCAAATTGTATGAGGTTGTTTTTCTTATTTCAAGAGAGTTTTAATTTCATGATTCACTTCCTTTATATCATTTCCCCTTTTATGATATGATTTATCATGCTACAAAATAGTGTTATACGAACTAACTATTATTGGATCTAAATATGAAAATAGGATATTTAATTTAAGGGTTATTAGAGATGATGTGTGTGGTATTTAAATATTTTTATTGTATTTATTAATGAATATATTTAGAAAATATCATGGAAGAGACTTATATACTCAAGGGGTTCTAGAAATAAGTACACTTTCTAGGTTAGGTTACACATTACATAGCTTTTCCATAGTTTTAATTACACTCATGCTAGAATAAACTAGTTTAGGATTACGCTTTATATAATTCATTTTAGGATACCCTCACTAGTTTAGATTATGCACTAGATAGTTACTTCACCTCTAGTTTAGAATCATGATTTGGTTAGAGGACTGCATTTAGTTTATATATTGACTAAAATGATCATGGAAATTATTTCAATGGTCCTGTGTTTAATCTTCGATGATGTCTAAGAATAAATTATGTAATAGAATTGTTTTATTTATAAATTTATTTATGTGAATGTGCATTTTGAGTAAACGCGATTTATATGTGATTTTATCATTTTACTTTTATTTCATATAATTTAATGGCTGCTTTGCTTATATGAATTTCAAAACAAACGTCAGCTTTTTTTCCTAAAGTCTATGCATAGAAAATTTGGTGGAATCCTAAAGGGAATCAATTATGACAACCTTTATAAACAATTTTTGTGTATATAAACTTAGTCTCATTTCATGAATGTAATGAAAAATACCCACCTTGAGATAATGGGTATTCAAAGTATTTTTCATTATTAGATGAGATAATAGATGAGATATGCATACTTTCCACATGGATATGGGTAGACATAGTTTGTTTTTTATTTTACTTTATATTTTTTAACATTTTTAGGTTTCTAGCCTCTTGGTATTCAAATTTCCTTTTTTCCATTATTTTGGATGTTTTCTATGATAGTTGAATATATTTAAAATATATTTATTATGTTTATATTTGATGTCTTTATGTTTTATTATACATTTAATATTTCATTATGTTATTATTCTATGTTTTAATGTTATTTATTTCAAAAACCTTAATTTCATGTGTATTAATAGAAAATATATAAATTTTCATCCTAGGTTCCCTAATTTAATTATTTTTTAGTTTTATTTTTATTCAGGTGAAATCATTTCCATTGTGTGAGTTGATATCCCTGGAACTTGTTTCTATCCCCTATTGATTGGGAATGAAATTTAAGCCTTGTGGTATACCAGATCAAGTGTAGGGAGAAATAGATAGGGTTGGTTTATTAAAACATAAGTGAGTATAAGGGAATAAGATTTATTGTAGAATCT
The DNA here is from genome assembly GCA_963277665.1 of Viscum album. Lineage (NCBI taxonomy): Eukaryota > Viridiplantae > Streptophyta > Magnoliopsida > Santalales > Viscaceae > Viscum > Viscum album. The sequence continues at coordinate 1,744,345,222 of OY728141.1, forward strand.
CAAAGTTATTTAATTTTTCAATGATGATAGTGAATTCTTAAATGTTAGGTATACCCACCTTGGTTGCTATTTGTATTCATCGCTTATAACATATGTTATTTCTCTTATTCTTTTTTTTATAGCTACTCATATGCTTTGATGACTTTCATATTAAAATTGGTTATAATGAATTTTTTAATTATGGTTTACATTTTTTATTGGAACATAACTTCTTTCCCTATAATATAATAGATAGAAGCTGTATGTATCATACCAATCAGATTTCAACCGAGTTTCACAAGAATTTGGATTTTTTTTAGATTTTTCATTTAATAATGCTTCATATGGAGGTTGTATACAATTTATATGCTATAATGGTGTTGGAAGACCATTTTTAATCCAAGAAGAATTTAACTAACATATAATTAAAGTAATATTTCAAACTATTATATTTTGTATCACCATGGAGAGATGGGAAAATATTCTACTGTTTATGAATGAAAAGAATGAAGTGGTATGGAGAATTTGATATTTGATTAGTTTCCATTTGTGCATCATCATGAGAGATATTATATTCCATTGAAAGAAGGTAATGATATTAATAAACATGAGGAAAATACTGAATATGATGATGTTGAGAGAGTGAAAATTTTAATGGATGATGTCAGAACTCCAGTATATCCGGAATGTACTAAAATGACTAAGTTAGAATTTTTAATGTGGTTAAATCATGGAAAACCATGTATGAGATTTATAATACCATCATTGATTATATTATTACCTTTTTAAGGACTTGATTCCTGATGGTGCATATATTTCCTCAAATCATTATAAGACATGTAAGTTAATTAAGTAGTTTGAATTTTATTCTAATAAAGTTAATGCTTGTCCGAAATATTGTAGTTTATTTTGGGAGGAAACAACTGACCTTAATGACTATAAAGAATGTGGTACATCTTTATGGAAGAAAAATGAAGATGGAACACCATCTCGTGTGCCACATAAAGTCATGTAGCACTTTCTATTGATTCACATGTTTCAAAATCTATTCATATCTGCATAAATCTCAGCCAATATGAGATGAAATGATACTGAGAGAGTTAAAGGTAATGATGAGTTTTTTTATCCAGTATATGGATTATCATGGTATACATTTGATTCACAACATCTTGATTTTTCAACTGAGGTGAACAACATCAAGTTGGGTCTATCCTATGATGGTTTTAATCTATTTGGTCAGATGCTTACTGCTCAAAACACGTGGCCAGTTTTTATTCACGTTTATAATCTTTCTCTATGGATGTGTATGAAAAAACCTTTCACTTTCTTAATTATACTGATATATAGACCTTATGATCTCAGCAATGATATAAAAATCTACCTTCAACCTTTAATAAGATAGTTGAAGTAGCTTTGTGATATGGGTGTGTGCACATTTGATACTTATTCAAAAAATATATTTCAGATGTGTGCTACCCTTTTGTGGACTATAAATGATTTCTCTACTTATGCAATAATGTCTAGTTGGATCATGAAGGGAAAACTGTCATGTCCCATTTTTATGAAGAATACATGATAGAGATGGCTTAAATATCATCATAGTTTTAGTTTCATGGGGCATAAACAATTCTTACCAATGGATCATCAATACAGGAAGAATCATCAGAGGTTTAATAATACTGTTGACACTGAACAACCACCTCAACGTATGTCAGGAATCGATGTTCTTAATGAATTTAAAGATTTCAGTTTTTCATTAGAGAATTTTCATATGAAATATAAAAAGAAAATTAATGTTGACATAGAAGCCACTTACAATTGGAAAAATAGGAGTATATTTTTTGAGTTTCCATATTAGTCTAACAATTTGTTATATCATTGTTTAGACGTAATGCACATTGAGAAAAATATATGTGAAATGTTTTTTTCAATTATTCTAAATATCAAGGGGATGGCCAAAGATGAATTCTGATCTCCTCAGGACTTGATGGATTAGGGTATTCAACTATAATTGCATCCTATGTGTATCAGTGAAAACAAATGGAAAGTTTCTTATGCTTCTTATGTGATGACATCATTAGATAAAAATCAATTTCTAGAAGTATTGGATAATATCAATGTTCCTAATGGATATTCTAGAAACACATCTAAATAATTCAATATAAGGGATATGAAACTCAAATTCCTAAAAACTCATGATTATCACATCCTTCTTCATTAATTGATTCCAATAGAAATTCATCATTTTCTATCCCATAATGTAAAGGTGATAGTGATTCTCTTTTTCCATTTTTTTGAAGACCTTTAGGATAAAAGGTTATCCAAGTCATTCTTGATAAAAATGCAACAAGATGTACCATTAATTTTGTGCGATTTGGAAAAAAATCCTTTATAATTTTTCACCTGCATGTTGCATTTAACAATTCGTCTTTCAACTGAAACACTTCAATGATTTTTGTTGGATGTATCCTACTGAAATAAATATGCACACATAGAAATATTATGTCTAAAATAAGAATTATCCTAAATTTTCAATTGTGAGAGGTTATTTGGGTCAAGAATGTATGGATTTTTGTTCAATGTATTTGTCTGATGTGAGCACAAGACATAACTGACCAATGAGAAATAAAGATAAGTAGTATGGGGTAATTCAGACCTCGTTTCAATCTCTTCCCTAAAAAATATGAATTCCTGGGTCATATACATTGGCTACATTGATCCTTAAAGAGTGGGATATGACACATCACATGATCTTTTTTAATTTTGGTTTGTTTGATGACTATATCAAGTAAGTAATTTGGATATTTATATGTTATCTTATACTATGTCATTTCACATATACCTTATGATTTTATTATTATTTTATGTAGGGAACATAAACAAATTATAAGTAGGGTTCACCAATCTTTTCCTTTGAGAAGAAGAGAGGATTTTCATAGCCAAGAGTTTCCTGTTTGGTTAAAATGAAAGGTATAACCATTACTTTAATTAATTTAAAATATATATATCTATTTAATTGCATTATTCATATATATTTTAGGTATTGAGTTTACCTGTTGAATTTGTTTCTCATGAATTAAGAGCATTGTATTTTGGTCCCAATTCTTTGGTTCATGAATGAAAATCTTTAATAATCAATTAGTATAATTTTTTACATATGATCGAGTGGTGAAATTGAGAACACAACATGATGGAATTATGTTAACTACTACAAAAGACTATTATTTCAGTGCATCAGATAGTCAGCCCTGATATTAAGATGTGTATTATTATGGACTTGTTGAGAAAATATTGTTATTGGATTAATACTCTCAAGGTTTAGTCACTATGATGAAATGTAAATGGTTTGATTCAAGGAAGTGACATGGTAAATTTATTGATGATTATGGATTCAGAGCTATTAAAATGAGTTGATTCCTGGCTACCAATGAACCATACATTTTAACATCAATGTAAAAAAATTGTTTTATGTGAAAGATCATATGATACCTGATTAAAGTTTCATTAATGAAGTAATATCAAGTCATATTTTTCACGATGTTGGGGACAAAATCATCATCATTGACACCCCCATTGGTTTTGAAAAAAATATTGCATTTGATGACTCAAATTGACCCACTGTAAGAGTTGATGTAGAACCTAAAGTAGTGGTGGGTAATATATAGAAGCAACCATATATGTTCACAATTCATTTAGTTTACCTTGACACGGGTTTATAAAGTTGGTATTACTATAATTACTTTAATTTAGTTTTAGTTTGGAATGATATGTTTGTTTAAATATTTTTTGGTTTCATCGAATTTAATTAGATTTATTTCAATTAAAAAAACTGGGTTTAAAATGAGTTTTTAAAAAATGTATAACTTGGTTTTAAATTATTGTTACTAAAACATGTTATGACATTGTTTATGACTTCTTTGACTTCTAAGTTGTATGCATGTTTTTTAAAAAATGTTTATAAAAACTCTACATTTCATTATTATGTAGATTATGAAAAATACTTCAAAAGTTTGAAGGAAGTGATTATTTGATGTTGATCAACAGATGCACGAGTGTGGGTTGGCTCCTCTACCTCCCTTAGTGAGTATAATAATTTTAATATCTTTATTTTTCAATACATATAATTTCATGTTCATATTCTTTATCAATTTTTTTTAAGGATATTCAGTTGCACTAGATTTGTCTCCTCCTCATCCTACTAGCATGGGTCCGAGTGGGGATGCTCCTAGACCTAGACGGAGCACCCATCTTACACGTTCCAACCCTAACCCACTAGAAAACACCCCATCTATCATACCTTTCCATCCTCCACTTAAACCTCCATGGATGTTCCTACCCATGCATCCATCATCGTCCCATTTAGTCTCTTTTTCCCATACCATGTTTACATCACCTGCAGAGATGATCCTACCCATGCCTCCATCATCATCTCATTTAGCCTCTTTTTCCCATACCATGTCTACATCACCTGCAGAGATGATCCTACCCATGCCTCCATCATCATCTCATTTAGCCTCTTCTTCATATACCTTGTTTACATCGCCTGTAGGGATTTTCCTACCCATGCCTCCATCATCATCTCATTTAGCCTATTCTTTCCATAACATGTCTACACCATCTGTAGGGATGGTTCAAACTTTACCATTTCTATATCCTTTGATGTATCCCCAACCCTACTACCCATATCCTATCATGTCTACATCGCATTTCCTTCAATCCATCCAGGATCTGATGATTCTATTCCTTCATCTCACACTCAATTGCATGTATATCATCTAGATCAAGCATTGGAATAGACACATCCTTTAGAGGCGGAAGTGATTGTAATAGGGCCCAAACCATTTTTACAAACTCATAAAAATACAACAAGACATAAAATGCAAATGATGAGGCTAAGAACATGGAAGTACCTTCCCCAATAGTTGGTAATATATCTTCATATTTTTTGGTAGAAGGATCCTTGACTCATTTTACTCTCACCATTATCTCAGTTGCACCCTCAAAGTCTAATCACTCATGAGCACAAGAAGATTCAAACATATTACTAACTCTTTCAAAATCCATAGAGTGTAACCCTCTATGATACTTCTCCATGAGAAACTGATCAAATATTTCCTACTTTATAGGTTCATCATGAGAGTGTTTTGCAATTTCTAGCAACTCATCATAACCCCTAGAGGAAGGAAATTAGTGAATGGTTGAAAAGAAATGCACGACCAATCGGGGAATGAGCATATACCCTTTAGAAGCATTTAAAAATTATAGAAAAAATAGTAATATTGAAGTACTCACACGAGATATAGGTTTAGTAAATGTATCTAAAATGTTTAATTGAAGTTTGACCACATCTATAGATGTAGATGGATTTGAATGTATCTGAAATGATTTCTCATAAAGTTGTGGATTGTTATCAAGATGCATTTGTTTTTTCTCCCAGATTCAACACTCCCAATCAAAACTTCCATGTTGTTGTCATCAAGTGAAGGAACCATTAGTTTAGGGAGTATTATCTACCCAGTAGCCTCACTCATGAGGGGAGAAAAATATATGGTGGGGTTCAAATTAATTTGGAATGACGGGAGGATCAAATCTAAAAAAATGTTTTGATGAAAATTTCAAATGTAAGATTAGAATAAAAATATAACCAACATATTTCAAATATTGCATGAATTTTATTTTAGAATAAATAATATCTAATCATTATGAATTAATGCATCATTTCCCAAATGTATCTCTAAGGACATAACATGTACTATATCACAAACATAGAAGGTAATCACCTCAACTTGATATCGGTAAACATTATGACACCATGCACTCTGGACACACATCTCTAAAAAAATTTACTTATTCTTTTGAGTATTTATATTGTTGGAAATCTTGGAAGTATTTATAAAATAAAGAAAAACAAATGATTAACAAATATTTTAATTGAAATTATAATTAACATTGGAAATTACCTATTCAGGGATGCTAGTATAATGATAGTATATGATATCTTTCATAAACTTTCAAATATAATATCCAAAATCATTATTGTTATTTTTCTTTGCACACTGCATGAACATTTTACAAAATAAGTAAATTGCTTTGAATTTTTTTTTATAGTTAAATCTTATAGTATATACCTTAATCTTTTTCCATTTAAAGAAACCCTTAGGCTTGTTGTAATCAATTGTCAACCCCATACTATGTTTTTGTCAATATTTATATATCATCCCATCATAACAAAATTCTCATCAAAACACAAACTAAAATGTATAATTTTAAGTTTATCTGTAAAATATTGATTGTAGTGCATTGCAAATTCATAATTGACATCACATGTGGTTGTTTTGATGGAAATACATGCTTTGGATCAAAAAAATAAACATTTGGGGTATCTAAATTGATTACGATGAGCATCTAGTGCTTCCTAAAAAAATAAAAAACATATAATTCATAATAATAATAATAATAATAATATATTTTATAAGATTAGATTGTAGAGTTTTACAGGTGAATTTTATGCATCAAGAAGAGTCTGTTGTCTACAATTTTCTTTTCAAATTCCTCACTTAATTATTATTTTTTATTTTCAATTTATTCTAATTCAAAAGAAACTTTTTTTATATAAATGATAGAGGAATTAATGAGTCCAAATCATGATTCGTAGGTTTTTCCTTTATATATTATAAATATATATTCCTATAGAAAATATGAATAGTTATTAACTATAATGAACATATGAGATCATTTTTTTGGATAAGTGGATTATGAAAATGCACCTTGTGTATGCATTCACAACTGAGACCCTCATCCATTCAAACTTGAAAACTTCATTTATACTCTAAAGAATAACCGCATCTGTAATGGCCTCTCCAAATATTTCTTATTCATATTAAATGTAGGACATATTTTCATCTTAGAATGTTGCACTACTAGAAAACCACTCTATACCCACAGATCTATACCCACAATTTAGAGAAATTGTGGGTATAGATAGTCTACCCAAACCTATACCCATGGTTTTTAAAAACCATTAAAATAGGTTGAGTTATACCAACAGTTTTTTAAAAATTGTGGTTATAGCTCTTTAGATAGGCACTCTCACTCGAGATTCTCCTCCCCCTCCTCATTCAAAGCTCCAAATCTCATTAGGTGTCCTCCACTCCCCCCCTCAGGTGATCTTTAGCATCCCCCCTCCCATCCTCATGAGATCTTAGGTGCCCCACCCCCCCCCCTCTCCTACCCTAATTTCCTTCTCACCCAAGTGAGCGATGACCTCCATCTCCTCCAACGATCTCCTCTATTTCAATCATTTTTTTATTTAAATCTTCTTCAATATCACATAAGCGAGTTCCAAATATTTATACTCTTCTTCTTAGTATTGTTTTCATTTTTATCTATGTTATCATGTGATTGATCTAAGACAGTCTTTGTTTTTATACCAGTTAAATATAGATTTAGTGATTTCTGGTTCATGTTTTTACACTCTAGACTTTATAACTTTCCATTCATGCTGAGAAGTAAACCATTCCAACACTTTTAAAATTTTCTGAATGTGGTTTGATGTTATTTTTGGTTTCGTGATTTTTTTGGTTTCCCTATTTTTTATCATTACAGATATTGTTTTTAGTGTCTCTCCTTAGAGTGGTAGCATGTGTGGCTATTTGAGTAAAGGTATGTTTCCTGTGCTTTTTTGGTTTTTTTTTGGAGTTTGGTTGGAAGTTATTATGTCTTTATTTCTATGCAGGTTCCCACAAAACCCCAAAAAGTGATGTATTACATTCCTAATTTCCTAAATACAATAAACCTCTATATTTTATTGTGTTTTTATCTATATTTATCTTAAAAATAATGTAAAAATATGTGTAAGAGATATGGTTTATTATAAATTATATTTCGAGTAAATTTTATCTACTATGTTTTTTATGAAATGTTAATATTGGGTTATCATGAAATAATTAATATTATATTTTTGGAATGATTTAATATTAATTATAAAAATTTAGTAAAATTGTATAATAAATGTTTTCAAATTGTATGAGGTTGTTTTTCTTATTTCAAGAGAGTTTTAATTTCATGATTCACTTCCTTTATATCATTTCCCCTTTTATGATATGATTTATCATGCTACAAAATAGTGTTATATGAACTAACTATTATTGGATCTAAATATGAAAATATGATATTTAATTGAAGGGTTATTAGAGATGATGTGTGTGGTATTTAAATATTTTTAATGTATTTATTAATGAATATATTTAGAAAATATCATGGAAGAGACTTATATACTCAAGGGGGTTCTAGAAATAAGTACACTTTCTAGGTTAGGTTACACATTACATAGCTTTTCCATAGTTTTAATTACACTCATGCTAGAATAAACTAGTTTAGGATTACGCTTTATATAATTCATTTTAGGATACCCTCACTAGTTTAGATTATGCACTAGATAGTTACTTCACCTCTAGTTTAGAATCATGATTTGGTTAGAGGACTGCATTTAGTTTATATATTGACTAAAATGATCATGGAAATTATTTCAATGGTCCTGTGTTTAATCTTCGATGATGTCTAGGAATAAATTATGTAATAGAATTGTTTTATTTATAAATTTATTTATGTGAATGTTCATTTTGAGTAAACGCGATTTATATGTGATTTTATCTTTTTACTTTTATTTCATATAATTTAATGGCTGCTTTGCTTATATGAATTTCAAAACAAAACGTCAGCTTTTTTTCCTAAAGTCTATGC